>JAZKJV010007532.1:0-677035 GCA_037367405.1 Ottelia alismoides | reverse complement strand
TCCTCATTCAATCGTCTATAGTCCACACAGACCCTCCAAGAGGTGGGTATCCGGGTGGCGATCTCCTCTCCAAACTCATTCACAACTGTAGTGACACCCGTCTTCTTATGTACCACATGTAAAGGACTAACCCATTTAGAGTTGGAGATGGGGTAGATAAAATTGGTGCTCAACCATTTAGATATCTCCTTCATTACTACATCTCGAAGATTCGGGTTCAGCCGTCGTTGGAACTCACGTGATGGCTTAGGCTCCTCTTCGTGGTAGATACGGTGGGAGCACAGGGCCGGACTTATCCCCTTGAGATCAGCCACACTCCATCCTATTGCCTTGCGGTTGCGTTCAAGAACCTCCATTAAACGAGATTCTTGTTCTCCAGTCAAATCAGCTGAGATAATGACTAGGTGCATATCTGACTCTCCAGCAAGGAATCTATACTTGAGCGGCTGCGGTAAAGGCTTCAATTCTGGCTTGGTGGGAGTTGGAAAATCTGGCTTCTGATATGTCTGCATGAAAGCAACCAGGTCTGCATGTGAGAACTCTCGTTGTTCCTGTGATTCTGACATAGGAAACCCTGTTGGTGTGTCTATCATCTGTTGGGGTTCGCTCTTTGTCCTTTTTGTCAGCTCATCGCGAAACAGACATGGCAAGTATGTATCAAAGTCCTTCCAATCGAAGTCTGCCTCCGAGGAATCTGAATCTGAACAATCATCAGTGTCTCCAATCATCACACAATTGTCAGCCTCTATAGTATCATCTGCCAAGGGTGTGCTCTCTGAACTCTCGTCTGCTTCAAAAGGTGGGTACTCTGAGTCTGTAGACAGGGCGAGGGCTCGTACTTCTGGATCTTCCCAAACTGCTTCGTCATCGGTCATCACAAAATCACACTCTTGGTGGACATCTAACTCTGCATCTGTCAGCGGTATTGTGTCACTACATGGTTCTGAGCAGGCTGAATCTCTCGCTCGGGTTTCGGCAATCGTCTCTATTTGTATACTCTCGACCACTACATGAAAGTACACCTTACCACTATCATGGTCGGTCACCGCCTTGGATGTGGCCAAGAATGGGCGTCCTAGTATGATTGGGGCATCGGTCACCGACTCAGGGATCTCCATGTCCAATACAACAAAGTCCACGTGAAATTTCAGGCCTTGAATGGTTACGACCACGTCTCTAAACAACCCCTTCGGCCTCTTGATAGACTTCTCAGCAAACTGAAGGACTGTCTGACTCCGAAGGAGCGGGTCGAACTCGAATCGGTCGAGTAAGGCTGTCGGAAGAATGTTGATAGAAGAGTCGTTGTCTTATAGAGTACGATCGACTGGCTGCTCACTAATCTGGCATCTGACATATGGAGATCCTGCATCCGGTCACTTGGCTGGCAATTGGTTCTGAATGGCACAACATGTGGCACGGGTGAGCACATGGATTTCTCCTCTATTGTTCCGCCTCCTCCTGTGTACAGTGGTCTTTTCTCTCAGATTCTTTTGGAAGAGGGGATGTGCTCTAGTGCCTTTTGTAGAGTCAGTTGTATCTAGAATCTGTCTATCATCTGCTGGCTGAACTCTAACGGTTCCTTCTTTTTGGGATATTCTGTTTTATTCCCCTTCACCGGGCATAGTGCTTGAGGGAAGGGGATGGAGGGGCCCTCCTCAGACAGAGGGTTAGGAGAAGGTTTCTGGCCTTGTGAAGGACTACAATCCATGCAAACATCATCATTCAACACACATGGACTCGGAATTGATGGTGAAACCTTTACTTTATTCATTTTTTGGTCTTTTTCTCAGTGTCCAGAGATACAGAAAATGGTAGTACAAAAGGTTAGAATACAGATGGACTCAAAATGGGGGCATCAGTACCACCCAAAAGATTCTCCTTTACGGCCTCAGCACCGCGCTCTGGTTCTTCATCAAAAATGGTGGCTTCAGCACCACCGTCTGCCTCTGGTTCTATGACGACCTCAGTACCGTCGTCTGGAAGGTCATCCTTGGTGGCATCAGAACCACTGGCATCATCATCATTGTTGTTAGCGGCATCAGCACCGCTTCTCTCCTCATCTGGGGCTCTGGAATCTCCATGGTGTTGTCCCTCAGATGAGCCGCCGCCGGCTGGTTCCCTACCGCTCCTAAGTGACAGAAGTGAGTATCAAACATAGAATGCATGTCATTCAAATAAGCACTAGGAGTGGTGTCCTCTGTAAACTGTACCTGCTCAGACTTCCTCTTTAAGTTATTCAGATTTGGCTCGCTCTGCGCGGGTATGGCGGCTTTCCCTTTGATAATGTCCCTCATTTCCTATTGGAACTCATCCATTTCTCGCCGGAAGGATGCCTGCTGTTCGTAGAGCAAGCGGGAGAGATCATCAAGTGTTGGGCTCTCCAAGACGGGTGCGGAAGAATCGGGAGTGTTCCCTTGCTGGAACTGAGGTTGCTGGTGAGGTTGGGAGTACTGCAGATGGTAAGGTTGTTGCCGCTGCCTCCACTGATGTCCCTGCCAAGTGTGACACGGATTATGCTGTTATTGTTGCTGCTGTTGTTGGGAGTATTGGGGTTGCTGGTGTTGGCTACTCTGATTGCCCTGAGCTGGAGGCTACTGCTGGGATGAGGAACCTTTGGTGGACCAACGGAATCCTGGGTGATCTCGACGAATCCCAGGCTGCTGGGGGTACCGGTCGTACCATATACCGTTGACTTCCATCAACGGCTCCTGCTCGAAGGGTGGAGGCTGTAGCACTGCCAAAGGCTTATCCGGTTAATAGACCATCATCTGAGTGTCCTGAGATGGTGGCTTCTGTGAATATTGCGGCAACTGCTGTACCGGCACCTCCTGGACATGGTGAACTTGGCGGTAGGCTGGAGGTGGTGGGGTAGAACGGCTACCTCTGGAGTCAGCCAGCGACCTGGGAGGCGGATGTGAAGATGATTGTGCCTCCTGAATACTCAGGATGTGAGTCTTCAGGTCACTCATGGTCTTTGCCAACTAGTCTATATGTGCCAGACCTTGGCCCTGCTTTTTCTCCAAAATCTCGATGCGGTCCAATTTCTCGCTAATTATGCCTATGTCAGTTGCCGCTGATTCGTCTTGTGCTGCTGCTGCTGACGGAGTGTGGTTTCTGGCATCGATCCTTGCAATGCGGTGGTACTTGTGGCGGGACCTTGGAATTTGTGTAGATGCGGCCCTGGGACATCACTGTAGAGTTTTCTATAATCTGTTCATAGATGGCCCAAACCGCATCTGCATCCTTGGAGAAATAAGATCCCCCATACGAGGCATTGACAAGCCCCTGCAGCTCCGATGTCAGCATGCAAAAGAAACTTTGCACCAAATTGTGTTGTGATATTTTTTGATGTGGACATCGGTCTATGAGCTCTCTAAAGCAATCCCACGCATCATGGAATCGTTCATTGGGGATCATAGTGAAATTATTGATCATTGCTCTAGCTGCATTTGTCCGGCCGAGTGGATAGTACTTGTTCAAGTACTCGGTCCGAAGTTGCTCCCAAGTGTCGATGTACCTCTCCAAGTGTTTTAGCCAATAAGCGACTCTATCAACCAAGGAGAAGGGGAAGGCAATCATCTTGATGGTATCCTAAGTCACAAACCTGTCATGGATCGTACTGCATATCATTTCGAACTCTTGCAGATGGAGGTGAGGTTCTTCAGTGGCCAACCCATGAAACTTGGGCAGTAGCTAAATGGTGTGTGGGCGAAGCTCGAAGTCACCGTAGATGGGAGGGAGTCGGATCCATCGGTGTGTGAGGGTTGCACCAGGGTTGTGCAACTGCCTCATGGTCCTTGGAGGCGGCCTCTCCTGGTTGGTATCTCCTCCTCCGCCCTCTGCATTTGGTATTTCACCGCCCTCATTTCTTTCTTCTCGTCCTTCACACATCTCCCTCATGATTTTACCCATGACGAATCCCTGGTCTCTGATCTGTCTCTGCATTGTTTCCAGGGAGGCTAATAGTGAATTGTTGATGGCCACCTGATCATACCTGTATGGAGGTGGTCTCGGCTCATCTGGGTTTTCCTCTCTCTGCCTTCCATTTCAGGTGTTTCTGCAAAGTCAAAAGAATCCATCTCAGGTGCCATCAAATGTTCTGAACTCTGTTCTGTACTAAATTCTGACACCACAGGACTGATAGAAGAAGAAGGATGGTCGAGGGGGAACATGGTGGACGTAAACTCAGGCTTGGAGAGTGGGTCTGGGCTCCCCAAAGCCGACCTAGATTAAAAAGGAGGAGTGCTTGATAGCGGTGCCACCAGACGTGGCCTAAGGGATCTCCTTCCCATCATCTTGATCTAGAGAAAGGCGGATGAGATCTGTAATGCAAACAAGATGTGAAATACAAACCCCTTGTTCACCTATGAAACGCTAGAGCTGATGACCGTGAAGGTTCGATCAGTTATCTTGTCAATTTTTATTAGGTGTTCAGTCAATCTATCAGAGCGTTAGAGCGAGCTGTTAGGTACCCTACTTTCCTAGCCGACTGTCTTGATCCACGTTAGATCTTTCCCAGCCAGTATGAATTGCGGATCGTACCCCAATTGTTCCCGCAAATTCAATCTGCTAAGGACGTCGCAGTCTGCTTTACCGGTTACCAGAGAGATCCTCACTGGAGAACGACTAACCACGATCAGTAGTCAACAAGAAATTTAGGCATGGATCTATCCTAGTGTCAGGTCACTCTCTTGCAGCAGATAAATCAAACAAGGAGGGGTTACTCTCCCCAAGACAAAGTTGTTGGTGAGATGAGTTTTAAGATCAAGTTTGCATTAGCAGTCCCAACTTTATTGCTTTCACTTTTTATGTATTTTTCTGAACAAACATCATCTAACGAATTTTCCAATTTCCTTGTTATTTAAAGTCCAACAAAACTAGGGGAAGGAAAGCGGAAAAGCCGATGCGCGATCGAAATCAATGATGCATGCAGGGATAGAGATGCGTACCTTTTCGCCAGCACTCTACATGCAATGTGATCTGCGCATAAATTAAAGACAATAAATAAAACTACCTAGGTGCATGCACGAAGAAATCGCCCTAAGATGAGTAACTTCTATTAACGTGAAGAACAAGTAGCTATGACTAGGAAGAGAGTCCGGAGTCCGGTCTCGGGAGCCGATCAGTGTCCACCACAGTGGATCCTTCCAGCGTTGTATACGACTCCTCTCGGCATGTGGTCTCTAGTCCAAGTCAATAGCTTTTTCAATTGATTTTTTTAGCCAAGTCCAATTACGATCTATAGGTGTGGGCAAAATATTAGGGATTGGCCTTAGCTTCTTAATTCGTCACAGTCAACAAAAATTCCTATGTCTAGGGGCTAAATCTTCGGGAAACAAAATAAAATAAAGACGAGAAAGCTGCGAAAAAACACAAAACCATGGTGAGCCCCCAAGTGAACAAACACTTGGAAACTAGGCCCGAGTGTCCTAGAGAGTCCAAGTCATTACAAATTAAGTCTCTCTCTCACTTCAAATTACAAATTTTTAAACTGCGAAAATTCTACAAGGAATGATGGTCTTCTCAAGCTTCCCAGTTTTCTTTGGTGCTAGGCGAGCCTTCACGTGGGTGCCCAAGCACCTAGGATGGAGCGCTTCCCTCGCTCGGCAGTACCTCGCACAAAATCTAACAAAGAGGTGATTAGACCAATCAAGCAATATAATCAAACAAATAGGTAAAAAGATTGGCAATTATTCACAATCAATCACAAAAGAATGCTCTATACGTTGTTGCTCCCCGGCAATGGCGCCATTTGATAACTTGGATTTTGCAAGGGTCTAAATATCTCACATAAGGAGGAGACAAGAGTCGTTGCGGCGACCGCTCACGAAACCCGAGTTAGTCAACAATTAACCCACAGTATTAATCAAGCAATGAGAAGCAAGGTGGAGTTAAAATTTATTATTAACTCTACACAAATGTGTATAGTGTGCAAGTGTGTAGAGTGTCGAACTCAGGAAGCAAACAAGATAGAATAAGGCATGAGTGCACAAGGATCAATGTGAAAGTGAGCAATTGCCTAAAAATGTGCATAACTTTGTGGGTTTTCAATTTGATATATTTTTTTATTTTATTTTAATTTTTATATTTTTGTATTTGGATTTTTAATTTCAAATTTTATATTTTCTTTTTATATTTTATATTTTTTATTTTTTTTATTTTCTTTTTCTTTTAGTAAAGATATATAAAGTAAAGAAGAGAGGGATAAAGGATTTATAAAAATATGTAAAATTAACCAAAATTCAGGAAATAAAATATTTTTAGGATTTTTAATTTTTTTAGTTTTTGAAATTTTAAATATTTTTCCTAATGTTTTTCCTAATTTTCAAGAAAATAGTGAATACAATATATGTGCAAGACAGAAATATGGAGATAAAGTAGCAAACAGGAGTGAAAAATTTTCAAATTAATTTTTATAGGTAGATAGTAGGATAAGGAAATTTCAGAGATAGAAAACACAATTTTTGAGTTTTTATGAATTTTTTAGATTTTTATGAAAATTTTGAGAATTTTGCTATTTTTAAGAGTTTTCTTTTTTAATTTTTAGGGATTTTTGGTCACAAAATAAAATGAGATAAAACACACAGAATGTAATTTTTTTGGAATTTTTAAAAGACTTTTTATATTTTTTATGTGTTTTCTAATGGAAATATAGTTGAAAATGCATGTTTTTTATTTTTAATAAATATGAAAATGCAATAAAAATGCAAACTAAAAATATGGCGTTAAACTATAATGCAACAGGATCCTAGGATATTTTTTGGTAATTTTTCGAGTTAAAACGATGCATGAAATAAATACAAACATCCAAGAAAAAATACGATACTGGCAAGGGCATAAATGTAAATACACAGAAGTCCAAGGGCCTACTTGCAATTTTTCCAACAATATATAACGTTAAATACAATTTTTCGGACTAAAAATAAATACCCAAACCTAGAGGGGGTTCGATGCAAAATGTCCAACTCACGCGCATTGGGCACGTGACCTAGTAGGGGTATTTTTGCAATTTTACAAAATTCTAGGGGCTCAGATGCAATTTTACCAAAATAGTACAACTTAATTAAAAAGTATATGGATCAAATCAAAATAGACAAACCCCCAGGGAGGTCCATGCAAAATGTCCACCACCCCACGTGCACAGGTCACGTGAGGTGACGTGGACTGGACCTAAATGCAAATATGAAAACTACGGGGGTCTGGATGCAAATATTACAAAAATATTTAAACTACAAATAAAAGTTTTTGGACTGAAAATAAAACACAAAATGGTCGGGGTGTATAGTGCAAAATACGCACGGCCTGGCGTTCCAACGGCTGGAGCCCTTCACTTATCCACGTGGCACTTCAGGGACGGCCGATGACAGTTCGCAGCTGGACGGGCGAGATTAGATCTTCGGTCGAAGATCCGACGGTGGTGGTACGACGCGATCCAACGGCTGCGATCAGAACTGGAGCTGTGGCTCGATCGAACGAAGGAGAAGCCAAGGGGAAGAACGGGAAAGAACGCCGGCGAGGTGAACTTCCCCCGAGCTCGATCTCGGGTCTCCGGCTATGGTTGGGCTCCAAAATTGAGCTGCGAGCTCCTGGAAGGTCCCTCTACGTGATGGGGGACTCAGCGTCGTCGGAGAAGGTCGGAGGTGCTTCTGCGAGGGTGGCGGAGCTTGGACCTCCAGGTAGCTCCGACGAGCGCTTCAAAATGATCCCCAGGAGTATTGACTGTGTTTGGACCTGCAAAAAGAGGTGAAGGGGACCAGGTCAAAGTTCATGGACCTCATGGAGGTGCAAAATGGCTTGATGGACGGTGGTATGGCGAGAGGGGAACTCGGCCGGAGGTGCTCTCCGGTGAGGCGACCGTGGAGGTCGATTCGATAGAGGAATCTCAGATTTTTTGGGGGGTTTTTGATACTACGGCTACGGGAAAGAAAATGCGAAACGAAAAAGGGGGAAAACAGCAAACCTCGAAGGTGGAGGACCTGAGGTAGGAGAACCTCGACGCCGGAGGTGGCGGAGATGGTGGAGCCGCCTCGGGCCTTCCTCGTCTCGCCTAACAACAGGGTGGTGGAGCTGTCACCTCCGTATACCCGTAGAGCACGAAAGGGAGGAGAATGGTGGTCCAAAAGGGGTTCAGATTCGAGCTTGAAGATGGCGGGTGAACCATATTCAAGGTGGTGGCGCCTTCTTCGAGCTAGGGCCACGCGCAAATGATGGCGATTTTGCGTGATCTGAAGGTCTGGTGTGGCCAAGTGATGATCAAGGACGAAGTTCCAAGAAGGAGTCGACACCCGAAGGAGAAGGGATCGGGCTCCAAAAATCCGTGAAATAGGGCGAAAGATCAGGTGTCAGACGGCGGCAGACCTCGGTCAGGTAGTTGACTGAGGTCAACACTTGACTGGTCCTGGGTGGTCCACGTGGACCAACCAGAAAATTCCAGGAAATAATTACTTGTAAAATCAAAATAAAATAGTAAATGAATTTATTAATTTTAGTTATAAAATAAAAAATGTTTCTTATTTTGTAAAGAATTTTTGGTGATTTTTATTTTTTTTTATGAGGTGTATAATTACAAGTTACCTTTTGTGCCCTATATAGGTATATATATATATATTTTACTATTTTATTTTTATTTTGTGTATTTAAAATATTTAGTTTTGTTTATTATTTTATAAATTTATAGAATATTTTTATACACTTCAATATATTTTTATTTGATTTTTGTGATGTATTTTGTACACTTAATAAAATGAAATAATAATTCTATAGGTATATGTATAGGTATTAGACCTAGGTATGCTATTCATACAAGTATTTTATTTTAGGTTTTCTTTGAGTTTTTATTCTGATTTTAATATTCACAATTATTACAAATAATATTTACAAAATTATAAAAATATAAATTTATAAAAATAATGAATAAATAATAAAATGAATGTTTTATTCTGTACAAGTATAATAGGGGTCCAAAACTCAACTTTCAAACCGTAGCTCCGCCGAATGCAAAACCTCCTTCATTAAATAGCTTATTTTAAATTATATACATTTAAAGGTGAGTTTGATGTATTTCGAGTTTTTATTTGCAAGATACATGTCTGGGAAGTTGGTATTTTGGATTTTTATTTAGATCATAACTTTTTATCTGTATAGTATTTTTGCATGAAATAAATTTTATATTTTTATTTATTTAATTATCTACAACTTTCATGTACAAAGTTTCTTTATTTAAGGTATAAAAATTGGAACCAAAAATAGGTCCCAAAATAAAGAATGAATAAAATGAATAGGTATCAGGCCCTTATCTCCCCCTACTTTATTCCTTGCCGACCTATTCATCAAGATGCCTAGGTCTTGGGGTTTTGGGTAATAAAATATTTACAATATTTTATTCTTTTTCTTTTCTTTTATTTATTCGATAATTTTGGCTTTAAATACAGTATTTTATACACTATTTGCATGCACATGCATGAATGCTAATATGCGGGAATTAAGGGTATTTACACGCATTTGCTAGGGTTTTTGAGGCCAAAATGATAGAGTAAAGATGATGAAATGTGGATTCATCAGCGGCCCACACCGACCCTCAAGGAGATCTACAACCTCGGTACCGTATAAATAAAAGAATGGATTCAGATTCCTAATGTCCATGCCCATTGATTTGAATCCACAACTCTTGGCTTTGCTTCCAACCTTCCATGGGAACACAAATGAAGAACCCTACATCAACCTCCAACAGTTCGAACGCATCTGTGGAACCATGCAGTACCTTAATATCTAGTTAGGTGTAGTCAAAATGACGGCATTCCAATTTAGCCTTCAAGACAAGGATCTTCACTTATTAATCATTTGGTGAAGGTCGCCACCACCTAGGTGGAACCGAAGTCTGCCTTTATGCACAAGTTCTACCCTCTCAGCGGCTAAACCAAATGCATGTCGACATTGACAACTTCACCCAAGCCACCCACTAATCCTTTCATGAGGCTAGGGAGAGGTTTAACAATTTGCAAGAGAAGTGTCCACATCATAACATCCAGTGGACCAGTCTGGTCCAACATTTCTTTGGTGGACTTACCATTGAGAGTTAGAAGCTCGTCGATGCCGCTCGTAGTGGGGTACATTTCAACAAGGATGAGGACGTTGCATGATAGATTTTTGAGGAAATGGCAGAAGGAGACGCTACCTTGTCATCATCCCGAGTGTACCAACGCCAACCACATATTCACCAGAAGGCAGTACATATGGCAGCCTCACACGAGCATGATAGGGATGAGAGCTCAAATCTTATCATTATTGGGAGCCACCTATCCAAGGTGGATATAGATGAGTAGCGATCTTAGAACCTTGAGAAGCTTGTTGTGATCGAATAGAGGACCCAGAATTTGGACAAACTAGATCAGATTACCAAGCAGCTGGAGCAGCTGGTAAGCACAATCAACGCCTTCCAGTCTGTGTCTACATCGGCTTAGACTATAGCTGAGATGAAGGATCCAGCATCATCACAGCCTCCTCAACAAAGTGCTACAAAACTAGTTGTTCAACACGTATATTATATACAAGCCCTAAAGCCATCATCGCCTCAACAACCACAACAGCAACTGGTTGTATACCAGTCAGAACCTCAGCTCTTTACAGATTTGTGCTCTACTCCACCACCTATAATTCAGGAGGTGAATGGAGTTTGGTCCAATGATGCACAGTTGTCCCATCTAGGTGGACCTTAGCTGGGCCAGTATGCCAACCCCTGTCCATTCTCTTAGCAACAAGGAAGGAGATTTATCCAAGGGAACCAACAGCCTGACCACCAGCAGTCGCAGCCATATCAGTAGGGCAGGAGACAGAATCAATTCCAACAATTGCAATACCACCAAAACCAACAGTATCATCAGTACTCGGGTGTACCCTATCAATACCCCCTCCTCATCATCAATAATAACAGTCTTCTTCTCAGCTCCTTTCTCAACATTCCTACCCACAGCCTTCACACTATTCACAGACTCAATGTGTCCATCATGCTAAACCACTAGAGGCCACTCCTGTGAACCCCGCCCTTGACTACTTGGCGCAGCTTGTAAAGAGCCTTGCAGAGATGAGTTAGAAGTGGAATGACCTCACCGCTACCAAGACCACCATTCCTCTACAAGTGGAGGCAGATCCTAATAATTTCCAAAAGCGTGAGAAGGTAGTGTGTGATGTTCGGTCCAACCCTACATATTCAGATGTGCATGATACTTTATTATCTAATGATGCTACTCTCAGGAATGGTAGGACATTGTTGCCTTCTGCAACAATGAAGGGAAATAATAAAGCTTCCACGGGAGAGTCATCATCTTCTTCTACATCAAACGAACCAACGACCGGTCTAGATGTAGAAGAAGATGAAGAAGGAGAAACACCAATAAAAATTCAAAAAATGAAAAAAAATCAAAAACAACAAAAAAGGACAACGGCAGCCAGAGAACTAGCCAGCTAGCAACGAAGAGGACATCAGTTGCAGCCGAACCAAGGCCAGCCGATGGAGTTGTGCATGCTATTTTGGGATGCCCACAACCTTAGATGGATGAAGATTATTCTTTTTATCATCCAATTATAGAGCCTGATGTGGGCATAGATTTTGTTGTAAATAAGAAAAATATTTCTGCATTTAGTTGTATAAATATTTCTTTTCCAGATGCTTTACAAAAATACAAAAAAATAGAATTTGAAAATAGTTTTATCAAATCCTAATGTTGTGGAAATACTACAAAATCTTGTTCTTGTGATGCCTCTACTGAAGGCTAGTCAGTACATACCAAACACCAATACAGCACTTAAAGAGGCATTGTTGAATAAGACTTCTCGGGTTTTTATTTAATCGAAGTAATCATGTATTGATAAAACCCTAATTATCCCTTTTATAAAAATTTTATTTAGTTCTCAAGCCAGAAATAAAAGATATGTAAGTAAGAGAAATTTCTATTTTATTTACATGTATCGCGTAGAGGATAGAACTCAGGGAGGCTACAAAAATCTCAAGGGTTATTATATCAACAAAAAATCAATGAAATAAAAGAAGGAATTCAATGCACCCTCCTCTTGGTTTTTGTGAGTTTTTGTCTTTTTAATTTTTTTTGGATTTTTTACTTTTATATCTTTTTTATGCTTTTATAATTATATATAAATATTTTCGATTTTTTGTTTTGCAAAATTTTTACATTTTGTAAGAAAAGAAAACAAAAAATTAAAGGAATAAGAAAAAATGTAAGGAATGCAAGATCTTTGTATTTTTAAAATATAGCAAAAATAAACAGAAAATTCAAATAAATGTATTTATGTGTTTTTGGTATTTTTATAAATCTTTTTGTGATTTTTTGACAATTTTAGATTTTTTTAAGTTTTTCAAAATAAGTGAAATAGAAAAATCAATAAACAGAAAACAATACGAAAGTTTTTGTGATTTTAAAATAAGAAATGCAATCAAAAATTCAAAGAATTTCTACAAAAATGAAGGGGATTTTTCAAATTTACAGAAAGTATTTCTCTGATTTTTTGGACTTTTTGTTATTTAATATGATTTTTAGGTGTTTTTAGTGTTTTTCACTTTTTATGGTTTTTATGATGAATTAGCAAATGGAATTTTGACTGAAATTTGAACAAAATAAAATAAATGAACATGATTTTTTTGGAACTTTTCATAACATTTTTATATTTTTAATGATTTTTCAACCCAGAGAACTAATTATCAAGATCCTTAGATGAATTTTTGGGATTTTTTATGAAGAGTTGCTATTTATTAAGTGTAATTATAAGCAAAATGAAATCTGGAAGAACAAGGGCATAAATGCACATGAAACTATTTGATGAACCAAACAGATAACAAAAATATAGAATTCGGCGAGTAAAGTGCAATTTTTCCACAAAAAGCTCGTGCCATCACACATGAGTCACGCTCGTACGGACTTTTATGTGAATATTTTATTTCAGAGGGTCTAATGATTAGAAGAAATGCGAGGAGTCTCTATTGCAATTTTCTATATATTCACATGCAATGCATGTGTTTCAGTTTGAATAGGATGAAAATGTAAAAAGAATAAAATAAAGAGGCTAATATGTAAATGTTCAAACAACCACAGTACAATTTGTGTCCCACAAGGGACTTATTTGCAAAATAAATAAAAGACAAGGTTGGAGTGTAATTGTTCTACTGATCCATGTGGAGATATGCCCTTGCTAATGATCTGATGGCTGAAAAGTGGGTGCACACAGATGGTTTGGATTTGATCTTGGGAGTCTGATTTGCGGTGCAGAATTCAAGCTTTTTGGATGGCCATGATTCAAACTGGCACTTATGTTTCTTATCGGATGAGGGAAAGAGGAGATGGATGAACTCAGAAGAATGGAAGACAACCCGAGCTTCGATCGACCATAACTCTGTTAATCTCCACACAAATCGATGTCATGAAGTTGTGGCTCGTTCCTCCTGAGCTCCTCTCTTGATCTGATAGCTCCGCGATGCTCGGCTATGGCTAAAATGCAATCTGGAGGTCAAGACGTCTGCAGCTCCAAGTGGACCTCCAAACCTTAGTTTCCACCTCCAGCTGTGCTCTTCGACCCTGCAAAAGCTTCACTGCTCGAAGGCGAAAGTCTGGCCAACTTTATTGGTTACAAAAAGAAGAGTGTACGTGAATGGGTCGACTCCGGCAACGGGGTGGTCAGAGATGAGTCAAAAATCCAAGTCACAAGGGGATCTAGAGGGTCAGATTGTAGAAGAAGGCAGAGATGGTCGAGATAAGTATGGTCGAAGGGTCGAATATGATAAATGATGAGCATGGAGCTTCGATCAGGCAGATCAAAGCTGAGTTGAGGTGATATGAACTACGCTAAGATATAGACTTAAAATGCAGAGGAAAAGTGAAATTGAAATGGCCTATACCTAAGAGAACCTATGGTGAAAAGACGGTGGAGGACAACCTCGATCTGCAGCGGATTTCAGAGAGGCGAAACACATAGAGCTTCGGCATCATGGCAGATCATGACTCCCAAGGGTTCTTATCTCTCCCAATTGAGGGGGATGAAGAGCTACCACCTCCTCGTCTCTCTTGTGATCAATTTCGGGAACAAAAACTAAAGGAAAATGAATCAACCCGAGCAAGGTGGAGATCTGGAAGTTTATATGAGCGTGAGTCCGATAGTCTTTGGAATTCAAAAATCATGCAATCCATGGTAAGAAAGATGGAGATGATGACCTGACGATGTCCATGGATGTTTGGGCTAACTACTCGAAGAAGAAAGCGGAAGGCATTGATGAATGGAGCGTGCAGGAAAACGTTGAGAAGAGTAACTGGTGAGTGGAAAATGCGAAGAGAGGCCATTGATTGGAGAGTTGACTCGGGTCAATGGATCCGGGCTCAACCAATTAGAATGCACGGAGAATAAGACAAAACCATTAAACGATAGAATAACATGAAAAATGAGAAATCAATCAAAATAAAATCGAAAATGAAGTCAAATAAAAAATTGTGAAAAAATTTAGTAATTAAATCAGCTTATTTATGGTGAATTTCAATTAATTTAATAACTTATATACATAGGTAAAATTAATTAAAACATGTTATTCATAGGTATATATACCTATATATACAACAACATGATTTTTTTATATATTATTTTTACGAATATACATATCATTTAATAATATATTATTTTACAATATTTTACAAGGAGCTTAATGATATTTTTATTTTATTTTTATGAATTGATTTATTAGGGTTAAATAAATAGAGGTACTTTACAAAAAAAACTTAGTGGCATATATACAACAGATACTGATGAATCTCCATTTCTTCATATTTATTCTATCATTTTGGCCTTAAAAACCCTAGTAAATGCGTGTAAATACTGTTAATTCATGCATTTTATCATCCATGCATATTTGTGTAAATATTGTATAAAATACTGTTTTTAAAGCCAAAATTATAGAATAAAAAAAGAAAAGAATAAGAATAAAATATTGCAAACATTTATTGACCCGAAACCCTGAGCCCTAGGCATCTCGAAGACTAGGTCAACAAGGAATAAAGTAGGGGGAGATAAGGGCCAAAAACCAATAAAAATTCCCTTTTATTTAATCCATTCTTTATTTATTTTGTGACCTATTTTTAGTTTCACTTTTTATACTTCAAATATAGAAACTTTGAACATGAAAGTTGTAGATAATTAAATATAGAAAAATACAAAATTGATTTCACATAAAAATAATGCACAGATGAAAAGTTATGATCTAAATAAGATTCCAAAATCCCAACTTCCCAGACCTGTATCTCTCAAATAAAAACTTGAAATGTATCAAAATCACTTTAATTATATATAATTTTTAGTAAACTATTTAATAAAGGTGGTTTCATATTTTTCCGATTTACGATTTGAAAGTTAGGTTTTGGACCCCTATTGTATTCTTGTACTAATTAAAATATTCATTTTATTTTTTATTCATTTTTTTTATAATTCATATTTTTATAATTTTGCAAATATTATTTATAATATATGTACATATTAAAATAGGTTTAACACACTAAATAAAACATAAAAATAAAATACTTGTATGAAATACATAGGTATAATACATATAAGTATACCTATAAAGAATATACTTCTATTTATTTAATTGTAAAAAATACATCAGAAAAATAAAATAAAAATATATTTAGGTTTATTAAAATAAGTTATTATTATATAAAATAATAAACAAAATAAATACAATTAAATATACAAAATAAAAATAAAATATTAAAATATATAGATACATATACCTATATAGCCCTTAAAAGGGGACTTAAAATTTTCAAATCTCAAAAAAATAAATAAAAATAATAATGAAATAATTAAGAAAATAATAAATATGTTTCATTTAATAACCTAAAATTAATAAATTCGTTCATTAATTTAAAATGATTTTACAAATCTTTTATTCAATTCTTATCTTTTTGCGGATGACGTGGCCCAATCAGGCCGCGCCATCCGTTGACCGGGCGTCAACTCCATGACCCCAGGTCTGTGACCTCTGGACTTGCCGCTCCACTCATTTTCTTGGTTTTCTTGTGGTCAAATCCTTCATCATTTCGCTATGTCTCTTCTTGACTTTTTTCCCTCGTACATTGAGCTTACACGCCTAGCCTTAACATCGAGGATCGGAGCAGCGATTCGCAAGATCTTCATCGTTCTTTGAGCCCGCTCGTCATCTGCACAAAAACTGCCTCAAGCTTTCCTTAAACCTTTGAACCTCCCATTGACTGTTTTTTCCCTCTCCTTGGGAGCTCTGGATTGAAGCTCGTGATAGGGTATTCTTCAGCTTCTTGGAGACGGGTTTGGCGCGCTTTAGGTTGGTCTCCACCCCATCTCCGGCCAACGACCGTCGAGGTTCGTATCTCTGGCATTTCTTGCCATTGAAATCCTTCTTTTCTTCATTTTTTTGCTTTCTTTGCTTAGTATTAGGTCTTAGGATCCCTACCCACCTTCAGATTCATCGTTGACCCCATTTATCCCCTTCTCCACCACCTCGCTGGAGCAAGCTCCGGCGAGCTTCCATTTCACCGCTCACCGCCTTCATCCCACCTCGATACGGGGTTGGGGCAATTTGCCCTCTACCCTATCACCATCTTTTTGCAGGTAATGGAACACGATGCGCACTTTGGGGGATTTTGGAGTCCCGCCGAGGTTCCTGGGGCCTTATTGCTTCGCCGACCTCGTGCGAGCATGCCGGCCATTGCTGGTCAGTTTTGACACCCCCAGCCATTAGAGGAAACCTGCAGGAGCATCTTGGAGCTTCATATCACGCCAGAGGAGGGCGCCATTATCAAAGGAAGCTTGCAGCGGCGAGCCTTCTTCCTTGTTCGTCCACCACTCGTCCCCACAGTCAGATCAAGAGCCAGTGTCCAGGTCCATAGTCATTGGATCTCGTAGCCCAGAACCATCGATCTTCGCACGAGATCTAATCGCAGCGGTCTGAGCCAACCGTCATCACCTTCCCTCGTGTCAACACGTGGCAAGTGGGAGGCACCCTTGCCGTTAGATCGCCAGCGCGTGGGTATTTTACATCACAACCTTCGCCATTTTTGTAATATTTATTTAATACATAAACTTTCATCAGCCGTTAAAATAGTTTGTAAATTTTGCAAAAGCACCCTAGTTGTTCCATTATTTGCAAAGGAGTCCTCGGCCACGTCACCTCACGTGACTTGTGCACGTGAGGCGTGGCCATTTTGTAGGGCCATCCCTGTGGGTTTGCCTATTTATTTGGTGTCCACAAACTTTTATATGAAGTTGTATATTTTGGGACATTTTGCAAGTTAGTCCCTAGAGTTTTGAGAAATTACAGTTTGGTCCTCATCAGGCACACGTGTTTAGGCACGTGGATTGGTGATTTTTGCTAGAAAGCCCTAGTGGCTTTGGCTATTCTATTTAGTCCCGTAACTTGAATATTGTGTGTATTATTTTTGTGGAAAAATTGCAATTGGGCCCTAAAATTTTTCTTAGTTCCAAAAATACCCCTGCTAGGGTTACATTTCCTTTTTGTTTTCTCTATTTATTTCATGCATCTATAAAACCCTAAAAATCCCAAAAAATTATCCTAGCTTCCTGTTCCAATGCACATTTATGCCATATTTTTATTTTACATTTTTGTTACATTTTAATATTTATAAAAATTCAAAAACATGCATTTTCATCCTTGTTTACATTAGAAAATCCATAAAAATTATAAAAACTTCTCTAAAAATTCCCCAAAAATATATTTTGTGTGTTTTTTTTCATATTTAACTGTTAGACCAAAAATCACTAAAAAATACAAAAGAAAACTCATAAAAATTACAAAATCCCTAAAATCTTTATAAAAATATTAAAAATTCATAAAAATTCTAAAAAATTATTTTCTGTTTATAATTTTTCTTAGTTTCATTATTTTAATTTAAAATTAATTTGGAGAATTTTAGTTATTGTTTGATATTTTCCATCTCCAATTTAATCTCTGATATTTATTTTATTCCCTATTTTGGGTATTTGTGATTTTCAAAATACCAAAAAAATAGCAAAAATATAAAACAAAATCACAAAAACATTAGAAAGTTATAAAAAGCACAAAAAATATTTTATTTCCTGTATTTTGCTTATTTTACCTATTTTTTATATGTACGTTATCTCTCTTTTCTTTATATACTTTATTTTATAATTAAAAAGAAAAAGAAATTAAAAAATATATAAAATTTAAAAAGAAAATATAAAATTAGAAAATTAAAAAGAAAGTATAAAAATATAAAATCAAAAATAATAAAATATAAAATCAAAAACCATAAAAAATAGCACACATAGACAAATACATCACATTCGCATTTGAGTTTATTGCCCCGATCTACCTGCTTGCTCCATGTGTTCGACCTCTACACTACTTGAACTATACACATCTTTTTTAGAGTTATAATAAATTTAACTCCGCACTGCTTTTCATTGTTTGATCTCTGTTGTGGGTTAATCATTGTTTGAATTCAGGTTTTGTGAGCAGTCACTGCAGCGATACTGTGATCTCTCCTTGTGTGGATTACTCTAGACCCCCGTGAAATCCAGTTCAACAAATGGCGTCGTTGCCGAGGAGCAACAACGCTTAGATTGGGATTATTTATGCTTGTGATTATTTGTCTATCTTTACAGTTTAATTTATTTGCTTTTTGTTTGATATATATTGAGTTGTCTAACCTCCTCTCTTGTTGATTTCGTGCGAGGTATCACGGATCGAGGGAGACTCTCTACCCTTGGCTCCTACGCACCCACATGAAGCCGATGTCAGTCTGTTGACCTAGCACCAAGGAGACGTAGAGGGATTTTTGAAGACAGAGCTCCATTTTCATTTGTAGCATTTATTATGTAATTTGAAGTGAGAGAGAGAGACATTTATTGTAATAACATAAATAGGACTCTCAGGACTCTACCACACATCACGAGGTCCATTGCCTGAGGGATTGTTCCCTTGGGGGTCTCGTCAGTTTTTGTGGTTTTCGTCGCCTTTTTTATTTTGTTTCTCAATTTTATTTTATTTATTTTGTGTGATTGACCCTTAGATTTAGGATCTGCTTGTCGATAGTAATAGGTCTAAACACACTAATCACCATTGCATGCTCCTATAGAGAACGTTTGGATCTAGTCAAAATTTTGAAAGTTGTGCTTCACGCTAATAGCAGTTTCTCATCCTTGGGTGATTTCCTCGGCTTGCATTCGCATATAGATAGTTTTTAATTCTGCTAAGCATCCTTGCACGTAGAGTGTTGGAGGCAGGTGAGCATTTCTCTTGAGCATTCATCATTGATTTGCCACTTGCATTGCTTTTCCGCCTCTACCTCTGATTTTGCCAACCTAGGTGCTAAGTAGAATTGATTCCTCGTTAGGCTCGTGCATTCTCATTAAAAATACAAAAAAGTAATAATCAATAAAATTGGGACTGCTAATATTACTTGACCCTAAAAAAGACCAAAAAGAAAAGTCTTGTCTTGGGGCGAGTAAATCCCTCATTATCTTCGTTTTACATTGCTCGCGCACACACTAAGGATTAGTGCCCAAATCCCATTTCAGCACCCTATGTGTTTGCGAAATTTTTGGACTTCTCATCTAACTCTAAAACAGAAAAGCTAAAAAGATCGCTTTTACGGTCTTCACCGAGTTGAGTAGGTGAATTGAGGGTTTGTTTTGTGTGAGTTTGTTTGTGATTGCTTGTGTGTATCCTAGATCTCCTCTACACATTTGTGCCTTCTTCTTCACTCTTTTTATTTTGCCTTCATTCTCTCCCAATCATTTTCTTTTGTTTTCAAGATGGACCCATGGACTGTATTTTATCCGGGCTTTGCAAATCCCTCGTTCACTCCAGTCGGTCCACCTTCCTTTTATCAGGAGGACCCTCCTATTTTTTTCTAATTTTTGTACATATCTACCTCAGTCATAGACTCGGACCTCGAATTTTTACCCGCCTCCACCTTCACGGTTCCTTCACATCCACCCGAGACTGATCTGTTGGAGTCACCTCTCAGGATTTCCACACTTGAGACCTTGTCCCAGTTCATGGAGCAAATGAAATCAAGGATTGACGACCTCACTTGCCTAAATAAGAGCCATATCAATGCTTCACGATATGATGATTTGGAATTTATTGAGGATTTCCATGAGAGCTCGCAATCACCCAAAATACAAAAAATGAGAAAAATTTAATAATCCAAAAAAAATTCGGGAGAAACTTGGTTGACTAAGACTGTGAGGAGAGCGTCCACTTGCCAGATCCTTTGACCACACATCCATTCACACCCAGTCCCACCTTTGACCCCGAGGATGCCGCTGTACATACTGCTCTTGGCATGCCTCGTGTAGATGTTGATTCCGACCTTCTCCCTTGTATGGAGGAGGTCCAAAAATTAAAAAAGTTATTGTCTGAACCCGAAGTGGTAGCTGCCTGATGAATCTACGTTTCATCATCTTTATTCTATCATTTTGGCCTTAAAAACCCTAGTAAATGCGTGTAAATAGCATTAATTCAAGCATTTTAGCATTCATGCATCATTGTGTAAATAGTGTATATAATATGGTTTTTAAAGCCAAAATTATAGAATAAAGAAAAGAAAAGAAAAAGAATAAAATATTGTAAATATTTTATGACCCGAAAACCCGAGACTTGGGCATCTCGATGACTAGGTCGACAAGGAATAAATTAGGGGGAGATAAGGGCCAAAATACAATAAAACACCTTTTATTTACTTCATTCTTTATTCATTTTGGGACCTATTATTGGTTCCACTTTTTATACTTCAAATAAAGAAATCTTGTAAATTAAAGTTGTAGATAATTAAATAAATAAAAATACAAAATTTATTTCACTCAAAAATAATATACAGATAAAAAGTTATGGTCTGAATAAGAATCCAAAATCCCAACTTCCCATACCTGTATCTCCCTAATAAAACTCGAAATGCATCAAACTCACCTTTAATTGTATATAATTTAAAATAAGCTATTTAATGGAGGTGGTTTCGCATTTGGCGGAGCTACGGTTTGAAAGTTGAGTTTTGGACCCTTATTGTATACTTGTACAGATTAAAATATTGATTTTATTATTTATTCATTATTTTTATAATTTTATAATTTTATAATTTTGTAAATACTATTTATAATAAAAATATGCATTAAAATAAGAATAAAAATCTCAAGAAAATACAAAATAAAATACTTGTATATAAAATACATAGGTATTATACCTATAAATATACCTACATAAACTATACTTTTATTTTATTAAGTGTACAAAATAACTCAGAAAAATACAATAAAATTATCTTTAAGTGTATAAAAATACTTTATAAATTTATCAAATAATAAACATAAATAAATAAATTAAATTCACAAAATAAAAAATAAATAATAAAATATATAGATAAATATACCTATAAAGGCTAAATTAGGTAACTTGTAATTATTAACCTCGAAAAAATAAACAAAAATACCATAAAATAATTTATGAAATAATAAACATTTTTTATTAAATAACCTAAAATAAATAAATCGTTTTCTATTTTAAAATGAATTTAGAAATCATTTTTTCCAGGATTTTCGTGGTTGTTCCACGTGGACCAACAAGGGGGCCTAGAGAGTTGACCTCGGGTCAACTCTCTGGCCCCTCTCCTGTAGCCGTGTCAGACTGGTTTTTTTCCTCGTTTTTGACGAATTTTGGAGGCCACTCTTGTATCCTTTCATGGCGATGTCTTCTACATTTTTTCTCCCTGATGTTTGACCTTACACGCCCAAAGGTTTCCTCGGGGATTGGATCTTGGATTCGTGAGATCTCCATCGATCTTCACACCCTGTCGACCACTCTTCAAAATAGCCCCCATCACCTCCATTCCCTTTGGAACCCTTCTAGCCCTAGCTTTGGCCCTTGGGGACTGCTCAGGATCGAGGCTGGTGACGGCAGCCATTCCAGCTGTTCCAAGCGTTCTCAGGTGACGGCGGAAGAGCTTCCACCATCTCCGGCCATCATTGGCCGTGAGGTCCCATATCTCTTGGTCGTTCCAACCAATCGAGGTTGTGATCTCTATGATTTTCCTTGTAGTTTAGTAGCCAGTAGTCATAGCTTTTAGTTCGTGCAATTTTTTTTGGTCTTTTACTCAGATCGTCAACTAGATTCCACTATCGAACACCTCCCCGGAGCTCTGGAGCTCCGGCGAGTCCATTTCCGCCATCCACTCCATTCGACCACCCACGTTTACCCCTTGAACTATTTATTGTGTAGTTGTGCTTTCGTTTGCAGGTCTCAGGGGCAAAAGACCCCCTCCTGGGGTCGATTTTTGTAGCAGCCGAGTCTCTTGGAGCGACCATCGCACCTCCACGTCACGGTGAACCTCAGGCTCATCCCAAGCCGTTTTGCGGCCGCCGCCCTATCAAGGTGCGCTCCAGGAGTCTTCTGGTGATCTTTGGGCAGTCGTCGGAGGTCTGGGGAGTCCAGGGGACCCGATTCAAACTCGCTCCACGTGAGTTCTTCAACTGTTCCTCCTTCGATCTCCAACGCCGTCCGATTCTGCCAGTTCTTCCAGCATAGCAGTATCCATCGGATCAGCCTCCGCGTCAGCCGTCAGATCTTCCAAGGCCGATCTAACCGCAACCGTCTGCACGCGAAGGGGTATCGCACGTCAAGGGCACGCCACGCGTCAAGTGGACGGTTCACAACCGTCCGATCCGCCCAAGTGGGGTATTTTGCTGAATTAACCTCGCATATTTTGTATTCAAATATTAGTGCATAAGCTTTCATTGGCGTTTAATTTAATTTGTAATTATTGCACTTAGACCCCCGCGCCTTCTATATTCACAAGTGGGTCCCCGCTAGGCGCGTGCACGTCACGCGCTCCTTGGCATTTTTGCGGGGGGGCCCTTGATATTTGTTTATTTCGTATATACCTTGGACCTTTTTAAATCATTGTAATATTTGTGTGGAAATTACAAGGAGGCCCCTTGGGTTTTTATAAATTACATATTTGCCCCTGACAGGTGCGCGTGCTCACACACGTGTAGCTTGGGATTTTCGCAGATAAGCCCTTGCGGGTCTTGGAATTTTGATTTCGTCCATTAAGTTGTTTATTGCATATTATATTTTGTGGAAAAATTTCATTCGTGCCCTTGAACATCTTGCATATTCCAAAAATACCCCTGGTAGAATGATTTTTCCTTATGCTTCTAATATTTATTGCATGCATCTATAAATTGCTAAAAAATCCCCAAAAATCACATTTGGTATCTGTTGCATAGTAGTTTAACGGCATATTTTTATTTTGCATAATTATTGCATTTTATTATTTATAAAAAATCAAAAACATGCAATTTTGCTATTGTTTGCATTAAAAAATCCATAAAAATATAAAAATATCTCAGAACATTCCCCAAAAAATATATTTTGCATATTTTAGTGTGTTTTAATTCAATCCAAAAATCACTAAAAAAATATAAAGCAAAACTCCTAAAAATTATAAAACCCCCAAAAACCTTCCAAAAAATCTTAAAAATTCCACAAAAATCCTAAAAATACACTTTCTATTTCTAAATTTTCTTTATTTTTTTATCTTTCATTTAAAATTAATTTTAGGAATTTCATACTCTAATTTCTATTTTTCATCCTCATTTTAATTTCGACCAGCAATTTTATTCACTATTTTTAATATTTTTGGCTTTAAAAATACCAAAAAAATTAGGAAAATTCTAGAAAAACCACAAAAACATTGGAAAAATATAAAAAGACCAAAAATATTTTATCTCCTGATTTTTGAGTATTTTTACTTATTTTTATAAATACATATCCTTCTCTTTCCTTATTTTGTATATATACTTTATATTCTATTTAAAGAAAAAGAAAATATAAAAATATAAAATACAAAAAGAAAATATAAAATCAGTAAATTAAAAATCAAAATACAAAAATATGAAATCCAAAAATTAAATAAAATAATATAAAATTAAAAACCCACAAAAACATAGCATAGATAGACACTTGATCACATTCACGGTTTTGAGCATTTTGCCCCGTTCTACCTGTCTGCTCCCTGTGTTCGACCTCTATACATACTTGCACCTATACACATCTTTGTTGTAGAGTTATAATAAATGTTAACTCCGCACATTTACTTCATTGCTTGATTTATCTGGTGTGGGTTAATTGTTGATTAATTGAGATTTCGTGAGCGGTCGCTCAGCGACACTATGGTCCCGCCTTGTGTGGACTACTTTAGACCCTCGCCAAATCTCGATTATCACAGCCATAAATGAGATCATCTGTGCCCCACTTCAGCAGGCCATGATCGATTTATCTGCTCCTCTTCCCAAGAAGAGAAAGCGGAGGAGCAGATATGAGCGTTATATCTTGACCATGGTCACTGCCCACGCCATCAATCATCATCCCATTCCTAGGAAAAGAACACTGTTATACCTTTCATCACCTGCACTATCTCTGACCATACCTGTGATCACACTCTCCTAGACGACGGTGCTTCGATTAGCATATTACCTTCTCGCGGGTATAGACTCTTCACTTAGGGCCTTTAAAGAAGACCAGGATGATAGTTTAGTTTGCTGATGGATCTATCAAGATGCCGAAGGGTATCCTTGAAAATGCCATCATATCAATTCAGGGCACGAGCTACCATGTTGATTTTGTCGTATTGCCCATGGAGACCTCTACAGGGGAGCATTCTCCAATCATCCAGGGACGACCATTTCTCGCCTCTGCGAGGGTCGTTATTGACTACGGATCCGAAGAGATTCGCTTCCATCCTGTTGATGAGAGCGAAGTGTTGATCACCACACCAACTGGTGACCAGAGTCATGCACCTGATGTGACCACACCTATCTTGGCTGACCCTGAGGTCCATGACCTTGATGAGACTATCAGAGACTTTTGTTGCATGTTGGAATCCACTGAGACCTAAGAATTCCTCTCCAAGGAGGAAGACTTAAAAAGCATGGACCTCGGAGTTCCTTCTTCTGGGACTTGGCAATGTGTTGATGACATCCGTGGGATTTACACAATTGATACCCTACAGTGGATGGCAGATTTGTAGACTAGATAGGACGAACATGACTCGACTACTTTCACCGATGAGTCTGTGTTGTTCACTTAGATTCAGATAAGACAAAGGTCGAATTTTATTTGGTTGCTTTTATTCGGGAATTTGGGCCTTTTGATGAGAAAGAAGATCCGATTGAGATTGTAGAGGACGAACATAGTCCAACTACTTCCACCGATGAGTTTGTTCCTTTTGGTTTTGACCTGGATGACACCTCGTAGGACGACTCCGACTACACTACTTCCGATGATGATGAGTTCGTCCATTTTCACGATAACGTTAGCGAGACACCCAAGGTCGGACCTAGTTGTACTTCTTCCACTGACCCGTCTGCGCCTTCACACCATACGAACATTGAGGATCTTTACTCTGTTGACCCTGATCAGCTTTTGTCCACTGTGGACCCTGATGTCAACCTGCACCATACCAGATCTATTCCTCAGCGATCTCGCAAGAAGGTTTGCTTTCTACCTTCTTGATCCCATGTACATCCATCTCTGTTGTATATTCTCACTCGTCTACCTTCTCTCTCCCGTTACGCTCATTCACCCATTTTCATGTTTGCCTTACTTAGGGCGTACTTTGTCCTAAGTATAGGGGGTGGATGAGCCGAGAGTTCAGTCTTTGTTCCATTTCATCACTCCTATTGTTGCATATACTTAGGGTTTCTTTTACCCTAAGTATAGGGGGAGTGGTGTGTACATCCTCTGATCTCTTCTTCCATCTTCATCTCTTTTCTTCTGTTCTTCTTTTCCCTTTCTATTTTCTTTTTCTACCGAAAAGGTGTCGCCCCTTGTTGTCAGTCTTCTATACGTAGGGCATACTTTGTCCTAAGTATAGGGGGTGTGCACCCTGAGTTCTTCTATTCTTTGATCCTCTCCATTGTCTCCTCTTATTGTCTGTACTTAAGGATATCTTTCTATATGAGGAGACAATCTGAGTACGATCTGTTCATTCCCACAATGACCCTCCCTCTTTGTGTGTAGTCTGCTATACTTAGGATTATTTGATCCTAAGTATAGGGGGGACGGTCAACTTCTCATTCATTCGTATCTTTATTCATTTATTTATTAGACTTGTCTATACTCAGCATGAGTTATGTCTTCTCTTTTTCTCTATGATCTATGAGGACATAGCTCAAGCTAAGTATAGGGGGTCGTATATACTGCGTATATACTTTAGCCATAACTTGTACTTTCATATTTTTATTAATAATATGGCGAATTACAATGATTAAAATCATTAAAATCCCTTAATAAAAAGATGTTGATTATTCCTCAAATTCTTTTTGTATTTACTAATTAATAAATCAGGAACTGTTTTTTTGCAAAATGTTTGAAAAATAGTTTAAAATCTGTTAGAAAAATATTTTGAGAACTATTTGGAAAACATTTTGTTCAATATTTTCAACCTTTGTAAAAATGTTTTGTTTGTAAAATTTATTGTCTTTGTGTGAAATAAAATGTTTGAAAAACTATTGGCAAATGGTTTGAAAAATAGTTGACAAAGTATTTTGAAAAATCTATATATACTGTTTGAAAGACCTTTGCAAAATGATTTTCAAATGTGTATACATGTTTGTAAAAATGTTTGTAAAAATTATTTTGGACTATAGTTTTCGAAATTGTTTGAAAAATCTTTTCGAATAAGTTTAAGGAATACATACATCTTACCTAAAATCCTTTATATAGATACTTATAAAATTGACCACTTACCCTTGTAAATTCTTAAAATCTACTTCTTGTAAATATAAGATGCATCCCTGTGTAAATATTTTAACCTAGTTTTTAGCCGAAAATCTTTTCTTTTCAAAAAGCCCAAAAACATTTGCAAAATTAAAAATATCAATAACAATTGAAAAAAAACTTTCTGAAAATAAAAAAAATGCATATGCATCATCCTTTTCAAAAATCCATAAAAAGTTCAAAATCTTGAAAATTGCATCACAAAATTATTTTCTTCATTCTGCATAGCATTTGTATAGCATGAGCATTTTTTAGATTGAGTTTGATAGTTGAACAAGTCTAAGTAAAATACGAAGATTGGAGCTTGATTGGACCTTAAAATCCACGTAATAACAGGAACCTTATCGGAACTGGAATTGATGTACTTCAGGTCTAGTTGACTTAATTCTTTGAGAATAATGAGACTTGGTTCAATGGATTTCTTGACTGCCTAAGTAGAGTATTTCGGAGCGCACGCATGACTCTTGTTAATAATGACCTAACTTGGACACCTGCACCTTTCAGATGGCTCAACTCAGTTGGAATGGTGAGAGGATTGGATTAGCCAGTATGAGATGCACGCAAGTGGAAACATTTGTCCTCCTCTTGGGAGGGAAGTGCACCCCAACCCCTCCAGTGATGAGGAATTCTAAATACAGGAGAGTGTGGGTTGCAATAAAGCTTCAAAAGAGGGATAGTCTACTGGCTCAAGAGGAAAAACTCCCTATGTATATGCTGTTGTAAATAGTATTTCAAAAAAAAACTCCAAAAAAGTGGACAGGCCTGTACAAAAAATAAAATGCCTGCCGGAGTGTACATATGTTGTATAGAAAATAAGCAAGCTTGAGTTTCAAAGTCAAATCATATGAGCCTGCAGCTGGATGACTTGACTATACTAGTCTTGCATCTTAGGATAGGTAGCTACACTGGCTACCGTCCATTCTTCTCTTCACCCCCTCCTCTTGAGCTGGTTTTTACTTGAACTTAGAAGGGAATACCCCGCTCCTCGAGGAAGGAGTTATTGGATTGGGGAATCATTGGGTTGTCGTACTGGAGAAGTCAGTCTCTTTGTCATTCTAGTTGGGGAGAGACATTATCACTTACACTGTACGAGTCAGATTCATAGTCGTAAGGGTTTGTGTATGAGTCGAAATATTTCTGACCTGGCTATTGAGGAGACTTGAGCAGAGTTTTAGGTTTCTCGAAGGCTGTTAGATTTCAAATCTGATTCCCATCAAGGTTCTGCCCGCACTAAAATTTCAAAGGTTCGACTTAACTCCAAACTTTGGTTTTGTGAAGACAAGTTTGATAATTAAATTTAATCCATCTTTTTTTCTTTTTCTTTCCTTTGTTTTTCTTTTTCTGCACTTATTGCATAAGTGTTTGCAAGGGACTAGCAAAGGCATGTATAGGGGGATGATGAATCTCCATTTCATCATCATTATTATATCATTTTGGCCTTAAAAACCCTAGTAAATGCATGTAATATTGTTAATTCGTGCATTTTATCATCCATGCAAATTTGTGTAAATATTGTATAAAATACTGTTTTTAAAGCCAAAATTATAGAATAAAGAAAAGAAAAGAAAAAGAATAAAATATTGCAAATATTTTATGACCTGAAACCCCGATACCTAGGCATCTCAATGACTAGGTCGACAAGGAATAAAGTAGGGGGAGATAAGGGTCAAAAACCAATAAAAAATCCCTTTTATTTAATTCATTCTTTATTTATTTTGGGACCTATTTTTAGTTTCACTTTTTATATTTCAAATATAGAAAATTTGAACATAAAAGTTGTCGATAATTAAATATAGAAAAATTCAAAACTGATTTCACACAAAAATAATGCACAGATAAAAAGTTATGATCTGAATAAGATTCCAAAATCCCAACTTCCCAGACTTGTATCTCTCAAATAAAAACTCAAAATGTATCAAAATCATCTTTAATTGTATATAATTTTTAATAAGATATTTATTGAAGGTGGTTTCATATTTTTCCGAGTTACGTTGTGAAAGTTAGGTTTTGGACCCCTATTGTATACTTGTACTGATTAAAATATTCATTTTATTTATTATTCAATATTTTTTATAATTTCATATTTTTATAATTATGTAAATATTATTTATAATATATGTACATATTAAAATAGGAATAATACACTAAATAAAACATAAAAATAAAATACTTTTAAGAAATACATAGGTATAATACCTATAAGTATACCTATAAAGAATATACTTCTATTTATTTAATTATATAAAATACATCAGAAAAATAAAATAAAAATATATTTAAGTTTTTAAACTAAGTTATGATTATATAAAGTAATAAACAAAATAAATAAAATTAAATATACAAAATAAAAATAAAATATAAAAATATATAGATACATATACCTATATAGCCCTTAAAAGGGAACTTGTAATTTTCAAATCTTAAAAAAATAGATAAAATTCATAATAAAATAATTCAGAAAATAGTAAATATTTTTCATTTAATGATCTAAAATTAATAATTTCGTTTATGATTTTTAAATAATTTTACAAATCTTTTATTCAATTCTTGTCTTTTTGCGGATGACGTGGCCCAATCAGGCCATGCCATCTGTTGACCGGGGGTCAACTCCATGACCCCAGGTCTGTGACCTCTAGACTTGTCGCTCCACCCATTTTCTTGGTTTTTTCGCGGTCAAATCCTTCACCATTTCGCCTAAGTCTTTTCTTGACTTTTTTTTCTCGTACATTGAGCTTACACACCTAGCCTTCACATCGAGGATCAGAGCAGTGATTCGCAAGATCTGCATCATTCTTTGAGCCCGCTCGTCATCTGTACAAAAACCGCCCCAAGCTTTCCTTCCACCTTTGAACCTCCCTTTGACCATTTTTGCCCTCTCCTTGGGAAATCTGGATTGAAGCTCGTGACAGGGGATTCTCCAGCTTCTTGGAGACGGGTTTGGCGCGCCTTAGGTTAGTCTCCACCCCATCTCCGGCCAGCGGCCGTCGAGGTTCATATCTTTGGCATTTCTTGCCATTGAGATCCTTCTTTTCTTCATTTTTTTTCTTTCTTCACTTAGTATTAGGTCTTAGGATCCCTACCCACCTTCAGATTCATCATTGACCCCATTTATCCCCTTCTCCACCACCTCGTCGGAGCAAGCTCCGGCGAGCTTCCATTTCACCACTTGTTGCCTTCATCCCACTCGCTATGGGGTCAGGGCAATTTTCCCTCGACCCTATCACCATCTTTTTGCAGGTACTGGAACACAACGTGTGCTTTGGGGGATTTTGGACTCCTGCCGAGGTTCTTGGGGCCTTATTGCTCCGCCGACCTCGTGCGAGCACGTCGGCCATCGTTGGTCGGTTTTGACACCCCCAGCCATCAGAAGAGACCTGCAGGAGCATCTTAGGTCATTTGGGAGATTCATATCACGCCGGAGGGGGGCGCCATCGTCGGAGGAAGCTCGCAGCGGCGAGCCTTCTTCCCTGTTCGTCCACCGCTCGTCCCCACCATCAGATCAAGAACCAGCACCCAGGTCCACGACAGTCGTTGGATCTCGTAGCCCAAAACCGTTGATCTTCTCCCGAGATCTAATCGCAGCGGTCCGAGCCAACCGTCATCGCCTTTCCTTGTGTCGACACGTGGCAAGTGGGAGGCGCCCTACCGTTCGATCGCCAACGTGTGGGTATTTTGCAACATAACCTTTGACATTTTTGTAATATTTATTTAATACATAAACATTCATGGGCCATTAAAATAGTTTGTAAATTTTGCAAAAGCACCCCTGTTGTTTCATTCTTTGCAATGGAGTCCCCGGTCATGTCACCTCACGTGACTTGTGCACTTGAGGTGTGGCCATTTTGCACGGCCACCCCTGTGGGTTTACCTATTTAGTTTTAGTCCACAAACTTTTAAATGAATTTATATATTTTGAGACATTTTGCAAGTTAGCCCCTGGAGTTTTGAGAAATTACAGTTTGGTCCTCGTCAGGCACACGTGTTTAGGCACGTGGTTTGGTGATTTTTGCAGGAAAGCCCTAGCGGCTTTTGCTATTTCTATTTAGTCCCGTAATTTGAATATTGCGTTATTATTTTGTGGAAAAATTGCAATTGTGCCTTGAACTTTTGCTTAATTCCAAAAATACCCCTGCTAGGCTTCCATTTCCTTTTTGTTTTCTCTATTTATTTTATATATCTATAAAACCCTAAAAAATTCAAAAAAATATGCTAGCTTTCTGTTTCATTGCACATTCTTGCCATAATTTTATTTTGCATTTTTGTTTAATTTTAATATTTTTAAAAATTCAAAAACATGCATTTTCATCCCTGTTTGCATTAGAAAATCCATAAAAATTATAAAAACTTCTCGAAAAAATCCCCAAAAAATTATTTTGTATATTTTTTGAATCTTTAACCTTCAGACTAAAAATCACTAAAAAATACAAAAGAAAACTCATAAAAATTACAAAACCTCTAAAATCTTTATAAAAATATTTAAAAATCATAAAAAATCTTAAAAATCTATAACTATTTCTAAATTTTCTCTATTTCATTATCTTTAAGTAAAATTAATTTGGAGATATTTGGTTACTATTTGATATTTTTTTATTCCCTGTTTTGAGTATTTGTGATTTTAAAAATACCAAAAAATTAGCAAAATTATATAAAAAATCACAAAAACATTAGTAAATTATAAAAAGAACAAAAATATTTATTTCCTATATTTTGCTTATTTTTAACTATTTTTTATATATACATTATCTCTCTTTTCTTTATTGTATATATACTTTATTTTATACTTCAAAAGAAAAAGAAATTAAAAATATATATATAATTTAATAAGAAAATATAAAATCTGAAAATTAAAAAGAAAGTATAAAAAATATATAATTAAAAATAAAATAATATAATATAAAATAAAAAACCCACAAAAAACAGCACACATAGAGAAATACATCACATTCACATTTGAGCTTGATTGCCCCGATCTACCTGCTTGCTCCCTGTGTTCGACCTCTACACTACTTGCACTATACACATCTTTTGTAGAGTTATAATAAATTTTAATTCCGCATCGCTTTTCATTGTTTGATCTCTATTGTGGGTTAATTGTTGTTTGAATCGGATTTCTTGCGGGTCGCCATAGCGACTGCGTCTCCGCCTTGTGTGAGACGTATTTTAGACCCATGAAAAATCCTCTTCAATAGATACATGTTGTATTTTTTGTTTATTTTTTATTGTGATTTTTTATTTGTATTTTATATAAGTTAAATACAATATATTTAGTTAAAAACACAATATATACAAAAATTCAAGGAATATAAATAATACACGTAGGCATATTATACAGTAGCACCCAAAAAGTCACGTTTCACATCTTAACTCTGATTTTAATGAAACTCCTTCCATTTTAAAGATTATTTAATTAGGAGTAGAATGAAGTGAGTTTATTAATTTGAATTTTATGGAGAAGATAATGATCTGACAATCTGAGCTTTATGGCTTTTTTAATTGTTATTATTTACAACTATACAATGATTCTTCTTGCAATTATTTTTAATATTTGCAACTGATTTTTATGTACAAGTTCTAAGAAGAAATTTTTTTATTCAAGGTGACATTATTGATGAATAAGTTAGTGTAAGGATTATGTATTAAATACAATAGTGTACAAGTGTTGAATATACACAAGTGAATATTGGTTTTCTAGTTTTTGAATGAAGGCATTATCTCCCTCTACTTTATTCCTAGTTGATCATGTTAAATTTTGACCTTCTCTCGGTAATAGAGTCAGCCTGTATCTATTATACAGTCTTTGGTTTTCCTTATTTTTCCTTTATTTATTTATTTTAGGTTAAAATAGTGATAAATATACAATATTTACAGAAGAATTAATGTTAGTAAAAGAAGAATTTATTGATATTTATAGGTGTTTTATAAGGGATTTTAAGCAAAAATAAATGAATAAAGATGATGAAATGCATATTTATCATTCCCTTATGACTTACCTTTGCTAGTCCCTTAACAAACACTTGTTTGAAGAATAAGTGACTAAAATAAAAAGAAAAGGAATAAAGGAAAAATAAAGAATCGAGAACAATATTGATTATTAAACTTTTCTTCATAAAATCATAGTATAGAACTCGGTTAGACCTTTGGATTATTAGTTTGGCGGAACCTTATTGGGAATTGAATTTAAAACTAAACAGCCCTCAAGTTCCACAATTCTATGTTCAGGTTGCCTCAATAATCAGTTCAGAACACGTCTACATACGTAGATTCTTACAACTGTGAATCTTTACTTGTACTTTGTAAGTGAAATATAACTCCCCACTTCAGAAATGGCAAAGAAACAATCTCATCTAATAAGGTAACCTTAATTCCCCGGTCTAGCTACTCTTTCCTCAAGGAGCAGGGTATTCCCTTCTAAGTTCAAGTACAACCAGCTCAAGAAGAGGGGTAGATAAGAGAATGGATTGTGGTCAGTGTAGCCACATATCCTTGGAGCTTGCACAGTGTAGCCAAGTCTCTAGCTGCAAGCTTCCTTGATATAATACTTTGAAATATATGCCTTGTTTATGAGAATTTTTCTTTTTTTTTGAATATATACAAAAATGCAACATGTACATAAGGAGTTTTTCTTCTTGAGCCATTAAACTATCCCTCTTTTGAAGTTTTATTGCAACCCACAACATATTGTATTTAGACGTCAGTGCCACTAGACTAGGTTGAGACACACCAGCCACTTATTGTGATTGTGAATGTTTCCACTCGCACGTTTCCCCAAAAAGATTCTACCCGCTCACCACGTCATTTGTGTTGAGCTACGTGTAGAGTGCCTGTCCAAGTTAAGCTATTGTCTAGAAGGGCCATGCATGTGTTTTTAAATATTATACTTAGACCAATAAAGGTGACATATGAACATCGCCTTATAAACAGAAAGAATTAAGTCACTGACCTGAAAAGTCCTAACTTTAGTTCCTATAAGGTTCCTCTAAAATTAAGTGGATTAAGGTCTTAACCAAGCTCCATTCTTTGGTTTTATTCTAGACTAGTATAAATGCCCATACCATTCTAAAAAATGTACGTGAAAATGCAAGAAAAATCCTTTTTTTTAACAAGAAGTGAAGAGTTAGTAGACTGAATGTATTTACAAGAATTCGATATAATTATTTATTACAAAGATTTTACACAAGTATAAATACAAAGCTTATACAAATTTTGTACAAGATTTTATTTTATAGAAGGATTTTATTTACAAGTTTTAAACATAAATTTTATAAAATGGTTTTATATACAATAATGAATTTTATTTACATAAGGAGAATTTATTAAGGTTTTTATACACGCATGAATTTTACAACAAATATATACATGTGACAAAATAATTTTACAAACTTTTTAAAATCATTTTACAAAAGATTTTACAAATATTTTAAAAATATTTACAAATACTTTTCAAAAAATTTTACAAACATTTTACAAATCATTTTACAAACAATTTTAAAAATAAGTTTTTGCAAACAATCTATTTTCAAAAAAATATACAAACATTTTGTACAATATACATAATTTCTATAAAAAAATTACAAATCATTTTACAAACAAAACAATTTTACAATTGATTTATACAAAAATAATTTTACAAAAAAAATACAAACAATTTTTGTAAACATATTACAAACAATTTTACAAAATTTTTTACAAATCAAACTTTGCAAACAATTTTACCAAAGATTTTTGCAAATCATTTTACAAATCATTTTTCAAAATAACTTTTTAAATAATAGCCATATTATTAATAATCAAAAGTATGAGTTATGGTTGAAGTATATATACAATATATAGGACACCCCCTTATACTTAGCTCGAACTTTGTCCTTGTATTGACAAAGAAGCTACAATGGATGACATAACCCATGTTAAGTAAAGTAACGTGAAAAGAATCTAAACAACAATGAGTCAAATAATGAAAAGAAAAGAAGAGAAGTCAGTAATCCCCCTTATACATAGGATTAAATAATCCTAAGTATAGAAGACCGTACAAACGAGGAAAACCGAGAAAAAGATTGAACAACTCAATGACTTGACTTGTCTTCCCCTGTACTTAGGGTAAGAGATCCCTAAGTATAGAAAAAGAATATCAATAAGTTAAAGGGCAAGCGAGGGAATAAAAGAATAAAAACGCAAAAGCGGAATGACGTGAATGACATCACTCCCCATATACGTAGGGTAAAGAATACCTAAGTATAAGCAACAACATGAGTGATGAAATAGATGAAAATGAAACTCAAATCATTCACCTCCCCTATACTTAGGATAAAGTGCATCCTAAGTATAGCACACACACACACGGAAAAGAGGTGAACGATGAAAATGGAAGAAAAAAGAAAAAAAACAAAAGAAACATATACAAGAGAATATCAGCTCATGTATCTGACACATAAGATGTCAAAGAATGATCGTTTGATACCACATAGATGGAATCAATCACAGGTATGAATGTATCATGATCTAGATATGGCTTCAGCAACTGTCCGTTCACAACAAATGGCTATGTGTCAAATAACAACCCAGATATGACAATACTACCAATGTTACGCATAGCTCTAACAATGAATGGTCCTGACCATTTTCTTTCAAGTTTGCTAGGAAATGAGTTCAATTTTACATCAAACAACCATACTTTCTTATCAGGGATGAAAGTCTTTCTTTTAATGTGTCTATCATGCCAAAGCTTGACTTTCTCCTTATACATGAGTGATTGCCGTAGGCAAACTATCTGAATTCCAACAATCTGTTCAGATCCACTTTCTTACTCTTGTATCCTTTCTCATAATCCAAATTACATACACAGAGTGCCCATAAAGATTTATGTATCAACTCAACTAGCAAGTGGCAAGGCTTTCTATGAACCAGTCTATAGGGAGACATGCCGAATGGAGACTTGTATGCCGTCTGATAAGCCCATAGAACAGATTCGAGCATCTGGGACTAGTTCTTCCTATCTGGACATACAAATTTCTGAAGTACAGTATTGATCTCTCTATTTGAAATCTTAGCCAAGCCGTTAGTTTGTGGGTGGTAAGGAGACGCAACTCTATGCTCAATGGTGTACTCCTTCACAAGCTTTTAGACCTTTCTACTAATGAAATGGCTCCCCCCCCTGAAATGAGTATCTTGTGGATCTCGAACCATGCAACAATACTATCCTTGAGAAAGGAACAAACCTTACAACTATCAGCAGCTTGGGAGGGTATCGCCTCCGACCAATGACTAACATAATCCACGACAAGAAGGATGTACTGAAATCCCTGAATGACAGGAAATGAGACCATGAAGTCTATACCCCAAGCATCAAAAACATTTGAAATCTAGATACATATCAAGGGCATGGTATCCTTGGAATGGTTTCTCCCATTTTCTAATAATCAGTACAACCTCGACATAATCTGTAGAATCCTTAAACAGATTTGGCCACCATAGGCCACTTTGTAGAACCTTTGTTGTCGTGTGCTTCCCCAAATGATGTCCACTATACTTTAATTATGGAAATTCTCAAGCGCACTGGTGTATTCCTCCTAAGGAATGAACTTCCTCTAGATACAATCCACATCCTCACGAAATAGGTACGGATCCTCCCATTGGTAAAAATGAATCTCCAACAAGATCTGTCTACCATGTGCTTCGACTAATTTTGTGGAACTTTCTTGGAGGCAAGATAGTTAACAACATCAGCATACCATGGGAGTGAGGCAACAAATAAAATATCCTCATCTGGAAAGGTCTCAGAAATCAGAAGTATGATCTGCTTAGATGATTCTACATCTATGATCCGGGAAAGGTGATCTGCCATAATATTTTTCACTCCAAGTTTATCTTGAGTCTTTAAATCAAACTCTTGGAGAAGAAGGATCCATCGGATAAGGTGTGGTTTGGCATCTTTCTTTGCTTGTAAGTATCGTATGGCAGTGTGATCTATGCTGACAACGACATATGAACCAAGTATGAACAGAACTTCTCTAAAGAGAACACCGTTGCTAACATCCCCTTCTCTATAATTGTATAGTTGTGCTATGCTTCATCCAAAGTCTTGTTAGCATAGGGTATGGCAAATGGTATCCCATCCCTTCTCTTCCCTAAAATAACTCCAACTGCATAGTCTGGCACACACGTCATGATCTCAAAGTGGAGAGACTAATCAGGTGGCTGAAGGACAGGAGCTCTAGTAATCATGTCTATCATCTGGTGAAATGCAAGGAGGACTTTCTCATCAACTATAAAGTCACTCTCCTTGCACGAAATCTCAGTCAAAGGCCTGGCAATCTTGCTGAAGTCCTTAATGAATCACCTATAAAATCAAATTTGACCAAGAAACGACCTCAACTGCTTCGAATTATGTGGAAGCTCTAACTTGGACATCAGATCAATCTTAGCCAGGTCAACCTTCATACCATGTTTGGAGATGACATGGCCCAATAAAATTCCATTAGTCACCATAAAGTGACTATTCTCCCACGAGAGCACTAAGTTTATCTCACAACAGCGCTGAAGTCCTCAGTCTAAATGATTAATACATAAGTCTAAACTATCCCCGTAGATCAAAAAATCGTCCATGAAGACATCTAGAAAACTACCCACAATGTCAGCAAAAACAACCAAAATACACCTCTGGAATGTAGCGGGGGCATTACACAATCCAAAGGGCATCCGTCTAATGGCATAGATGCTAAACAAACAAGTAAAAGTAGTTTTCTTTTGATCCTCAGGAGAGATTACGACCTGGTTATATCCTGAGTACCCATCCAAGAAATAAAAGAACTCCTTCCCTGCTAACCTCTCAATAATCTGATCAATAAAAAGCAATGGAAAGTGATCTTTCTTGGTCACTGAATTTAGGCATCGGTAATCTACGCAGACATGCCTTGTAGTGGGTACACGGGTCAGAATCTCCTCACCACGGTCATTCATCACTATAGTAATCCCGGATTTCTTCGGGACCACATGCAACAGGCTGAACCACTTGGAATCTGAAATGAGATAAATAAATCTAGCATCACACCATTTCCTGATCTCTTTCATGACAACATCCCAGAGGTTCTTACTTAGACAGCGCCGACACTCATGGGTGGGCTTGTTGTCATCTTGTAAGTAGATATGATGCGAGCTTAAAGCTGTACTAATCCCATGAAGATTAGAAATATTCTATCCTATGGCTTGTGGTTTCTCTCGAGAACCTCTAGCAAGCAAACTTCTTGGTCGTCGGTTAACTACGAACTGATTATGATCGAAAACATTTGAGCGCATCCGCAAGGAAGGCATACTTCAGTGTTGATGGTAAAACTTTGAGCTCAGGTGGGTCTGAATCGGCTTTAAAACAACCTCTACAACTGCATTGGTAGAAGGTAAATGATCTGCATTGTGTAAACCATCCATCGTGGATACTGTAGGCTCAACAAGTAATGTCTCAGAAAGATAGGCAATGAATATTTCTGCTAAAAGAGGGACAGCTCATCAGGATGCTAAAAAATCTCAGAAAATTCATCAACAAAAATCTCAAATATCTCAGCAAGAGGTATATCATCAGTAAACTCAAAAGAAAGTATCTCAGGTATATCACAATGTACCTCTAAAAGTAACTCAGATGGATCCTCAGAAAATCGCTCAAACGATCCATCAACTGACAACTCAGAATAATCAACAAGGAAGCTAATGTCAACTATGCTCTTCGGTGGTTCCTTTTGGGAAAAGAACTCCTCAGTGTCCATGAAATTTGTGAAAATTTGTCTCTAGAAACTCAGCAAGAAAATCACAGTCCTTAAAATCCATTGTAACTGTCTCTCCATCATATGTTGTTACGGATGGTGGTGATGGCTTCGGATCTGAGATCGTCTCTATCTAAACCTTGTTACTAAGGAAGTGAAAGATTATCTCTCCAGTACTGTAATCAACTACCACCTCGGTCATTCGAAGGAATAGTCATCCAAGTATGATCAAGGTATGGAGTAATGGTGTTGAGGTATGCATATCCATAACAATAAAATCAACTGTTAATCTCATTCCTTGCACCGTTAAGATAATGTCCTCGAGAATGCATCTTGGCCTATTGATTGATCTATCAGCAAACTGAAGGATCATCCTAGTGGACCTAAGAGGCCCCAACCTAAACTCATTGAGTAGTGAGGATGTCATGCGATTAATGGAGGATCCTTTATTGAGTAGAGTACAATGGAACTCCTGATCAAAGATATGGCAACAGATGTGAGGTGCTCCCTTATCTTTCTTTTTAGGAAGGAGGTTGCTGATGGCATGAACTATGGTCATGGTTAAGATGTGCTTTTCTATTTTCTTTCGTCGGTTTTGCCTTGTTTGATGCTTTTGAGTGCATGCTTCTTTCATTCCCGTTTTCACTGTGGGCATGTACTCCATGGCCTTGAGGAGTGGCATCTCTAAAAAGATGTTCTGCAATATCTCTACCACTTCAGGAGCAGATAATGTAGTTTTTAATTTTTGAATTTTTCTGGTTTTATTCGAAGTTGAAGGAAATGGAACAGAATCATAAGAAACATCAAACTGCTCATTTATCTTATTCAAATCAGCATCATCTTGTACATGTGGACAACAAGAATCAGTCTATATAATGTTATCCAAGATAGGAGTAGAAGAAGAAAAGGGAAAAACTAGGTGGGCTGCTTGGTCTACTGGTGCTAAAGAAAACTCTACGACGGGTGTGTCCTCCTTCATGGTTGATTCGTCAATTCATCTTCCTTTATTTTCTTTTTGGATTTTTCTGAATAATGATGGTGATGATGGTGGTGGTGAATAAATAGAAGGTGGTGGTGATCCTCCATGCTTTAGAACTGCAACACCATATCAACTGGTGAAGATAACGATGAAGTCAATGAAGCTCTCATAATGGCTCGATCTCCCAATAGCAATTGTTGTGCGGGCAATTGCAATCTCCTACCGCTCTTGATATGAATGGAGTTAGATAAACTTGTAAAATTAAGGGACGTACCTGTCTCGAGTGTGAATGGATCATGGGCTACTGATGAACCTGCGATTCGTCATCTTTATTCATTTATTTTAGCTTAAAATCCCTTATAAAACACCTGCATATAACATTAACTCCATATTCTTACTAACTTGCATCTGTGTAAATATTGTACACCTCTTACTAATTTTAACCTAAAATAAATAAAGAAAGAAAGAAAGGAAAAATAAAGAAAATAAAATAAAAAAAGGAAGACTGTATACAGGCTGACCCAAACCCCGAGAGAAGATCAAGACTTGACCTGATCGACCAGGAATAAAGTAGGGGGAGATAGGATCCTTAAGCAAAAAATCAAAAACAAATGTGTGTGTGTGTGTTGTAAATACTTCTCACTTATTTTGTATATATCTGTATAAAAATGACATTAATTTATTTGTGCATTAATTGACCTCAAATCTAATAACTTTCAAAATCAAAGTTGTAAATAAAATGTGTTCTAATTAATAAAAATAATTGTACAATTAAATCATGTACAGAATAAAAGTAACCACACTTGGAAAAAACCACTAAGCACTAATTGAAAGACCAATTCCGGCTTCATATGAACTCAAATTGAACCAATCTTACTTCCATTGGATTCTAAATTAAATTATCTTCAAAATGGTTGTATTTTCGTAATTTTTGGAGTTACGGTTGAAAAGTCGATTTTCTGGGGTGGTTTGTGCAATTTTCCCATGTATTTTGTAAATATTGTATTTGTATATATTTGTAAATTATTCTTACAAATTATTTAAAATAAAAATAAAAAATAACAATAATAAAATTCTTTCAAAAATAAGAAAAAAAGCTAATTTCCTAATTTACCCTTGTATATAATGTCATATATGTATATAATATATGTATATAGTTGTTGATTGTAATTAACCACCATAAAAAAAAACATTTTTTAATTCAAATAAATAAAGTGATGAAAATTTTAAAAAAATAGACAATTTTGTAAATAGTTTTATCTCTTTTACTTTATCTCATTTCATCTCTCTTATCTCTTCCAACAAAAAATTCAAAAATTCATTTCAATTTTCATCTCTCTTACTTCTTTATCCAAAAAGAATTCAAAATTTCAAATTTCATTCTATCTTTCTATTTATATGGATCCTTCTCCCACATTTCAACTTGATCAATCTTTAGAGAGAGGAGCCCGATCTCTGAGAGAAAGTTTAGTTGAGAAAAGTGCTGAGCCTCTGAGCCATCCGGTGACAGCGAGTCGGCCTTCGTCGAGGCGATCGCGGTCCATTTCTGATCCTAAGGTGAGATCCGTCATCATTTTTCTTATTTTTTTATCTTAGATTAATCGTAGTTTATCTCGTCGATTTTTAATTCCATCATCGCTTTGTTTTTCTAGATCTTTAAAAAAATCCATCTCGATTTGTTCCGTCTCCGATTCAAAATTTTCATCTCACTTTCTCGATCTCCACACGTTCTATTCTATCTTCTACGATCTCTCAACTCCAGCCGCGTACGATGGTCGGAGAATCGGATTCGATTTCTTTCATTTTCGTCGGATCCTCGTTCATTTTTCTATTTGCAAAATAAATAAAAATAATAATACAAAAAATGTATATTTGTTTTCTTTATCTCTAACGTTTGTCTTGTAGGATCATTTTAAAAAAAACAACACAAAAAACATTAAAAAAATAAAAAAAACATATCTTATCTTCGGTTTAATTCCTATATTATGGATTAAAAAATAAAAAAAGCTTTTTTTACTGTTCTCATTCATTGTTTACACAAGAACAAAATTTACAAAAATAAATAAATAAAACAACGGCATCGCCCGCATCCCCGCTGTCGCCGCCGTGCTAGGGGGCACACCGCTCGCATCACAGACCGCACCGCCGTTGACAGCACAGCCCCATTGTGTGCCCCTCCTCCACGTAAGGCGCGCTTCTCCAGGCACCTCCTGCCAACCGTGCCGACCCCGTCTGCAACCGCACTCCACGCCCCCTCCTCCAGGGCAGTGCGACCCCCACGCGGAGCGGCAACAGCCTCTTCGTTGGGCCTCCCTCCAATGCTGCCCTCCGCATCTCTGCCCAACGTGCCTCTGTGCGCGTTGCCCCTTCAGCCTCACGGCCATCCACCCAAGCCGCCCTCGCAGCACCTTCCACTGCGGCCCGCGCCACCCCTCTGATACCCGTGCGCGGCCTGCCGCCCTCCTTGAATATCGCGGCTGACCTGCGCCACTGTGGTCTGCTCCAGCCCGCGCGTCCCCTTTTCCACTCCAGATCGGCGGCGGCCTTGTGCTTTGAGAAGGAAAGACAACAGTAACCCTAGGAGGGTTTAAAAAAAAGGAGAAATCGCGTACCTACCCTCCAACATTTTGAATATTACAAGAAGACCCTCAAGCTCTAGATATTTTGGGTAATTTGCGACATTCATCTTGAAATTTATTTTTATTATAATTCAGTCCAAAAATTTTGAACAAATTGCATGTTAGTCCTTGTTTCCAGAATAATAAACTTGCTTGTTATCTTTGAATGGAATAAATGTTTTTATGATTGCGAAAATTCTGAGAAAATTCATATATGCTCCTACTATGTCTTTCTACATTGTGTAAATTTTTCATGAATTTTTATTACTCTTTGATATATTTAAAAAAATTAAAAACAATAACTTTTTGCTTGTTCAAAATTAAAAAATTCATAAAAATTCGAAAAATTACTTAAAAATTCCAAAAAAATAATCTAGGTGTATTTTGGTGTGTTTTAATTTCCGACCATTTTTGTGCATTAACTCTTTATACAAACCAAAAAAATTGCGAAAAAGGAAAATTCTTAAAAAATTTGTAGAAAATTTAAGAAAAATCCAAAAATTGTGATTTCAGTTTCTGATTGTTGATATTTCTTACTAGTTTGTATTAAAGATAAATTCTAGGAATTTTAGGCATTAAAATATTTTTATGTTGCAAATTACTCCAGACTGTGCACAATTTCACATTTTCTCACTGTTTGATTTAATATAAAATCACAAAAACATCAGAAAAGTCAAAAATAATTACCAAAAATATTTCAAAAATTTTTAAACTCAAAAATATTTTCTTTGAGTTTTGCTGAGCATTTTTGGTATAATTGAAAATTACAAAAAAATTGGTGTGCATATTTTTGATCTTGTGAATATTGCTTCGTGTTATTTTTGGAAAAAAATTGCAAAACCAAAATCACTAAAAAAATGAAAATCAAAAAATATAAAAATTAGAAATAAAAAAATAAAAAAATTGAAAAATTGAAAAATAGAAAATCACAAAAACCACGGATAGTTGTCCTTTGAGATTCATGTTTTCTCTTAATTAAATTTCGATTAATTGAATAACCCTCGGGAATTGTAGCCTCCCTGAATTCGACCCTGTCTGCTATACATGTTAATAAGTAGCAAAAAAATAAAAAAAAATCGTTTCTCATGGGATTTTTGAGGATAGCAACGACCTGTTTATTTTTATCAATAATTCCCGTCCTTCGAGAATCTCGTAACAACAAAATGGCACCGTTGCCGGGAAGGCACGGCGAGGGCAGTTAGGTTTCTCTTTTGACCTGCTATTCTTGGTTGTAAATATCTGTTTACATTTTTTACCATTCACTTCATTGTTTATATCCACTGCATTCATTTCATTTTTTCATATTTGATAATTGTATTTCTTACACATTCTCTTTTCTTTTTCTTGCGAGGGCCCGCGGAGAGAAGGAGGCGATCCTAGGAGAGCTGAAGCACCCAAGCGACGTGGAGGCGGCTTGATTCTTCACCAAGCCATAGGATAGCGTGAGAAGAGGAGAAGAAGAATTGAAAGAGATGAGAAAAAAATTAAAGAGAGAGAGAGTTTCTTTTTCATTTGAACTCTGTACACGGACATTCATTTGTTGGAGGTCTGTTTCGCCAAGCGCATGTGCACTTGGGGGACTTCACCGGTTTTGTTTTCATCGCCTTTATTTTTCTTTGTTTCCCGCAGATTTCGTGAGCTACCTCTTGATTGCTTTAATTAGTTTGCTTGAGCCAGGTAATTAATTAGTTCCAAACACCATAAACAAGATATTTCTGTGCCTATAGAGTAGAGCGTAATTTGGACTTAGTCAAATTAACTTGTTCTTGCCCGTTTATAGAAGCTATCATCTAGGGCGGTTCACTTGCATTTGCATATAGGATAGTTTATTTCAATTCTGCGCGGATCACTTGCATGTAGAGTGTTGGCGACAAGGTACGCATATGTAACCCCTGCATGCATCATTGTTTTTAATCGCGTATTGGCATTTCCGATCTCCTTCCTTGTTTTCACTCACATAAGTTGAAAAGGAAATTGGACACTCGGTAGGCGATTCTTTGAAAATAATTTAAACCAAGTGATAACTGCTAAAATCAGGACTGATAAAGAAAACTCGACCCTAAAAAAATACAAGGAAAATTATTGTTTTGGGGAGAGTAATGATAAATCTAAAAATCAAATTTGCGGCTTTTTGAAAGTAACGTGGTCGATGTAGAAAAAGCTGCAAAAAATAGATCTTAGATCGTATCAAACAAATTCGATTTTCGATCGAAAACCTACACTATTTTTTTATCCAGGTGAGTGTGCATGGGTCGAACACAAGGAGGCAGAATAGAAGACTGATTTTTTTGGAGAAAATTCTTGCGATTTTATTTTATCTCTTCTAAAAGTGATTAAAGCAAGAAAACACTTTTTATTTAATTTTATTTTTAATTTTTATTTGATTTTAATCTTTTCAAATTTTTATTTAATTTTCAAAAGGGATATTTTTCAAAAAGATTTATTTATTATATAATAGGTGAATATAGGTAAGTGGTACTATATAATAGGTGGAAAGCAGGTCGAGCAGCGAGCTCGAACTAAACACGAAAACAAAACAAAACGATGCGGTTTTCGAAAAATCAAAACTCGATAAAAACAAGATAAAAACTCACGAAAATTTAATACAAACTAACTGGGGTAGTTGCGTAACTACCCTAAAGAAATCGTCAAGAAACAAGGTCAAATGAGGTCCAAAAATCCCCTACATCCCAAAGGCATAAGCACAATAAAACTATCTAAAAAGTTTTGCAAAAAGGTCCTCAAAGGACTGTTCTGAAAACAAAATAAAAGATTTTTACATTTAGGTCCCTACGGAGGGACCTAAATGCAAAAACTGGAAACCTTGGAGGCGGAGATGAATTCTAGAAAAGCCTCTAGGTTAAGTTCGCTAATTCTCCACCGTTTCAGAATCAGCGGCTAGGATTAGAACTTGGATGGTGCGGATCAACGGCTGTGCGTGTGCCACGTGTCGCTAGCTTGTGCATCGGGCGTTCTTCAGTTGTTCTTGGTTCAGTTACTCAACTGTCGATGCTCTTGTCTTCTCCAAATTTCCTCCGACGATCGGCGATGTCTTGGATGCTCCGGCGGGGCCAGAGGGGTGGCTCCTCCACCCCTCGAGCTCGCCCGCGGTAGGTGGCCGGCGGAGGCGGCTCCGAGCGGCGGTGGAGGCGCGATGAAAGTGACGATCCTCTCTGCTATGTTCAGACAAAGGTTTGTTGAGCTTCTTTTGGACTTTGATTTGAATGATGATGAAGGCTTCTAGGTGCGTGGCTTTGGCCCCGTATTGAAGATGGACCTGCGAATAACAGATATACGTGCTCGATTCGTAGAATCGGCTGAAGAATTAAGTTTTGCAAGATCTCAAAGATGATGAAAAATATGGTTTCCAGAAGAACTTATGCGAGATGTATGAAATTGGAGATGGAATAAGATGCGAAAAGTGTCGATTTGAAACGTGTTTGAGAGTGAATTCGTTTGGGCGTCTAAGCTAATAGATTAAGCGTCCTAATGACAGCTTAATCGCGCTAATTTCTACACGCAAATCGAGGAAGAAAATTTGAAGGAATGAAGGGATAGGTCTGGGGAAGGTCTAGGTGTATTACCTGGATGAAGTGCTCGATGGGCGACCTTGGCCGGAGCTCCACGCAACGTTGTGGCGGCGATGCAAGGAAGAGAACCTCCTTGGAACCTCCTCCGATGACTCCTCCTCCTCGCGGGCTGATCGTCGAGTGCTGTCACCACTGGGACGAGGCTGAGCAAGGCGGTTAAGTTGAGGGTTCGGGCAACTGGAGCAGAAGCTCAGGTTGTTGGAGAGTTAGTTTCTTAATGGCGGATCTTCGGGGTTTAAATAAAGAGAATGCATGGGCTCCAAGTTAGGATCTAATGGCTGGTGAGTTAGTAGGTAGTTAGGAGGTGAAGATCAATGGATTGGATCGGCTGGAGGTGTTAAGAGATGCGCGGGATAAATCAATGAAGGTGGTCGATTCAGCAACTTGGAGAAGACAACCCAGGTGCTGACAAGTGTCAGCACCTGGTTGGCCAGTTAAGTTTAATTCATTATAAAATCATTAATAAATAGTAAATAGAGTTATTTTAATTAGGTATAAATACAAGAAACGTAAATAATTAGTTAATCTTAATTATGGAATAATTACTTTTAATAACTAATAAATATTATTCAAAATATAAATATTATATTAATGAATATGTATTTATAAATAGGTTTTAGATTTTTAATTTAATAAATAGATACTTAAAACTAAAATTATATATTATCTTAATTATTAGAATAATAAATAAGGCTTGGGTGAATTTTTATAGATTTTAATAAATTAATTTACATATTTTAATAAATAAGGGTATAAGTTAGCCAGTTCATTTATACCTATAATTTAGGGATTTCGATTTTATTAAAATAATAAATAGACTCCAAAAATTATGAAATAAATTAGGGTTAAATTACAAGGTCATGAAAATATTTAGAAATTATAAAATTAAGAAAATTTTAAATAATGTGTGTTACATAAAATAAATAGCCCAGAAACCCCATTGTCTTTTGGTCCCAAAACCGACTTTTTGCAAACGGACTCCGAATTCGATGAAACCACCTTTATTAATTAGAGAATATTATTTTATGAACTTTAAAGGTAAGTAGAGTGAAATTGGAGTTCGTTTGAGGAAGTTATGATGTTCGGAAGTTGAGATTTTGACAATTTATAGGCTGGGTTTCTTGGCATATATACAGGGTAATATTTTTAACTTATTTTTATAATTTTATATACATTTTTAGGAATAATTAGGAAAAGAGTTTAGTGAAAAATATATACATATGAATTATTTAAAATTCATTGAATTTTTGTATTTATTTGATAAATAATGAAAGGTGTATGGTGTGTAACTTAATTTATTTTTTTACTGTTTTCTTTCCTTATCTCCCCCTACTTTTTGGTTTGTCGACCAATCCATGCTGACTTGGTCTCGAAGGTTAGGCTATAAATATATCTTTCAGTTATATTTATATTTTAATTCATATTGTATATATTTACATATATTCAATCTGCCTTTTGTTCTTTTTCTGGTTCTTTATTTATTTACATGTTTTTGATGGTTAAAAGTGGCTTTTTATTCATGAATGAAGTTTTGTTAAAAGATGGAAATTAATGGATATTTACATGCATTTGTTAAGGGTTTTAAGAAAAAATGCGACAGAAAAGTTAATGAATCATGGATTCATCAACCCCATATACTTAGACTTTGCTAGTCCCTTAGCAAACACTTATTTGAAAAGTAAGTGAAAAAGAAAGAAAGTTAGAATGAATTTGTTTTCCTAAACCAATTCATGAGAACAGACAAAGGACGGAGCTCGATCAGGCCTAAAACAAGCATTTTGTCGGAACCTTAACTAGGATTAGGATTTTATCCTCAACAGTCCTCAAGTTCCAAAAATCCTTACTCAAGATCACTTCATCTGCTAGTTCAGACTCACTTATTCATATCGCAAACTCTATCATCCTTGAAGTCAACTTGTACAGTGTGTGAATTGATTTAGCTCTTCCTGCTTAGAGAACCGAAGAAAACCGTCCATCTCGGCTATACACTTCTATGGCTTCCTCATCCCGCTACTCTTTCCTCGGGGAGGGAGGTATTCCCTTCTAAGTTCAGTTATGCTATGTCCACAATCGAATATAGGGAGAAAGTAGAAGAATGAGAAAAGAAGTGGAGTGCGACCAGTGTAGACGCATCTCCTTGTGAAGCTCAACCGGTGTAGCTGAGTCTCCACTAAGATGTGCAGGCATTTTCGGTGGAAGCTTGGACCATTGTGGTCTTATTTGGTGGCTTCTGCTTTGCTTTGACTTTGTAATTTGCTTGCACTACATTCATCTTTTTGTGCCTCGATGGATATAGCATCTTTTTATTCCGTCCCTTTTTTGAGGTCTTAGAAAAATTGTGTCAGTGGATCCTTCCCTCATCCGAAGCAACTATCGCAACCCCAATCTCTCCCGTCTTTAGACGTCAATGCCACAAAGATAAGGATAGAAAGGCACTATTAAGATGTACTGCCCTTCGGAACTCCATGCGAGTCGAGCTAAGTGCAGAGTGCATGTGTTCAAAATTGGTTCACTGGTGTAGAGTTGTATGGATGACTCCAAATGGTCTACTTAAGCACATATTACTTGATTTCTCGAATATGGTCTTATGGAACCCAAAGATTTTAAGTCACAAGACCTGAAGAGTCTAAATTCCATATCCTAACCAGGCTCCTTACAACGAGAGTTAAAGGCCATAATCAAGCTCCATCCTTTAGACTAGACTCAGTCCTTAGTGCCAGAAATCAAACTTATTCTGAAAAATGCGAATGCAAATGCAACCATGTTTTTGTGAAGTATATTTTCTGGATTTTACTCATTTTTATGGATTTTAAGGCTTTTGTAATTTTTATGAATTTTAGGACTTTGTATTTTTTATGGATTTTGTGGTTTTTATAAACAAGTTTTTATACAAGAATTTTACAAGATAAATTTTATTTGGGTTAAGACTCTAATGCTTTTTACAGATTTTATCAACAAAGTATTTTACAAGGATTGAATGATTTTTACACATATTTTAATAAATACGATTTTAAATAAGTATTATACAAATTTTAAATACAACTTTTAAATACATTTAATTACAAGTTTTAAATACAAGTTTTAAACATATTTTTCTTATTTACAAGGATTTTATAAGTAATATATAAATATATAAGTGGATTTTAAATTAACCCTTACCCACTTTTATGGATTTTATAGATATAGAAAATACATAAAAGTACGAGTTATGGACAAAAGTATATATACAATATATACGCACCCCCCTATACTTAGCTTGTGCTATGTCCTCATAGCGTCAAAAGAGAAAAAAGAGGACATAACTCGTGCTAAGTAAAAGTGGGTGAAAAAGAATAACGAGCACAAGTCAGTCAAACCCCCCCCCCCACCCCATACTTACGATTAGGTCATTGTAAGTATAACGGGAGAGCAAAAACGGGATGACTGAATGAAAAAAATAAATAACGAAAAATCAAAAGGAAAAGAATATGAAATCATCGAAATCACTCGGTCCCCCCTATACTTAGGATATGGCATCCTAAGTATAGAAACGAGTGTGGTCAAAAATCGGAGACCAGTGATTTGTGAAAAAGAAAGGCTATACAAAAAGAATCAGAACAAAATATAAAACGTAAATCAGCGAACAATCGGTCCCCCCTATACTTAGGATATGGTATATAAGCATAGAAGACGAGCAAAAATGGGGACGATTGTGGTCTACGAGGAATGTACAAGTGTTTTGGATTTCCATAATCGAATGGCTCAAAAGAAGTTGTACAGGATGAGATGAAGTGAAAGAATGATCATGATTCCTGTACAAAATAGATCACTTCAGTACGGGCCAGATGATCAGTAGTCTCGACGAAGTGCTTCAGCATCTGCCCGTTAACCACGAACGGTTCTGCACCAGGTGACACATCTGATATTGCTATGCTGCCATTGTCGTGCACCGTTCTGACTATGTACGATCCTTCCCACTTGCCTTTTAATTTGCCGGGAAAAATTCTCAACCTCGCATTGAACAACCAGACTTTCTGCCCAGGGACAAAGCTCTAGTGCTGAATATGTCTGTCATGCCATTTCTTCACTTTGTCCTTATAGATGAGTGTGTTCTCATATGCTTGATTTCGAATCTCTACCAGCTCATTCAGATCTATCTTTCTCTTGGCTCCTGCTTTCTGTGTATCCAGTAAGATTTCTCGAATTGCCCACTCAGATTTGTGCATGATTTCTATGGGCAAATGGCACGGCTTTCCATAAACCAGTCTAAATGGTGAAGTACCTAAGGGAGTTTTGTATGCAGTACGATATGCCCAAAGAACCTGATCTAGAAGCAGTGACCAGTTCTTTCTATCTGGTCGTACTAGTTTCTGGAGAATTGATTTCACCTCCCTATTTGAAACTTCAGCCATGCCGTTCGTCTGTGCGTGGTAAGGAGAAGCTACTCTGTGATCGATGTTGTATTGCTTCACTAGCTTTTTCACCTCCTTATTAATGAAATGGCTACCCCCATCAGAAATGAGAATACGTGGGATCCCAAACCGCGAAATAATGTGTTCCCTTAGGAACTTGCAAACGGTCTTACTGTCTGCGGTTCGTGCGGGTATAGCCTCCACCCATCTACTAACATAGTCTACAGCGAGAAGAATGTACTCAAAGCCGCTGCTAGAAGGGAACGCGGTCCCATGAAGTCTATTCCCCATGCGTCAAAGATCTCGCAAATAATGACGGGTCGCATCGGCATTGCATCTCTGGCACTAACTGTCCCTACAGCTCTCTGACAATCTGGGCAACTCTTCACCAATGTGCATGCATCTCTAGTAAGAGTCGGCCACCATAATCTGCTCTGTAGTAACCTCTGTGTTGTCCTCTTCCCTGAATGATGTCCTCCTGACTCTAAAGAATGGCATAAGGTGAGGACACTATTATATTCCTCCTGAGGAATACAACACCTGTAAACACAATCCGGTCCTTCGCGAAAAAGAATCGGATCCTCCCAATGGTAATATCGACCTCAGAAACTAGTTTATCAACTCGGTTCTTAGGCCAACCCTAAGGACTTTTCTGTGTGACCAGAAAGTTCACTATATCTGCATACCACGGAAGTTCGGTAACCGCAAAGATACTCTCGTCAGGAAATCTCTCTGTGATCTCTGGCGTGTACTCGTCTGAAGGCTAATCTGACTGTAATCGGGAGAGGTGATTAGCTACCACATTCTTTACCCCAGGTTTATCTTTGATATCCAAATCGAATTCCTGAAGTAATAGAATCCATCTAAGAAGGCGTGCCTTAGCGTCCTTCTTTTCCATCAGAAATCGGATAGCTGAGTGATCAGTGTAAACTGTGATTTTTGAGCCAAGCAGATATGATCGGAATTTAACTAGAGCAAAACTACTGCCAACATCTCCTTTTCTGTCACTGTGTAGTTTCTTTGAGCATCATCTAAAGTTCTGATGGCATAGTGGATGGCAACGGGAAGTCCGTTCCTCCTCTGTCCTAATACAGCCCCAACCGCAAAATCTGAAGCATCCGTCATGATCTCGAAGGGTAGAGACCAATCAGGCAGCTGTAGGACAGGAGCACTGATTATATTCTCTTTCAAAGTGAGGAAGGCATTAAGACATTTATCATTTAACATGAACTCAATGTCTTTGCCTAATAACTCAGTTAACGGTCGGGCAATCTTGGAGAAGTCTTGTATAAACTGTCGGTAAAAGCCAACATGCCCTAGAAATGACCGTAACTGTTTGATGTTGGATGGTGGTTCGAGTTTCTTTATGACATCCACCTTGGCAGGGTCAACCTCCATGCCTCGCTGGGAGATGACGTGCCCTAATACGATCCCGTGAGTAACCATAAAATGCCTCTTTTCCCAGGACAGAACGAGATCTACCTCACAACACTTTTTCAGAACCTGGTCTAGGAGCGTTAAACAATCATCAAAGGACACATCATAGATCGAAAAATCATCCATAAAAACCTCTAGAAAATCACCGACCATGTCCGGAAAAATAGCAAGCATGCACCTTTGGAAAGTAGCAGGAGCGTTGCACAATCCAAAGTCTAAAGGCATACGTGCCGAACGGACATGTGAAGGTGGTTTTCTCTTGGTCTTCAGGAGCAATTGATACCTGATTGTATCCGGAGTAAACCGTCAAGGAAATAGAAGTACTCCTTCCCTGCCAACCGTTCTATAACCTGGTCTATAAAAGGCAAAGGGAAGTGGTCCTTCTTCGTCGCGGTGTTCAGCTTTCTATAATCAACACATACTCACCACGACGTGGTTACTCTCTTTGGAATCTCCTCTCCACTCTCATTTTTAATCATCTGAATTCCCGACTTCTTCGGTACAACATGTAATGGGCTAACCCATTCAGAGTTGGAGATAGGATAAATGAAGCTTGCATCGCACCATTTCGTAATCTCTTTCTTGACAACTTCTCGCAAAACCGGATTCAGCCTACGCTGAAACTCTCTATGGGTTTGTTGTCATGATCGAGATAGATATGATGCGAACACAAAACAGGATTAATCCCGCGGAGATCGGATACAGTCTACCCAATAGCCTTGTGGTTTCTTTCTAGAATCTCCATCAAACGAGATTCTTGATCGTCGGTCAAAGATGAGCTGATAATGACTGGAAACCGTTGATGTGGACCCGCAAGGAAAGCATATTTCATGTTTGGTGGCAAATTCTTTAACTCTGGTAAGGTAAGATCTGGTTCTGCTGAAACATCCTCTGTATGTGTACGGGGATCTGTATTGGTTGTGGATGTGTATGTGATTCGGTTCTCCACCATCTCAATGTGCTCTAGAGTCGGACTACAGAAGATGTTCAAGACATCATCCGACTCCTCAGAATGATCGGAGGAAAATAATTCAGCCAAATGAAACTCTGTCTCTGGATCATCTGAGACGGAGGAATTGTGTAAAGTTTCTGAATCTGAAAGATCTGCATTAAATTTGTCAGAAGTCTGATCCCTTTGCTTCTCATCATCTAGACTAAAATATAAAGTTTCATCGTAAGAATCACCTCTAGTGGTCTCGGACCCGTCCTCAGTTAGGAAATCTTGGGTCTCTACTTGATACCTTTCCAGGTCATCAAGACGAACCTCATCCATGTAATCATAGGAGGCTAAAGAACTCAGAAAATCAGAAGATGTATCACTGAAGGTGTTCGATTCTCTCACCATCTCTATATGTACCTTCTCTCCCTCGGCAAGAAAAGATACCTTCCTTGTATCATAATCGAAGAGAGCCTGTGCGGTCTCTAAGAAAGGCCTCCCGAGAATGATCGGGGTAAGATGTAACTGTGTAGGGCAATCCATGTCCAGGACCGTAAAGTCCACTGGGAAATGCAGACCCTAAACGGTTACGATAACGTTCCTAAGTATACCCTTAGGTCTCTTTAAGGATCTATCAGCAAACTGAAGGATCGCGCGGGATTTGTAAAGAGGACCTAACTCAAGCTTATCGAGTAAGGAATAGGATATCAGATTGATCGAGGAACCATTATCTAATAGAGTGCAATCGAATTCGGCTTTTCCGATCTCGCATCTGACATAATGTACACCTGAGTCTTTCTTCTTCTTCGGTAACTTATTCTCTATCGCACAGGATGTAGCCTTAGTCAAGACATGTTTCTCTGTTTGGGATCTCTTTTTCCTACGCGTGGTGCATCGGTTTTTCAATTGATTCTTAAGCGTAGGAAACTGATCTAAGGCATCATGAAGCGGGATCTTCAGAAAGATATGATCTTTTAGTAATTTTTCAATCTCTGGAGATGCAAGATTCTTTTTGGTGTTTTTCTTTCCTTTTCCAAACAAAGCATCGGGAAAAGGAACAAAATCAGAAGTCAGAAAATCAGAATTTTTATTGATTGTGGAATCATCTTGTACATCGAGAGTCTCAGAATTATGTACAAAACTCTCTAAGACAGGGGAAGAAATGTTTTTCTGGGGGATCTCTGCCTGATCTGGTGTGATGTCATCGTCTGATTCGCCAGTGTCCATAGCTGTTGTGTCGGCATAGCTCCCGTCTCTTGAATCTGCAGAGTGGTCCTAATCATCTTGCGGTTTCTCCTCCTTGGCTTCAGATTCTTGCGGCTCATGGATATGCTCGTGCTCCTCTGGTGCCCTCTCCTCTTCTCCAGCAGGTGCTTGTGGTGATGTAACGCTCCTGAGACGAGTTAGATAAAAATTCAGGAAACGAGATCTTACATGTAGTTGAAGGATATGGTTAGATCCTCAAACGCATCACAGAAGCGTGAGCGTCGTATCGAATACGACGAAGAGCGACTAGTCGCACTAGTTGCTCGATGCAGCGGAATTTAAAAATTTTATACGACGAAATTTCATGATCCAAGAACACTTCTCGGATCGTTTCGTCTAAACCACAAACAAGTAATTAGGATTACCTCTTGAAGCGTGGTTGCGATCAAGTCTCTAAACGAAGAGACCTCATGTCTCAAGTCCGATCCGACGGAGGAGACGCTTGCGAGCGCGGGGATGAACCGCGTACTTCTCGCAATCCATGTTGATGATCCAAGCGGCGGATCTCCTGATCTTGACACACGAGATCCAACGTCTTCTTCACGAGCGAGATGCACCGAAGAAGACGGAGATCCACGAGCAGAAGAACGAGCAGCATAACGACGATGCCGCGGCGATGGAGAACCTCTCCATGGTATCCATGGTGGACGGCCATGAGAGAGAGAGAGGGCTGACCTCTAGAGAGAAAGAGAGAGGGAGAGAGAGATGCTTCTCAAGCATTATGTGTAAAGAGAAAGCATGGGTATGCCTCTCTATTTATAGGGTTTTGGGATCCATGGATCCCAATCCATGGGACAACACAAATCCAATGGTTTTCATTTATTGTGTTTCTTTCAATGGCTAAGATTTATGTTGGTAAAAACCAACAACAATTAATTTAATAAAAATCAAATATATGTAGAATATAATTTGATTTATATTAAATCAATCTCAATTAGAGAAATAGGAAAGGAGGCAAGCCTCCTTCCATAAGAGGGGTGGACGGCCACCACATTCCTTGTGGGAATTGTGGCCGTCCACTCTTCCTATATGGAAGGTGGATGTCTCTCCTTCTATATGAGATTGTATTATCTCATAATTCTCTCTAATATCTCTCAACAACTTTTGTTGAATATTATTTCACAAAAATAAATCCAATTTATTTTGTGAACATTGCAATCATGCCATTGGAAATTTGTGAATCACATTCACAACCCAAAACAAAATGTAATTTATATTTTCAATTAATTAGACAATGTGTATCCAATACACATTAATAATTAATCTACTAATATAAATTATATTTAACTCTCTCCAATACATTATAAATCACATTTATAAGATATTATGAATAATTGGATATTACTATCCACATTATTCTTATCCATAATAATTTAATCACATTTAATTATATTGGATAACTTATTCTCATGTGCTCAAATAATATGAATCACATTCATATTATTTACATCTTTGATAATCAAATCACATTTAATTATCTAAGATAACTCTCCTTAAATTCATATTATTCATGATAATTAAATCACATTTAATTATCCATTTTCTCAATGCTCGAATACATATATCAACAATAGAATTATCCATGAACTCTTTCAAGGATAATGCGCTTTCTCCGCGAATACTTGGAGATAAGGACAGGGCGATTGTATTGTTCCACGTATAGTGACATGGATATTGAGATCATATCTCAAAACCAGATCTCGGGCCTCCCATAGATGCTTGATTAAATCAAGACCATAAATCTAATCTTCTCATTGAATCTGAATCACATGCAGATCAATGTCCAACATTTGGACTAAGATGAGATTTCTTCTCTACTGAGAGGAGTCACTAAAATCCAGACCCGTTTCATCACTCCCTAGGAATGGAAGCGTCATGGTTATACAATCGTTTATGATCACATCACCCTCAGGTATTCCTAATACCTGTACATCCTGCATACTGGAAGACTCAGATTAAACCCGAAGTATTAGATCAACTTTATACTGTCTACTTCAGGGTTTTATCAGTAAGTTTCTCATTCGATCATTGGGAGTCAGTATTGATCATATACTTTCCAAAAGCATATATCATACCTAGGTCTTGATCATATACTTTCCAAAAGTATATATCAAACCAACAAATTCAGTCAAGCTTCCAAAGCGAGACGACCGTGCGCACGGAATTTGATTCTTCCCAATATCTCATGAGTGAGCTCATGTCTTCCGGTTCAGTAGTGAACCTGTATGATCCCTTTGAGAGATCGTATTACTCATATGCCCTTATATGCACACCAGCACGCCGGTGTATAGACCTTGATTAGGCCATCAACCTATTGGTCTGCCAAATGTACATACTCAGACATATAGTAACACATCTGTCTCCGGTCAGAGGATGTGTGTCTATATCATGACAGCATATGATATAGGACTTTGGTTATCTCGATCTCGTTAAGTCAACTCTTTGACCTAACTCATCCGACACCTCCGAATCTCTATTCCTATGCAGAGGACCTGCACCAAGAGGTCGGTCAGATATCAACCTAAATGAGATAGGATTGCCATCTCCTACTCAGGCTGGAGATCATCTCTTAATAATCATTTGACGGTGCTTGATGAGTCCTCAATCTAACTCATTAGATATTCATCTAAGCACCAGCCCTTATGATTCAATAATTGAATCAACAGCTGTATGATTATTAAGATGGCCATGGTACATAACCCTAATATCACTAAGGGACCTATTATGCAAATTATGTATTCTTCATTTCAGATCAAGGAGTGAATTGCAACAACATTTATTGCATAATGGCTCGTCGTGGGCTCGCATTTCCAACAATCTCCCACTAGCCCAAAGAGCCATTAATGGGCTAATCATTAAAACCCACACTCATGTGACAATCATAGGCTATTTAGAAAATAGCTAGGTAAGCTGATCAGTCACTCCGTTCCCAAGAGACTACGCCAAGTCCTTTTACGACAATTGCATATCTCCTAGTAACAGTGCTCGCATCCAATGCGAATGTTGCATCTCATGCAACCGATACTCAATTTTGTTGGTTATAGTGTCCTTGACACTACATCTTATTAATTATCATAACCAGTATTCCCATAATCCTTATTAGAATACCTTATTTCCTGAAGATCTCTATCTCCTAAGGTAACTGCAGTCAAGACCCTTATAGATCACTATCTACAAGATCTTAAACTTTTGAAGATAAGACTTTGAGATCACTATCTCCAAGTTTTATCATCTTTGAAGATATTATTATTATTACTGCAATCAAGTGTTTTATCTCCATAGCAGGATTAGTAACAGTTTACTACTCCCACTGCATGGTAGACATCTGGTTCTTGCACACATCTAGAATACATTCAGCTTCTCATAACTGATGCACAAGTGCAAGCAGTTCTAGCATTCACTTCCTCAACTCTTTGAGGTGCTATCCCTCTAGACAGGTCACTACCACATCATAAGGGAAGGAAGCTTTTCTTGGAATTGTCCAGAAAATGGAATAAGTCCAAGGTGTACTACTAATGCGACAGTCCCAATACCCTCTTCTCTTTGCTTCTAAACAACTTCAGAACTAATATCTAAGAGGTATCCTTGAGATCATATCTCGAGGTATGGGATAACCAGATTATAAAACACTTATTATTTATTCTTATATCATTCTAAATGATTAGAATAATATCTACATTAAGCACGATGAACACAATGGCACTCCCACTAAGCTTCACATGGTTCATCAAGATTTTATCTGAAATCACAACATTTATAATTTCATCAAATCTTATGTTCCATCTACAAGAAACTTATTGGAGTCCAAATATGGAGTTCTTCAGCTAGCACACCTTGCTTTCCTCAACCATGAAGCCCTGGGGCTACTTCATATGAATATCCTCAGAGAGGTATTCATAGAGGAATGCAATCTTGACTCACATCATGAAGATGCCATAGTCAAGTTGTGCAGCTATAGTTAGCAATATTCTGATGGGTTAAAGCAAGGTCACTGGAGAGCAAGTCTCATCGCAAGCGATGTCTTCTCTTCGGTGTGTAGCTCATGGCTACGAACCGTGCTTTGAAGGTCTCTACCTTCTCATCAGGTTCCCTCTTTCTCTTGAAGATCCATTTACATCTTAATGGGTCTGACCCATATAGGTGGATCCTCGAGGGTCCATATACGACACTTGTATATGAAGTCTACATTAGACTTTTATTGCTAACATCCATCTTTCTATGTCATGATCCTCGGGAGCTTCATCACATGAAATCCGATCATTGTCAGATTTAACTGACACATGGAATCCATCCTCAAACTTATTTGAAGAGGTATTAATGTTTCATCTTTAATTATCTATTTTAGTTTCCGATTTCAGGAGCCTCATTATCTTTTCAAGATTAAATGAGTTCCTTTACTTCATTTTCATCTTGATTCTCAAGAGACTCATCCTATAAGAATCATATTCTCAAAGATGAGATTTTTTAAGAATCTCAAGGTCATAAAGTAGGTATCCAATACCATCCTTTATTTTCCTAATGAAGTAGCACTCTCTAGTGCAAGATTCCAGCTTACTTGCTTGGAACCTTATTAAGTATATAATGCAGTCTCTACTACATATATATCTTGGAAACTTAAGAGATAATTATGCTAGGATTAATCATTGATTAAATCATGTCACACATGATCAATTGTATCTCCCTACAACTCCTTTGAGTTAAGGTTCATTAGGAGGATTGAGATAGGAATGATATTCATATCTCCATAAGGTATTTCTTGAATTCATCTAATAGGTACGAGCTACCTTGGTTAGATCAAATTCATTTCATCTTCCTTCAAACTTTGGTTCTAAACCAAAATTGCGAAATCTTTGAACATTTCAAAGGTTTCTTAGGTGAAGAGAAGAGATCTCATATCATACATAATCATTAACAGATATCACATATCCATAATGTTTACTATGATATAGATGTTCTGCATACATCAAAATGTATGAGATCCTTAATACCTAGGCATCTTACACATTTCCTAAGGAAGGATGTATTAGACATTTTACTTTGAATACAATATTCACAAGTATGTGAGATTTGAATCTTTAGACAATCTAAAGTTTCATGTCTTACCAGTCCATTGATTTCATCAACGGACATATGTCCAAAATTTGATGCCAGATCATTGTCAAATGATCTTTATCCTCCTATTGATCTTTTAAAGGTTTATTTTTCAGTATTAGAAATCTCAATGAACCATTCAATAATTTTCTAATTTAATAGAGTCCACTAGATTTTAGATTACTATCTGAAATATTTCCGTCATAACTCTTTATGATAGATTTATTATAGAATTCATGTTTATATCCAACAATTAGAAATAAACAATGAGTGTATTCTAATATCTAGGTCATAGAGACATTCTCTAAGACTAAGGGCTCCCACTGAAAATATGAAGTCTATTGATCTCATGGAAACTGTTGCAACACTTGCATCACTTTCAACATGGATGATCAATAAACCTTAAGATCAAATTTCTAATATTCTAATACATATGCAACCAATTGCAAGTGTTATTAGAAGATTGAGATACAATTATTAGACTTTACCTTATCAAATAAGTAAGTCAATTTCAATGATTATATGTAGATTATACTGATGCTCTATCCGAGTCCTTTTCTGAGGATTCTAGACAGACTTGATAGTCATACTATCAACACATCAACTTATTGCAGCATTGGCATTCATCCAACTCTTTGGATGTCATATGGAAGTCACAGAAGTACAGTCAACTATTTGATTATACTTCTTGCTTGAGTCCAACCCATGCTTCCACTACGCTCCCTTTATCTATAAACAACCATTGCTTAAGAATAAGGATCTCTTATGTTAAAATCAAAAATTTCAATATAAGAGTATTTCAACATTTATACAAGCTTCACCCAATTCATACAATATGAATATTATGAAGCTTCATGAATGACTAGAGTATAGATAGTAGAATGATGACACTCATCATCTACATCCATCTAAACTCTTAAAACATAGGTTCAGGTAGGTATTCAAATAATTTGAATACATCATCTCTTATAGAGCTACCATTCTGCATGATGTAGAGAACCACATCATTCATGATTAAATGTCGAGAGCACATATGTATGCCAGAATATCTTTATTGATTTTATAAGGATTAATTTGATAATCACGATCATCATCGACATGTCACTTCAAAAGTACATTCGATAAGATCAAGACTTATAGAGACATACAAACCCTAGGGTTTTAGTCATATTGTCTATTTAATTATCACTTCTCATTGTTATGAGGAAACTTGCACATTGCAACCACATACATTGTGTGTCCAATTGCAAGTACAATATCTGGATTATAGGGTCCAATCCACGATATTTTACTGGTTATTATTGAGTATAATATTGAGTGGATTTAATGAAGGGTTATCTGAAATAAGAAATTTGAAATTTGCATGAGTGTATATATTTATATATGTACATGTTTTACTTTGAATTAGGAATTTTATATCAAAGTTGTCTTGCCATGTCAACAATGAAAGTTCATTCCCTTAATCACTTTCAATGTAAGAGATATACTTACCATCATATCTCAAGCAAGATCTGGGATCTCCTTCCTTATCTTTGTTGCATCCCAATAATATGAGAACCTACAACTCGGATAAAAAGAAGCGGGAACACATTCCGCCTTGCAAGTCCAACTTGCATCTCCCAATTTGGTCTTTAATACCCGGGCCCACCACCCCTAAGGTGATGTTGACCCGTCATTAATTGAACCAACCGTCAACAGGAATACAACTCGCTATGCGCAATCCAATATCGCCCCAATAATATGAGGACCCGATATTGGGGTCACTACGCATACGTCCTTACTCTTTCGAGAAGCGACGAGCCCGATCCAAATGGATCATATGCAGGAGCTGTCACTTCGGACAGGCGTCTCCTACATATAATATCTGGCGACGAAACTCTTCGCCTTGACGGGAGACCATGGATGTCACTTATGTGATCCTCCATATCTTATTCAAATTAAATTAATTTATATGAATCACATTCATATAATTAATTCTTCCAAGGGGATTATCAACTCTAATCATATTAGAGTATTCTTAATTGGATATAATTAACTTAATCATATTAAATTAATTATCAATCCAATTTAATCAATCAAACTTAATTTTATGCTTGAATATATATGGTATTATTCTCAAAGTACGTATTAATTCGTATTTTAATAATTAGAAAAATACATCATAATCCCTCGGACATTATCCCGGCCCTACCCGTTGTCATGGCCAGTACCGACGGGAGTGGGGCGGACAACATACGTTGCAACCCGCTGACCCAGCGATCCCCGACTAAACACCATATCCGCCTCGGGAAAGGATAATGCCAAATTGATTATTTTGTACTTGAGATGATCATTGGTTCTTCAACCGAAATTATACCATATAGTAATCAAAACAATTTTGATTTTAAGGAAATTGCTAGGCAAATTCCCAAGTCCTATTCAAGCAAGAAGTTTGATGATTGTAATTCCAATTAAGGTTTAGATCAAATCTAATCAATTAATTGGTTGGGGCCAAGTCAATTAGGCAAATAATCATGTTTCAATATTTCACAAATATTTTTCAAGATTATTTCACGAAATTAACAATTAATTTCATTAATTGACAATCACATGGTTCTTGATTAGGAAAGCAATTTCAGCAGTGACCCCTACTTACTAAAATTGGCATATCTCAATCATATTAAATCCAAATTAAGCAAAGTCAATTTCTAAAGTTTGCTAATTTGATTTAGGACAGAACCTAAGTGATGTTTCACGCATTTCGAGGCAAGTCTAAACAGTAATTAACATTTTAATCACGTTCAGATTCACAGTTCCCGCAACAGTGCATACATGTTCATTAAAACGACCATATCTCGAGCATACGAAATCCGATTTACGCAAACTCAGATCCTATAGTTTCCTTATTTAATGGGAAACATAATCCAAGTATAAAATTCGTGTTTAAACAATTTAAACAGTGCCGAATTTATTTACCAAAACAGATCTGCGAAATCAAATGCGATGAAAACTTTCGCGACCTTAGCGAACCCAAGTCGTCCTTGGTTAACGAATCACTATTCGAAACCTTCGACCTAAGGCTATGATACCACTTGAAGGATATGGTTAGATCCTCAAGCGCATCACGGAAGCGTGAGCGTCGTATCGAATATGACGAAGAGCGACTAGTCGCACTAGTTGCTCGATGCAGCGGAATTTAAAAATTTTATACGACGAAATTTCATGATCCAAGAACACTTCTCGGATCGTTTCGTCTAAACCACAAACAAGTAATTAGGATTACCTCTTGAAGCGTGGTTGCGATCAAGTCTCTAAACGAAGAGACATCCTGTCTCAAGTCCGATCCGACGGAGGAGACGCTTGCGAGTGCGGGGATGAACCGCGTACTTCTCGCAATCCATGTTGATGATCCAAGCGGCGGATCTCCTGATCTCGACACACGAGATCCAACGTCTTCTTCACGAGCGAGACGCACCGAAGAAGATGGAGATCCATGAGCAGAAGAACGAGCAGCATAACGACGATGCCACGGCGATGGAGAACCTCTCCATGGTATCCATGGTGGACGGCCATGAGAGAGAGAGAGAGGGCTGACCTCTAGAGAGAAAGAGAGAGGGAGAGAGATGCTTCTCAAGCATTATGTGTAAAGAGAAAGCATGGGTATGCCTCTCTATTATAGGGTTTTGGGATCCATGGATCTCAATCCATGGGACAACACAAATCCAATGGTTTTCATTGATTGTGTTTCTTTCAATGGCTAAGATTTATGTTGGTAAAAACCAACAACAATTAATTTAATAAAAATCAAATATATGTAGAATATAATTTGATTTATATTTAATCAATCTCAATTAGAGAAATAGGAAAGGAGGCAAGCCTCCTTCCATAAGAGGGGTGGACGGCCACCACATTCCTTGTGGGAATTGTGGCCGTCCACTCTTCCTATATGGAAGGTGGATATCTCTCCTTCTATATGAGATTGTACTATCTCATAATTCTCTCTAATATCTCTCAACAACTTTTGTTGAATATTATTTCACAAAAATAAATCCAATTTATTTTGTGAACATTGCAATCATGCCATTGGAAATTTGTGAATCACATTCACAACCCAAAACAAAATGTAATTTATATTTTCAATTAATTAGACAATGTGTATCCAATACACATTAATAATTAATCTACTAATATAAATTATATTTAACTCTCTCCAATACATTATAAATCACATTTATAATATATTATGAATAATTGGATATTACTATCCACATTATTCTTATCCATAATAATTAAATCACATTTAATTATATTGGATAACTTATTCTCATGTGCTCAAATAATATGAATCACATTCATATTATTTACATCTTTGATAATCAAATCACATTTAATTATCTAAGATAACTCTCCTTAAATTCATATTATTCATGATAATTAAATCACATTTAATTATCCATTTTCTCAATGCTCGGATACATATATCAACAATAGAATTATCCATGAACTCTTTCAAGGATAATTCGCTTTCTCCGCGAATACTTGGAGATAAGGACAGGGCGATTGTATTGTTCCACGTATAGTGACATGGATATTGAGATCATATCTCAAACCAGATCTCGGGCCTCCCATAGATGCTTGATTAAATCAAGACCATAAATCTAATCTTCTCATTGAATCTGAATCACATGCAGATCAATGTCCAATATTTGGACTAAGATGAGATTTCTTCTCTACTGAGAGGAGTCACTAAAATCCAGACCCGTTTCATCACTCCCTAGGAATGGAAGCGTCATGGTTATACAGTCGTTTATGATCACATCACCCTCAGGTATTCCTAATACCTGTACATCCTGCATACTGGAAGACTCAGATTAAACCCGAAGTATTAGATCAACTTTATACTGTCTACTTCAGGGTTTTATCAGTAAGTTTCTCATTCGATCATTGGGAGTCGGTATTGATCATATACTTTCCAAAAGCATATATCATACCTAGGTCTTGATCATATACTTTCCAAAAGTATATATCAAACCAACAAATTCAGTCAAGCTTCCAAAGCGAGACGACCGTGCGGAATTTGATTCTTCCCAATATCTCATGAGTGAGCTCATGTCTTCCAGTTCAGTAGTGAACATGTATGATCCCTTTGAGAGATCGTATTACTCATATGCCCTTATATGCACACCAGCGCACCGGTGTATAGACCTTGATTAGGCCATCAACCTATTGATCTGCCAAATGTACATACTCAGACATATAGTAACACATCTGTCTCTGGTCAGAGGATGTGTGCCTATATCATGACAGCATACGATATAGGACTTTGGTTATCTCGATCTCGTTAAGTCAACTCTTTGACCTAACTCATCTGACACCTCCGAATCTCTATTCCTATGCAGAGGACCTGCACCAAGAGGTCGGTCAGATATCAACCTAAATGAGATAGGATTGCCATCTCCTACTTAGGCTGGAGATCATCTCTTAATAATCATTTGACGGTGCTTGATGAGTCCTCAATCTAACTCATTAGATATTCATCTAAGCACCAGCCTCTATGATTCAATAATTGAATCAACAGCTGTATGATTATTAAGATGGCCATGGTACATAACCCTAATTGCACTAAGGGACCTATTATGTAAATTATGTATTCTTCATTTCAGATCAAGGAGTGAATTGCAACAACATTTATTGCATAATGGCTCGCCGTGGGCTCGCATTTCCAACAGTAGTGTCTACCTGATCTGGATGACTCCTCTTATTGTTTGGGTTCATCTGAGGCTGGGCTGGGAGAGTGGTCTTCGGCGCGGTTAACTCGTCCAGACGACGGTTAACCTGCTCTTTCGCGATTTTGTGCGCAATATGGAGCGTACTCAGCATGTCCATGATTTGGTTGAGTGCATGGGCCTGTGAAGACATCTCTGGTTCGGTGTAGTGGCCCTGGATTACTCCTCTCTCCTGCCTTGGTGTGTACTGCTGAGAGGTGGAAGGCTGGGAGTATCGCTGAGGTGTGGAGGAAGACTGTTGCTGCTGCTGATAAGGATAATTCTGTGAATAATGAGCAGGGTGTTGATATGAATGCGGTCTCTGGTGATAGACATTCGGGTGAGACTGTTGTGGCGTGAAGGTCTGGCGGTGCTGAAATTTCGGACGTCCATGCTGCAGATGACCGTATGGATGTTGCTGCTGTTGATTCGGTATACTCGGCTGCTGAATCGGAGTATACCAAATCCCGTTGATCTCGAGAGTGGGTTGCGGCTCCACCTCCATCTCTGCGGTGTTGGTGATCTGGCCAGGATTGGCGTGAGACTGATCCTCATGCCAATCAAGTTGCGGAGTCTCTAGCTCGCTCTGTAAAAAGTGGATCGGACGGGTGGGCGGAGCGGGTAAGATCCTACGTGCGGGTTGTGTGGTCGAAGAAGACTGGCTCTGCTGATACTAGAGCTGAAGTTCAGACACCTTCTTCGACAGATCACTCAGCTGCTTAGGTAGAGATGAGAGTTTCTCCAACTCTCGCAGCGGTTGTAGGTCTTGGATCTGCTTGTGAATCACATCCACCAACGTTAGCTTCTTGCTAATGTATCCCATGTTGGTGTTGGATTCGGAATCTGAGTTGTTAGCCACCTTGTGATGTTCTCGGTGATGTGGTGGTTGCGGGGCTTTCTGAAATGCCCAAGTAGAGTCTACGTCTCTCGAGTTCTCGACCATCCCTTCGAAGATGGCCCAGACTTACTCAACGTCCTTGTTCAAGTAGTTGCCGCTACATGCGGCACTTACGAGCCCCTGTACTGGAGTCCTCCAAAATAGTTCTACACGAGCACCTTCATCGGGATCTCATGATGCGGGCATCTCTCTGTAAGATCCTTGAATCTATCCCATGCCTCATGGAAAGATTCATGCGGGAGTTGCGTAAATTTGGAGATCTGGCTCCTCATCATGTTCGTCCTTCCTAGAGGAAAATATTTGCGTAGGAAGGTGGACTTCAGATCGTCCCATGTAGAGATTTCCCTCCCCAGATGACTCAGCCAGTAAAGAGCCTTATCAGCTAAGGCAAAGGGGAAGGCCTTGAGGCGTACAGCCTCCTGCGTGACTCCAGGGTAGCAAGCCGTACCGCAAATCATCTCAAATTGTTGCAAGAAGGTAAACGGCTCATCTGCGGCATTCCCATAGTACTTGGGAAGCAAAGAAATGAAGGACGGTCTGAGCTCGTATGGCCCTTGATTTGGCGGTAGCCGAATCCAACGGTGGAGCGTTCTAGCGCCCGGGTCATACTCGTCCCGTAAAGTTGCGGGAACCGCAGGCGGTAACTGGTTCCCGGCCCCGGCTCTCAGCGCGGCTATTTCAGCCTGTAGTTCATTCTGAACTCTAAATTGTTCTCGAATCTGTAGATTCATCTGCTGAAGTGTATCGAGAATTCCTATAGTAATATCAGCGGCTGGGTTTGGTCTTCCTTCGTGCTGCTCCTCAGACGGATGCCTCTCGTCTGCTGCTGGTCCTTTTCCGCGAGCCATCTGATCGTCTGTGAAATAAAAGCTCTCGTAAGAACTCAATGAATAATAAGCTGAAGATCTAGATGATGTATTGAGGTAAGGATCTGCCTCAATAGTCTGGCCAGGAGGCGAGGGAGTCTAGGTCTGACTCGCCTCGAGATCTGATGGGACCAGCTCGCGAAGAGGGTCATCCCGAGCATGTGAAGAAGTACGCTCGACGGTGGACGGTCGAAGGCTCACGGAGTCTGAGCAGAAAATCCATCGAGACATCATCTTTGATGTCAAGAGGATTGATCGGGAGAGCACGATGTACAATTCAAATGAGAGGATAAATGCGAAAGCCACGGAAAACTCACGTTCCGCAAGCAAACACAAAGCAAACCCCGTGTTCACCAACTCAACCCAATGAAGACCGTAAGAGTTCGGTCTTTTATCTTATCGGTTTTAGGGTTGTAATTAGCAAACAAATATTGCGGTTATCAGGAGCTGAGCGAGCTAATAGGTGCCCGATGGTTTCTCTGAAACACTGGCCCGAGTCCTTACAAAAGATCACTTGCACTCAGCCAGTATGGGAGTAAGTATGGACCATTTCCGGCTACCCGTGTTACTTGAGGACGGAGCCTTGCGTAGTGTGTCCTCTAAACCTCCCACTCTGCTAAGTAAACTCGGTCCGTTTCCGGCTACCCGAGAGTACCCACTGAGGAACAGTGATCAGGTGTATGAACTAAGTACTATTTCGCGGGAAATACGGGATTTGGGCTCTATCCTTATATGTTGGCTCTCGCTCGCGCACTCTGAGAAGTTGTGCGGGGGTTACTCTCCCAAAACAAAAGAAGTTTACGGCTTTTAGATCAGATATGTTTAGCAGTCGGTTTTATTTTGTGGTTTTGTAATTTTTTTTGGGTTTTTTTTCAAACCAACATCTACCGATTTTTTTTCTTTTTATAAAAACCCTAAAATCATGCACCTAGGTTGCGAGTCCTAAAACTAACTACGTAAGCACAATCAGATAGAGAAAAAAACCTAATCAATCATCTAAAAAGTCACGGAAAATCTATAAGCGAGAAAAACCGCGGTAGGTACCCTGATCCCTTGAATACATGGTATCCGACGAATCAGACCCCGAAAAAAATGGGGGGGTTTGTTTATTGTCTATTATAGTTTCTCTCCCTTTCTCTCTCTTTTACAAAAATTACTCTAACTAAATCTGCCCTCTGCAGCCGACTCATGAAGAAGGAGCCGGCCTCTGCTCTTTCAACTGATTCGGCTTCCGAAGAAGCCGGTTGATCCTGCAGGCCCTGCAAAAATTGTTAGTTGTATGAAAAGCCGTACGAAATCGGTCGAGAGAAGACTCGAGAAAACCGTAAGAAAAACCGAAAGTTGATACGAAAACAAAAAAAGAAAACAAACGAAAAAGCCGTACGAAAAAACCGTACAAAAAACAATGAAAAACCAAACAAAAAGAAGAAAGAAAATAAAATCACAAAAAATTCGAAAAAAGTCAAAGTAGTCTAACGCCTCCCCAGCAACGACGCCATTTTGATAAATCTAAAAATCAGATTCGTGGCTTTTTGAAAGTAATGTGGTCGATGTAGAAAAAGCCGTGAAAAACAGATCTTAGATCGTATCAAACAAATTCGGTTTTCGATCGAAAACCTACATAATTTTTTATCCAGGTGAGTGTGCCTGGGTCAAACTCAAGGAGGTAGAATAGAAGACTTTGATTTTTTTGGAGAAAATTCTTGCGATTTTATTTTATCTCTTCTAAAAATGATTAAAGCAAGAAAACACTTTTTATTTAATTTTATTTTTAATTTTTATTTGATTTTAATCTTTTCAAATTTTTATTTAATTTTCAAAAAGGGATATTTTCAAAAAGATTTATTTATTATATAATAGGTGAATATAGGTAAGTGGTACTATATAATAGGTGGAAAGCGGGTCGAGCAGCGAGCTCGAACTAAACACGAAAACAAAACAAAACGATGTGGTTTTCGAAAAATCAAAACTCGATAAAAACAAGATAAAAACTCACGAAAGTTTAATACAAACTAACTGGGGTAGTTGTGTAACTACCCTAAAGAAATCGTCAAGAAACAAGGTCAAATGAGGTCCAAAAATCCCCTACAGCCCAGGGGCATAAGCGCGATAAAACTATCTAAAAAGTTTTGCAAAAAGGTCCTCAAAGGACTGTTCTGAAAAAAATAAAAGATTTTTACATTTAGGTCCCTACGGAGGGACCTAAATTCAAATACTGGAAACCTTGGAGGCGGAGATGAATTCTGGAAAAGCCTCTGGGTTAAGTTCGTAAATTCTCCACCATTTCAGAATCAGCGGCTAGGATTAGAACTTGGATGGCGCAGATCAACGGCTGTGCGCTTGCCACGTGTCGCTAGCTTGTGCACCGGGCATTCTTCAGATGTTCTTGGTTCTATTACTCAACTGCCGATGCTCCCGTCTTCTCCAAATTTCCTCTGACGATCGGCGATGTCTTGGACGCTCCAGCGGGGCCAGAGGGGTGGCTCCTCCACCCCTCGAGCTCGCCCGCGGTAGGTGGCTGAAGGAGGCGGCTCCGAGCGGCAGTGGAGGCGCGATGAAAGTGACGATCCTCTTTGCTATGTTCATACGAAGGTTTGTTGAGCTTCTTTTGGACTTCGATTTGAATGATGATGAAGGCTTCCAGGTGCGTGGCTTTGGCCCCGTATTGAAGATGGACCTGCGAATAACAGATATACGTGCTCGATTCGTAGAATCGGCCGAAGAATTAAGTTTTGCAAGATCTCAAAGATGATGAAAAATATGGTTTCCAGAAGAACATATGCGAGATGTATGAAAATGGAGATGGAATAAGACGCGAAAAGTGTCGATTCGAAACGAGTTTGAGAGTGAATTCATTTGGGCGTCTAAGCTAATAGATTAATCGTCCTAATGACGGCTTAATCACGCTAATTTCTACACGCAAATCGAGGAAGAAAATTCGAAGGAATGAAGGGATAGGTCTGGGGAAGGTCTAGGTGTATTACCTGGATGAAGTGCTCGACGGGCGACCTTGGCCGGAGCTCCACGCAGCGTTGTGGCGGCGATGCAAAGAAGAGAACCTCCTTGGAACCTCCTCCGATGACTCCTCCTCCTCGCGGGCTGATCGTCGAGTGCTGTCACCACTGGGACGAGGCTGAGCAAGGCGGTTAAGTTGAGGGTTCGGGCAACTGGAGCAGAAGCTCAGGTTGTTGGAGAGTTAGTTTGTTAATGGCGGATCTTTGGGGTTTAAATAAAGAGAATGCGTGGGCTCCAAGTTAGGATCTAATGGCTGGCGAGTTAGTAGGTAGTTAGGAGGTGAAGATCAATGGATTGGATCGGCTGGAGGTGTTAAGAGATGCGCGGGATAAATCAATGAAGGTGGTCGGTTCAGCAAAGGCGGGTAGAACAGATTCTTGGAGAAGACAACCCAGGTGCTGACAAGTGTCAACACCTGGTTGGCCAGTTAAGTTTAATTCATTATAAAATCATTAATAAATAGTAAATAGAGTTATTTTAATTAGGTATAAATAAAAGAAACGTAAATAATTAGATAATCTTAATTATGGAATATTTACTTTTAATAACTAATAAATATTATTCAAAATATAAATATTATATTAATAAATATGTATATGTAAATAGTTTTTAGATTTTTAATTTAAAAAATAAATACATAAAAATAAATTTTATATTTTCTTATCTATTAGAAAAATAAATAAGGCTTGGGTGAATTTTTATAGATTTTAATAAATTAGTTTACATATTTTAATAAATAAGGGTATAAGTTAGCCAGTTCATTTATACCTATAATTTAGGGATTTTAATTTTATTAAAATAATAAATAGACTCTAAAAATTATGAAATAAATTAGGGTTAAATTACAAGGTCATGAAAATATTTAGAAATTATAAAATTAAGAAAATTACAAATAATGTGTGCTACATAAAATAAATAGCCCAGAAACCCCGTTGTCTTTTGGTCCCAAAACTGACTTTTTGCAAACAGACTCCGAATTCGATGAAACCATCTTTATTAATTAGAGAATATTATTTTATGAACTTTAAAGGTAAGTAGAGTGAAATTGGAGTTCGTATGAGGAAGTTATGATGTTCGGAAGTTGAGCTTTTGACAATTTATAGGCTGGGTTTCTTGGCATATATACAGGGTAATATTTTTAACTTATTTTTATATTTTTATATACATTTTTAGATATAATTAGGAAAAGAGTTTAGTGAAAAATATGCATATATGAATTAATTAAAATTCATTGAATTTTTGTATTTATTTGATAAATAATAAAAGGTGTATGGTGTGTAACTTAATTTATTTTTTTACTGTTTTCTTTCCTTATCTCCTCCTACTTTTTGATTTGTCGACCAATCCATGCTGACTTGGTCTCGGGGGTTAGGCTATAAATATACCTTTCAGTTATATTTATATTTTAAGTCAGATTGTACATATTTACATATATTCAATCTGCCTTTTGTTCTTTTTCTGGTTCTTTATTTATTTACATGATTTTGATAGTTAAAAGTGGCTTTTTATTCATGAATGAAGTTTTGTTAAAAGATGGAAATTAATGGATATTTACATGCATTTGTTAAGGTTTTTAAGACAAAATGCGACAGAAAAGTTAATGAATGATGGATTCATCAAGTAACCCCCTCATTGTTTGGTTTGCTTGAGTGAGAGAGCGACCCACACACTAGGATAGAGCCACGCCCGAACTCTTTTCAGGCTACTATCTTGGGTTAGTCGTTCTCCAGTAAGGATCTCTCCGGTAGCTGGTAAAGCGGCCCGTGACATCCTTAACAGATTGAATTGATCGGGAAGTCGTTAAACGGTCCGCAGTTCATACTGGCTGGGAATGATCTAACTTTGGGATTAGGCCAGTCTCTTGAGAGCATTGGGTTCCTAACAGCTCGCTTTAACCGCTCCCAATCCTGTCTTTTGTTTCGGAGATGGCCGACTGGAGTTATTTAATTTGATCTTCGCGGATACCTCGTACTCTCCATACGATCCACCTTCCCTTTTCCAGGAGGACTTTCCTCCTGATTTTTGTGCATATCTGCCTAACCCATTATTTCAGGAATCGGAGGACTTTGATTTTTACCAACCTTCATTCAACCCACCCGATCCTGGGATTTTGGAGACACCTTTCATGATTTCCACACTTGAGACATTGAACCAGATGATGGAGCATATGAATTCAAGCATTAGCAATCTATTTAACATAAATACGAGCCTGAACGATGCTCTACTATTTGAGGATATGGATTCACTTGAGGATAATCATGAGAGCTTGCAATCGCCCAAAATACAAAAAAATGAGAAAATTTTAAAATTCCAAAAAGATTCTGGGAGACACATTATTGATTTATTTTTGTGAGGAAAGGACCCAAATGCCCGATCATTTACCCACACATCTATTCACATCATGTCCCAACCTTGACCCCAAAGATTCCATTATAGAGACTGCTCTTGGCAATCCTCGTGTAAATGTTGATTCCGAACTCCTCCCTTGTATGGAGGAGGTCCAAAAATTCAAAAAATTGTTGACTGAACCCGAAGTGGTAGCCACCCTTCATAAGATCATTAAAGCTCCACTTCAACAGGCCATGACAGATTTATCTACTCCTCAACACATGAAGAGAAAGCGAAGGAGAAGATCTGAGCGTCACATCTTGACCATGGCCACTGCCTACACCATCTGTCACTGTCTGTATTTTAAGAAAGGGAACATTGCCACACCTCTTGTGAGTTGCTCCATATCTGACTATTCTTGTGATAACACTCTCCTTGATGGTGATTCATCTTAATATAATATCCTTCTCTATGGTACAGTCTCTTCATCTTGGGCCTCTCAAGAAAATCAGGATGATAGTTCAATTTGCTGATGGATCTATCAAGAGGTTGAAGGGTATTCTAGAAAACGGTGTCATTCTTATTCAGGGCACGAATTTCACTTCAGATTTTGTTGTAATGCCCATGGAGATCTCCGCCCTTGTGGAGCACCCTCCAATCATCCTGGGACGACCTTTCCTCGCATCTGTGGGAGCCGTTATTGATATTGGTTCAGGAGAGATTCGCTTCCGTTCTGATGTAGGGAGTGATGTATTGATCACTACACCCACTACTGACCAGAGACCTGCATCCCATGAGAGCCCGCCCGTGCTAGACAACCTTAAGGAATTTGACCTCGATGATAATATCATAGATTCTTTTTATATGTTGGATGATAATGAAACCCAGGAATTTCTCTTCAAGGAGGAAGACTCGGAAAGCATAGACCTTGGAGTTCCCCCTTCTGGTATGTGGAGATGCATTGATGACATCCACAGAATTTACATGATAGAAACCTTAGAGCGGAAGGCAGAACCTGAGACTAGATAGGATGGACATGATTCGACTACTTCCACTAATGAGTCCATTCCTATTCACCCTGATTCAGATGAGACCGATCAGGCCAAATTTGATTTGATTGCTTTTATAAAGGAATTTGGGCCTTTTGATAAAGATGATGATCCGGTAGAGGCTCGCCAGGCTGAAATTGATCCTACTTTTCTGATAATGATTTCGAGCCTTTTTACTTTGATATTTGTGAGACTTCCCAAGCAGGACATGACCACACTACTTCCAATAACCAGTTTAGGCATGCACAATCTGAAACCGTTGAGGATACATTCTTGGTCGATCCTACTCAGTTTATGTCTAATGATGATCCCAATATCGACCTACACCTTGTCAAATCCATACCTCAGTGGTCCCGCAAGAAGGTTCGCTTTCGACCTTCTAGACCTTTGTACATCCACTCCTCTTGTATATCCTTTCGTTTCACTCTTTCTTCTCCCATTTTATCATTCACCCCTTTTCCGTTTGTGTATATATGCTATACTTAGGATGTGCTTTATCCTAAGTATAGGGGGTGAATGACTTGTGTTGTTCATATTCGTCATGTTCATCACTCTTGTTGTTGCCTATACTTAGGGATACTCTACCCTAAGTATAGGGGGTGATGTTGTTCATATCATGTCTTTTTATTTTTGAGTCTGTACATTCCCTTCATTGGTTTTCCCCTTTTGTACACTCTACTATACTTAGGATTACTTGATCCTAAGTATAGGGTGGATCACCAACCTCTTCTTTTTATCTTTTCTTTGAGTCATTGTAGCATAGGAGTCTTTTCACTTTTCTATACTTAGCACGAGTTATGTCTTCCTTTTTCGCTCTCTAATCACTATGAGGACATAGTTCGAGCTAAGTATAGGGGGTGTCGTATATATTGTATATATACTTTAGACATAACTCGTACTTTTAAATATGTTTATTTAGGGGGTTATGTGTATAATTTTGTAAAACCCAAATATGTAAAAAAACAATAAAATAAACTAAAAACAAACCAAAAACAAACCAAAAACAAAACAAAAATCAAAACAAAAATAAAAAAAAGAAGAACAAAAAAACAAAAAAAAAATCTTGGACATTTTTATTACTAACCCTTTTTCCTTTAAAAACCTTCTTTCACATATGCATTTTCCTCCAAAAATCCATAAAAAGTTGAAAATTAGATAATTGCTTTAAAAAATATTCTTTTCACATGTACATCATTTCTTTTCAAAAAAAAAACTCTTTGCATTATTCATATTTTGCATTTGCATGTGCATTTTTCAGGATAGTATTGACATTTAACTATGTCTGGAATAAAATTGAAGAATGGAGCTTAGTTGGAACTTAATCCACCTATTTTTCAGAGGAACTTCACCGAGAAATAGGATTTTAGAAGCTTCAGGTCTTTGACTTAATTCTTTGAGTTCCACATGACAATGTGCAACGTTTGACTCTTAGTGTCTAACCTGGTCTCTTCATTCTGGGTATAACTCTGGAATAGGGAATCAATTTGTACTCTCATACTATGCACTTAGCTCAACCCGGACTGGATGTTGGAAGACTGTGTAAGTTTCTTTTCTGGTAGCGTGGAAATCTAAAGACCGGAGTACGCGTTGAAATAAAGCTTCGGAAAAGGGATGGATGGCTAGGCATAATTTTTTCTATGACCCCAAAACATGTACGGAAACAAAAAGATTCTATATCCGTAGGGGCACAACAAGATCCCAGCAGAACCACCAAAAATCCAAATATAAAGAAGCCACTACCAAATAAATATCTGACCAAAAAAGGTCCAAGCTTCAAGAAAACATGTAGATCTTGGTGGAGACTCGGCTACATTGGCCATCTTCACAAGGAGAGGTGACTACACTGGACACCCTCTAGTTCTTTTCTCCTTCTTCTAATTTCTCCCCCAATTCAATTGTGAACACAGCACGACAGACCTTAGAAGGAAATACCTGACTCCCTGAGTACGAGTTACTGGAGAGGAGATTTGCATGGTGACGAGCCGCAAAATCGGCCCTTTAATAATGCTAAATTAGCACTATGAAATGTCGGTGCAGTCGGGCCGGTTTCGGGTCGTCAAAGCGATCACCTCATTTAAATATATGCCAAAAATCGAAATGAGGTGATCGAAGATTTATTTTTTTACTTGGTAAGAAACCAAGGTCGAACTCAGGGACACGAGCCTCTCTCGTATTTATCGGATTTAAGTTTGTTTAATCGAGTGTTGAAATAAAGCATATAGGTCAAAACATGCAGAGACACAACACATGACAATGCAATTAAAATAAATATGCATTTTTTTTATCAATTTTAATTATGCAAATAAATGCCATAAAATACAATGCGATGCAATAGAAATATGCCCTATGTTAAAAAGAATGAGCCAACTAAACCAAAGTTGATTTCAGATTTAAATGAAGCAACCACTCATTTGACATAAAGTGCAAGGTTAATCAGAGAGGCATAAAAAAACACTAGAGTTAATTAAAAATACATTGAGATCACAGTGTCAATATCAAGAAAACAAATATGCCATTAAAAAGTACATCAAACAAGCATTAAAATGAAACTGAAATCAACCTAATCGGAGCTACGAGGCTCAAGATATGCAACAAAGAAGCTAAGGGCATAACTGAAAGGAAACATGAAAGGGTAACTACAAAAAGGTCCCTGGGAGGGACTAAAAAGAAATAAAAATAAGGCGCGAGACCTTCCCTGTAATTTACCCAAACGCGCGGGGACCTTTTTGCAAATATGGAGAAGTTCAAGGGCTCCTCTGCAATTTGCCCAGAAGGCACGCGCCAGGCACGCGCCCTCCAGGCTCGGAAGTTGGTTCGGGCTCGGCAGAGGTTCGGAGGCGCTTCGGCTAGGCTCGGGCTCTGTCAAAGCTGCTGATGGCTCGATGCAGGCTCGGACAAGGCTCGGCAGATCCAAGCCTGGAGGTTCGATGGCGGAGGCTCGGGGGCGCTCTGGTGTCGCCACGTGGCTGCATCGTGGCCCATTGGATCGAACGCATCCAACGGCATCTGGACGAGAACGGTTCGACGACGTGGCTGCATCGTGGCCGTTGGATGAACTCCGGGGCGGAGCATCCAACGGCTGCTGCTCCTCCTCCTTCATCTGTATCTGGCGGCGACTAACGAGCTCCGGTGAGGGAGCTCGTCCTCCGCCGCTCTGTCCTGGACTCGATGGTACTCGCCCGAGGCTCCTGAAGGTCTGTCGATGAAGCTTGGAGCTCGGGCGAGGTGGAGGACCTTCAGGCGTGATCCATCGGAACTCGTACGTCGACGGCGAGCTTGACGAAGATGCTCCGGCGAGCTCCCCGGCCAATGATCAGATAGTCGATCTGCATGGTTATTTCACATAGCCGAAGCCTATAGATGATGTGTGTGCGTGAGTGAAGTGAGGTGGAAGCTCATCGGGGCGGAGAAGATGGAGGAGCTCGGAGCTCCTCCGCCGCGAGGGCGGAGGAGGTGAGTCGGGAGCGACTTTAGGTCTGAAGGAAGGAGAAGGTGAGTGGAAGGTGCGCAAAAAAGGGGGAGGTGCAACGGAGTTAACTAGGTGGTCAATGGAGTGAGGGAAAGGCCGGAGAGGCCGGATTAAATAAAAGAAATCGAAAGAAAATACAAGGGAGGAAGGAGAGAAGCTTACCGGAGATTGGCGGAGCGGAGGCCTGTGCTCGAGGTCATCGGAGGACCTCGGGGTCATCGCTGGACTCCCCCGGCTACGGGGAGCAGCTTGGCGGAGACGAGGCTTCGCAGGCCTCGCCTACCATGGCCAGGGGTCGTCACCGGGGCGGACCTTCGTCTTCGCGCTCCTCACCGCCCCCTCGCTGTCACCGGGGGGCGGGGCTCGCTGGGAGGTTTCCCACATAAAGGCGGACAGGTTGCAATGTCGGGAGGAGTGGCGTTTTTAAAGGGAGAAGTGGCGGAACCGATGACGGAGACGTGGGTTTCGAGGAGGAAATGGAGAGCGTGGAGAGAGCTCCGTGGGTGGAGGTGGTGCTCGCGAGGGTTACGGTTGACTGGAGAAGGTCATGGGGTAGTTGGCGAGTGGAGATGGTGGAAGATGAAGGCGGGAAAATGGGAAGGGGGCGAGGTGTGCGAGTGGGTGATCGTGTGAGAGAAGGGGTCTGCTGGAGGTTGACGACGGAGATCAGCCATTGGATCTGGAGATCCAACGGCCTACGTTTGGGCGCGAATGAGAGGCGCGGATGGGATCTGGGGCGATGTGATCAGTGGCGGATGGAAGCGCCACGTGTAGTGCTGGGGGCAGGCGGAAGCAAACGGCCGAGATTGCATCTTGGGGTTGATCAAGCGGCTGAAAGATGGCCAGGAGATAACGGTGGAGATGGAGGATCTGACTTGCGATCAGAGGACAATGGAGGCGACACGTGGCACGCTCTGGTGAGAGCGCTCACGTGCGGTGTAGATTAGGTGTGGGTCTTGATCGAAGGGTGGAAGAAGAGGCGGTTACGTGGAGAGGCTGGGACCGTTGATCTCAGGAGAAGATCTGATGGCCCAGATCGCGGGCGGATAGGACAAGAGAGCCGGGCCACGTGGCGCCCCCAGAATGGGCCACGTGGCCCAATCAGATTATTCAGATAGTAATTTTACTTTTTGAGGGCCCTATTAGCCGAATTTGAAAAAACTCAAAACATGAAAGTTGTAGATCTTGAAGAGATCTACAAGTTTCATGTTGACCAAAACTCGAAACGAGATCAAACGAGGACCCGAAATATTTTTGAGGGTATTTTTGAGTCTAAAAATACCACTGATTTTTGTTTTGTCATTTTTTTGTGGTTTTTAATTTATTAAGGACTCTGTTAATTATTAGACAATAACAGGGATTTATTGACACTTTGCTTAAGCAAGGGGGTTAAAAATGAGAAATAAAGATGATGAAATCGAGTTTCATCACCCCCTATACTTAAACTATGCTCGTCCTCGAGCATCAAAAAGAATGACTAAGTTGGATTAACCCCCTTGTGCATGTGAATACAGGATCCAATCTGATCAAGTCGACTCGGCTTCAGAGATCCAAAATTTTAGAGTTCAACCCAGCCTTAATCAAGAGGCTTCCAATTCCTCTACTTCTCTAGACTCTCTCTGATGTACATATAAACTAAAGGATATGAGTTTAGTGTTGACTGCAATTCTGAGAGTAGAGTCAATTCGTCACCCAAAATCTTGGTCCGAGAAAATCTCCTAAGGACCCAATCCTCAGCACTAAGGAATAAATCGAATCTTGCATTCAGTCCACCGTCTCTTTAGTTCTCAGACTTAAAAATGTGGATGGCAGGCCAGAAATGGAGGGCATGGGATTGTGTCAATTCTTCTCTCCCTCTCATTGGAACAAGGATTCTCTCTAGTGCCTTTTACGCAACACATTTTTTTTGGTGTTGATCAGTGCGTCCGTCAAGAGAAGTTGGAGCCGTCTGCACTTGTTTTCCTGGGAGTACACCGGGGTGTGTCTTTTTTGAGTACCTATCGTACCTTCGACACCCAGACTTGTAGCATTTACGATGCAGAGCCCTTTTTTGGTGCTAGCCCGACTCCTGGTCCTAATAGCGGTGGTCCAAGTGGACACTTTGAAAAATTTTGGGAGCGCTCGCCTTTGGTGGAAGCTCTTTGATATGTAACTTTGTGGAATGAGAGCTTTTCTTTGAATTTCATTGACTTGTATAATGGGTGGCTAGCTCCACTGCTTTTACCAAGAGTTGGCGCACACTGATCAACATTTTTTATTTATTTTTCACACCCAGGCACTTAGGTTAATGTCAAGAGATTAGTATAAGAATCAAGTTCTCATACTGGCTAATATTGCTGACACTCAGGTTTCGTGAAGCCTCCAAAGATTTTATCCCATCCTCGAGCATCATTAGATCAAATCCAAATTCGACTTCCTCATCCCAATCCCTCAGGTGAAAAATCAACTCATCTCATCGAGAACCGCAGTCGTGCATGTGATGTGCTGATCATATTCTTTATGTCTGAGACTAAGCATGGAATATAGCATGCAAATCTAAAAACCTAGGGGAATGTGGATGATTAAGTCTAAGACCCTGATGGCTAAGGTTGGTTAACCTAAAATCTCAAAGACTTCTAAAAGCTAAGTCTTTTTGACCAAATCAGATCCCGGGTGAAAGTGAAAATGTAGAGGACTAATCCAACTTTTTCATTCAACGACACTTTTTTTTTTGAACTTCAAGAGATATAACAACTGCCTAAACTCAATTAAGTAGCTACAATTCAGCCAGTATGGATGTAAGTACAGGCCGAAGCCCGTTGCTTGAGGACGGGGCCTTACGCGATGTCCTCTAAACCATCCAATCTGCTAAGGGTGAACCCTCACTGAACGCGGCTTTCTTAATTGGGCTTAGTAGTCACTAATAGCTCCTAAAGGTTTTTAGGGGTTTTCTGATTTTTATGGATTTTAATAAGAGAGTTAAAACACAAGTTAGACTCAACTTACCTTGAAAAGAGATGGCGATTTTTCAAACCCAAGTCACACAAAATGAAAATTTTCAAAACATTTTCAAAAAAATCATTTTCGAAAATATTTCTATAAAATAGTGTAACATAATATCGAAAAACCGCGAAATCCTTTGAGTTCTCTTAGTCCAATGAATTTTTACCTTAGCCAAAAAGTTTTTAATTTTTCAAATTTTTCAGATTATAGCTAAAGTAAATATACGGTATATACGGTATACCCCCCTATACTTAAACTTTGCTATGTCCTCATAGCACTAAATGTTACAAGTACATAGGTCCACTTAAGTATAGGAGAATATACGGGAGCTAAGAGGGGCTCCCCCTATACTTAGGTTAGAAATAACCTAAGTATAAAGGCAAGAAAAGATGAGTAGAGAAATCACAGGGACTTGGGTCCCCCCTATACTTAGGCTGAGATTAGCCTAAGTATAAAGATGGAGATTGATGTTGGTAGAGACCCAAGGTGAACGAAGAAGAAGGATGAATATACAAGTGAGCGGCTGAATCTTCGGAGATGAAATGGAGTGTCTTTGGATTTGGGGTGTGTGTAGCAAACATGGCTCAATTCAAACAAGCAAACCCATAGTTTCACCAACTCACACATGAAACTAACCAAGGTTAGTTAATTATCTTGTCCATTTTATTGGTGATAAAACATTAAATATTTACGCGAAGAAAATGTGAATCAAGGCATATGCGCGGGTGTTGCTCTCCCAAAACCGAATTTTTACTCCATTTTTGGTTGACTTGCAATTAACAGTCCCAATTTTATTTTAAGTTTTCACTGAATTATGATTAGCACATCAATCAGAAAATCATCGTCTACCGCTCATTCCATTTTCATTTATCCTAGGTGATCAACTAGAAAATTGAAAGCCGAGAAAAACATGTATACAATGAAGAAAAACGCGATCTAGGCTAAGCGAGAAATCATGCAGTGATTTGACGATAAAAGCCGCGAAAAATCTGGACCGTTTTGAAAACCAAATCCAACATGTATGCAAGTCGAAAAAGCCGCACCTAATCATGCATCTATTAGCGGTGATTTATCTTCATTAATTTTAGCTAAGTGATACGAGATTAAGTGCGTCTATATTTCAAGTGTGTCCTACCTACGACCAAGCACAAGAAAATATGAAAATTGAGCTCAGAGAGCCGCGTGCCTAGTCCTAGGTCGACACTCAAGTGGGGACGATCCCCACACAACCACAATCGTTCGATTACAAACGCGAGTCTTCGATCGAAGACCGCTGTAAAAGACGAATTATTAAAATAAAATGCAACAAAAAAATGCGACACATTTTTTTTTTCTTCTTCCTTTGCTCCAAGCATGCTCCTGCGGCTCCACGCAGCGAGAACGCCCTGCTCCTCGCCTCCTTGATCCATCAAGGGCCCTGCCACAAAAGCAATAGTTAGATATCAAATAAGGAGGAAGAAAAATTTAGATGCAAAATATATGATCATTTGACCTATAAAAAGAAACACTAAATTAAACACGCAAAAATCCAAAAAATAAAAGAAATGAGCCGTGTCCCCGGCAACGGCGCCATTTGACGAGCCGCAAAATCGGCCCTTTAATAATGCTAAATTAGCACTATGAAATGTCGGTGCAGTCGGGCCGGTTTCGGGTCGTCAAAGCGATCACCTCATTTAAATATATGCCAAAAATCGAAATGAGGTGATCGAAGATTTATTTTTTTACTTGGTAAGAAACCAAGGTCGAACTCAGGGACACGAGCCTCTCTCGTATTTATCGGATTTAAGTTTGTTTAATCGAGTGTTGAAATAAAGCATATAGGTCAAAACATGCAGAGACACAACACATGACAATGCAATTAAAATAAATATGCATTTTTTTTTATCAATTTTAATTATGCAAATAAATGCCATAAAATACAATGCGATGCAATAGAAATATGCCCTAAGTTAAAAAGAATGAGCCAACTAAACCAAAGTTGATTTCAGATTTAAATGAAGCAACCACTCATTTGACATAAAGTGCAAGGTTAATCAGAGAGGCATAAAAAAAACACTAGAGTTAATTAAAAATACATTGAGATCACAGTGTCAATATCAAGAAAACAAATATGCCATTAAAAAGTACATCAAACAAGCATTAAAATGAAACTGAAATCAACCTAATCGGAGCTACGAGGCTCAAGATATGCAACAAAGAAGCTAAGGGCATAACTGAAAGGAAACATGAAAGGGTAACTACAAAAAGGTCCCTGGGAGGGACTAAAAAGAAATAAAAATAAGGCGCGAGACCTTCCCTGTAATTTACCCAAACGCGCGGGGACCTTTTTGCAAATATGGAGAAGTTCAAGGGCTCCTCTGCAATTTGCCCAGAAGGCACGCGCCAGGCACGCGCCCTCCAGGCTCGGAAGTTGGTTCGGGCTCGGCAGAGGTTCGGAGGCGCTTCGGCTAGGCTCGGGCTCTGTCGAAGCTGCTGATGGCTCGATGCAGGCTCGGACAAGGCTCGGCAGATCCAAGCCTGGAGGTTCGATGGCGGAGGCTCGGGGGTGCTCTGGTGTCGCCATGTGGCTGCATCGTGGCCCATTGGATCGAACGCATCCAACGGCATCTGGACGAGAACGGTTCGACGACGTGGCTGCATCGTGGCCGTTGGATGAACTCCGGGGCGGAGCATCCAACGGCTGCTGCTCCTCCTCCTTCATCTGTATCTGGCGGCGACTAACGAGCTCCGGTGAGGGAGCTCGTCCTCCGCCGCTCTATCCTGGACTCGATGGTACTCGCCCGAGGCTCCTGAAGGTCTGTCGATGAAGCTTGGAGCTCGGGCGAGGTGGAGGACCTTCGGGCGTGATCCATCGGAACTCGTACGTCGACGGCGAGCTTGACGAAGATGCTCCGGCGAGCTCCCCGGCCAATGATCAGATAGTCGATCTGCATGGTTATTTCACATAGCCGAAGCCTATAGATGATGTGTGTGCGTGAGTGAAGTGAGGTGGAAGCTCATCGGGGCGGAGAAGATGGAGGAGCTCGGAGCTCCTCCGCCGCGAGGGCGGAGGAGGTGAGTCGGGAGCGACTTTAGGTCTGAAGGAAGGAGAAGGTGAGTGGAAGGTGCGCAAAAAAGGGGGAGGTGCAACGGAGTTAACTAGGTGGTCAATGGAGTGAGGGAAAGGCCGGAGAGGCCGGATTAAATAAAAGAAATCGAAAGAAAATACAAGGGAGGAAGGAGAGAAGCTTACCGGAGATTGGCGGAGCGGAGGCCTGTGCTCGAGGTCATCGGAGGACCTCGGGGTCATCGCTGGACTCCCCCGGCTACGGGGAGCAGCTTGGCGGAGACGAGGCTCCGCAGGCCTGGCCTACCATGGCCAGGGGTCGTCACCGGGGCGGACCTTCGTCTTCGCGCTCCTCACCGCCCCCTCGCTGTCACCGGGGGGCGGGGCTCGCTGGGAGGTTTCCCACATAAAGGCGGACGGGTTGCAATGTCGGGAGGAGCGGCGTTTTTGAAGGGAGAAGTGGCGGAACCGATGACGGAGACGTGGGTTTCGAGGAGGAAATGGAGAGCGTGGAGAGAGCTCCGTGGGTGGAGGTGGTGCTCGCGAGGGTTACGGTTGACTGGAGAAGGTCATGGGGTAGTTGGCGAGTGGAGATGGTGGAAGATGAAGGCGGGAAAATGGGAAGGGGGCGAGGTGTGCGAGTGGGTGATCGTGTGAGAGAAGGGGTCTGCTAGAGGTTGACGACGGAGATCAGCCGTTGGATCTGGAGATCCAACGGCCTACGTTTGGGCGCGAATGAGAGGCGCGGATGGGATCTGGGGCGATGTGATCAGTGGCGGATGGAAGCGCCACGTGTAGTGCTGGGGGCAGGCGGAAGCGAACGGCCGAGATTGCATCTTGGGGTTGATCAAGCGGCTGAAAGATGGCCAGGAGATAACGGTGGAGATGGAGGATCTGACTTGCGATCAGAGGACAATGGAGGCGACACGTGGCACGCTCTGGTGAGAGCGCTCACGTGCGGTGTAGATTAGGTGTGGGTCTTGATCGAAGGGTGGAAGAAGAGGCGGGTACGTGGAGAGGCTGGGACCGTTGATCTCAGGAGAAGATCTGATGGCCCAGATCGCGGGCGGATAGGACAAGAGAGCCGGGCCACGTGGCGCCCCCAGAATGGGCTACGTGGCCCAATCAGATTATTCAGATAGTAATTTTACTTTTTGAGGGCCCTATTGGCCGAATTTGAAAAAACTCAAAACATGAAAGTTGTAGATCTTGAAGAGATCTACAAGTTTCATGTTGACTAAAACTCGAAACGAGATCAAACGAGGACCCGAAATATTTTTGAGGGTATTTTTGAGTCTAAAAATACCACTGATTTTTGTTTTGTCATTTTTTTGTGGTTTTTAATTTATTAAGGACTCTGTTAATTATTAGACAATAACAGGGATTTATTGACACTTTGCTTAAGCAAGGGGGTTAAAAATGAGAAATAAAGATGATGAAATCGAGTTTCATCACATGGTAGTCTGGCATTCTGGATGGGAAGAGCTAAAACCTTTCACACACATGAGTCGATTGTTCAATGTTCATAGGGTGTGCTTTGGGAAGAGGATTGATATAAGATGACTTCTGAGCAGAAACTGTGACAATGATGTGTAGAACTTGATGGCTGTCGATTTTAAAATTCTAAGTCTCATCGAAGTTCCGACACACCAATAATCCAAAGGTCTGACAGAGCTCCAAACTACAATTTTATGAAGATAAGTTTAATACTCAATATTGTCCTACTTTTTGTATTTTCCTTTCTTTTTCTTTTTCTTCACTTATTCTTTCAAATAAGTGTTTGCTAAGGGACTAGCAAAGGTAAAGCATAGGGAGATGATGAATCTGCGATTCATCATCTTTATTCATTTATTTTAGCTTAAAATCCCTTATAAAACACCTGCATATAACACTAACTCCATATTCTTACTAACTTGCATCTGTGTAAATATTGTACACCTCTTACTAATTTTAACCTAAAATAAAAAAATAAAAAAAGAAAGGAAAAATAAAAAAAAGAAAATAAAAAAGGAAGACTGTATACAAGCTGACCCAAACCCCGAGAGAAGGTCAAGACTTGACGTGATCGACCAGGAATAAAGTAGGGGGAGATAGGGTCCTTAAGCAAAAAATCGAAAAAAAATGTGTCTGTGTATGTGTTGTTGTAAATACTTCTCACTTAGTTTGTATATATCTGTATAAAATGATACTAATTTATTTATGCATTAATTGACCTCAAATCAAATAACTTTCAAAATCATAGTTGTAAATAAAAATGTGTTCTAATTAATAAAAATAATTGCACAATTAAATCATGTACAGAATAAAAGTAACCACACTTAGAAAAAGCCACTAAGCACTAATTGAAAGACCAATTCAGGCTTTATATTAACTCAAATTGAACCAATCTCAGTTCCGTTGGATTCTAAATTAAATTATCTTCAAAATGGTTGTATTTTCGTAATTTTTGGAGTTACGGTAGAAAAGCCGGTTTTCTGGGGTGGTTTGTGAAATTTTCTCATGTATTTTGTAAATATTGTATTTGTATATATTTGTAAATTATTCTTACTAATTATTTAAAATAAAGTAAATAATAATAATAATAAAATTCTTTAAAAAATAAGAAAAAAGGCTAATTTCCTCATTTACCCTTATATATAATGTCATATATGTATATGGTATATGTATATAGTTGCTATTTTTAATTAACCACCATAAAAAATAAAAAAATAACGATTTTTAATTCAAATAAATAGAAAATTTAAAAAATTATATAATGTTGTAAATAGTTTTATCTCTTTTACTTTATCTCATTTCATCTCTCTTATCTCTTCCACCAAAAAATCAAAAATTCATTTCAATTTTCATCTCTCTTATCTCTTTATCCGAAAATATTCAAAAATTCAAATTTCATTCAATCTTTTCTATTTATATGGCTCCTTCTCCCTCATTTCAACTTGATCAATCTTTAGAGAGAGGAGCCCGGACTCCGAGAGAAAATTTCGTTGAGAAAAGTGCCTAACCTCCGAGCCGTCCGGTGACAGCGAGTCGGCCTTCGTCGAGGTGATCACTGTCCATTTCCGCTCCTAAGGTGTGATCCATCATCATTTTCCTTATTTTTTTTCTTAGATTAATCGTAGTTTATCTCGTCGATTTTTAATTCCATCATCGTTTTGTTTTTCTAGATCTTTAAAAAAATCCATCTCGATTTGATCCGTCTACGATTTCGAATTTTCATCTCACTTTCTCGATCTCCACACGTTCTATTCTATCTTCCACGATCTCTTAACTCCGGCCACGCACGGTGGTCGGAGAATAGGATTCTATTTCTTTCATTTTCGTTGGATCCTCGTTCATTTTTCTATTTGTAAATAAATAAAAATAATAATATTAAAAAAGTATATTTGTTTTCTTTATCTCTAACATTTGTTTTGCAGGATCATTTAAAAAAAACAACACAAAAAAAGATAAAAAACAAAAAAAAATTTTCTTATCTTCGATTTAATTCCTATATTTCAGATTAAAAAAATAATAAAAAAAGTTTTTTTATTGTTCTCATTCACTGTTTACACAAGAACGAAATTTACAAAAAAAATAAAGCAACAGCAGGGGGCGGCGTCGCCCGCACCCCTGCCGTCACCGCCGCGCTAGGGGGCCCGCCGCCCGCATCACAGACCGCACCGCCGTTGGCATCGCTGCCCCGTCGTGCGCCCCTCCTCCGCGCAAGGCGTGCTTCTCCAGGCGCCTCTCGCCAACCACACTGACCCCGTCTGCAACCGCGCTCCGCGCCTCCTCCTCCATGGCAGCGCGACCCCCGCACGAAGCCGCAACAACCTCTTCGTCATGCCCCCCTCCGACGCCGCCCTCCGCATCTCCACCCAGCGCACCTCCGTGCTCGCATCCCCTTCAGACTCACGACCATCCGCCCAGGCCGCCCTCGCAGCACCTTCCACCGCGGCCCGCACCGCCCCTATGATTCCCGTGCGCGGCTTGCCGCCCTCCTTGAACGCCACGGCCGACCCATGCCTCTGTCGTCTGCTCCAGCCCGCGCGTCCCCTTTTCCACTCTAGATCGGAGGCGGCCTTATGCTTTGAGAAAAAAGGAATCACAATAGTAACCTTAGGAGGGTTTTAAAAAAAGGAGAAATTGCGAACCTACCCTATTACAAGAAGACCCTCAAGATGCAGATATTTTGGGTAATTTACGACATTCATCTTGAAATTTATTTTTATTATAATTCAGTCCAAAACTTTTAACAAATTGCATGTTAGTCCATATTTCCAGAACAATATACTTGCTTGTTATCTTTGAATGGAATAAATGTTTTTATGATTGCAAAAATTTTGAGAAAATTCATATATGCTCCTGCTATGTTTTTACGTTGTGTAAATTTTTCATGAATTTTGATTAGCCTTTGATATATTTAAAAAATCAAAAACAGTAACTTTTTGCTTATTCAGAATTTAAAAATTCATAAAAATTCGAAAAATTGCTTAAAATTCTAAAAAAATCTATTATAGGTGTATTTTGGTGTGATTTAATTTCTGACCAATTTTTTGTGCATTAACTCTATAAAAGCCAAAAAATTGCGAAAAACAAAAAATCTTAAAAATATTGTAGAAAATTTTTAAAAAATCCAAAAATTGTGATTTCAGTTTCTGATTGTAGATATTTCTTGCTAGTTTGTGTTAAAAATAAATTTTAGGAATTTTGAGTAATTAAAATATTTTGAAGTTGCAAATTACTCCGGGTTGTGCACAATTTCGCATTTTCTCACCATTTGATTTTTAAAATCATAAAAACATCAGAAAAGTCTAAAAAATTACCAAAAATATTTCAAAACTTTTAAAACTCAAACATATTTTCTGAATTTTTCTGAGCATTTTTGGTATAATTGAAAATTACAAAAAAAATTGGTGTGCATATTTCTGATCTTGTGAATATTGCTTCGTGTTATTTTTGAAAAAAATGCAAAATCAAAATCACTAAAAAATGAAAATCATAAAATATAAAAAAATAGAAATAAAAAATTAAAAAAAATTAAAAAATAGCATCCCTGAGTTTTTTTAATAACCCTCGAGAATTGTAGCCTCCCTGAGTTCGACCCTATCCGCTATACAGGTTAATAAGTAGCAAAAAATAAAGATAAAAATAAAAAAAATTGTTTGTCACGGGATTTTTGGGGATAGCAACGACCTGTTTATTTATATCAATAATTTCCGTCCTCCGAGATTCCCGTGAACAATACCTACCTGCTCCTTGCATCTGAAGTTGTTGGGATTGGCTTCGACTTATGCGAGTATCAATGTCTTCGTGATGGTAAAAAATGATAAGATGGGAGTCACTAAGTGATGTCCTAACAATTCAGGCTCACTATCGATGAGGCGACTACTCAAATCCTCTTGTTGTTCAACAATTAACCCACACAAGTAATTAAGCAATTAAAAGTAAGAGTTAAAATTTATTATACCCTACTAAGATTGTATAATGACAAACAAGTAGGGGTCGAACACAGGAATTAAAAGGATTAGAGCAGGCATGATAGAAATCAAAGCATCAAATATCTCTCAAACACTTAGCCAAGATACACTTTTTGTGGGTTTTTAATTTTATATTTTTTATTTTTTTATTTATATTTATATACTATATTATTAATTTTCTGATTTTTGTTTTTTCTTTTTTATTTTTATTTTTAATTTTCTTTTTAATATATATAAATCTATATAAAGGATATAAATGCAAGAGAGGTAAGAGATAGATAGTATATATATAAAAATAGATAAAAATAGTCAAAATATAGGAAATAAAGTCTTTTTGTGTTTTTGATAATTATTTACCATTTTTTCGATTTTTCAAAGAATTTTGATAATTGTTATATATTTTTAAATCCAAAAATACTCAAAACAGGAATAAAATAAACACCTGAAATTAAATTGGAGATAAAAAATATAAAATTTTTCCAAATTAATTTTAAAAAATATAATAATAAAAATAAAATTCAAAAATAGAAACTATATTTTTGTGATTTTTTAAGAATTTTCTTATATTTTTATAAAGGTTTTAGGGGTTTTTCTATTTTTTAGAGTTCTCTTTTATATTTTTAGTGAATTTTGGTCTGAATGTCAACAATCAAAAATAAACAACATATATTTTTGGTTATTTTTGAAAAGGTTTTTATAATTTTTATGTATTTTCTTTTGCAAATAGGGACTAAAATGCAAGTTTTTGATTTTTTTATAAAAATTAAAATGCCTCAAAATGCAAAATAAAAATATATGCTTGTAAGTACAATGCAACAGGAACACAGTGTTATTTTTTAGATTTTTTCGAGTTTTATAGATGCATAAAATAAATAGAGACAATAAAGAGAAACTATTCTCTTGTAGGGGTATTTTTGCAAATATCATAAAATGCAGGGGAAAAAGTGCAATCCCACAAAAATTTAACACGTATACAAAATTTCACTGGACCAATAAGAAATACGTAAAACCCTTAGGGCCTTTGCCCAAAAACACCAAAATCACATGGTATCTCACATGTGCCCCTAGCGGGGGTCGAAAGGTAATATCCAAAAGTATAAGGGCTAACTTGCAAAATATCTAAAAATATATAACTGCATAAAAAAGCTCTGGGACTACACACAAATAACTAAAAGTACAAGTGCCAGGCTGCAAAATGCCACCTCACATGAAGCGTCACATGAGGTGACGTGGCAAGGATTGAAGTGTAATTATCTAAAGTTTAGCGACCTTTCTGCAAAAATTACAAGACTATTTGAATGACAGAGGAAATTTTCGAGGTTATTAAATAAATACAAAAAGTGCTTGTGTGAAAATGCAAAATACCCAAGCTAGGCGTGGATCCAACAGCTGCGGCATTTCACTTATCCACGTGTCACGCAACGGACGACCGATACCGATTCGACTTCTGTCGCTAAGATCAAATCGTCAGCTGGAGATCAACGGTGGGAGCTGGGGATCATCCGACGGCTGTTGTGTGTCTCCAAAAATAGACCTTCATCCAACGGCGATGAGACAGGAGGAAGAACCACCGGCGAGGTGAGTTTTCCCTTTTGAGATCTCCCTCCTCCAGCCTTCTACAAAGCACCAAAATGGCCGGATACATTCCTGGGAGAATCCTCGACCGACCGACGGTGCCAAAATGGCCAGATGAGCTCTGATACGTCGCCGGGAGGTTAGGAGTCAAAGAGGGATCCAAGTACCAAAGACCAGTGAAAAGAGACCCCTTTGGGGGTCCTTTGGTGCCCCAGCACCTGCAGAAAGAGAAGGCGATGCAAAAAATGGGGCTGGGGGTCTTTTATGGGTGAGATGGAGCGAAAAATGGCATGGGCAAAGCACTCCGGCGGATGGTGGCGGAGGGAGAGCGTGGGCCTTGCTCTTTGCGAGAGCAAGGTGAACGGAGTTGTGTCGGGTGATAAGAACACGAGAAGGGAGGAGGTGAGGGTATTTGGTGAGGCAGAGGGCATCGGGTACGACCAAAATCAACTGGCAGAGCAAGAAGCTTCGCTTGATGAAATTTTTGAGATTCCTGCGATGTAGAGTGAAATCAAGTGGAACAGCGTACGGATTAAGATTACTGGGAAACTAAGAAATAAAATGAGCACGAAGAAAAGGGAGGAAATCTTACTAGGGTATGTTAGGATCGAGCTCCGGTGACTTAGCTTCGGTAAGCTGGATCAGCTCGATTCGACACGCACAGCGGCCCCCAAAGGCTGAGATCGATTCCTGTTGTCACTAGGAGGGTCCTTGGATGCATAGGATTAGGGTTTGAAGGTGGAAGAGTGATCAAATTTCAAATGGAAGATCGGATGTGTTTTTATACATGTTGATGAGTGGGCTTCAAAATAGATGAAGATCGAGCGAATCGACGACGCAACCCCCGCTGTAAACATAGGGCGTGTAAGACCGATGGACGAGGAGCAAAAGTGCAGAAGGACGCATCATGAAAAGGTGCAAGGATAGGGCTCGAAAAATCTACAAAATCGGACAAAAACAAGGTCTTAACACTGGAATAGACCTCGGTCAGAGAGTTGATCGAGGTTAATCGACGGACCAATCTGGTTGGTCCACGTGGACCAACCAGAAAAATCCTTGGCAAAAAGATTTGTATATTAGATTTAAAATAATAAACGATTTTATTAATTTTAGTTATTAAATAAAAAATGTTTATTATTTTCTGAAGTATTTTATTATTATTTTATTTATTTTTTAGGGCTTTATAATTACAAGTTACTTTTTGAAGGCTATATATATGTATAATTACCTATATATTTTAATGTTTTATTTTTTTATTTTTTATTTTTAATTATTAATTTGTTTATTATTTTATTTTTTATTACTTTATTTTATATTCTTAAATATATTTTTATTTTATTTTTCTGAAATAATATATACAATTAAATAAATAGATGTATTATCTATATAGGTATAGATATAGGCAATTCATCGATGTATTTTATACAAGTATTTTACTTTATGTTTTCTTGATGTTTTTATTCATATTTTAATATGCACATATACTACAAATAATATTTACAAAATTAAAAAATATAAAATTATAAAAATAATGAATAATGAATAAAATATATATTTTAATCTGTATAAGTGTACAATAGGGGTCCAAAACCTAACATTCAAACCGTAACTCCAAAAAATATGAAACTACCTTCATTAAATAGCTTATTAAAAGTTATATACAATTTAAGGTGATTTTGATATATTTTGAATTTTTATTTGAGAGATATGGGTCTGGAAAGTTAGGATTTTGGAAATTTATTCAGAACATAACTTTTATTATGTATATTATTTTTGTATGAAATCAATTTTGTATTTTTCTATATCTAAGTACCTACAACTTTTATGTTCAAAGTTTATTTATTTGAAGTAGAAAAGGTGGAACTAAAAATAGGTCCCAAAACTAAATAAAAAAGAATTAAAATAAAAGGGATTTTATTGTATTTTGATCACCTATCTCCTCCTACTTTATTCCTTATCGACCTTGTCATCGAGATGCTTAGGTCTCGGGGTTTTGGATCATAAAATATTTACAATATTTTATTTTTTTCTTTTATTTTCTTTATTCTATAATTTTAGCTTTAAAAATCGTATTTTATACATTATGTACACAATGATGCATGAATGCTAAAATGGGAGAATTAAGCCTATTTGCACGCATTTACTAGGGGTTTTAAGGCCAAAAGGATAGAAAAAAGATGATGAAATGGAGATTCATCATCCCCCTATACTTTCCTTTGCTAGTCCCTAGCAAATACTTATGCAATAAGTGTAGAAAAAAACAAAGAAAAGAAAAAGAAGAAAGATGGATTAAATTTAATTATCAAACTTGTCTTCAAAAAATCTAAGTTTGGAGCTTAAGTCAAACCTTTGGAATTTTAGTGCAGGAAGAATCTTAATGGGAATCATATTTGAAATCCAACAGCCTTCGAGAATCCCAAAACTCTACTCAAGTCTCCTTAATAGCCAGGTCAGAGTACTTCGATTCATACGCAAATCCTTATGACTATGAATCTGACTTGTACAATGTAAGTGATGGTGGCTCTCCCCAACTGAAATGACAAAGAGACTGACTTCTCCAGTTTGACAACCCAATCAGAGTCATCTTGTACATGTGGACAACAAGAATCAGTCTATATAATGTTATCCAAGATAGGAGTAGAAGAAGAAAAAGGAAAACTATGTGGGTTGCTTGGTTTACTGGTGCTAAAGAAAACTCTACGACGGGTGTGTCCTCCTTCATGGTTAACTCGTCAATGCATCTTCCTTTATTTTCTTTTTGGATTTTTCTGAAAATTATGGTGATGATGGTGGTAGTGAATAAATAGAAGGTGATGGTGATCCTCCATGCTTTAGAACTTCAACACCATGTCAACTGGTGCAGATAACGATGAAGTCAATGAAGCTCTCTCAATGGCTCGATCTCCCAATAGCAACTACTGTGCGGGCAGTTGTAATCTCCTACCGCTCTTGAGATGAATGGAGTTAGATAAACTTGTAAAATTAAGGGACATACCTGTCTCGGGTGTGGATGGATCATGGGCTACCTGCTCCTTGCATCTGAAGTTGTTGGGATTGGCTTTGACCTATGCTAGTATAAATGTCTTCATGATGGTGAAAAATGATAAGATGAGAGTTGCTAAGTGATGGCCTAACAATTCAGGCTCACTGTCGTTGAGGCGACTACTCAAATCCTCTCGTTGTTCAACAATTAACCCACACATGTAATTAAGCAATTAAAAGTAAGAGTTAAAATTTATTATACCCTACTAAGATTGCACAATGGCAAGCAAATGGGGGTTGAACATAGGAGCAAAAGGATTAGAGCAGGCATGATAGAAATCAAAGCACCAAATATCTCTCAAACACTTAGCCAAGTTACACTTTTTGTGGGTTTTTAATTTTATATTTTTATTTATTTTTTACTTATTTTTTATTTATATTTTGATTTTTAATTTTATGATATTTTGTATTTTCTTTTTTATTTTTATTTTTTTATTTTCTTTTTAATATATATAAAGCAATATAAATGATATATATGCAAGAGAGGTAAGAGATAGATAGTGTATATATAAAAATAGATAAAAATAGTCAAAATACAGGAAATAAAGTCTTTTTGTGTTTTTGATAATTTTTTACTATTTTTTTCGATTTTTCAAAGAATTTTGCTAATTTTATATATTTTTAAAGTCCAAAAATACTTAAAACAAGGAATAAAATAAACACCTGAAATTAAATTAGAGATAAAAAATATAAAATAAAGTTAAAATTTCTCCAAATTAATTTTAAATAAAGATAATAATAAAAATAAAATTCAAAAATACAAACTATATTTTTGTGATTTTTTTAAGAATTTTTTATATTTTTATAAAGGTTTTAGGGGTTTTTCTATTTTTTAGAGTTCTCTTTTATATTTTTTTAGTGATTTTTAGTCTGAATGTCAAAAACACATAAATAAACAACATATATTTTTGGTAATTTTTCAAAAGGTTTTTATAATTTTTATGTATTTTCTATTTTCTTTTGCAAATAGGGACGAAAATGCAAGTTTTTGATTTTTTATAAATATTAAAATGCCTCAAAATGCAAAATAAAAATATATGCATCTATGTACAATGCAACAGGAATACAATGCTATTTTTTAGATTTTTTTCGAGTTTTATAGTTGCATAAAATAAATATAACTTTTATGCAATTATGAACTCACTTTTCCTTAATATCGCATTAAACGCCCTTCTCAATTCCAATGCAACTGGTACTTTTTGAGCTGACGTAACAAACTAGACAACAAAGAGAAACTACACTCTTGGTAGGGGTATTTTTGTAAATATCATAAAATGCAGGGGACAAAGTGCAATCTCACAAAATTTAACACGCATACAAAAATTCACTTGACCAATAAGAAATACGTATAGCCCCGAGGGCCTTCGCCTAAAAACACCAAAATCACATGCTATCTCACATGTACCCCTAGCGGGGGTCGAAATGTAATATCCACAAGTATAAGGGCTGACTTGCAAAATGTACAAAAAGATATAACTGCATAAAAAACTCCGGGACTAAACACAAATAACTAAAAGTCCAAGGGTCATGCCGCAAAATGCCATCTCACGTGAAGTGTCACATGAGGTGACATGGCAAGGATTGAAGTGTAATTATCTAAAGTTTAAAGACCTTTCTGCAAATATTACAAAACTATTTGAACGACAGAGGAAATTTTCTAGGCTATTAAATAAATGCAAAAAGTGCTTGTGTGAAAATGCAAAATACCCAAGGTAAGCGTGGATCCAACAGCTACGGCACTTCACTTATCCACGTGTCACGCAACGGTGGGAGCTGGGGATCATCCGACGGGTGATGTGTGTCTCCAAAAACAGACATTGATCCAACGGCGGACGAGGCAGGAGGAAGAACGGGGAAGAACCGCCGACAAGGTAAGTTTTCCCTTTCGAGATCTCTCTCCTCCGGCCTTTCTACGAAGCTCCAAAATGGTTTGATACATTCTTGGGAGGCTCCTCGACCTACCGGCGGTGCCAAAATGGCCTGACGAGCTCCGGCACATCGCCGAGAGGTTAGGAGTCAAAGAGGTCTCCAAGTACCAAAGATCAGTGAAAATCGACCCCTTGGGGGTCCTCTGGTGCCCCAACACCTGCAGAAAGAGAAGGCAACGCAAAACAAAGGGGCTGGGGATCTTTTATGGGTTAGATGGAGCGAAAAATGGCACGCGCGAAGCTCTCCAGCGGATGGAGGCGAAGGGAGAGCGAGGGCCTTGCTCTTTGCAGGAGCAAGGTGAATGGAGTTGTGTCAGGTGATAAGAACACGAGAAGAGAGGACGTGAGGGTATTTGGCAAGGCAGAGGGCATCGGGTACGGCCAGAATCAACTGGCAGAGCAAGAAGCTTCGCTGGATGAAATTCTTTAGATTCCTGCGATGTAGAATGAAATCAAGTGGAACAGTGTGCGGATTACGATTATTGGGAAACTAAGAAATAAAATGAGCACGGAGAAAAGGGAGGAAAGCTCACTAGGGTATGCTGGGAGCGAGCTCCGGCAACGTAGCTCCGGTGAGCTGGATCAGCTCGATTTGACATGCACAGCGGCCCCCAAAGGCTGAGATCGATTCCTGCTGTCACCCGGAAGGTCCTTGGATGCCTAGGATTAGGGTTTGAAGGTGGAAGAGTGATCAAATTTCAAATGGAAGATCGGATGTGTTTTTATACACGTTGATGAGTGGGCTTCAAAATCGACGAAGATCGAGCGAATCGACGATGTAACCCCCGCTGTAAACATAGGGAGTGTAAGACCGATGGACGAGGAGAAAAAGTGCAGAAGGATGCATCATGAAAAGGTGCAATGATAGGCCTCGAAAAATCAGTGAAATCGGATAAAAACAAGGTCCTGACACTGGAACAGACCTCGGTCAGAGAGTTGATCGAGGTTAACCGACGGACCAATCTGGTTGGTCCACGTGGACCAACAAAAAAATCCTTGGCAAAAAGATTTGTATATTAGATTTAATAATAAACGACTTTATTAATTTTATTTTATTAAATAAAAAATGTTTATTATTTTCTGAAGTATTTTATTATGATTTTATTTATTTTTAGGGCTTTATAATTACAAGTTAATTTTTGAAGGTTATATATAGGCATAATTACCTATATATTTTAATGTTTTATTTTTTATTTTGTATTTTTAATTTTATTAATTTTGTTTATTATTTTATATTTTTATTACTTAATTTTATATGCTTAAATATATTTTTATTTTATTTTTCTGAAATAATATATACAATTAAATAAATTGATGTATTATCTATATAGGTATAGATATAGGCAATTCATCGATGTATTTTATACAAGTATTTTACTTTATATTTTCTTGATGTTTTTTTCCCTGTTTGAATATGCACATATACTATGAATAATACTTACAGAATTAAAAAATATAAAATTACAAAAATAATGAATAATGAATAAAATGTATATTTTAATCTGTATAAGTATACAATAGGGGTCCAAAACCTAACATTCAAACCTTAACTCCAAAAAATATGAAACTACCTTCATTAAATAGCTTATTAAAAGTTATATACAATTGAAGGGGATTTTGATATATTTTGAATTTTTATTTGAGAGATATGGGTCTGGAAAGTTGGAATTTTGGAAATTTATGCAAAACATAACCTTTATTCTGTATATTATTTTCGTATGAAATCAATTTTGTATTTTTATATATTTAAGTACCTACAACTTTCATGTTCAAAGTTTCTTTATTTGAAGTAGAAAAAGTGGTATTCCTTGTCGACCTAGTCATCGAGATGCCTAGATCTCGGGGTTTCGGATCATAGAATATTTTCAATATTTTATTCTTTTTCTTTTCTTTTCTTTATTCTATAATTTTAGCTTTAAAAAACGTATTTTATAAATTATTTACACAGTGATGCATGAATGCTAAAATGCAAGAATTAAGCCTATTTGCACGCATTTACTAGGGGTTTTAAGGCCAAAATGATAGAATAAAGATGATGAAACAGAGATTCATCATCCCCCTTTACTTGCCTTTGCTAGTCCCTAGCAAACACTTATGCAATAAGTGTAGAAAAAGAAAAACAAAGAAAAGAAAAAGAAGAAAGATGGATTAAATTTAATTATCAAACTTGTCTTTACAAAATCAAAGGTTGGAGCTTAAGTCGTACCTTTGGAATTTTAGTGCAGGCAGAATCTTAATGGGAATCATATTTGAAATCCAGCAGCCTTCGAGAATCCCAAAACACTGCTCAAGTCTCCTTAATAACCAGGTTAGAGTACTTCAATTCATAAGCAAACCCTTATGACTATGAATCTGACTCGTACAATGTAAGTGATGGTGGCTCTCCACAACTGAAATGGCAAAGAGACTGACTTCTCCAGTATGACAACCCAATGATTCCCCAATCCAATAACTCCTTCCTCGAGGAGCAGGGTATTCCCTTCTAAGTTCAAGTGGCAACCAGCTCAAAAGGAGGGGGTAAAGAGAAGAATGGACGGTATGCAGTGTAGCTATCTATCCTAGGATGTAAGACAAGTTTAGTCATGTCATCCAGCTGCAGAATTACATGATTTGACTTTAAAGCTCAATCTTGCTTATTGACTATACAAATATATACGCTCCGGCAGGCATTTTATTGTTATACAAGCATGACCACTTTTTTGGAGTTTATGCTTTTTTGCTTTTTTCAATACTATTCACAGCAGCATTTACATAAGGAGTTTTTCCTCTTGAGCTAGTAGACTATCCCTCTTTTGAAACTTTATTGCAACCCACCCTCTCCTGTCTTCAAAATTCATCATCACCGGACGGGTTGGGGTACACTTCCCTCCCTAGAGGAGGACAAATGTTTCCACTTGTGTGCATCTCATACCAGCAAATCCAATCCCCTCACCACTCCAACTGAGTTGAGACAAGTGAAAGGTGCAGGTGTCCAAGTTAGGTCATTATCGACAAGAATCGTGCGTATGCTTCGAAATACTCTACTTAGGCAGTCAAGAATCCATTGAACCAAATCTTGTGACCCTCAAAGAATTAAGTAAATTAGACATGAAGTACCTCAATTCTAGCTCCTATAAGTTCCTGTTAATTAGGTAGATTTAAGGTTCAACCAAGCTCCAATCTTCGGATTTTACTTAGACTCGTTCAACTATCAAACTCAATACAAAAAAATGTGAATGATATGCAGAATGCAGAAAACATTTTTGTGATGCAATTTTCAAAATTTTGAACTTTTTATGGATTTTTTTAAAAGATGGTGCACATGCATTTTTTGTATTTTCAAAAGGATTTTTCAAATGTTTTTGGTATTTTAGTTTTACAAATATTTTTGGAATTTTTGAAAAACAAAAGATTTTGGCTTAAAACTAGGTACAAATATTTACACAGGGATGCATCTTATATTACAAGATGTAGATTTTAAGAATTTACAAGGGGTAAGTGGTCGATTTTATAGATATGTATGTACAAAGAATTTTAGTGTGATGCCTATATTCCTCAAACGTATTTGAAATCATTTTATAAATAATTTTTTAAAAACTATAGTCCAACAAATTTTTTACAAACTTTTTACAAACATGTACACGCATTTGAAAATCATTTTGCAAAGGTTTTTCAAACAGTATAAATTTTCAAATATTTTTGCAAACATTTTTCAAACCATTTGCAAATCGTTTTCCAATATTTTTAATTCACACAAAGAAAATAAAATTTTCAAAACAAAACATTTTTACCAAGGTTGAAAATATTGAACAAAATGTTTTACAAATAGTTTTCAAAAGACTTTTCAAAACGATTTTCAAACATTTTGCAAAAAATATTTCTTCCTGAATTATTAATCAGTACATACATAAGAATTTGAGGAATAATCAACATCATTTTATTAAGGGTTTTTTAATTAATTTTAAAGTATAATTAGCCATAATTACTAAGAAAAATACCAAAGTACGAGTTATGGCTAAAGTACATACGGAGTATATACGACCCCCTATACTTAGCTTGAGCTATGTCCTCATAGATCAAAGAGAAAAGAGAAGACATAACTCGTAAGGAGTATAGGAAAGTCTAAAGAATAAATAAATGAACGAATGAGAAGTTGACCATCCTCCCTATACATAGGATCAAATAATCCTAAGTATAGCAGACTATACACAAAACTGGGAGGGTCAAGGGTGGGAATGAACAGATCGTACTCAGACGATCTCCCCCTATACTTAGGGTAAGATATCCCTAAGTATAGACAAGAAGAGGAGACAGTGGATAGGATCAAAGAATAGAATAGGTGAACACCCCCCCCCCATACTTAGGACCGAGTACGCCCTAAGTATAGAAGACTGAAAATAGGGGCGACACCTTTTTGATAGAAAAAGAAAATACAAAAGGAAAAGAAGAAAAGAAGAAGAGAGATAGAAGAAGGAATATGAACATGTTGGGATGCACATCCCCCCTACACTTAGGATAAAGTGCATCCTAAATGTAGCAATGATGAGGGGGATTACACCTTATTGGTAGAACAGGAGAGGATAGAAGGAAAAGGAGAAAAGTCATTCAAAAATGCTTTGATTTGCTTCGTCTTCTACTGTAACTTCGGAAGTATTTAGTTCATCCTCATAGATCACTTGCATGGAATCAACAACAGACATAAATGTATCATGTTAAAGATAAGGCTTCAGAAGTTGTCCATTGACTACAAATGGCTATGTGTCCGCTATCAAACTAGATATCATTACACTTCCATTGTCGCGCACATGTCTCACTATAAACGGCCCAGTCCATTTGCTCTTCAGTTTACCTGGAAAGATCTTTAATTTCGCATCAAGCAATCACACCTTCTGACCCAGCTCGAAGGATTTGTGGCGGATATGCTTTTCGTGCCACGTTTTCACCTTCTCCTTGTACATCAGGATGTTGTCGTATGCATAATCTTTGATTTCCATTAATCTGTCCAGGTCCACCTTTCAGGTTTTTTCCGACTTTCTCAGAGTCCAAATTACAAATATAGATGGCCCATAAAGATTTATGAATCAACTCGACGGGAAAATGACATGCTTGCCATACATAAGGTGGTAGGGAGACATTCCTATGGGTGACTTGTACACAGTTCTTTAAGCCCAAAGAACTGATTCTAGCAGCTGAGACCATTTCTTGCCATCCGGACGCACAAGCTTCTGTAGAATTGTCTTTATCTCCTTGTTTGAACATTCAGCTAAGCCATTGGACTGTGGGTGATATGGTGAAGCAACACGATGTTTGATACAGAACTCCTGAGTCAGCTTATTCACCTCTCTGATTATGAAATAGCTACCCCCGTCTGATATGAGAATTTTGGGAATCTCGAACCATACGATGATGTGATCTCTTAAGAAGCGACATACAATCCGACTGTCGGCGGTTCGGGCGAGAATAGCCTCCACCCAGCGACTCACATAGTCGAAAGCAAGCAGAATGTATTCATAGCCCTGGCTGTTGGGAAATGGACCCATGAAGTCGATGCCCCACACGTCAAAGATATCTGATATATGAATGAATTTCAAAGGCATCGTGTCTCTCATTCCTATGGTTCCACACATCTTCTGGAAATCAGTGCAACACTTGACATAATCTTCTGCATCTTTGAATAATATAGGCCACCGAAGGCCACTCTGAAGAACCTTGGTTGTCTTTCGTCTACTTTAATGATGTCCTCCGGAGTCTCGATCATGGCACAATTCGAGGACACTTGGAACTTCCTCCTAAGGGATACACCTCCTCCAGATGCAGTCTACCCCCTCACGGAATAGATATGGATCCTCCCACTAGTAGAAATGGATTTTAGACAAAAATTTATCCACGTTTAGCTTCGGCCAATCTTGCGGATTCTCTTGGACACAAGATAACTCACAATATCATCATACTAGGGGAACGAGGTGACTGATAGAATTGCTTCATCTGGGAAGGTTTCTGTGATCGGTTGTAAGTCGAGCCCAAAATATTCAAGCTCGGGAAGTCTGGATAAATGGTCTGCCACCACATTCTTCACTCCAGGTTTATCTCTAATTTCAAGGTCAAATTCCTGGAGGAGAAGAATCCACCGGATAAGACATGGTTTAGCATCCTTCTTCTGTTGTAAATACAGAATGGCTGAATGATCTGTGTAGATGATCACTTTGCATCCGAGGAGATCGGATCTGAACTTTTCCAAGGCAAAGACTACCACTAGCAGCTCTGTTTCAGTGACTGTATAGTTTTGTTGGGCTTCATCAAGTGTTCGACTAGCATAGTGAATTGCAAATGGCACATTATCTTTCCTCTGTTCGAGCACAGCACCAATGGCGTAATCTGACGCATCTATCATTATCTCAAAAGGTTGTTTCCAGATCGGTGGTTGTAAGACAAGGGCCTGAGTGATAAGTTCTTTCAACTGATTAAAGGTAAGGAGCATACGGTCACCCACAATGAAATCATTCTCCTTGCCTAACAACTCGATCAATAGGCTGGCCAATTTGCTGAAATCTTTGATAAATCACCAGTAAAAAATCGACATGGCCCAAGAATGACCTGACCTGTTTGATGGTTGTAGGTGGCTCAAGTTTAGAAATTACCTCCACCTTGGTTGGGTCAACCTCTATGCCACGTCTAGAAACAACGTGACCCAGCACAATTCCTTTAGTCACCATGAAGTTGCTCTTCTCCCACGAGAGCACCAGATTTACTTCGTAGCACCTCTGTAAGACTCGGTCTAAATAATCTAGACATTGATCGAAGGAGTCCCCGTAGATCAAAAAATCGTCCATAAAGACCTCAAGAAAGTTGCCCACCATATCAGCAAAAACTGCAAGCATACACCTTTGAAATGTGGCTGGGGCATTGCATAGCCCGAACGGCATCCGTCTAAAGGCGTATGTACCAAAGGGGCAAGTGAACGTGGTTTTCTCTTGATCTTCAGAAGCTAGACACTTGATTATACCCAGAGTATCCATCCAAGAAGCATAAGTATTCCTTCGCGGCCAATCTCTCAAGAATCTAGTCTATGAAGGGTAACGGAAAGTGATCCTTCTTGGTGGCGAGATTAAGTCTTATGTAATCTACACACTCGGCAAGAAGTGGATACTCTGGTTGCGATGTCCTCTCCTTGGTCGTTATGACGATGGTGATCCCTGATTTCTTTGGAACTTCATGCAAAGGGCTCACCTATTTGTTGTCGGAGATGGGATAAATGAATCTTGCAGCGCACCATTTTTGAATTTCTTTCATAACAACCTCCTGCAGATCAGGATTGAGTCTTCTCTAAAGTTCTCGGGAGGGTTTATTGTCTTCCTCAAGGAAAATGCGATGCAAGCACAAGGACGGATTGATCCCATGGAGATCCGAAGTTTTCCAGCCTATCACCTTGTGGTTGCATTCAAGAACCTCCATCAGACGAGATTCTTGGTCTGTGGTCAGATGAGCATTGATAATGACCGGATACATATTACGTTCTCCTACAAGAAAGGCATATTTCATATTGGAGGGCAAAGGTTTCAGCTCAGCGGACTAGAAGCTGCTTCAAGGGCGACGTCAGCTACTATTGTTGGTGGTGATTCTTTTGTCTGTTTGGCGTCCACCACGCTCTGTTCTACCTCCTCATTCATTAATTCACAGAATATTCTAATGATTTATTCTTCATCGCGGAACTCTTCAATAATCTGCTCTTGGTTTTGAAGGCACATCATCGCCACCTAGGTCTCTTTAAGTAAATCAGCAAATGTCTCATCATGATAAATAAGGAGAAATTCGACTGCATTCTCCAATCCTTCCTTGGGACAGAGGAATTCATGGATCTCATTGAGAGGTTGGTGTCTTGAATTTTGGCTAAAAAGTCGCAGTCTTCGGAGTAATCAATCGCCCTTGCACATGCTGCAGATGTTCCTTATAGTGGTCTTGTGTCAGATAGGGTCTCTATTTTGATCTTTTCGTTGCTAGAGTCGAAGGTAATTTCTCCAGTGCCATAATTCACCACTGCATTGGCCGTACGCAGGAATGGTCATCCAAGTATAATTGGGGTGAGGAGCAAAGGAGTAGAGACATACATATCCAATACAACAAAATCGACTAGGAACTGCTTCCCATGAACTGTGACTATCACATCCTCCAACATGCCCCTCGGCCGCTAGACTGATTTGTCTACGAACTGCAAAATCATCTTTGTGGGCTTGAGCGGTCCTAGCCTGAATTGTGTGAGTTGTGAGGCTGGCATCAAGTTGACAGAAGACCTGCTGTCTAGCAAAGTGCATTCGAACTTCTGATTGAACATCTGACAGCACACAAGAGGTGCTCCCTTATCTGGCTTCTTATACGGGAGATTGCTGATTGCATTGATTGTGGCAATTGTAAGAATGTGCTTCTCAGACTTGTTGCCTTTGCTTCTAGAGTTGTGAGGATGAGTCCTACGCCTGTTTGTACATGCATCTTTCAGTCCTTTCTTCACATCTGGCATGTACTCAAGAGCTTTCATCAGTGGCATGTTCAACATCAAATTATGGATAATTTCCACAATAACAGGATCAGACAAAGCATTTTTCAAATTTTTCATTTTTTGTGCTTTTCATTGCTTCAGGAAAAGGAATATTTATAGAATCTTCAATAAGGTCATTCAAGATTGTGTCCATATCATTATTTACATGTAGATGGCAAAAAAGGTATAGAATCATCTACAATGTGTGGACCAAAAACTACAGGCTCGGTTTCTGGTGCTGGCATTGGACTCGCTGCAGGTGCAAGATTCTTCATGTTAGGAGCTGGTTCTGGAGCATGTGCATGCATCTCCAATGCTGGCTGGCCTCCGCGGAGGCTATAGTAATATTTTTGTATTTTTGTATTTTCTTCATTTTTTTGTAAATTTTCTGCAGATGGTGTTCCTCCAAAAACGTTCTTGGCCCTCGTACTAGCTAGACTAGTGGCTCCCCGTTCAGATGCATTGTGTTTTCCCTTCACAGTTGTTGATGGTTGCAGTGCTCTACCACTCCTGAGAGTAACAGTATTAGATATAAATAAATATTTCTACCTGAATTGGTCAGATCACTGCAAACTACATGCTCCTTGCATCGGAAAATTATTGGGATTGGCCTCGACATGGGCCGGTATGACGGGTTTGGCAGCCGTCAGGTTGTCAATCCTCTGGGTCATCTCAGCCATATTCTTGACAAGTTATTCCAGACAAGTGAGGGTTGGGCTTACAGGTGTAACCTCAGAGGAATCGCCCACTTGGAGCCTCTGGTTCTGATAATGTGGGGGAGGTTGTTGTTGGCAACCCTGTGAAAAGTGGTGGGGCAGAGGACGAGAGGAATACTGTGAATACTGTTGGGAGGGATATGAATTGTGATATGATGCAACCGGTTGTTGTGGAGGATAGCCTTGATTATGGTAGCAGGATTGTTGCTGCTGATATCCTTGCCTCCATTTGCTTCCATATTGGTGAGGCTGTTGATTTTGAGGTTGGAAGGGCTGAAAGTTTCTCCCTCCTTGATGTTGTTCGTGAGGTGGCCGGTTGGCCGAGTTCTGACCCAGGGGATACCCCTGAGAGCGGTCAGTTGCTGATCGTATTCCCATACACTATTAAAATATTGAATTTGTGGTGGGGTAGAGGAAACTGCTCTGGGTGAACTGGCTACATCTTTGTTTGATAGATAACCATCTGGTTCTGGAACTGTGGGGCTGCTCCGAGACCTGTACATAATATACGTGTTGGACTAGCGGAGGCTACAGGAGACTCGGCGGAGGATACTGCATCTGTGATGATTCCTTCTGCTCAGCATGATTCTCTGCAGTGGCAGACATAGAATTGCAAGTATTGGCGTTCAAAGCACGGACTAGCTGCTCCAGCTGTTGAGAGATCTGATCGAGTTTCTCCAGGCCCCAGGTTCTCTTCTCAATGACAGACAGTTTTCAAGGTCTTGTGACCTCTCAATGATGTCAACCTTAGACAAGTGGCTCCCAATAATGCTGAGGTTGGCGATCTCATCCTTATCTTCGGTATGGGTAGCCATGTTCACAGGCTTGTTGATGGTTGTCGACATCTTCATGTAGGCACGTGATGAGGACTTATCGGCCTCTCCTTCAGCCATCTCCTTAAAAATGTTCCACACAACCTCCTCATCCTTGTTAAAATACGAGCCTCCACAAGCGACATCGACGAGTCTCTGGCTTTCCAGTGTCAGCTCACCGAAGAAATGCTGCACGAGACTAGTCTTAGGAATCTCGTGGTGGGGACACCATTCTTTTAATTCCTTGAATCTCTCCCACGCTTCATGGATCGTCTCGTGGGGTTGTTGGCAGAAGCTGGAGATGCGAGTGTACATCTGGTTCAGACGACCGAGAGGGTAGACTTTGTGAAGAAATGCAGATTTTAACTCCTCCCATGTAGTGACTACTTTCCCCAAGTTGTTGACCCAATACAAGGCCTTGTCCTGGAGGCTGAAGGGGAAGGCGGTCGTCTTGACTATCCCCATCGGAATACCGGGGTAGTGAGCGGTGGCACAGATACAGCTGAACTTCTTGAGGTGGATATAAGGATCTTCGGAGGTGTTCCCATGGAATGTGGGGAGTAGGTATAGAAACTGCGGCTTTAGCTCGAAGTGGGCGTGGATCTGTGGAATCTGAATCCACTCGGTAATGCGGCCCGCTCTAGGGTTATATGTTTGCTTCAAGTGGTCTTCGGCGGCGATGGTCCTTCCTCCCGTCTCTCAAAATAGGGTCTCCCAACGGAAAATTCATCTCCCGCACCTCCCTGGTTTGGTTCATATTCAGGTTCTGGTTCTCCCTCCCTTCTACCATCTCTCTCATCGGCCCTCCTCCTTAAGTCATTAAGCATATCTTGGAATGCGGTTCGGGCCAAAGCCTGGTTGGTCAGCTGCTGTTGGATAGCCTGGATGGAAGCCAGCAACTGACTGTTAACCTCATTTTGTGTAGTATAATGTCCTTCCCCCTGATCTGTCGGTTCAGCTGGTTGGGGTTGCGGACCCTTTCCTCTTCCAGTTGGAGCCATCTCAGATTCAACTTGAACTTCGGGCTAAAGATCAGGGTAAGAATCTGCATGATGGAGTAAACCATGATCAGTTTCTTTCTGAACAAAAATTGCTGAGATGAATCTGGAATTAAGGTCAATCCCAGAGTGTTGTGAACGGAGCATAGGATATTGACTGAAATCCATCTCCATCCACAAGGGGGTTAATTCTGGGACAAGAGTAATCCATGTTTATTTGTAGGGGAAGAGATAATTCAGGTTGTGAGTCCATCTCGAATAGTGGATTTATTGGAGAAAGACAAGTGTTGAAGGAAGAGAGAATGGGGGAGACTACGAAGAAATTCACGAGATCTGAGATAACTTCTTGGAGGTCACCCTACCTTATTGAAGATGTTGACGACATGGAATCAATGTGGGTGCCGGTGGGATCCTGATTAAACCATCCATGTGATGACATCTCGAGAGGACAAAAAGAAATAGAAGATGGATGAAGAGTGCGGAGGTAAACAAGGAATAAAAGGAGTGTAAAACAGTAGAAGGCTCACAATGAGCAAGGGTCAAAGAGAGCAAAATTACACAAGTGCGTGATGTTTTCGATCTTGACCTTAATAAAACTAATCAATCAAACCTCAAAACAATGGATTCACCAACTTGACATGTGAATCCGTGAGGGTTCAGCAATTATCTTTGTTGGTTTTAGATTTGAATTCAGGCAATTTATCTTTTAACGAGTCCTTAGAACGTTATGCTTATAGGAGAGAGTATTGCCGGAAAAGTATCTCGTACTTTTCCTCCTCCTTTGTAACCTATAGTCTACACTTTTTAAGGTCCTTGTAACCCTTCCTGGATCCCTACTCAGCTAAAGAAATAGAGGGAGGAAGCCGATAGGCGAAACCAATACTTCGGATCTCGCTCGCAGCGGAACCACCTGTAAGCATGCAAGAACCTACTCGGACACAAGACAATGAGACAGACACCCCCATGAAGGCGTGGCCTATGCTCGATACTTTAGACAAGGTCGGCGCTCTACACAACAGAGGGCATCATTGTTGACCAAGCCCTACTCATCTACGTACGATAGAAGCGCCGATACTTTGGAAATCCAGGCGATACACAAGGCAGCCACAAACTGGGTTTTGGGCTCTATTCCTTACGATGTCTCTCTCTCACTGGGAATGAGACCTTCCTATGCAACCTGGAAACAAATGAGGGCTTTGCTCACCCAAGGCATTGAGTCCAATAAATCAATTTTATTTAAGTCAAGTATTTTTAGCAGTCCCTTTTTTATATTTTTGTGTTATCACTTGCTTTGAGTAGATTCAACACAAGCGCCTAACATTTTTGGTATTTTCTTTGATTCCTATTTGATCCAAAAATAGAGGGAGAAGGCCAGAAAAGCAATGCAAGGCGACACTAATATGGAAATCTCACCTTAGTGCCTAAATGATGCATTCCCAGTTAAAGACTTACAGCGCCTCCCAGCTCTCTCCATGCGCGATGCAAAACATGAATTTATAAACCTATACTAAATGCCGATATGCACACTGAAATCGTCCTCAGTAGGTAACTGCTACACGTGAAGAACCAAATGCTAAGTACTCAGAATGAATCCCAAGTCCGGTCTCTGATGCTGATTGGTGCCCGCCACAACGGGTCCTGCATGCGTTGTATATGACCTCTACCAGCATACGGTTTCGAGACTGAGTACTTTAGAAATTAATTAACTTTTAAGTCCAAATGTGAAGACTATAGGTACATGCAAAATAGTTAGGTGTTTGGACTTAGATTACACGATCAAGTAAGCCTAAAAACTACGGGCTCTTTCCACAAAACAAATAGAAAAAAGGCAGAAAGCACAAAATGCGGGAAACAAAGTAAAAGAAAGCGATAAAAACTCAGAAATCCGTGGTGAGCCCCCAAGTGAACAAACACTTAGAAATTGGGCCCGAATGTCCAAAGTCCAAAGAACATGTATTATTACAAATTGATAATCAAATAAATCTCTCTCACACCAAAAAGTAAAAAACCTAAACTATCCTCTCTCCCTCTCAAGAGCCTCTTGCTCTCTCCTGTCAGCTAGGGTAGAATAGCCGACTCCGCTTTCCAAGGTTACGTAGAATCACCTAGGCAATCCTCCTCGGTCAGTGGTCCCTCGCAAGAAGCCAAGAAAGAGACATCAGGCAGTTCAAAATTAATAATCAAGCAAAGAGAGATAATCGAAAATGGCTAAGAAAGTGAAGAGATAAAATCTACTCTACATGTCCATGCTCCCCGGCAACGCTGCTATTTCAAAAATGATAAGATGGGAGTCGCTAAGTGATGGCCTGACAATTCAGGCTCACTGTCGCTGAGGCGACTACTCAAATCCTCTCATTGTTCAACAATTAACCCACACAAGTAATTAAGCAATTAAAAGCAAGAGTTAAAATTTATTATACCCTACTAAGATTGTATAATGGCAAGCAAGTAGGGGTCAAACACAGGAAGCAAAGGATTAGAGCAGGCAGGATAGAAATCAAAGCACTGAATATCTCTCAAACACTTAACCAAGTTACACTTTTGTGGGTTTTAAATTTTATATTTTTTATTTATTTTTGATTTTATATTAAAAATTTTATATTTTAATTTTTTAATTTTTGATTTTCATATTGTCTTTTTATATTTTATATTTTTTGTATTTTCATTTTAATATCTAAAGCTATATAAAGGATATCTATGCAAGAGAGGTAAGAGGAAGATATTATATATATATAGATAGATAAAATTGTCAAAATACAAGAAATAAAGTCTTTTTGTGTTTTTAATAATTTTTTACTGTTTTTATTTTTCAAAGAATTTTGCTAATTTTTATAGATTTTTAAAGTCCAAAAATACTCAAAATAGGGAATAAAATAAAAATATGAAATTAAATTGGAGATAAAAAATATAAAATAAAGTCAAAAATTCTTTAAATTAATTTTAATATAAAGATAATAATAAAAATAAAGTTCAAAAATAAAAATATTTTTTTGTGATGTTTTAAGAATTTTTTATATTTTTATAAAGGTTTTAAGGGTTTTTCTATTTTTTAGAGTTCTCTTTTATATATTTTAGTGATTTTTGTCTGAAGGTCAAAAAACAAAAATAAATAACATATATTTTTTGGTAATTTTTCAAAAGGTTTTTATAATTTTTATGTATTTTCTTTTGCAAACATGGACAAAAATGCAAATTTTTGATTTTTTTATAAATAATAAAATGCCTCAAAATGCTAAATAAAAATATAAGCATGTAAGTACAATGCAACAGGAACACAATGCTTTTTTTTAGATTTTTGTTAGTTTTATAGGTGCATAAAATAAATAGAGACAACAAAGAGAAACTACAATCCTTGCAAGGGTATTTTTGTAAAGGGGTTTTTACCTAGCAGACCCTATAAACTTTGCCAATCACCTCCACGACCTTTTGCATAACGCAATTACCCTATCGACCCTATAAATTACCCTAAGAACCCTCGCGAGCTTCAAACAGAGTAACCACAAGGTTCATAGGGTAAGAGTTGGCAAGTTTATGAGATCGAGGGGAGAATTATGTTGTTTTAAATGTCGTGGAGGCAATTGGCAAAGTTTATAGGGTCTGCTGGGTAAAAATCCCATTTGTAAATATCAGAAAATGCAGGGGCCAAAGGGCAATTCTCACAAAAATTTGATCCGCATACAAAAATTCACTAGACCAATAAGAAATATGTAAAGTCCCGAGGGCCTTCTCCCAAAAACACCAAAATCACGTAAATGTAATATCAAAAAGTATAAAGGGGCTAACTTGCAAAATCTCCAAAAAGTTATAACTGCATAAAAAAGCTCTAGGACTAAACACAAATAACTAAAAGTCCAACAACCAGGCCGTAAAATGCCACCTCATGTGAAGCATCACATGAGGTGATGTGGCCTTGACTGAAGTGTAATTATATAAAGTTTAGGGGCCTTTCTGCAATATTACAAAACTATTTGAACGGCATAAGAAATTTTCTAGGCTATTAAATAAATACAAAAAGTGCTTGGGTGAAAATGAAAAATACCCAAGCTAGGCGTGGATCCAACGGCTGCGACACTTCACTTATCCATGTATCACGCAACGGACGGCCGATACCGGTTCGGCTTATGCGGATGAGATCAAATCGTCAGCTGGAGATCAATGGTGGGAGTTGGGGATCACCCAACGGCTGTTGTGCGTCTCCAAGAACAGACCTTCATCCAACGGCAGAGGAGGCAGGAGGAAGAACGGGGAAGAACTGCCTGCGAGGTGAGTTTTCCCTTTAGAGATCTCCCTCCTCCGGCCTTCTACGAAGCTCCAAAATGTCATGATATGTTCCTGGGAGGCTCCTTGATAGACCGATAGTGTAAAAATGTCCTAATGAGCTTCGACGTGCCGCCGCGAGGTTAGGAGTCAAAGAAGGCTCCAGGTACCAAAGACCGACGAAAATCGACCCCTTGGGGGGTCCTTTGGTGCCACAGCACCTGCAGAAAGAGAAGGTGACGCAAAACAAAGGGGTTGGGGGTCTTTTATGGGTGAGATGGAGTGAAAAATGGCACGGGCGAAGCTCTCCGGCAGATGGCGGCGGAGGGAGAGCAGCCTTGCTCTTTGCGAGAGCAAGTTAAACGGAGTTGTGTTGGGTGATAAGAATGTGATAAGGAAGGAGGTGAGCATATTTGGTGAGGTAGAGGGCGTAGGGTACGGCCAGAATCAACTGGAGGACCAAGAAGCTCCGCCGGATGAAATTCTTGAGATTCCCGTGATGTAGAGTGAAGTCAAGAGGAACAGCGTATGAATTACGATTACTGGGAAACTAAGAAATAAAATGAGCATGAAGAAAAGGGAGGAAAGCTCACTAGCATACCCGGGAGCGAGCTCCGATGACGTAGCTCCGGCGAGCTGGATCAGCTCGATTCGACACCCACGGCGGCCCCAGAGGCTGAGATCGATTCTTGTTGTCACTAGGAGAGTCCTTGGATGCCTAAGATTAGGGTTTGAAGGTGGAAAAGTGATCGAACTTCAAATGGAAGATCGGATGTGCTTTTATACACGTTGACGAGTGGGCTTCAAAATCGATGAAGATCGGGCGAATCGACGACGCAACCCTCGATGTAAACATAGGGTGTGTAAGATTGATGGACGAGGAGCAAAAGTGCAGAAGGATGCATCACAAAAAGGTCAAGGGATAGGCCTCAAAAAATCCTCGAAATCGGACAAAAACAAGGTCCTAACACTAGAACAAACCTCAGTTAGAGAGTTGACCGAAGTCAACCAACGGACCAATCTGGTTGGTCCACGTCGACCAACCAAAAAAAACCTTGGCAAAAAATTTGTAAATTAGATTTAAAATAATAGACGATTTTATTAATTTTATGTTATTGAATAAAAAATATTTATTTTTTTTTTGAAATATTTTATTATGATTTTTATTATTTTTAGGGCTTTATAATTACAAGTTACTTTTTGAAGGTTATATATAGGCATTGCCTATATATTTTATTGTTTTATTTTTTTATTTTGGGATTTTAATTTTATTAATTTTTTTATTATTTTATATATTTATAACTTAATTTTATGTACTTAAATATATATTATTTTATTTTTCTGAAATAATATATACAATTAAATAAATAGATGTGCTATCTATATAGGTATAGATATAGGCAATTCATCTATGTATTTTATACAAGTATTTTATTTTTATTTTTCTTGATGTTTTTATTCATGTTTTAATATGCACATATACTATAAATAATATTTACGAAATTATAAAAATATAAAATTATAAAAATAATAAATAATGAATAAAATGAATATTTTAATTTGTATAAGTATATAATAGGGGTCCAGAACCTAACTTTCAAACCGTAACTCCAAAAAAATATGAAACCACACCTCCATTAAATAACTTATTAAAAGTTATATACAATTAAAGGTGATTTTGATATATTTTGAGTTTTTATTTGAGAGATATGGGTCTGGGAAGTTGGGATTTTGGAAACTTATTAAGATCATAACTTTTAATCTGTACATTATTTTTATATGAAATCAGTTTTGTATTTTTCTATATTTAATTACCTACAACTTTCATGTTCAAAGTTTCTTTATTTGAAGTATAAAAAGTGGAACTAAAAATAGGTCCCAAAAATAAATAAAAAGGAAATAAAATAAAAGGGATTTTATTGTATTTTGATCCCCTGTCTCCTCCTACTTTATTCCTTATCGACCTAGTCATCGAGATGCCTAGGTCTCGGGGTTTCGGGTCATAAAATATTTTCAATATTTTATCTTTTCCTTTTCTTTATTATACAATTTGTGTTTTAAAAACTTTATTATATACATTATTTACATAGTGATGCATGAATGCAAAAATGCATGAATTAAGCCTATTTGCACGCATTTAATAGGGTTTCTAAGGCCAAAATGATAGAATAAAGATGATGAAACAGAGATTCATCAGGTGGTCAGGTCGTTAAGGCTCTGAGTTAAATCATTCATGTTCTTCATCAGGAGTGCAAGCTAATCTAGGGTTGGGTTCACCGAAGGTGCCTATGGATGCTCAACTATGGGATGTTGCTGAGTATGGTAGTGCGGAGGCTAGTGATACCCAGAGTACTATGGCCGATAATAAGGAGGAGTGTGCGAAAACTGTGCAGACTGTTGTTGATAATAGTATTTATAAGGGTATGCAGACTGCATCTGTTGATGTCCATGTCTCCAATTCTGGAAGTGTGGTGGAGATGAAAAATGAGGTTGTAGATGCCGGTGCTAGGGATGTGCCCTCAGTGAGAGCCCTCACTCCCTGAAAATGGTGGATGGGCCTCTGACGCGGCTGTGAACCCAACTGACCTTGCCCTGACAGACATGGCTGGTTGTACTCTCGGTCAAACCAAATGTCGTTCACCTCCTGAATGAGAGGAGAAGGTGGAGACTGCTTCTTAGGAATGTAAGGATGCTCCTGATGATATGGTATAATGCATGATGAAGGTGACTGCTGAGGCACCTGATCCAGGGTCTGCATGTAGTAAAAATGCAGAAGAGTGGAACGGTGCTCCAGTACCCTGTTGTGCTGAAGCCATGGAAAAAGTCTTCTCATGAGTAGAAGTATCTGTTGTGGCATTCTCACTCTAACGTGAATGATTGTACAAACAAGAAGCTCCATATGCTTTGTAATCTTGTCCAGCTTATCCAAATGCTTTGTTCTATGCTCGATCACTTGTAGCTTTCAAGCTCTTTTGGTCGTTTCTCTATTATATCCACTTTACATAGGTGATTTTCTATAATAGTTAGATCTACACTATCCACCCTATCCACGTCGTGTGATGCCATCATGTTGACAGCCTTGTGGGGTACTGAAGGAGAAGTTACAGGATGCTTCTAAAAAGCACGTGAAGAAGAAAGAGATGCAGAGCACTCTGCCATCTCATCAAAAATATAATAGTGGACATCCTCGTCCTTATTGAAGTGGGACCCCCCATAAGCAACATCTACCAATTTCTGATTTTCAATGCTGAAACTCCCAAAAACATTTTGCACTGGGCTCGTCTTTGGTATGTCGTAATGGGGGGGACTTCTCCTTCAAATCCTTAAATCTCTCCCACACCTCGTGAATATGCTCATGGGACATTTGGGAGAAGTTGGCAATCAAGTACCACATCTGATTCAGTCATCCTAGGGGATAATACTTGCTTAAAAATGTTGATCTCAATTCCTCCCAGGACGTAAACAACCTTCCCTAAATGATTGATCCAATATAATGCCTTATCCATAAGACTGAACGAAAAGGTTGTCATCTTTACTACCTCTAACGGAATGTTAGGATAGCGTATAGTGCCACATATGCGACCAAACTGATGGGATGTGCATATGGTTCTTCATTAATGTTACTATGGAATATTGGGAGTAAAGATAAAATCGTGGGATTTAGCTCAAAATGCCCATGAATCGCAGGTATATGTATCCATGTATTAGTATATCATGTACTTGGATTGTAAGCATCCTTAAGTGCAAGCTTAGACATTGGCTCAACTAATGGATCTCCTCCTCCCTCTTCCCCCCTCCATTCAATTGTGCACCCTCCTCTCTCCTATCTACTATATCATTTCGAAGCTTAAAGATCATATCTCTAAACCTGACCTGGATGTAAGCTTGCTCAGTCAACTATGCTTGAATGGACTGAATAGAAGCTAACATCGTACTATTGGTCTCATTTTTCTCTGCTATGATACTCTTGCCTTCGCTGGCATCAAGTGCTCTGACTCTACCTCTGAAGATGTATACGGCACTTGATTAGTCCTCAGAAATGATGGAGTTTCAAATGAGAGTTCGAGATTAGAGTCAATCTCAAACAATGTATTTATTGATGAAAAGACCGGTGATGTAGAGAAAGAGAGATATTCGGAAAGTGAATCTTCCCGAATAGAAGATGACCGAACTAGAGATGTGAAATGAGCTCGCGAAGTCCAAACAAGAAATACTACAATCTGACATCTTCTATATCAATAAGAATAATGCGAGAACATGAAAGTCAACAAAAGAAGAAAAAGAAATAAAAGGCACGAAGGGTGCGGAGGGATCTTTACACTAACAAACAAACACAATACAAATTCTCGCTTGAGCAACCGAACTCAATGTGAGGACCATAAGAGTTTGGTCTTTTATCTTTCCAATTTTATTTTATTGAATCTACAAGAAGTTGCTTACTACCAAGCACATAGGGTGAGTCACCGCTATCGCCTAGCATACGTTCTCAATCCTCTCCAATCAATGGATCTATTGCTCGGGTTGTTGGGTTCATTATCAAGCCCAAACGGAGAAAGGAGAATGAGCACACCAAAACGATTTTCTAAGGTATGAAGCAAGTGCTTGCATCTCAACCCACAGAGATGTGTACAGAAGCATAGGGCACAAGTCCATGGATTTGGGCTCTATCCTTCTGGTTGCATCCTCACCCTCTCTATCTGAAGGTAAGTACCTGCAATTAATGAGGGGGTTACTCTCCCCAAAACAATGAATGATTTGCCCTTAAGTTTAGTTTTAAGGTCAAGTGAAAATTAACAGACCCTTTTTTATTGTGTTATCACTTTTTTCAGAATTTTTCAAGAAATCGATCTAATGAATTTTCCAATTCCTTTATTTCCTAGGTGAGAAAATTTAAGGGAGGAGATCGGAAAAGCCGATGCGTCAGAAATCAATGATGCATGCACAATTTAAGAAATGCATACCTTGCTCCAGCAGTATACATGCAAAATGATCCTCGCATAAAATAAACTAACCTAAATGATGCACGAGAAGCATCCTAAGAAGTAACTTCCATTAGCGGGAAAGTACCAATTAATTTGGCTAACTCGAATCCTACGATATAGTCTATAGGAACAGATATTCTTGTTAAGGACTTTGGACCTAATCGATTATATGGCTCAGCCAAGGAAATAGAACCTACTCCTAAGGGATCAAGCACACAAAACCGCGACAAAACAAATAAAAATAAAATCAATGAAAACAAAAACCAATGATGTCCCCCAAGTGCACCGACACTTGGTGAAAGAGACCCCGCACATAAAATGGTATATAACAGCCTTAGAACAAACGAAAGAAGAGGAAAGTTCCAAAATAATAATTACAACTTTTTACAAAAAATAACAATGGAAATAGAAGTCTAAAAAGAAAATAAAAAGAGTATGTGCAAAATGCTCCAAAAATCTTCAAAGTCTTCTACTTCTTCCTCCTACGCTCTCTTGTTCCTCGATGAAGAAACAAGTCACTGTCGCTTCGCTCGGGTGCACCATCGTTCCTAAGAATGCTGCCCTCGCTCTTCGGGCCCTCGCAAGACAAAGAGAAACAAAAGATATGTCAGATCACGGTTATGAAAATATAATCAAAATAAGATAAAATAAAAACAGACAATGTAGGCAAACGAGCAAACAAAGACAAACAAGTGGATATGAGGCAAAATGAGAGGAGCCAGTAAAAGAGATCTAAATGAATCCTTAAGTCTGATCTTGGGGAGCTTTCAATGTTCGACAAATCGGCTCCTGCAAGCGATGTATAAGCTCCCTCATGGCACACGGAATTTGAAGTGAGCGCTCACTCCTCAACAAGATGCAATCCACACAGTAATATATACACAAATATATGCAAAAATAAAATGAAACAAAAGACAGAAAATAACAGACAAAAATACTGAACAAGTGGCAGAAATATGAAGAAGAAAATAAAAAGAAAAGCAAACATGTATCTATAAACCAAGAATAGCAAGCTAAAGAGGAAACTTATCTACCCTTAATGTGCCTCTCCAGCAACAACACCATTTGTTAAACAAGACTTCACGGATTTTTATTTAATTGATTTAATCAAGTATCTATGCAACTCTAGTTATCCCTCAACAAAAATTTTATTTAATTCTCAAGCCAACAATAAAATAACTATATGCAAGAGAAATTGGTTTTTTATTTATCTATATAGCGTACAAGATCAAAATCAGAGAGGCTACAAAAATCCCTAGGGTTATTAAATCAATAAAAAATCAATGAAATAGAAAAAGAAGTTCTATGCACAAGACTTTTGGATTTTGTGAAATTTTATCTTTTTATTTTTTATAAATTTTTACTTTTTATATATTTTTTATGCTTTTCTAATTATAAATATTTTGATCTTTAGTTTTGAAAAATTTTTAAAATTTTTAAGAAAAGAAAACCAAATAAATAAAGGAATAAGAGAAAATGTAAGGAAAAAAGACTTGTATTTTTAAATATAACAAAAATAAATAGAAAATTTAAAGAATTTTTTTGTATTTTTGATATTTTGATAATTTTTTGGATTGTCACATAATTTTTTGGATTTTTGACAATTTTTAGATTTTTAAAATAAATTAAAAATAGAAAAGTCCATAAATAGAAAATGATGTGAAAGTTTTTGTGATTTGAAAATAAGAAATGCAATCAAAAAATCAAATAATTTATACAGAAATGAAGGGGATTTTTCAAATTTTCCAAAAAAGTATTTTTGTGATACTTTTTGGGTTTCTTATGATTTAATATGATTTTAGATGTTTTTAGTGTTTTGCACTTTTTATGTTTTTTTATGAGGAATAGCGAATGAAAGTGGTAAAGAAATAAAAATAAAACAAAATAAACAAACAAGAATTTTTTTGGAATTTTTCAAAGAGTTTTTTTATTTTATTGATTTTTCAATCCAAACAGGAAATATTTTTTAGGTTTCTATAATTATTAAAAATAACAAGAATAAATAAAATGTGAAATAAAAATTTATGAAGAAAGAACTAATTATCAGAAATCTAAGATGAATTTTTGAGATATTTTTAAAAAAGTGTTGCAACTTATTAAGTGTAATTAATAAGCAAAATAAAATATGGAAGAACAAGGGTATAAATGAAAAGGAAACTATTTTATGAATCAAACGAATAATAAAAATGAAGAATGTGACGACTAAAGTGTAATTTTTCCACAAAAATCTCATGCCAGTGCAAGTGAGTTACATTGCCAGGAACTTTTATGCAAGTATTTTATCTCAGAGGGTTTAATGATAACAAGAAATGCGAGCGATCTTTATTGCAATTTTTTAAATATTCATGTGCAATGCATGTGCTTAGTTTGAATAGGATGAAAACACAAACATCAAAAACAAAGAGGGCTATATGTAAATGTTCAAACAATCACATTACGACGCGTGCCCCAGTAGGGACTTATTTGCAAAATAAATAAAAGACAGGGTTGGAGTGTAATTTTTCTACCGATCCACGTGGATGAATCAATGGTGGAGATGTGCCATGGTTTATGATCTAATGGCTGAAAAGTGGGCACACACAGACGGTTTGGATTTGATCTAGAGATCTAATTTATGGCACAGAACAGGGGCTTTTTGGATGGTCGTGATTCAAACTAACACTTGTGTTCGTGATCGGGCGAGGGAAAGAGGCGATGGAGGAAATCAAAAGAATGGAAGACGACCCGATCTTTGATCGACGAGAACTTGGTTGATATCCATTCAAATCGATGTCCTAAGTTGTGGCTCATTCTTACTGAGCTCCTTTCTCGATCTGATAGCTCCACGATGCTCGGCGATGGCTAGAATGCGATGTGGTCAAGACATTTGCAGCTCCAAGTGAACCTCCAAACATTTGTTTCCTATTCCAGATGTGATCCTGGACCCTGCAAAATCTTCAATGCTCGGAGGTAAAACTTCGACCAACTTTATTAAGCAGAAAAAGAAGAGTGGGCATGAATGGGTCGACTCCAGTGAAGGAGTGGTCAAAGATGAGTCGAAAATCCAAGTCACATAGGATCTGGAGGGTTAGATTGCGGAAGAAGGTGGAGACGATCGAGGTGAGTATGGTCGAAGGATCGATAGGAGAAATTATGAGCGTGGAGCTCCGATCAGGCATATCGAAGCTAAGTCGAGGTGATCTAAACTACGCTAATATCTAGAATTAAAACGTAAAAAGAAAAGTGGAACTGAAATGGGCTATACCTGAGAGAACTTAGGGTGAATGGACGGAGGAGGACAGACTCGATCTTCTACGGATTTTAGAGAGGTGAAATGCAGCAACGAAGCTTCGGTGTCATGGCAGATCATGAATCCCAGCGGATCTTAGCTCTCCCAACTAAGGAGGATGAAGATCGGTCACCATATCACCTCTCTTGTGATCAATTTAGGGCACAAAACTCAAGGAAAATGGATCAACCCGAGGGAGGCGGAGATCTGGAAGTTTATACGGGCGTGAGTCCGGCGGTCTTTGAATTCAAAAAAAATCACGCAATCCAAGGCAGGAAAAATGGAGATGATGACTTGGTGATGGCTATGGATGTTAGGGTTAACAACATGGAGAAGAAAGCGTAGGATTTGATGACTGGAGTGTGCGGTAAACGTGGAGAAGAGTGACCGAAGAGCGGAAAATGCAGAGAGAGGCCATTGATTAAAGAGTTGACTTGGGTCAACAGATCTGGGCTCAACCAATCAGAATGCACAGAGAATAAGACAAAATCACTAAACCATATACTAACATGCAAATGAGAAATAAATAAAAATAAAATCGAAAATGAAGTCAAATAAAAAAAATTGAAAATAAAAATATTAGTAACTAAATAATAGAGGTATTTTACCATATATATAGTGGTATATATACAATATTTACATGATTTAATTTTTATTTAATTTTTATTTTTTGATTTTTATTTGTATTTTATATAAGTCAAATACAATATATACAAAAATACAAGGAATATATATAATACACATAGACATGTTATATAGTAGCACCCCAAAAAGCCACATTTCACATCTTAACTCCATTTTTATGAAACCACTTCCATTTTAAAGATCATTTGAGTTTGGTTAATTTTGAGTTTTTGTGAAGATATTGATCTGACAATATGAGCTTTGCGAGTTTTTCAAAGTGTTGTTATTTACAAACTGTACAATGATTCTTCTTGCAATTATTTTTAATATTTACAATTTTTATGTACAAGTTCCAAGAAGAAAACTTTTTTATTTGAGGTGACATTATTGATGAATAAATTAGTGTAAGGATTATGTATTATATACAGTAGTGTACAAGTCATGAATATACACAAGTGAGTATTGGTTTTCTAGATTTTCTGAATGAAGGTTTTATCCCCCTACTTTATTCCTAGTCAATCAGGTTAAGTCTTGAGCTTCTCTCAGGGTTAGAATCGGCATGTGTCTATTATACAGTCTTTGGTTTTCTTTATTTCTCATTTATTTATTTATTTATTTATTTTAAGGTAAAATAGTGATAAATATACAATATTTATAGGAGAATAAATGTTAGTAAAAGAAGAGATTTATTGATATTTACAGGTGTTTTATAATGGATTTTAAGCTAAAATAAATGAATAAAGATGATGAAATGCATATTCATCAGGCATGTACTTCAAAAAGGTAGTCGCACCGAGCCAGATAGAGAAATGTGAAGCACATCCTGATGGCGGTGATAGTCAATGTTATCAGCAATCTCCCTAGCAAGATGAAAGGCATGTGGGCACCAATCATTCGATGTCAGATGCTTGATCAAGAGTTTGACCAGACTCTTCTTGGTAGTAGATCATCCATAAATCTAATGCCTACTTCACTACTAAAGGAATTTGGGTTGGGACTGCTCAAGTCCACTAGGATGATTCTGCAATTCGTAGACACTTCAACCAAGCAGCCTCGAGGAATTCTATAGGAGTCATTATTACCATTCAGGGAATGCAGTTCCCTGTGGACTTTATCGTTCTTGATATGGACACCTCAGCTCCTCTTCGGCACACCCCTATATACCTGGACGGTCGTTCCTCCGTACAGCTAAAGTAGTTGTGGATTATGGTAGCAGACATATTACATTTTGCTCGAACAACAACAAGGTACCCATTCAGACGATCCAGGTATCAAAACAGATAGAATTTGCATCAGATGAGATCATGCCTTCAGAATAGATGGAAGACTGTGATTTTCTTGCAGAAATAGAGATACAAACCTATTCATGCACGACATCGAGACCCATGACTTCCTCTCAGCTGAGGAAGGAGTGTATAGCATAGTCGAATTCCCCTCTGTCTTAGAAGATGAGATTTTTGATGATGTGCTTGAAAAATTGATTTATGGCCACCTGTCCTTAGCAGAGGTAGAAGAAATTATTGCAAACTTCTTTGAACAAGATTCCATCATTGAGAATTTTTATGCATCTATAGATTCAGAACTTGTGTCGTCAAAGGTAGATAGTGTATAGTTGACAGTTCTGACCCCACCAATGCTCTGCACAGTCACAGAGGTTATTGCTGAGAAGATTCAGACACCACCAGAGCTTAAGCAGCTTCCAACAAATATGAAGTACGCCTTCCTTGTGAACGAACCGAACATGTTTCCTGTTATCATCAACTCCGGTTGACTCAGGGACAAGAATCTCGTCTACTTGAGGTTCTAGAAAGAAACCACAATGCGATAGGCTAGAAAATTTTCGATCTCCATGGTATTAATCTCTCACTGTGCTTGCATAACATTTACATGGAAGAAGATAGCACAACATCCTGTGAATTTCATCGAAGAGTAAATACGAATTTAGGTAGGTTATTATGAATGAGATTACAAAATGATGTGATGCGACCTTCATATATCCCATCTCTGACTCAAAATGAGTGAGTCCCTTGCATGTCGTGCCGAAGTAATCTAGGATCACCATTGTGAAAAAAGATAAAGTAGAGGAGATTGCAATCAGAGTTCCAACATCATGGCATGTCTGTGTTGATTATGTACACATGAATTTAGAAACCAATAAGGATCATTTCCTGGTCCCCTTCATCGACCAAATAGTTGAAGGACTGGCTGTGAAGGAGTATTTATGCTTCTTGTATGGATACTCTAGATATAATAAGGTTGCCATCGCTCCAGAAGACCAAGACAAGACTACCTTCACCTGTTCATTTGGGACATATGCCTTCTGCAAGATGCCATTCAGATTATGCAATGCTCCTGCAACCTTTTAGAGGTGTATGTTGGCAGTTTTCACAGATATGGTAGGTAGTTTTCTAGAAGTGTTTATTTACTATTTATTAGTCTACAACAACAGCTTTGATCAATCTTGTCCTATCTAGACCGAGTCCTGAAAAGATGATGTCAAGTTAACTTGGTGCTCTCATAGGAGAAGAGCCATTTCTGGTGACCGCAAGGATTGTCCTAGGCCATGTCATCTCGAAACGTGGCATGGAGTTCGATCCTGCAAAAGAGGAAGACATTTCAAAACTAGAGCCATCTACAAGTCTGAAGCAAGTCCGATCATTCCTTGGGCATGTGGGTTTTTATCGTTGATTCATCAAAGATTTCAACAAAATCGTCTGACCCTTGACTGAGCTTCTAGGCAGGGAGGCTGATTTTATTGTTGATGCCAGAGTCCTCAAAACCTTTAATCAATTGAAAGATCTGATCACTCAGGTCCCTGTTCTACAACCTTTAGATTAGTCTCTACCATTTGAGATCATGGTAGGAAATTCAGACTATGCCATTGAAACGGCTCCGAGACAGAGGAGAGACAATTTTCCATTTGCAATTTACTATGCCAGCAGAACTCGACTAAGCAAAAAAGAACTACACAGTCACTGAGAAAAACTGATAGCATTTATCTTCACCCTGGAGAAGTTTTGATCTCATTTTCTCGGATCCAAAGTAATTGTGTGCATGGACCACTCTGCCATCAAGTACTTGTTAGCCAAGAAGGATGCCAGAAATTCGATCTTGAAATCTGTGACAAAAATAGAGTTAAAAATGTGATGGCAGACCATTTATTAAGATTGCCAGAGCCTGACATTCCTGAGCAGAGCCTAATGCTGATTATCGAAACCTTCTCGAATGAAGCAATCATATCAGTTACCTTGCTCCATGGTTCGCCAATATTGTGAATTATCTTGTGTCCAATAGAACTCCTTAATATTGGCCAAAGTTGAAAGTTGACAAGCTTTTATCAGATATTCATTTCAATAAATGGGAGGTTCCATATCTCTTTCATGAGGGGCAGATCGCATTTGGATAAGTTGCATTCCTCAGGAGGAAGTTCACAGTGTCCTTGAGCATTGTCATACCAAAGAATCAAGAGGACACCACTGCGGAAAGTGTACGGTACCTAAAGTGCTACAATGCAGCCTCTAGTGTCCGACTCTTCTCTATAAAGATGCAGAAAATTTCGTGAAAAGATGTACTGAGTGTCAGAAGATGGGGGCACTATGGGAATGAGAGATATAATTCCCCTGAAATATATTCAGATTTCAGGTGCCTGGGGCATTGACTTCATGGGCCCATTTCCCAGTAGTCAGGGATATGAGTATATTATGCTTGATGTCAATTTTGTGAGCCGTTGGGTGGAGGATATCCCAACACGAACCGCTAACAGTCGCACAGTCTGTCGGTTTTTGAAAGACATATCATTGCAAGGTTCAGGATTCCTAAAATTCTGATATCTGACAGGGGTAGCCATTTTATCAACCGAGAAGTGAAGAAGATGACTCAGGAATGCTACATTGAACATTGAGTAGCTTCTCCATACCACCCATAGTCGAATGGCTTGACAGAGTCTTTTAATAGGGAAATCAAGACAATTCTCTAGAAGCTTGTATGTCTAGACAAAAAGAATTGGTCTCAACTGCTTGACTCGGTTCTCTAGGCCTATCAGACTGCATACAAGTCACCTTTGGGAATGTCTCCCTACCGCATGGTATACGGCAAGCCATGCTGTTTTCCCATTGAGATGATTCATAAATCATTGTGGGCAATCAACATCTGCAACTTGGATCTAAAGAAAGCAGCAAAGAACATAAATCTAGATCTAACAGACTTCTCGATTCTATAACTACGCATAGGACAACAACCTTATGTACAAGGAGAAGGTCAAGAAGTGGCACGACAAACACGTCCGTCGCAAGACTTTCGAACCTAGTCAGAAGGTCTGGTTGTTTGATGCAAAGTTAAAATTGTTCGCGGGGAAGTTGAAGAGCAAATGGATCGGGTCGTTCATAGTGAAGCATGTGCATGACAATGGAAACATTGTTATATCTAGATTGTTAGCTGGCGCGCAACCTTTCGTCATCAACGGATAACTTCTGAAGCCTTATCTTGAGCACGATACATTCCTGTCCATGGTTGACTCTATTCAGGTGGTCTGTGAGCAAGAACTTTAAACCACAACATCTATAGATTCAGACAAGGCACTCAAAAATATTTTTGATTATTAATCTTTTTCTTCTTTTCTACTTTTCATTTTTAATAATTTCAGTCTAAAATAAATTCCACCCATCCCATTCATCATTGCTACACTTCGGATATACTTCATCCTAATATAGGGGGGTGATGTATACCCCTCACATGTCTCCTCAACTTTTGACATTCTTTCTATACTTAGGGATATTTTACCCTAAGTATAGGGGAGACATGTTGATCTGTTGATAATTAATTCATTATCACCCTCGAGCCTCCCTGCTTTGTGTACAGTATGCTATACTTAGGATTAATTGATCCTAAGTATAGGGGGGATGACTGATTTCCTATTCTTTATTCCGTCGTAACAATATAGATTTTCCTATATTTAGTGCGAGTTATGTCTTCCTTTTAACTTCGATCTATGGCACATAGCTCAAGCTAAGTATAGGGGGTCATATATAGATTGTATATATTTTATCCATAACTCATACTTACGTATTTTTAATAATATATCTAATTAACAAAAATCAAAACACACATCAAATTTTTTTGTAAATACAGTTAATAAATTGGGTAAAAATGTTTCGCAAAATGTTTGAATAAGGATTGAAAAACTCTTTGAACATACTTTCGAAAACTATTTGGAAAATATTTTGGAAAATATTTTCAAACCTTTGTAAATATGTTTTAGTTGTTCAAATTTCTTTCTTTTGTTTGAATAAAATATTTTAAAAATCGATTTGCATATGATTTGAAAATGGTTTAAAAACACTTTGAAAAATTATACATTCCATTTGAAAAATCTTTGAAAATGATTTTTCAAATTTTGTAAATATTTGCAAAAATAATTTATCATGTTATTCTTTCAAAATAAAGTTTTCAAAATGTTCGTCAAAATATCTGGAAATTATTAAAGAACAATGTATATACTTCAAGGGAAAAAATTCTTTACTAACTTTGTACATGAACCTATAAATATCATGTGTTAATTCTTCACATGAATTCTTGTAAGTAATAAAAGCAATCCCATGTAAATATATGTACATAATTATTTGCCAAAACTCTTTTGTTTTTAAAAAATCATTAAAATTTTACAAAATAAAAAATCCATAAAAAATTAGCAAAATGTTTTCAAAAACTAGCATAAAAAATGCAAGATTTAAAAAAATACATAAAACTTCAAATCAAAAAATGGTTTCATAGAAATATTTTCTGCATCGTTCATAGCATTTGCATTTTTGGATTGACAATGACAATTGAACAAGTCTAAATAAAATTTAGAGATTGGATCTTGGTTGAACCTTAATCCACTTAATCAGAAGAACCTTAAGGGAACTACAATTGAGGCACTTCAAGTCTACAAGACTTACTTCTTTGAGACCACGAGACTTAGTTCAGTGTTGTCTTGACTACCTAAGTAGGATATTTCGGAAAACACACATGACTCTTGTCGATAGTGACTTAACTTGCACACCTGCACCCTACACTTTGCTCAACTCAGTTGAAGTGGTAGAGGGATGGATTTATCGACATGAGACACAAGCTAATGAGAACAACAGATGTCACAATCTATGGCCATTGTACCCCTTAACCCGATCCAGTAGCGATGAGATCAGAGGATGGAATGTCGTGGGTTGCGATAATGCTTCAAAAGAGGGATAGTTTATTGGCTCGAGGGGAAAAATTCCATACATAAATGTTGTTTTATATAGTATAAAAAATGCAAAAATAAAAAAACTCCAACAAAATAGACGGGCTAAAATCAAGAAAAATCAATTCCCATCGGAGCATGTGTATATTTAATAAACAAGCTTGAGCTTTAAAGTCAAAGGCATATGTTAGCCTACAGTCAGATGAGTTGGCTACACTAGTCAAGCATCCTAGGACAAGTACCTACAATGGCTACCATCCATTCTCTTCTCTGCATCCTCTTACTGAGTCGGTTGCACTTGAACTTAGAAGGGAATACCCTGATTCTCGAGGAAAGAGTTATTGGATTGGGGAATTAGGATCACCACATTGGAGAAGCCTGACCTTTACCGCTTCTGTCGAGAGGAGCTATATATCACACACACTGTACAAGAGAGATGCATAAACAAAAGGGATTGCATATGACATCGACTTGTTCTGACTTGGCTTTTGAGGAGACTTGGGCAGAGTTTTGTGATTACCAGACGCTGTTGTGTTTTATGTCTGGTTCTCAACAAAATTCCAACCAAATCAAAAATCCAAAGGTTCGATTGAGCTCCAAACTATGATATTATGAGGACAAGTTTAAATGTTAAAATCAATCCAATTTTTCCCTTTTCTTTTCTTGATTTTCTTTTCTGAACTTATAGGAATAAGTGTTTATTAGGGACTAGCAAAGGCAAGTATAGGGAGGTGATGAATCTCCATTTTATCACCTTTACTCTCATTTTGGCATTAAATCCCTAGCTAAATGCTTGTATATATCATTAACATGGAAAAAATAAACATTGTATATTGTACAAAATATTATATAAAATCTTGTATATTTATGATATTTAATTATAAAATAAAAGAATAAAGGAAAAAAAGAAAAATAAATGAGACACCATAGGTGTTGAGTGACCCAGGACCCCGAGACCCAGTCAATATGATAACTTGGTCGACAAGGACTAAAGTATTGGGAGATAAGGTAGAGACATTGTACAAAATATACACAAAACCTTAGTTTTTAAACCCATCAATAATTGCATTTTGGCACCTATTTTATAGTATTATTTTTAGACTTCAACATGAATATTGTAGATAAAAATACAAAGAAAAATACAAAATTGAGGTCATAGAAAAATAATGCACATTGTGCTCGGGACACACAAAATAAAAAGACAAAATAGAAACTTCATAGACATGTATCTTCTCCATACGGCATCAAAATGGACCAAACACTTTAAACAAGGATTTTAAATTAAAAATGATAGATTAACTAGTGTTAATGCAGAGATTTTATGGGACTTTTTGATTTAATTGAGAAACTGGAGATGTCGAAGTAATACTAAATCTCCCTCAAACAAAAAAAATTTATTCAAATCTCAAGCCAATAAAACAAAGGAATGTAAGTACGAGAATAAATTATTATTTATTTACCTATATAGCATATAAGATCGAACACGGGGAAGCTAAAAATCCCCATGGTTATTTAAATCAAAGAAAAATCAATGAAATAAAAGGACTCTTTTTATTGAACTACTCTTGGTTTTTTATGGGTTTTTTTAGTTTTCAAATTTTTTATGAAATTTTTAATTTTAAAAATGTTTTATGGTTCTCTGATTTAATATTTTTAAATGATATTTTTTACAAATGTTTTTTATATTTTTTTTAAAATACATAAATATAGCAATAATAAAAGAAACAAATGGACATTTTTTATTTTTAAAAATAAGGTAAAATAACCAGAAAAATGAAATAAAAATATTTTTAGATATTCATTAATTTTTTACTATTTTTGTGAATTTTTGAATATTTGTAGATTTTTTAGGATTTTTAAATTAATTAAAATATGGAAAATAGAAAATAGAAAACAAGATAGATATTTTTGGGTTTTTAAAAAAAATTAAGAAAATATATAGAGAAACAAAGATGATTTTTCGAAGTTTTGAGATAGTTATTTATGGAATTTTTAGGATATTCTGCGAGGTTTTATGAATTTTTTCAATTTTTTTGGTTTTTATAAGGAATTTGAAGATGAAAGTAAAACAGAAACACGATTTTTTCGAGAACTTTCAAAAGATTTTTATATTTTTTATTGAATTAAAACTGCAAACAGGGCATTTAAAGGTTGTTTTTTATTTGTTAAAAATATTAAAAAAAGTAAAACAAAAATTAGGGATAATAGAGTGGATTAGCATGAGGTTATATGTATTATTAGGAAATTATTGTGTGAGATATGCTATCTATTAATTACAAATAGTACGTAATTAAAAATCAGGACACACATGAACCTATATGCAAGAAATACTTATTTTAAGAACTAAAAAGAGAACAATATAAAATGATGGACGAAATATGAAATTTGCACCAAAAAGTAGCGTGCCAGCGCACGTGAGTCGTGCTGGTATGAATCTTTTGGTAATTATTTAAATTCCAAGGGTCAAACAATAACACAAAAAGCATGGACTAATATTACAAAATCACCAAATGGCTCATACGTAGCACATTTATCAATTTACAAAGGACCAAATTGCTACACAAAAGGAAATAGTGCTATTATCCAAACATTCACAAGATGACACGTGTTCCACTGGGAATTATTTACAAATAAAATAAAGATAGGGGCTGGGAAGCAAGATTCACCGAGAGTGTGCGGGTCACATGCTCGGATCTAACGGCTCCTATAGTTGATGTTAAATCTAATCGATGGTTGCGAACTAGGGCAGATCGTATGGCTAGGATCTGATCTAGGCTACTGCATTCTTGATCGAACAGAAGATAGACCACCTGGAAGAACTCTGAAGAATGGTGCTACTAACAATCTCTGATCAGTCGGACCTCAGTCGATCTCAGTCCAACGTTCCTCCTGAAGGTTGTTGCTCATCCCCGAAGTTCACCGCGTCAAGTGAATGTGGCTTTAAGTTATGGCGATTGACAATAGAAGATCTGGAGCACCTAATGGTTGTACGTGTCAACTCCTTCTCCAAATGCGTGATTCACAGTCCAGGAAAGGAATCTGGACCCTGCAAGATGTTTTTTTTCCTGGAGACATAGCTCTGGATGCTTAATTAGGTTGAAACAACGGTAGATAGACGGTGAATGGTTGACTCCGGTGGAGGGAGTCGCAAATGAGATCTCCTACGATCTAGAGGGAGTAGGTTCTAGAAGAAGATGAAGAAGGGTCGTGCGAACGTGATGGTGCGATCGGATTTGGAAATAGAGGATCAGAGAGTTTCGATCATGCATATTGGAGCTCAAGTGAAGGATGACCATATTAACACTAAAATAGAATTTAAACACAAAATAAAAAATGAAATTGAAGAATCTCACTCAAATTACCCTACAGGTGGATGAAAGTGCTCGTAGCCTCGATCCAATTACGTTCGACTAAAGAATCATGAACATGGCCGACGAAGCTACGACCATGTGTTGAATCTTGCTCTCCTAAACTCCCTCGTGCTCCCATATGTGGTGGAACAAGCTCTATCACTTCTCACTCCTCTCTGACTCACCCTCAGGCAAAAGAATACCATAAAAGCATATCCGGAAGGGGCCGACAATCTGATGGGGACTTTATAGGCAGTGGCTGGGCAAAAATTCAAATAAGAAGAGTGTGTGAACCGAGGCCAAAGATGTAAAATTATTAAATGGTCGAATGAGATTATTATTTGGGTAATATAAACGAAGAAGGAAGCAGGTAGAATTGATCAAATGGTCGGTCAGGAAAATTCGAAGAAAAAGTTCTGGTGACTAGCTAATCAGGTAGACCAGACTAAGGACAGAGTTGACCCAGGTCAATAGACCTGAGTCCACAAATCAGGGGATCTGACCTACTATAGGCCAAAAACAAAAAGATAAAATAGGGTATAAATGAGAAATAAATTAAATTAAATAGAAAATGAATTTAAATAAATAAATAACATAAATAGAAATTTTAGGAAATAAATAATCTTAATTATGGTGATTTTTAAGAAATTAAATATATAGGTTAAAAATAAATAATTACATTTATTCATAGGCATTTTTACCTATAAATACAAAACAATAATTTTAAAATTTTGTTTTTATAAATAAATACATAATTTAATATTTTACTTAATTACATCATTTTTGAAGGATTTTATTCATAATTTTATTTAATTTTTATAAGATAACTAATTAAGATAAATAAGTAGGTATATTTGAAATATATATAGTGGTATATGTACAATTTAAATACAATAATTTATTTTATGAATTTTGATTTTGTAATTTTTATTTACATTTTTCTTGGCTAAAATACAATATTTACAATTATATTAAAATACAATAAGTACACAAATATATATATATATAAAGAAGTAAAAGAATACCTTTTACACAATGTACAATACATGCACAATATACAACACACTCCAAAAAGCCACTTTTTAAATCTTAACTCCGATTTTAGTGAAACTACTTTCATTTTGAAGCTTATTTTATTCAGAGTACAATAAATGTGAGTTTGCTTTATTTTGACTTTTTATGGAGAAGATATGAGTCTGACAAGTTTGGTTTTGTGGCTTTTCAAAGTGTCATTATTTACACAATGTACAACGAATCTTCTTGCAATTATTTTGAATATTTACAACTTATTTTTTATGTACAACTTTCAAGAAGAAAACAAATTTATTTGAGATGATTTCGGTCATAAATAAAATAGAATAAGGAATTATATACAAAATAATGATGTATGTGCAAATTGTACAAGAAAAATGATTGGAATTAATTTTCATTATTTTTCTACAAGAGGCCTTATCTCCCCCTACTTTATTCCTTGTCGATCACGTCAAATATTAACCTTCTCTTGGTGTTAGAGTCAACTTGTATTTATGGCATATATACAATCTTCATTTGCTTTATTTTTTTCTTTATTCATTTATTTTAGGTTAAAAACAATGGTAATTATATAATATATACAAAAGAATAATAAGAAGAGAGTTCTATTGATATTTACAGGTGTTTAAGAAGGGATTTTGCTAAAATAAATGAATAAAGATGATGAAATGCATATTCATCATCCCCCCTATACTATCTTTGCCAGTCCCTTCGAAAACACTTATTAGAAGAATAAGTTACTAAAAATAAAAAGAATAAAGGAAAAAAAGAACTTAGAACAATTTTGATTTTTAAACTAATCTTCTTAAAATTAAAGTATGGAGCTTGTTCAAACCTTTATATTATTAGTTTGCAGAACCTATTGGGAATTGGAGTTAAAACCTAACAGCCTCTGAGTTCCGCAAGACTCCTATTCATATCACCTCAACGGTCAGACCAGAAAAAGTCCTCATATGTAAATTATGATGACTATGAATCTTACTTGTATTGTGTATGGTGAAATATAGCTCTCCACATCAGAAATGACAAAGACCATCCTTCTCTTAGCAAGGTAACCCTAATTCCCTAATCTAGCTACTCTTTCCTCGAGGAGTGGGATAATTCCTTCTAAGTTCAAGTACGTGCTATGTCCACAATCGAAGGTGGAGAAAATAGAAGAATAAGAAGAGGACTGGAGTATGGCCAGTGTAGCCACAACTCCTTGTGAAGCCGGCCAGTGAAGCCAAGTCTCCACTAAGATCTGCAGTCTCTCTGAACCTTGACTAATGTGGTCAAATATATACATGAATGTGTTTTTATTGGTTTACATACTTTCTTCTATTTGGTGGAAAGAATTGTTGCATTGCATAGATCTTATTGCACCCCTTCGGATATAGAATCTTTCTTTCCGCGCATGTTTTTAGAAAAATTGTGTCAGCAGACCATCCCTCATCTAAAGCTTTATTTTAACCCATAACTCCCATCTTTAGACGTCCATGCCACTAGACTAGGTTGGTGTGCACTGACCACTCAAGGTGACTGCGTATGTTTCCATTCGTGTGCGTCTCTTGTCAGAGGATTCTAACCCTCACCACCTAATCGATGAAGAGCTACTTGTAAAGTGCTTGTCCAAGTTAGGCCACTTTATAAAAGAACCATGCTTATGTACAAAATATTCTACTTAGACCGATCAAGATGACATGTGAACATAGTCTTGTGGACATAAAGAATTAAGTCTCTAGACCAAAAAAGTCTCAACTCCAGTTCCTATAAGGTTCCTCTGAAATTAAGTGAATTAAGGTCGTAACCAAGCTCCTTTCTTCGATTTTATTCTAGACTAGTTTAAGCATCAATTTCATTCTGAAAAATACAAATGCAAGAAATATATACAAAACATTTGTTTTCAAGAAAAGAAAAGAAAAGAAAAGTCAAATCTTTTTAAAAGGGTTTTCATAGAATTTTGCAAATTTTTATGGATTTTAACTTTTTAATTGTTATAATATTTTTATCAATAGAGAATTATACATATTTACAAGGATTTTATACAAATTTACAAAGACTCTTATACAAAACATATATACAAGATTTTACACATTTTATAAAAGATTTTATAAAAAAGAATATTTACAAGTTTTATGTACACAATTTACAAGATTTTATCTAGAATAGAATTTTATAAACATATTTATATAAATAATGTTATATACATATTTATATTACTTTTATATCAGGACTTTATTAAAGATTTTATGCAAAAAGAATGTTATTAACATATTTACAAGAAAATTAAACGTTCTATTTAATACATTTGTATAATTAGTAAATACACATAATATATACAAACAAGATATTTATATACAAGGTGACAAAATAATTTACAAACTATTTTACAAAGTTTTTACAAAAAGTTTACAAAATATTTTACAAATCAATTTAAAAAATTTTACAAACCAATTTTTACAAATATTTTACAAAAGGTTTTCAAAAATAGTTTACACAATTTTACAAATCAATTTTATAAAGACTTTATTTACACAAATGTTAAAAACATTTTTACAATATATTAAATTTTGATACAAAATAATTTACAATCATTTTACAACCAAAATAAGTTTACAATACCTTTTACAAAAAAATACAAAGGTTTTTACAAAACTTTTATAAAGAATTTTTATAAATATTTTACACAAAATTTGTACAAACATTTACAAATATTTTACAAAACTATTTAATAATTATTTACAAAAGAATTTTGCAAAGAATTATTACAAGCTTTTTTACAAAATATCTTTATTCTAATTCTATTATATGTATTGCTAACAAACAAAATACAAGTTATGTCTAAAGTATATATACAATATATACGACACCCTCCTATACTTAGCTCGAACTATGTCCTCGTAGTGAGCAAGAAGCGACAAAAAGGAAGACATGACTCATGCTAAGTATAGAAAAGTGAAAAGAATCTATACAACGACTCAAAGAATAAAGAATGAAATGAACAGAAGCTGGTGATCCTCCATTCTTAGGATCAAATAATTCTAAGTATAGAGACTGTACTAATGGGGAAAACCGAGGAAAAGAATGTACAAACTCAATGTCTCGACTTGTCCTCCCCTATATTTAGGGTAAAAGATCCCTAACTATAGCAAAAGAATATCAACAAGTTGAAGGACAAGCAAGGGAATAGAAGAAAGAAAGAAAAGAAAAAATAAAATGAAATGAAAAATAAGGAAATGAACGACATCACTCCCCCTATATTTAGGGTAAAAGATCCCTGAGTATAGGCAATAACAAGAGTGATGAAACAGAATGAAAAGAACAACTAAAGTCATTCACCTCCCCTATATTTAGGATAGAGTACATCCTACGGATAACGCACACATGGGAAAGAGGTGAATGATAAAAACATAAGAAGAAAGAATAAAAAGAAAGGATATGTAGAAAAATTATTAGATCATGTATCAGACGCAGAAGATGTAAAAGGATCATCGTCAGCTACCAAATGGATAGAATCAACCATGGATAGGAATATATCATGATCTAGATATGGCTTCAGCAACTATCCATTCACAATAAATGGCTCTGCGTCAGATGACAACCCATATATGACAATGCTACCATTGTCACGCACAGCTCTCACAATGAACGGTCCTGACCATTTGCTTTTGAGTTTGCCTGGAAATAACTTCAATTTCTCATCAAACAACCATACTTTCTGATCAGAGATGAACGCCTTTCTCCTAGTGTGTCTATCATGCCAATGCTTGACTTTCTCCTTATACAAGAGTGAGTTATCATAAGCAAAATCTCAGAATCGCAGCAATCTCTTCATATCCACTTTCCTACTCTGGCATGCTCTCTCATAATTGAAATTGCATACATAGATTGCCCAAAAAGATTTGTGAATAAGCTCAACTAGCAAGTGTCAAGGCTTTTCATAAACTAATATATAGGGAGACATACCCAATTGAGACTTATACACCATCTGATAAGCCAATAGAACCGAGTCATGCATCTGGGACCAGTTCTTCCTATCTGGACATACAAGTTTCTTTAGTATCGCCTTGATCTCCCAATTTGAAATCTCAACTAAGCCATTAGCCTGTGGGTGGTAAGTAGATGCTCAATGACGTACTCCTTGACTATCTTTCTGACCTCTTTGTTGATGAAATAGCTTCCCCCATTTGAAATGAGTATCTTAGGTATCCTGAACTGCGTAAGAATGTTATCCTTGAGAAAGCAACAAACCGTACGACTATCAGCGGCTCGGGTGGGGATAGACTCCACCCAACGACTAACATACTCCACGGTAAGCAGGATATACTGAAATCCCTAGCTGACAGGGAATGGGCCCATGAAGTCTATGCCCCAAGCATCAAAAACATCTAAAATCTAGATATATCTCAGCAGCATGGTATCTTTTGAACCAACGGTTCATCCCATTCACTAGCAATCAGTACAATGTACCACATAATCTGTAGCATCCTTGAACATAGTTGGCCACCATAGGTCGCATTGAAGAACCTTTGCTACCATGGGCTTCCCCAAATGATGCCCACCAGCTACTAATCAGTGATAATGCTCAATCACACTAGTGTATTCCTCCTGAGGAATGCACCTCCTCCATATACAATCCGCACCCTCATGAAATAGGTATGGTTCCTCCCACTGGTAAAAAATGAATACCTAACAGAAATAGGTCTACCTTCAGCTTTGGGTCAATCTTTTGGAACTTTCTTGGAGACAAGATAGTTCACAATATCAACGTACCATGGGAGTCAGGCAACTGGCAAGATAGACTCATTTGGAAAGGTCTATGATATAGGATGGAGTAGCTGCTCAGGGGACTCTACATTTGTGATCCGAGAAAGGTGAACTACCATAACATTTTTCACACCAGGTTTGTCTCGATCTCTAAATCAAACTGTTGGAGAAGAATGATCCATCTGATAAGGCATGGTTTGGAATCCTTCTTTGACTATAAGTACCGTATGATAGTATGATATGTGTAAACAACAACTCTGCAACCCAGTAGGTATGAGCAGGACTTCTCTAAAATGAATAATACACTAACAACGCCTTCTATGTAACTGTGTCATTGCATTGTGCCTCATCCAGAGTCTTGTTAGAATAGTGTATGGCAAATGGTATCCCATCCCCTCTATTCCCTAAAACAACTCCAACTTCGAAATCCGGTGCATCTGTCATGATCTCAAAAGGGAGAGACCAACCAGATGGCTGAACATCAGGAGCTCTAGTAATCATCTCTTTCATCTGATGAACTGTAAGGAGGACATTCTCATCAACAGTAAACTTAATTTCCTTGCACAGAATCTAAGTCAAATGCCTAGCGATCTTGCTGAAGTCCTTAATGAATCGCCTATAAAATCAAACACGACCAAGGAACGACCTCAGCTGCTTCAAATTCTACGGTGGCTCAAGTTTGGAGATCATATCAATCTTAGCCGGGTCAACCTACATACCATGTTTAGAGATGACTGACGTATCCGAAAATCATCCTTTTAATTAAATGTATGTGTCGTTTTTGTTATAGTTGGGAAATAAGGATCGATCAAAAAAATAACCACACGAATCGATGAATCAATGAATTAAATAATGTGTGGTTTGATGTATTTTAACCTGTGCAAGCCTCAGGGTTAACTCAAGGAGGAAAAGGAACAACTTCGAATCAAGTTAGACGAATTAGCTCATGGTTTTCCAAGCAGATTTTTTGTAATTTTTTATGCAATAAAAATGTCAAATGCAAAATGCGATTAAATTAAGTAAATATGAAAATACACAACTTAGGCAAATTAATTTTAATGTGAAATTAATCCAAATTAGCCAAGTGATATTTTTCCCGAAAACTAATCCAATAATGAATGCAAAATATATTTTTTGGAATTTTTGAATTTAATATGCAATAATGAAAAATGCAAACTTTTTGGGATTTTTTTGCAATTTTTTGTGCAAAAAGAATGCAAAAATTATGAAAATTTTATTAGAAGTGAAATATGATGAAATGAAACTGCAATATTGTTTTTGGAATTTTCTGACAATATATGATTTTTTATGAATTTTTTACTGAAAACAGAGTGACTGTTAGTATTTAATTTCTAGTTAATACACTAAATCAAATTATCCAGAGAAAAAATCATCTCCAATAGATATTGTAATGAGCAATCCAGGAGACTTTAAATTTCGCAAAAATATTATTCTTGAATTTAAATAAAAGATAATTATAATAATCACTCTAGAACTTATTTTATGTAAAAGACAACTCCAATTTAGATGAAATTTGGGTAGTAATTAAGAAGAACTTAGTAGAATCATCTACATTTTTTACACTTTTTGGAGCAAGAAATATGAATGTGTGAATTTAAGAGCGTAAATGGGTAAAATATCAATGAAGTTCAAACTCTGATTTTTAATAACTTATCTAGTGCTCAAAAAAATTCAAAGAAATATCCAAATGATAAAGAATTAGTTGCTCAACAAAATACTATTTTTGATTAAATAAAATGTGTAAAATAAATGTCCAAGTTAGCACAAAAGTGTAGGGGTGTCTTTGCAATACAGAATTAATAGTTAACTGAACAAAAATATGCATAAGGGTGTTTTTGCAATTAAATAAACTTAGCGGACTGATTATGCATTTTTTTCAAAAAAAATTAAAAAAATAAATGACCTTTCCAATCATGGGGATTCCAAAAATGGAATCCATGTTCTTCGCTAGGGCACGTCTGGAGTGCGGCTAGGGTGTGGGAGTTGAGTGGACGGCGGCCAGGTGCAGCCGCGCTTGTGGCGGTGGTCAGGAGGTGGTTGGTGTGGCACCGCGCGGAGGTGGCTGGGTTGGTAGCCACCTGCTGCAGGCAGGACGGAGGTGCTCTAGGGCGGGTGAGGGTAGGTGCGGGGACACATCGCCCGCATGCGGGGGTAGTGCAGTTGGACAGTCGGCGATCGGGAAGGTTGCGGTGGGAGGCTACACCTGGAGGTGGCGAGCGGGGGTTGGCATCGGGTGGATGTGTGAGCAGAGGTGGAGCGTCTCGTACGGACGAGAGGAGCTCTGGTGTGCGGCTGTGGGTGCATGCCGACGCATGGAGGCAGCTCCGCTGGGCACGGTGGCCTGGCAAAGGAGTGTGCGAGGGTACACGCTGCCTGGAAGCTGGGGATGGTCGCACGTGAGGGTGGCTAGGAGACGAGACTGTGGCAGAGGGCTTCGTATGCAGTTAACGAACATGCGGTTGTACGCGTCGTGGTGGAAGGGGGCTGGCGGCCTGGGGCTGGATCGCTGCGGGTGGCAGGTGGAGGCACGTGCAGCACCTGCATGCTTTTTTGCTTTATTTTTTGTATTTTTTTAATTTTTTTATCAAACAGGAAATCAAAGTGTAAATGAAAATAATAGTGATTTACTGATGATGTGGTGATGGTGGTGTGGTGATGATAGTGTTTTTTTAAGTGATGTGGTGATAAACAAAAATGATGATTATGAGGTGGTGTGAGTGTGATGATGATTTTTTTGGTGATGACCAACAAGGGAAAATTTTGTTAGATAAAAAAATTGACAAGGAAAAGGTGAAGGATGACTTACCTGTGATTCGCTGAAAGTTGGAGAAGCTATGTCGTGACTCCAATCGTCACCTCAAGAAGGATGGTGGAATCCTTCGAAGCTAAGCGAGCCTGCTTGGAAGCTCGTAACACGGCAACGATGTGTCGTGGATCTCGCCTTTGAGGTTGTCATCTCTCAACTTGTCTCCTGCAGCTGTCACCTGATGGTTAAAGGGGTTCGACCTCTCTTCTCTCGAAACAACGAATGATTATGGATGAAGGGGGAGATGTGAATAAAAAGAAGAGGAGGAGGAAGTTGGAAAAGAGATTGAGAAAGTGGAGGAGTGGGGAGTTAATGGCTTGGAGTTGGGAAGAAGTATAGGGAGAAGAAGTAAGGGAAAATAAATAAATAAATAAATAAATAAAATAAGTAGGCTATTAAAAATAAAGAAGACAAAGTAAATAAAATAAAATAAATAAATAAATAAAATAATAAATAAAACAAATAATAAAATAAAATACGAAAATAATAAATAATAAAAAAATAGGGTGACACGTGGCGGCCCAGGAGTTGCCACGTGTCACACCTAGAAATCAAAAATTAAATTAAATAAAATCAAAAGGAAATAACAAAATGGTTCAAATCAAAAAGTTGTCAACACAAGAGTTGCTCGTCTCGATGAGATCTACAACTTTAATGAAGGACCAAAAATCAAAAGAAGTCATCTGTAAAAGTGCATTTTTGGGTGGTACCTTATAGATATAAAATACCGCATTTTTATGTTTTGCAAAATTTTTTTATTTTTAAATAAGATAAAAGTCAAATAAAAATAAAGAAAATGTGAAAGAAATATTTACAATTTAATATTTTTTTTTATTTTTAATAATTAAGAAAATAAAAGGATAAAATACACATGCAAAAAGGTCAATATGTACAATACAATAGGGGCCCAAAACCCAAGTTTCACAAATGATCTCTGATTTTTATGAAATTAGACTTATTTTGAAGGTCTTTGAATGTATATTACTTTAAGAGTGAGTAGACCTAAATCAGTTTATATATGAGAGAGATATGCACATTTTAAGGTTCATAGTTTCAAACTTGGATTTAGGTTTTATTGGACAATTTTACAAGTTAGTATTTTTTTTGATATTTTTCCTTTATTAGTGTTAGTAATATATACACTATAGAGTTGATTTTATTAGATTTGGAGTTAGTATAAAATAGATACAAATATGGTATTTGCGGGTGATTTTTACAAGGAATTTCATGCTTCTTATTTATGCAAATATGAATGCTAAAATGCATATATTATTTACACATGCATGAATGCTAATTATACAATATAAGTGATGAAATACAGCTAATCACTAGGCAAAGTTCTATTTTCAACTTTTAGAGTGATGAATCACATATTCATCAACCCCTATACTTAAACCTTGCTCGTCCCCGAGCAACTAAAATGAAATGCAAGAGTGAAATGATTTTGGGTTCCATACCAAAGTCATGAACAAAAGTTGAAAATGGAGCTTGACTCGACCTTTGGAGTAATAGTATGGCGGAACCTTATTGGGATCTGAGTTTAAGACCTAACAACCTTTAAGTTCCACAAGTCTTCTATTCAAGACGCCTCCATAGTCAGGTCAAAACAAATTCTCATACGCAAATTCTGATGACCATGAATCTTACTTGTACTGTGCAAGTGAAATATAACTCTCCACATCAGAAATGGCAAAGAAATAGCCTCCTCTAACAAGGTAACTCTAATTTCCCGGTCTAGCGACTCTTTCCTCGAGGAGCGGGGCATTCCCTTCTAAGTTCAAGTGCAACTGGCTCAAGAAGAGGGGGTGGAGACAAGAATGGATGGTAGCCAGTGTAGCTACGTATCCTAGGATGCTTGACCAGTGTAGCCAAGTCATCCAGCTGCAGGCTTCCATGGTATGAGGCTTTGAAGCATATGCCTTGCAAATATACAGACTCGGACAGACATTTTATTTTCAATCAGGCATGTCCACTTTTTTGGGAGTTCTTACATTTTTTCTTTTTTTCTCTTTTTTTCTCTTTTTTTGACATATATACAAGGTGCAGCATGTACATAAGAAGTTTTTCCTCTTGAGCTAGTAGATTATCCCTCTTTTGAAGCTTTATTGCAACCCACAGCATCCCATCCTTAGACGTCAACACCACTAGACTAGGTTGAGATGCACTACGCTCCCTAGAGGAGGACGGATATTTCCACCCGTGTGCTACTCTAAGCCAAAGGATTCTACCTCCTCACCACATCATCAATGAAGAGCTGTGTGCATGGTGCTTGTCCAAGTTAGGTCATTGTCTAAAAGAATCGTGCATGTGTACGAAATATTCTACTTAGACCAGTCAAGATGACATGTGAACATAGACTTGCGGACTCAAAGAATTAAGTTGCTCGACCTGAAAAATCTTAACTCCAGTTCCTATAAGGTTTCTCTGAAATTAGGTAGATTAAGGTCAAATCAAATCCATCCTCAACATCTATTCACAACTTGGTTCAGAATCCACTAACTTTCCACTTTGCATATGCAAAATATGCATATAAGATGTAGATGACATGCTATGTAGATGAATGAAGTGCATGACAATATTTTTTTAAATGCAAGGATGATATGCAAGAGTAAATGAGAAGCCTTTATTTTCATTTTTTTCTGGTATACAACAATTTTTACAAGAATATTATTTACAAGGATTTTACAACTATTTATATAAGTATTATACATATTATACAATATACATACTAGTATACATGTGTTTTATAAAAAAAATCCAATTTTTACCACCGTGTAATTATTGCATAATATATACAAAAATACGTAAAAGTACGAGCTATGGGTATGTAATATATACACGCCCCCCTATACTTAGCGTGTGCTATGTCCTCAGAGCATGAAAACCGAGGAAAAAGACATAGCTCGGGCTAAGCGTAGGAGAGCTAAAATAATAAAAAGTATAGAAGTCAATATTCCCCCCTATACTTAGGCTCTGGCAGCCTAAGTATAAAAGAAGATCAAAAATGGGGCGGGCAAGTTTAAGAGGGGAAATGGATGAGTAACTATACAGAGTGGGTATCGGTCCCCTCTATACTTAGGCTCTGGTCAGCCTAAGTATAGGACACGAGTGAGTGTGAGAACCGATGAGATCTGGAGAATATACAGAGAATGGTGAAGAGACTCGAGTCACTCTCCCCCCTATACTTAAGATATGGTCATCCTAAGTATAGCTATGAAATAATATGGAGCTGGGGCGAGTGATTCGAATCCTGGGGAGGGAGGGAAATAAAACATATACAAGGAGGAGTGAGAATATACAAGGATCAAGAAGGTTTGTGACGAACCTTCTTGCGGGAGCGAGAAGGTGGATAATATACATATGTGTCACTATCGGAATTGTCCTCAGATGAATAGTAGTGAGGTGAAGGGATCATCCAACGAGGGTCGACACAGGACTGCTTGCTCAAATAGGGCTTAAGAACAGCCGAACTGAGCTCACTCATATAAATCACCTCATCCGAACCTGGTGAGGATTCCTCCAAAAATTCCATCTCTGAAATGTTGAAGGAAACTTTATTAGTTAGTTTTCTAGAACCTGAATCATTAAGAGGGCGTGGAGAGCGACGCGCCTTGAGGGGTTCGAGGGAACACCTCGAGAAATCAATTCTCGACTTCCTCTCACTAGATAACTGACTAGAGGGAGCAACCGTGTTTCTGTATGGGGTCAATTTAGTCTTGGTTGTCTCCTTTGAAGGTCCGAGATGTGGTGTGGTGCTGATCATGGGTTCCTCATCAGACGAGTCACCATATAGATTATAATATTCCCGAAGGTTAAGTACACATCGCAGAGAGGTGCTAGTGATCTCAATTGGCTTGACATTAGTGGGATCTTGTGTCGGATCATAAAAATGGTCAAGACAATCAGCAAAATGTGTCCAACTCAATGACAGCTTCGGGTTGTGAGTCCTCCTTAGAAGCTATCACGGTGGTGGTGCAAGCAGTTAGTGAAGTGGAGGTGTGGGGAGTCTCTGAACCAACGATCGTCCGGACAGTCGGTTACTCAAGTGTAGTAGAGAAACGAGACTCATCTATCTTTCTGGGGTAACGGATGTCTGTGGATATGTGGGTCACCTTTGAGTAAAGTGTATCAAAGAATGGGTGAGGTCGACATGCTCCCAATGCTGTAAAATCGATTTCCTGAGTCTCACAATCTATAGTCACCTTAGCCAAGCTAAGAATGGCTTTCCGAGAATAATCGGATACTGGGTAAACTCTCTCGGTGCTCAATGTCAATGACTGTGAAGTCTACCTGTAGTAGAGCACCTTGAAAAGTAATTATGACTGAAATGTTTCCTCTCGATCATTTGATAGATCGATCAGCCATCTGAACGACCACTCTGGACTTCCTAAGTGATCCGAATTTGAGCTTGTTAAACATGGAGGTCGAGAGGATATTTATTGATGAGTCATCATCGATTCTCGCATGGGTAAAAATGGTGTCCTTGATTTCATACTCAACTTGGGGCAACCTCTTCACTCTGCGGCTCTTGATCTTTCTCCCCATCACCGAGGAGGTGGCAATAGACACTATGTGTATTTCAGTCCTTTCTCTCTTTTTACCTGACCTCTTGAGCATCAAATTTACTCCATACAAATCTTTTGAGGTTGGGGAAGTGATCTATGGCCTTTATTAAGGGAAGTTTAAAAATCAATTCCTCATCGAGTGCTTCCCTTAGGACAGGATCCAGTTTTTTTAAGTCTTTTTCATTTTCTATTTTTATGAATTTTTCTGATTTTTCGATGTTTTGGGTCTTTTTAGGATTTTTGATTTTTTTGGGTGTTTTTGATGGGCGAAAGGTCAGACTTTGGATTGGAAGGAAAGGGGTTAGTAGAAGAGGAAGGTAGAAGTGACTCCAGTTGTACAGAATGTGTGGGTTCCCTAATGCTCGCTCGGTTTTCAACATCAAATCTACTTACTTCCTTTTTAACTTTCATACACAGGATGTCAGAAATTGAGTGCAATATTTGAGTGACATCTCTCAACTTGTTACCAAATGATTCATTCTTCTCGATAAGTCTAGAAATGTCATCCTCCAAAAAAATCTCATGACAAATCATGGGAGAGTTTTGCTCAATTTGAGGATACTGTTGAGATATTGGGGTCTCATACTCAATATACCTAGACTTTGGCATGTAATGTTGGGTCAAGTATGGACCATCCGAATGGCAAATATTGGTCGGAGCCTCATATGATGGAGTCAATAAAGAGGGGGTTCCTAGATTGAATCCATGAGTCCAATCCTGTGAATGTGTAGGCTCTCCGAATGTGTGATATGAAGGCTGGTCCATATAGGCTTGATTACTAGGCTTAATCAAGTCAGGAAGATCATAAGGTGCATGCCTCTCCATTCGATATGTTCGATCGATCATGTTATGCCAAGGTCAAGTCAGGATGTGTATATGTAAATTGTTGTCCAGTCCCTACTTGAGGTGAGAATGAAGTATGTGGGGGCATATAATTCTGTCAATCATCTGTCTCAGCAGTGGCTTGCTCTTCATTCGGTTATTTGATTCCAGCAAGCTCTCGTGAATAAGGACAGTCAACCCAAGATGGAAGTGGGTCCGGAGTGTTAGAATATGGAGTAGGTGAGAAATGCGAAGAAATGGAGAAGTCAGACGAAGTTATGACTTCATAATCGGGTCGAGGTGGAACCGACTATGGGTTATGGTCTCCCGTGGATGGCGGAGGATACATGAAAGAAGGAGAAGGTGAAGATGAATGGTATATGGTCGAGGAGGAATGACCAGAGGTCTCAGGGTATGGGGACCAATATCCCGACATCTTGAAGAGGAAAGGATGAATGTAAGCATATCAAGGTAGAAAATATGCAATTACACAAGATAACGCGCACAAACAAACATAAAACAAATACAAGAGAAAACCCCAATTTCACCGACTCGATACAGTGAAGGACCCAAAGCTGGGTCCAATAAGTGTGATTTTCAAGAAAATAGCAAGGATTACGTGGCCTAAAGGGAACTCGGCTCAAAGCTGGATGTGTCTCCCATGTTTAACCTGTCGCCTAAGATACTAACGCCCTTCCTCTCTTCGCTCCTATCACCAGCCGAGGATGTTCAAGGACCTTCCCCTATCTACCTACCGAAGTAGGCAGAGGCTAACAAGGCTTATAACTTCACCTCGGAGGGTTACTAGCAACTTATCGTGGTGCACCGCTGCTTCACCCCTATTGTTTAACGCAAAAATCGGTGATCTTAAGTTCCACACAAGGCGGGAACTCAGTCGCCGAATCGACCACGCAAAATCCGGATTAAAACAACAATTAACCCACAAAAGATAAATCAAGCAACGAAAGTAAATGTACGGAGTTAAAATTTATTATAACTCTACAACAAAGATGTGTATAGGTGCAAGTATGTGTAGAGGTCGAACACAGGGAGCAGAAAGGATAGATCAGGGCAAAATTGCTCAAAATGTGTGTGAATGTGATCAAGTGTCTACTATGCTATTTTTTGTGGGTTTTTAATTTTATAGATTTTTATTTAATTTTTAATTTTATATTTTTGTATTTTGATTTTTAATTTTCTGATTTTATATTTTCTTTTTGTATTTTATGTTTTTTATATTTTTTTCAATAATAGAATATACACAATATAAGAAATGAGAGGATAAAGGATATAAAAAAATGAGTAAAAATGCTCAAAAATCAGAAAATAAATTGTTTTTGGTCTTTTTTATAAATTTTTATTGTTTTTGTGATTTTTGGGGATTTTTCAGAATCTTTTTGGTATTTTTAAAAGCTAAAATATAGGAAAATAGTGACTAAACTTGCTGGCCGAAATCAAAATGGAAGGAAAAATACCCAACAGTGATAAAGATAATAAAATAAAGAAAATTCGGAGACAAAGTTTGTATTTTTTGGCTTTTTGATGAATTTTTAATATTTTTAGGAAGGTTTTTGGTGTTTTGTAATTTTTAGGAGTTTTGTTTTGTATTTTTAGTGATTTTTGGTCTGAAAATAAAACACACTAAAAGAACAAAAAAAAATTTTGGATTTTTCTGGAGTGTTTTTATATTTTTTATGGATTTTATAATGCAAACAGTGCTGAAAATGTGTGTTTTTGAACTTTTATAAATAATAAAATGCAATGAAATGCAAAAATAAAAATAGGACGTCAAACTACTATTCAACAGAGACCTAATATGATTTTTGAGGATTTTTAAAGGTTAATAGATGCACGCAAAAATTACTAGAAATATAAGGAAAATACACACAGCCAGGGGTATATGTGTAATTAAGGCAAAGTTCGAGGGCTGGAACGCAAATTTCCCAAAAGTTCAAAACTTGAATAGAAGGTTACAACACTAGTTGGAAATAAACAAAGCTGTAAGGTTACTTGTGCAAAAACCCCAGAGTGCACGTGACTTGCACGCGCACCTGGCAGGGGTATACAAGCAATATCGAAAACTACGGGGCTAAGATGCAAAATATACACAAAATATAAAAGAGCAGAGGAATGTTTCGGTCATGATATTTAATTACAAAAACGCCAAGGGTGCAATTGCAATTTACCCTTAGCTGGCGCATATCAGACGGTGGCAGATGTTCCACTAAAGCCACGTGGCAGCTCCGCAGGAGGCGATGCCGGTTCGCAATCGATGGGCAAGATTATAAGATGCGCTGAAGATCTGACGGCTGGCGAAGCTCAAAATCTGACGGCTGCTGCTCTGATCCAAGAACACCCGTGATCGAACGGTGGCGAGATGCTGATGAAGAACAGAGAAGAACGTTGCGGTGGGCGTACTTCTCAAGCCTCGCAGCACCTCGTCCGTGGCGTTTGGGGCTCCAAAACGGGCTGGTGAAGCTCCTGCAGGTGTCGACAACTCGTCTGAGGCATCAAAAGTGGCTGGCGTCCCTTGGAGTGCTCCAGCGGCGGTGGCGACGCGAAGCAGCCCCAGGTGCTTCCGGTAGGTCTCCAAAAATGCCTAAAATGTACATATGCTCCAAATCCTGCAAGGAACGAGTGAGAAAGGTCACGGGAAAAGTGTTGTGACCTTCGAGAGGAGAAATTGAGGGAGAGTTTGTGAGTTGAGGCTCACCGGAGGTAACTCCGGCGAGGAGCGGACGGGGTGTAGGTGAGTGAAAGCGAGAAGAATGGCTGGGGTGAATGAAATGATTACGGGGAAACTACAGGAGCAAAAAAAAACACATAAAGATGCAATACCTCGAAGGTTTATACTCGAGATAGGTACCTCACGGCGGACGCCGGAGATGGGGGTGGAAGCTCCTCCCAGACCTCGCTTGGCCTTGCGCGAAGGAGCTGGAGATCCCCCTGTCACAGGGATCGATCCAGAGCTCCAAAGCAAGGGTTCAACTTGGGTCAAAAGGGTTCGAAATCAAAGTGAGGTGACGGGGGCTGTTATGAAACATGGTGGAGACAGCGTGTAGATCGAGGGATACGAGGCGCGTCAGTGATCCACGCACCAAGGTAACCCTTGGGCGTGTATCATTGATGCAAGGAGAAGAAATGTCAAGAAGACACCATCACCAAAGGGTGAAAGAGGTATCCTCGAAAAATCCGCGAAGTGGGCGAAAAAACCAAGATTCTGACAAGAACAAGGGGGTCAGACAGTTGACCGAGGTCAACTATCAGACCCACCTGGTTGGTCCACGAGGACCAACCAGGAAAAACCTGCAAAAAATGTTTTATTAATTCATTATAAAATAGTAAATGATATTGTTTTATCTAGGTTATTCAATAAAAAATATTTATTATTTTATATAGTATTTTATTCCGATTTTTAATTATTTTTATGAGGTATATTTTTAAAAGTTGCCTATTATGCCTTTTATAGGTATATTACCTATATATTTTATTCTTTTATTTTTATTTTGTGTATTTTGATTTTATTATTTTTATTTACTGTTTTATAAAATCATAAAATACTTTTATACACACAAATATATTTTTATTTTATTTTATTGATGTGTTTTGTATATTTAATAAAATAGAAGTATGTATCATATAGGTATATTTATAGGTATAGTACCTATGTATATGATATATACAAGTATTTTATTTGTTTTCTTTTGTATTTTTATTCTGATTTTAATATACAAATATATTATAAATAATATTTACAAAATAATAAAAATATAAAATTATAAAAATAATGAATTAATAATAAAATGAATATTTTAATCTGTACAAGTATACAATGAGGGTCCAAACTCAACTTTCAAACCGTAGCTCCGCCAAATGAGAAACCACTACCATTAAATAGCTTATTTTAAATTATATACAATTAAAGGTGAGTTTGATGCATTTGGAGTTTTTATTTGGGAGATATAGGTCTGGGAAGTTGGGATTCTGGATTTTTATTCAGATCATAACTTTTTATCTATACATTACTTTTCAGTGAAATAAATTTTGTACTTTTCTTTATTTAATTATCTACAACTTTCATGTACAAAGTTTCTTTATTTGAGGTATAAAAAGTGGAACCAAAAATAGGTCCCAAAATGAATAAAGAATGAATAAAATAAAAGGGATTTGTATTGTATTTTGGCCCTTATCTCCCCCTACTTTATTCCTTGTCGACCTAGTCATCGAGATGCCTAGGTCTCGGGGTTTTGGGTCATAAAATATTTACAATATTTTATTCTTTTTCTTTTCTTTTCTTTTCTTTATTCTATAATTTTGGCTTTAAAAACCGCATTTTATACAGTATTTACACCATGATGCATGAATGCTAAAATACCTATATTAAGCCTATTTACACGCATTTACTAGGGTTTTTAAGGCCAAAATAATATAATAAAGATGATGAAATGTAGATTCATCATCCCCCTATACTTGCCTTTGCTAGTCCCTAGCAAACACTTATGCAATAAGTGCAGAAAGAAAAACAAAGAAAAGAAAAAGAAGAAGGTGGATTAAGTGTAATTATCAAACTTGTTTTCACAAAATCAAAGTTTGGAGCTTAAGTCGGACCTTTGGAATTTTAGTGCGGGCGGAACCTTATTGAGAACCAAATTTGAAATCCAACAGTCCCTGAGAATCCCAAAACTCTGCCTAAGTCTCCTCAATAGCCAGGTCAGAAATACTTCAACTCAAACGCAAACCCTTACGACTATGAATCTGACTCGTACAGTGTAAGTGATAGTGGCTCTCCCCAACTAGAATGACAAAGAGACTGACTTCTCCAGTACGACGACCCAATGATTCCCCAATCCAACAACTCCATCCTCGAGGAGCGGGGTATTCCCTTCTAAGTTCAAGTGGCAACTAGCTCAAGAGGAGGGGGTGAAGAGAAGAATGGATGGTAGCCAGTGTAGCTACCTATCCTGGGATGCAAGACCAGAGTAGTTAAGTCATCCAGCTGCAGGCTCACATATTTGACTTTGAAACTCAAGCTTGCTTATTGGCTTTACAACATTTGTACATACTTTGCAGGCTTTTTATTTTTGTACATGCCTGAACTCTTTTTTTAATACTATATACAGCAGCATTTACATAAGGAGTTTTCCCTCTTGAGCCAATAGACTATCCCTCTTTTGAAGCTTTATTGCAACCCACAGCCTCCTGTCTTTAGACTTCCTTATCACTGGACGGTTTGGGGTGCACTTCCCTCCCTAGAGGAGGACAAATGTTTCCACTTGTGTGCGTCTCATACCGGCAAATCCAATCCCCTCACCACTCCAACTGAGTTGAGCCTTGTGAAAGGTGCAGGTGTCCAAGTTAGGTCATTATCAACAAGAGTCGTGCGTGTTCTCTGAAATACTCTACTTAGGCAGTCAAGAATCCATTGAACCAAGTCCCGTGATCCTCAAAGAATTAAGTCAACTAGACCTGAAGTACCTCAAACCCAGTTCCTATAAGGAACCTGTTATTAGGTAGATTTTAAGGTCCAATCAAGCTCCAATCTCCGGATTTTATTTAGACTTGTTCAACCATCAGACTCAATCCGAAAAATGCTCATGCTATGCAATGCAATGCAGAAAATATTTTTGTGATGCACTTTTCAAAGATTTTGAACTTTTTATGGATTTTTGAAAAGATGATGATGATGATGCATATGTAGATGAAAGATTTTTTTGTATTTTTAAAAGAGATTTTTTCAAATGTTTTTGGATTTTAATTTTGCAAATGTTTTTGGGAATTTTGAAACAAAAAGATTTTGGATGAATACTAGGTGAAAAATATGTACACGGGAGTGCTTCTTATATATACAAGAAGTGAATTTTAAGAATTTACAAGGGTAAGTGATCAATTTTATATATATATAATGGATTTTAGTGAGATGTATGTATTCCTAAACTTATTTGACACAAGCTTTTCAAACAATTTTCGAAAACTATAGTCCAAAATAATTTTTACAAACATTTTTACAAACATGTACACACATTTGAAAATCATTTTGCAAAGATTTTCAAAACAATATATAGATTTTTCCAAAATATTTTTGCAACCAGTTTTCAAACCATTTGCAAATCATTTTTCAAACATTTTTATTTCACACAAAGAAAAGAAAATTTTAAAAACACACATTTTTACAAAGGTTGAAAACATGTAACAAAATGTTTTCAAAATAGTTTTCAATAAATGTTCACAAGGATTTTCAAACTATTTTTCAAACATTTTGCAAAAAAACATTTTCACCTGATTTATTAATCAGTAAATACACAAAGAATTTGAGGAATAAAACACCTTTTTATTAAGGTTTTTAATGAATTTTAAAGAATTATTGGCCATATTATTAAGAAAATACGAAAGTACGAGTTGTGGCTAAAGTATATACGTAGTATATACGACCCCCTATACTTAGCTTGAGCTATGTCCTCATTGATCAGAGAGAAAAGAGAAGACATAACTCGTACTGAGTATAGGAAAATCTAAAGAATGAAGAAATGAACGAATGAACAAAAGAATGAGAAGTTGACCGTCCCCCCTATACTTAGGATCAAATAATCCTAAGTATAGCAGACTGTACACAAAGCAGGGAGGGTCAAGGGTGGGAATGAACAGATCGTACTCAGATTGTCTCCCCCTATACTTAGGGTAAGATATCCCTAAGTATAGACAACAAGAGGAGACAATGGAGAGGATCAAAGAATAAAACGACTCGGGGTGCACACCCCCCTATACTTAGGATAAAGTACGTCCTAAGTATAGAAGACTGTCTACAAGGGGCTACACCTTTTTCTGATAGAAAAAGAGAAGAGAAAAGGAAAAGAAGAAAAGAAGAAAAGAGATTAAACGATGGAAGAAGAGATCGTGAGAATTTGCACACCACTCCCCCTATACATAGGGTAAAAGAAGACCTAAGTATAGGCGACAACAGGAGTAATGAAACGGAACGAAGAATGAACACCCAGCTCGTTCACCCCCTATACTTAGGACAAAGTACGTCCTAAGTAAGGCAAACACGAGAACTGGGTAGATGAGCAATACGGAAGATAGACAGAGGGAAACAAATGAATATACAATAGAGGTAGATGTACACGTGATCAAGAAGGTAGAAAGCGAACCTTCTTGCGGGACCACTGAGGATTAGATCTGGTATGGTGCAAGTCGACATCGGGGTCCACAGCGGACGGAAACCAATCAGGGTCGACGGGGTGATGGTCCTCAGTAGCCCTAGGGTGTGAAGGCACAGACGGATCAGTGAAAGAAGTGTGACTAGGTCCGGTCTTGGAAGTCTTGCTAGTGTCAAAGTGAAATGGGACGAACTCTTCGTCATCGGATGTAGTGTACTCGGAGTCATCCTGCGAGGTGTCGTCCAGGTCAAAATCAAAAGGCACGAAATTATCGGTGGAAGTAGTCGAACTCTGTTTGTCCTCTATAATCTCAACCGGATCATCTTTCTCATCAAAAGGCCCGAATTCTCGAATAAAAGCAATCAAATCAAATTCAGCCTTTGGCTAAGTGAACAGGAGCAGACCCATCAGTGGAAGTAGTCAAAACATGTCTGTCATGTCTGGTCTCTACATCTGCCCTCCGCTCAATGGTATCGATCGTGTAAATCCCGCGGATGTCGTCAACACATCGCCAAGTCCCAGAAGAAGGAACTCCAAGGTCCATGCTTTCCGAGTCTTCCTCAACTGGGAGGAATTCTCGGGTCTCAATGGAATCCAATAAGCAGCAAAATTCTCTGATAGTATCATTAAGGTCATGGTCCTCGAGGTCAGCCAAGATAGGTGTGGTCACATCAGGTGCAGGTCTATGGTCGGCAGTAGGTGCGGTGATCAACACTTCGCTCTCGTCAGTAGGACGGAAGAGAATCTCTCCTGATCCGTAATCAATAACGACCCTCGCAGAGGTGAGGAACGGTCATCCCAGGATGATTAGAGAGTGCTCCCTAGTGGAGGTCTCCATGGGCAATACGACAAAATCAACTGTGTGGCTCGTGCCCTGAATTGAAATGACGGTGTTTTCAAGGATACCCTTCGGCCTCTTTATTGATCCATCAGTAAACTGTACGATCATCCTGGTCTTCTTGAGAGGCCCTAAGTGAAGAGACTGTACTAGCGAAAAGGTAATATGCTAATCGTTTCACTGCCGTCGAGGAGAGTGTGATCACATGTGAAATCAGAGATGGTGCAGCTAATGAAAGGTGTGGCTGTGTTCTTCTTCCGAGGAATGGGATGGTGTGTGATGGCATGGGCAGTGGCCATGGTCAAGATATGACGCGCAGATTTACTCCTCAGCTTTCTCTTCTTGGGAAGAGGAGCAGATAAATCGGTCATGGCCTGTTGAAGTAGGGCACAGATAATCTCATGAATGGTGGCCACCACTTCAGGTTCAGTCAATAATTTTTTTAATGTTTGATCCTCCTCCATACAAGGGAGGAAGTCGGAATCATCGTATACACGAGGAATGCCAAGAGCAGTCTGTACAGAGGCATCCTCGGGGTAAAAGGTGGGACCGGGTGTGAAAGGTTGTGTGGTCAAAGGTTCTGGCAAGTGGTACCTCTCCTCACAGTCTGACTCGATCGTGTGTCTCCCAAAATCTTTTTGGATTTTTGAAATTTTCTCATTTTTTTGTGTTTTGGGCGATTGCAAGCTCTCACAGAAATCCTCACATGATTCCATATCCTCAAAGAATGGAGCGACATTTTGGTTCTTATTTAAACTAGTTAGGTCGGTAATCCTCGAATTTATATGCTCCATCATCTGATTCAAAGTCACAAGTGTGGATACCATGAAAGGTGACTCCAAAATCTCAGGATCGGGTGTGTTGAATGTGGGTGGTGGGTGTGGGCAAAAATCACATTCCGGATCAGGATACTCAAGGAAGAGCAGGTTGTCGAAATGTGTAGGAGATGGTGGTGGAAATGGTTGGTGAAGATCAAGGTCCGAATCCTGAAATAGTGGGTTGGTCGGATATGTACAAAAATCAGGAGAAAAGTCCTCCTGGAAAAGGTGAGGTGGATCGGCTGGAGCTAGCGAGTAGTCCGCAAAGTCCCGACAAAATATACTCCAATCGGTCATCTCGAAACAAAAGGAAAAATGATCGGGAGAGCACGAAGATCAAGTCAAGAGAAGTGTGAAGAAAGGCGCAAGTGCGCAGAGACGATCTAGAATACACACAAAACAATCACAAACAAAAATGAAACAAGACAAACCCTCAATTCACCTACTCAACTCGGTAGAGACCGTAAAATGCGGTCTTTTAATCTTGTCTGTTTTAGAGTTAGGTGAGAAGTCAAAAATTGCACACACACTTAGGGGCTGAAATGGGATTTGGGCACTATTCCTTAGCGTGTGCGCGATTAATGTAAAACGAAGACAATGAGGGGATTACTCGCCCCAAGAGAATATTTTTCTTTTTGATCTTTTTTAGGGTCAATTAATATTAGCAGTCCCAATTTTATTGGTTATCACCTTTTTTTGTTTTTAGTGAAAAATGAACGTGCCTAACGAGGAGTCAATTCCTTTAAGCACCTAGGTGATCAAAATCAGAGGGAGAGTCGGAAAAGCAATGTAAGCGGCAAACAATGATGAATGCTAAAGCGTAAATGCTCACCATGCCTCCAGCACTCTACATGCAAGGATGCTCAGCAGAATTGAAACCTATATATATGCAAATGCAAAGCCGATGAAATCGCCCTAAGTTCAGAAATTGCTATTAGCGGGAAGCACCACAAGTTGATCACCGATCCTCAATCCAAAAGTCCGGTCTAGGCTCACCCCTCCTCCTCTCGACAAATCGAGTTCAGGAGAAGCGCTTGGCGAGGAGAGCTCGCAGCGCGACGGCTCGAAGATGGTGAGGCGACTGTTTAAAGTTTGATCTATGTCACAACGCGGCTATAGGTACATGCAAGATATATTAGGTGTTTGGCCTTAATCTATCGCAAGCAGTCCTAAAACTAGGGGCTCAATCACAAAAAAGAAATAAAATCAAATCCGAGAAAACAAAATAAAAAAATGCGATGAAAACCGTGAAAACTGCGGTGAGCCCCCAAGTGTACAAGCACTTGGAAATTGGGCCCGAATGTCCGAGTGTCTTAGTACCTGTATTATTACAAATATAAAGGTCTCTCTCTCGCTAAAATTACACTAATATATACAAAGAAATAAATGCAACAACTAAGGTAGAGCTCTTTCTTCAAAAATCTCTTCTCGTTTCCTCGGTGCTAGGCTGGTTAGAGCTGGCTTCACGTGGGTGCGTCGGAGCCTCGGGTGAAGCGCCTCCCTCGATCTGCGGTTCCTCGCACGAAGTCAACAAAGAGAGGGGTTAGACAGCTCAAAAGATATATCAAATAAAAAGCAAATAAATAAAGCCGTAAAATAGACAATCAATCACAACACAAACAAAAACCCGAATTAAGCGTTATTGCTCCCCGGCAACGGCGCCATTTGTTTAATGCAAAAATCGGTGATCTTAAGTTCCACACAAGGAGGGAACTCAGTCGCTGAATCGACCACGCAAAATCCGGATTAAAACAACAATTAACCCACAACAGATAAATCAAGCAATGAAAGTAAATGTGCGGAGTTAAAATTTATTATAACTCTATGATGAATACTCATTCATCACTCTTTATTCTTATATTTTAGCTACAAAAACCTTTGCAAATGCATGTATATAGTTGTAAATACAAATAATTACCAAAAGCATGCATTGTGTAAAAAGTAATAATTAGCATGTTTTTGTGCAAAAATAAAAGAATAAAGATCAAAAAGAAAAAGAGGGAAATACTTAGAATAAATATTGAGCAACCTAACCCAAGGGAGGGCTCAGCATGGGCCTAACCGCATAAAAACCAAAGTAGAGGGAGATAGGGGCTCATGTGTGTGTGTGTGTATGTAAATAAAATAAAAATATTTTCCTCCAAAAATAGACTCAAAAGGGCTTGTGAATATTTGTATATATTTATAATTATAAAATCAAGATAAAAATAGAAAAATTAAAAAGAAAACAAAAACATCACTCATAGTCACCATGTATATAGTCCATTCATCTTATATTTATTTAGCCTTATAAATAAATAAAATTAATTTCCAAAAATCTTGTACATATTCTATGTCTTATGAAGTAAATAAATAAAATAAATTAAAACAAAAACAAAATAAAAAGAACAAAATTAAAAACCCAAAAATACTTTGTAAATATACCATGTATATATATGCACATATCTATTTATTTCACCTATGTATATAAATAATAAAAATAAAATAAAAATATCTTTTTATTCCTTATTTTATGATATAAATAAATAAAATATAAAATGGGAATAAAATTGTATAAAAATAACAAATTAAAAATCAAAATTAAAAACCCTATATTGTATATATACCTATGTATAGTACTATATTGTAAATACCCTATTTTTATTTTGAAAAATTAATTAAAAATCACTAAAAAATAGAAAAAATTAAAACAAAAATATTTCATGTTTTGACTTTTTAATAAATCGGCCATTTACTATTTATTAATGATTTTACAATTCTTTTCCAAATGGCCTCTTCCTATTGGTCCAGGGGATTGTTGACCGCCCGGTCAACCCCCCCCCCAGGACCACCTTGCACGGGTTTTAGGCAGGTGACCCGATTTCTCCTGATTATTGCGCCTAAACCCGATCACCATTCTCCTAAACCCCGGGTCCGTGTCGATCCCAGCACACCCGACATCCTTGCTGGAGCCCCCGCCTCGGGATCCGCGCATTCCATTGCCTACCCGCTCTCATCTTCCCGGACCCTCCACCGTATAAAGCTCGAGCTCCGCCACTCCATTTCCCATCTTTCGCTCATTTGCTTCACTACCTGTGACCTCCACCGTGTTGGCGAGAGTGACAGCTTGCTCCAGCAGGCGTTGCAGCGAGGAGGGAGCAAGCAGTCACTGATCCGGCGAGCCACCACCGTCGTGCTCCGCCCAGAGCAGGAGCTCGAGCCTCGGAGGTCGACGCTCCTCGAGGCAAGGACCAAGAGCTGCACAAGCTCCTTCCCAGTCGATTCCTCCACCCAGGTAGACCCATTTCTCTTTCCTTTTCGTTAATTTCCTATTACCTCCAATTCGCGCCGCCGTCGTTTTTCGCTGATTCCGACCATCCCACTATTCCGTTCGACCATCGGAATCTACCATCGCCTCCGCCTTCCTACCGCGCACATTCTCCACACTGCCATTCAACCCAGCTCGCACAGGAGCTGGGGTTCGAGCTCCTCCGTCCATCACCTTGCCGGAGCTCGCCCGCACCGATTCCCCGACCACCTTCACCACGTCTAACGGGGTCGAGGCACTTTGCCCTCAACCCGCGAGTCTTCTGGACCTATTTTGCAGGTACTACGAGGGCCATCTGAGGTCCTCCGACTCGAGCCAGGAGTCGCTTCTCCGCCGGAGCTGACCGGGCTCCCTAGAGCTCCGTCGCTTCATCGGAGAGTCCCATTTGACGCAGAGGCCCCCGACGATTCTTCCCCGATCACCAGAGCCCCGCGAGGAGGTCAGGAGCGTGCGCCTTGGGCCGGTGAACTTCGCTGGCAGACAGTTCTTCAAGACCTTCGTCCACCGTTCGATCGGCCTCCCGCTCCAGTTTCCATCTGAGCCATCCGTCCCAGGAGCAGCAGCGACCGCATGATCCTTGGAGAGGCGATCTGGACCGCCCGATGCGCAAGGTTTAGCCAACGCTACTCCCCACCGTGCGATCTTCCACGTGGCTACGCCTTGGCCGTCCGATCATCGCGAGGAGCCCAGCTTTGGAGCGCCACCTGATCCTGACCGTCTGATCTACCACGTGGCGTCTATCTGACGGGCTCATTAATAAAGGGTAATTTATCCCTTAGGCCCTTAGCTTAGTTTTATTTCAGTTTAGTTCTGTAAATATTTTTAGAAGTTTATTTATGTTGGTACTTTTGCACATTGGACCCTGCACTTTACTTTATTCACATTTATACCCCTGTTCATAGTGTCGTACGTGCATCGACACGTGCCCCTTTGGGATATTTGCATTATTAACCCTGTAGTTCTGAGATGTTCTGAAATGAATGAAACCTTTGGATATTTGCTTTTATACCCCTGTGCGTGAATTAATAGTGCATGTGCGTTTATTCGTGGGTTAATTGCAAACTAGCCCTCGAAATTTTGGTACCTATTACCAAATAGTCCTAGGACTTAGTTTTCGTTACATCTAGGTCCCTGAACGCGTTTTTTCCTGGGTATTTTGCACCGGACCCCCTAGAACTCTTGGTATTTGCACTCAGGTCCCTGTGCACAATACCTACTTCTTATTTTTGAATAAAATAGCAAACCAACTCCAAATCCAATGAAAATTGGATTCATGGCTCCTGCCATAGTATAAAATTTTCTGGAATTTTTGGAGACATTTTTGTTTTGTTTTGATATTTTTCAAAATTCAAAAACATCAATTTTCGTTACTGTCTGACTTTAAAATTCAAAAAAATATTAAAACTCATCTAAAAATCACAAAAAAATAGCTAATGTTGCTTTTAGTGTGCTTGATTTTCTAGCTAATTTTGGCTATTTCTCATTACCTAAAACTTATAAAAATTGAAAAATACTTAAAAACTCATAATAATTCTAGTAAATAATTTAAAAAACCAAAACTAATAATTAAGGTGCCTAAATTTTCCTTGTTTCTTTCTCTATACAGGAAAATTACCTCCAGGCTTATTGGGGATTTTTAGATATTTTATCTAGGTCCTTAAGCTCGGCTGGACAGTACCTTCTTTTTCTTGCACTGTTTTATTTTTAGAAAATTAAATAAAAATTAGAAAAATCCCAAAAATATTCTTATTTCAATTTTTGCTTGATTTATAGTGTATTAAATAAATAGTTGAATTGCTTTGTTTTCTAGTTTTCTTTATTTTCTTAATACATTAAAAATCCAAAAAATATAAAAAGAATTAAAAACCACCAAAAATACCAGTTTCTTTTCTTTTATTTTCTTTTTGACTACTTCGTAGGCCGCAAGGCCATCACGTGCTCCTTGTGTTCGACCCTGGTCGCTATACCAGGTTAAAATAATAGCAAGACCGCTATTGAGTTCGATTTGATTTTATCTTATATTGGTGGTCTCTTTTTCTGGATTGATCGAGTCTGATTGCTTGGGTCACAACGAACATTTAGTACCTTATACCCGAGCCATCATTCCATCACGGTCATCACAATGGCGACGTTGCCGGGGAGCACGGCTTAGTAGTTTCTTTTTATTTTCATTTTCTTTTTCGCGGCTTTCCGCGGCTCTTTCAGAGTTCGCAGCTTTTCACGGCTTTTTGTCTTTCTTTTATTTTTGATTTATTTTGTTTTGCAATATTTTCCCTTATTTTTGTTTTTGCTTTATTTTGAGTGTTTATTTTATTTTGCATTTTTGCACATATACCCTTTCTTTTATTTTCTTGCTATTATTTGCTTATTTTATTGGTCTGACACTTGTCTGCTTTCTTGCGAGGGCCCGACGACCGAGGCGGCCGATTTCGAGAAGCCGACGCAACCGAGGAACTTGGAGGTGGCTCCCTTCTGCACGGAGCCGCAGGAGAGCGTGAGAGAGTAGACGAGCGGGCGAGGATTAGCATAGTTTTTATTTTCATTTTATTTGATTATTTGTAATAATACAGGGACGCTTTGGACTTTGGACTTCTTTCTCGGGTCTATTTCGCCGAGCACTGGTGTGCTCGGGGGACCCAGCAACTAGTTTAGATTTTTCACGGCTTTTGTTTTCTTCGCTGCCTTTTACGGTTTTACGCGGTTTTTATCGAGCCCCTAGACATAGGATTTTCTGCTTGATTGTGCCGTAATTAGTAGGGTCCCCACACCTAATTGCTTGCATGTTCCTATAGTGCGATTAATTGGACCTACTAATAAGTCAATAATAAAAATAACTGACCAATCCCCTTCGTATCCTACGTGTCGTAGCCTGCCCTGCCAAGCGCTGCTCCTGAACCCGATGTGTCGGGAGGAGGAGGGGTAGACCGAGACCGGACCTTTGGCTTGGAGGATCGGTGACCAGTTAGACGGTTCTTCGAGTAGACTTGCTTGTTTAGGACTCGGTTTTCACCGCTGCACCATATAGGTAGTTTATTTTCTATCTTTACATTTCTGCGCGGATCACTTGCATGTAGAGTGCTGTAGGAAGGTACGCATTTCTATCTCTGCATGCATCATTGATTTCATCGCGCATCGGCTTTTTCGTCTTCTCCCCCTTGTTTTTGACTAAATAACCAGGAGAACCGAAAAATTCGTTAGGCCTTTGTTTTTATTGAAAAATATTAAAAAGAAAAAAAAAACAATAAAATTGGGACTGCTAAAACTATTGACCCTAAAAGACACCTGACTTAAAAATTTGTCTTGGGGAGAGCAACCCCCTCATTGGTTGGTTTGATTGTGCGAGAGAGTGACCCGCACACTAGGTAGAGCCCTCCGGTGTTATTCCTGACTGACTACCGACTCTTCCGTGCGGGCCAGTCGGTTGGGGTAGCATCGCGTATCCCAACAAGTCACGTAAGCGCTCTGATAGATTGTTTGTTCACCTAATAAAATTTGACAAGATAATTTGACCGAGCCTTTACGGTCTTCAACTCGCGTTGCATCGGTGAACAGAGGGTTTGGTTGTCGATCATAGTTTCTCCAGATCTCATCCGCCTTACTCGTCAGATCACGATGATGGGTAGACGCTCTCTTAGGCAGCCTCTGGCCGCACCGCTTTCGGGCACGTCTACCCGTTCATCTAGGTTGGCCCGCGAGAGTCGAGACCAGCTCTCCGAGCCCGAGTATGATTCCGCCCTGTTTCCCCTCGACCCCCTTTCTTTCAGTTCTGAGAGACATGAGCCAGAGGAGAGATTAGCAGATTTGACAGCACCTGAGTTTGGCTCATTTGATTTTGCAGACGCCATGGCCGGCAGTTCCGAGGATCGCTCCCGAGGTCCACAGCCTGAGCACTTTGTGCTGGACCAGGGCGCGATCAACTCCACCCTGATCGCCTCCTTAGAGACCGTTCAGCAGTAGTTGAGGGATCAGGGAGCATTCATGCTCGACATGAGGAGAGAGATGGAGCAGATGCGAGCAGAGAGAGCAGAGCGAGAGCAGAGGAGAGACGGGCCGAGGATCCCGGATGATGCTGATGCAGCAGCCGCAGCAGTCGCCGCAGAGGCAGCAGCCGCCGCATCCGCGGTAGGAGGACCACCGAGACCGATGCGGGAGTTGCACAATCCCGGATCAACGCTGACGCACCACTGGGTTGTACTTCCAGCTATCGTGGGGAACTTCAAGTTCCCCCCGAACACTTTGCAGTTACTCCCCCGCTTCCACGGACTCACTACTGAGGAGCCCCATCTCCACCTCCAGGAGTTTCTCATGATCTGCAGTACTGTCCACGATTGTCAGGTGGACCAGGATACTATTCGGATGATTGCCTTCCCCTTTTCCTTGGTCGACAGAGCAGCCACCTGGCTGAAGCACTTGGGGAAGTTTGTTTACACCTGGGATCAGCTCCGCACCGAGTACTTGAACAAGTACTATCCACTCAGGCAGACCAATGCAGCGAGAGCCCTCATCAGCAACTTCTCCATGCTCCCCAACGAGCAATTCCATGAGGCATGGGAGAGGTTCCGTGAGCTGACTGATCGATGCCCGCACCACGACATTTCGAAGCCCAACCTTGTGCAGAGCTTCTTCAGCGGGCTGACACCAGAGCTCCAGGGCTTGGTGAATGCTTCTTGTGGCGGGTCTTACTTCGCCAAGGATCACGACCAGGTCTGGGCCATCTACGAGGAGATGGCCGAGAATTACATGGTGATGTCCCAGACCAGGTTGTACACTCAGGGCAGACCCCAGCAGCAGCCAGGACCCGTGTAGTACCAGAGGATAGCACGGGTCGATGCCGGTCCATACAGTTCATCCGCAGTAGCAGCAGCACAGGCAGAGTCATCCGCTGCGGATATGGGAATCATTAGTGAGAAGTTGGATCGGTTGGAGCTGATCGAGAAGAAGCAGTGACAGGGCATCACTCAGATGGAGCAGATGGCACAGACTCTGAGGGACATGAAGACCCAGCTCATGTGTCTCCAGGAGGCACAGATGGCTCCACAGCCCCGTCTTTAGTCGCGAGGCGATACCGGCGGCAGCAGCAGCTCGTTCCAGCGCTCCAGCTCACACCAGCAGCCTAGACAGGTTCACCTTGTACAGGCGGAGCTGTACCAGCAGCAGCAAACCTCCTACCAGTCACCGCCATCTCCAGACTTGTAGATGGTGGTATACCAGCCGGATCAGCCTCTGGCAGTACTCCCACCAGCCCAGTACGACGCAGAGTCGTTGATGGATGTCAACGGGATTTGGTATGACCGTCCTCAGCCTGGGATCCGACGAGACCATCCCGGATTCAGGTGGGGGAACGGAGGTGCCTAGCCCCAGCAGCAGTCATCCGGTCAGGGAGGGCAGTACAGCCAGCAGAGAGATCACCAGCAGCAGCAGCCCCCAGCCTATCAGTCACAGCAGCAGTCATCCTTCATTCCTCGTCCCTATCAGCAGGGACAGTCTTGGAGGCGAGAGCAGCCTCACCAGCCACACCAGCAGCAACACCCTTCCTCTTACCCCTCTCAGCAGCAGCAGCACCAGTTCCAGCAGCCTCATTACCAGAGAGGCTACCCGTCGGGCTCCCATGGTCCACCATACGAGAGTCCCGCCTTGGACGACATAGCCCGCCTCCTCACGGACCAGCAGGCTACTTTCAGACGGGAGATGGACGAGTTCTGCCAGGGAATGCGGGACATTGTGAGAGGGAAGGCCGCTATTCCTGCCCAGATCGAGCCGAACCCCAACAGCCTGAAGTGGAAATCTGAGCAGGTAGTTTACACTGCGCATGCCACTCCTAGTGATCCGTTTGATGATACGTCTTCAGATCTTTTTGATGCTGATTTTGTCACACTTAGGAGCTGTAGGGCACCAGCAGGCAGCGCCTCATCTGAGCAACGACACGAGGATACATCCAGGGTGCCAGATGAGGAGGAGGAGAGCGGTACTGAGGCCGCTCGAGATGATGACGGTGGTACTGATGCCACCAAGGATGCTGATCCCACCGGCGGTACTGAGGCCGCCGTTTCACCAGTTCGAGGAGGTGGTACTGACGCCACCCGAGATGCCGAGCCAGAGCACGGTACTGAGGCCGCGAGACGTCCAGCTTAGCCAACCTGTGGTAGTACTGAGGGCACCGATGTTCATTCTGAGAGTTGTTGTCTTTCCTCATTCTGATGTACCTCGGAACCATGTTGTGAATAAAGGAAAAGGTTTAGTTTATTCTGGTCCCACTGTGGTGCTTGATATATGTGCGGATCCGGCCGTCGAGCCGTCTAGACCTGTCCCTAGTCCTTCATCTGAGAAGGACCCTGTGATCCCCTTCCCTAGAGCCCTTCAGATGGTGAAGGGGAAGAAAAAAGAAAAAGATCCAAAAAAAGAGAGAGCAGGAGGAGTTCAGCCAGAGCATGATTGACCGATTCCATATACAGCTGACCCTTCAGGAGGCTTTGCAGCACATCCCCCTTCTTCAGCGTTCTTTGAGAGACAGGACTACAGTCAGGAGGAGGAGGAGGAACCACCATTCAGAGATTCATGTGCTGACGAAAGCCACGTGTTTCGCGATTCAGAACCGTCTGCCGGCCAAGAGGCCAGATTCAGGAGCCCCATATGTCAGATGTCATATCAGAGAGCAGAGGTTCGACCGAACTCTACTAGATAGCGGATCGTCTATCAACCTCCTTCCGGCATCCCTTCTCGACCGCTTCGAGTTGGGCACTCTTAGACAGAGCAGGACAGTCCTTCAGTTTGCTGATCGATCTGTCAAGAGGCCGAAGGGGTTGTTACGAGACGTTGTCGTCACTATTCAGGGCCTGCAATTTCCCGTGGACTTCGTAGTGTTGGACATGGAGATCCCTGATTCAGTGGCCGATACCCCCATCATCCTCGGTCGTCCGTTCTTGGCCACAGCCAAGGCGGTGACTGACCATGATAGCGGGAAGGTATACTTTTGCATCGAGGGCGAAAGTGTACAAATAGAGACGGTCGAGGACTACAGAGCCAGAGACAGAGCATGCTCAGAGACCAGTACAGACACAGAGCAGCTGACAGATGCCGAGCTAGACATCCACCAGGACTGTGATTTTGTGATCACAGACGATGAGGCAGCATGGGCAGACCCAGTAGCACAGGCCATCCTCTCATTTCCAGACACTGCTGATGCCGAGTTGATAGCAGAGGAGAGCTTGGAGAGCACAGCCCTGGTCCAGGATACTTCAGTGGCAGCAGAGCCGGTTCTTGACCGTGACACGATTTCTAGTGATGGTGGTACTGAGGCCACCTTGTGTGATGGTGGTATTGATGCCACCTTGTTTGATGCAGATCCCTCGGATTCAAAGTCTGATTGGGCAGATTGCGAGGATTACATGCCAGACCTGAGTCCCACAGAGCCTACAGCTGAGGAGGAGGTAGATGCCGAGCAGATCAGAGACAGTTCAGTTGAGCAGCCTTCTCCAGATCCAGTTTGCGAGAGTTCATTTTCATTCTCCTAGGCAGACTTGGCAGCATACACGCATCTTCTTCCAAAGCCAGATTTGCCAGCACCCAACTGTCCAGAGCTGAAGCCGCTCCCTACTTCGCTGAAGTATCGATTCCTTGCGGGCGAGCCTGAGATGTACCCAGTCATCATCTCCGCCGATCTGACTGGAGAGAAAGAATCTCGTTTGATGGGGGTTCTTGAAAAGAACCGCAAGGCAATCGGATGGAGTGTAGCAGATCTCCATGGGATTAGTCCAGCATTGTGCTCTCACCATATTTATCTCGAGGAGGGGGCGAAGCCATCGCGTGAGTTCCAGCGGCGGTTGAACCCCAACCTGAGAGAGGTCGTCATGAAGGAGATTTCGAAATGGTGGAGCACAGATTTTATTTATCCCATTTCCGACTCCAAGTGGGTCAGCCCCTTACATGTGGTGCCCAAGAAGACGGGCATCACGACTGTGAGTGAGTCGGGAGAGGAGATTGCTACACGAGTACCCACCTCTTGGCGGGTCTGTGTTGACTACAGGAGACTCAACCAGGCCACCAAGAAGGACCATTTCCCCCGGCCTTTTATTGACCAGATCATTGAGAGACTGGCAGGGAAGAGCCATTACTGTTTCCTGGATGGGTACTCAGGCTACAACCAGGTGGCCATCGCTCCTGAGGATCAGGAGAAGACCACCTTTACCTGTCCCTTCGGCACATACGCCTTCCGACGCATGCCATTTGGGCTATGCAATGCCCCTGCGACTTTTCAGAGATGCATGTTGTCGATCTTTTCGGACATGGTAGGGGAGTGTTTGGAGGTCTTCATGGACGATTTCTCGGTCTACGGCGACGGATTCGACTCCTGTCTTGACTGCCTAGACCGAGTACTCCAGCGATGTATAGAGGTCCATTTGGTGCTTACTTGGGAGAAGAGTCACTTCATGGTGACTCAAGGGACTGTGCTTGGCCATATCATCTCCAACAGGGGCATGGAGGTTGATCCGGCCAAGGTTGATGTCATTAGAAAACTCGCACCGCCGTCCAATTTGAGGCAGCTACGGTCATTCCTTGGACACGTTGGTTTCTATCGGAGATTCATTCATGATTTCAGCAAGATTGCCCGGCCGTTGACTGACCTCTTGACGAAAGACACCGAGTTCCTTGTCGATGACAAGTGTCTTTCATCCTTTGCGACTCTCCAGGAGTGTGTGATTGAGGCTCTTGTTCTCCAGCCGCCTGATTGGTCTCTCCCATTCAAGATTATGACGGATGCCTCCGATTTTGCCGTAGGGGTCGTGCTGGGACAGAGGAGGGATGGAGTCCCCTTTGCTATTCACTACGCTAGCCGCACATTGGATTCCGCGCAGCGGAATTATACGGTCACAGAGAAGGAGATGCTAGCCGTAGTGTTCGCCCTAGATAAGTTTCGATCTTATATCATTGGATCTAGAGTGACCTTGTACACTGATCACACCACCATCCGATACCTTATGGCAAAGAAGGATGCCAAGGCCAGACTTACTAGATGGATCCTTCTACTCTAGGAGTTCGACATTGAGATCAAGGATAAGCCTGGAGTCAAGAATGTGGTGGCGGATCACCTCTCCCGTTTAGAGCAGCCTGAGGAGTCTGAGCAGATTGATCCCATTTGTGAGACCTTCCCAGATGAGGCGATCCTTGCTATCGCCTCCCTCCTGTGGTATGCCGATATTGTGAACGTTCTCGTTGCTGGAAAAGTCCCACAAGATTGGCCCAGGCAGAGACTTAAGACCTTCCTTGCGAAGGCCAAGTCCTACCACTGGGAGGATCCCATCCTTTACCACGAAGGAGGGGATAGCGTCTGGCGTCGGTGCATTCCTCAGGAGGAGCACCATAGCGTCCTCACTTACTGCCACAAGCTTGAGGCAGGAGGACATCATTCTGGGAGGAGGAGGATGGCACAGAAAGTGCTCCAATCCGGCTTGTGGTGGCCTACCCTCTTCAAGGACTCTGATGAGTTCGTGAAGAGGTGTACTGACTGTCAGAGGATGGGCACTTGTGGACAGCGTGATATGATGCCGATGCATCCCATTCACTTTTGTGAGGTTTTTGACGCATGGGGCATCGATTTCATGGGTTCATTCCCTAAGAGTCAGGGATTTGAGTACATTTTGTTGGCCGTTGACTATGTTAGTCATTGGGTTGAGGCTATCCCTGCCCGAGCCGCTGATGCGAGGACAGTTTGCAGATTTTTGAGGAAGCACATCATCACGCGGTTCGGGGTTCCTCGAGTTTTGATTTCAGATGGGGGGTCTCATTTCATCAACGACCAGGTGAAGGCCCTTGCTAGCGAGTTCGGTATAGACCATCGTGTTGCTACACCTTACCATCCACAGACGAATGGTCTAGCCGAGGTGTCGAACAGGGAGATCAAGACTATATTACAGAAAGTCGTCCGCCCTGACCGAAAGGATTGGTCACAGCTTTTGGACTCGGTCTTGTGGGCATATAGGATGTCTTTCAAGACACCATTGGGCACATCTCCCTTTTGCCTCGTATATGGCAAGTCGTGCCATAAACCTCTTGAGCTGAGACAAAGGTCACTTTGGGCAGTTACTGATATACTTATGGATCCAGATGGTGTAGGAGACCAGAGGAGGGCAGAGTTAGCAGCCCTGGAGGAGCTTAGAGATACCGCCTTCTCAACAGCCTACAGTATAAGGAGAGAGTGAAGGAATGGCATGATTCTCATATCAGCCACAAGCATTTTGAGCCTGGTCAGAGAGTATGGTTGTTTGATGCGAGGCTTCGTTTATTTCCAGGGAAGCTACAGAGCAAGTGGAAGGGACCCTACTTGGTGAGAAAGGTACACAACAACGGTAGCATTGATATATCCGAGTTGTCTTCTGAGAGTACCTTTTGAGTGAACGGCCAGCGGCTCAAGCCATTTCTAGATCATAAGCCGCAGGTCGTTGATCTTGCCCCTATTCATTTTGCGTGAGATGTGGTCTTTGACTCACATCTAATGCATCTCACGCCTGAGTTTCACTGATCTTCCGCCTTGTATAGATCCAGATGTCTATATCACTACATTCTTTAGTCCCACATCCCTTTCTTCATCTGTTGATTATGCTATACTTAGGGAGCACTTTACCCTAAGTATAGGGGGGATGTGAGACCTTTCGGTACTTCTTTTGTTTATGTCTACCCCTGATTTTACTGCATATACTTAGGGATATTTTACCCTAAGTATAGGGGGGTAGACCTTGTACATTCTCCGCTCGGTTTTCCCTTCGTATACAGCCTGCTATATTTAGGATTACTTGATCCTAAGTATAGGGGGAAAAGCCGAGAGTCTCTTGATATTCATTCGTCTTTGTATATAGCCTTCCTTTTCACTTCCCTATACCTAGCACGAGTTATCTCTTCTTCATCGCTCTTGACTTTGAGGACATCGTTCAGCTAAGTATAGGGGGGTGTGTATATATTTCATATATACTTTAGCCATAACTCGTACTTTGTGTGAGTGTGTCAATAAATAAAATGGCTAAAAACCCTAAAAATCACAAAAATTAAAAATTTTTCATGTACATAAACATTCTTTTATTTGCACATAAATAGCTAGTGTACAAATTATTTTTGTAAAAATGATTTCAAAAATCTTTTGTGTAAAGTTTGTGTAAATATTTTCTTATCAAAATTATGTATATAGTACAAAATTTTTTCTAAAATGTTTTGAAAATCAAAAGTTTGCAAAAATCTTGTGTAAATACTTTTTGCAAAACTTGCACTTCATGCATCATCCATTCATGATTTCAAAACATTTTTCAAAAATTTTGCATGATTGTAAACTTTGTGTAAATAGCATCTTCTGTACATATGTATATAGTTTTTCTGGATGATAGTTGACATTTAAACTAGCCTGGAATCAAATTGAGAAATGGAGCTTGATTAAGATCTTAATCCACCTAACTTCTAAGAGGAACCTTATAGGGCTTAGGTTTAAGGCTTTTCAGGTCAATGGTTACTTAATTCTTTGAGTCCACTAGGCTATGATCACATGTCATCTCAATGAGCCTAAGTAGAGCACTTAACAACAACACATGACTCATATAGACAATGGCTTTACTTGGACACCAGCACTTTGCACCGAGCTCTCTACGGATGAGGTGGTGAGGAGGCAGTCTTCCTTGACTTGGGGTAGCATATGAGGGTAGTACTTCTAGGCGGAACCTCTCTTCTTCTTTTAGTGAAGGAAGTGCGTCTCAACTTGGTCTGGTTGCCATGAGGTCTAACGACGGGAGTTGTAGGTTGCAATAAAGCTTCAAAAGAGGGATAGTCTACTGGCTCAAGAGGAAAAACTCCTTGTATATATGATGCACATGTACATGTTGTATAGATGCACTTGAAAAAAAATGCAAAAAGAAAATAACTCCAAAAAAGTGGTGGGTCTGATAGAAAATGATAATCCCACCGGAGTATGTATATAGAGTGCAATAAGCAAAGCTTGAGTTCATGATTCACCTTATGTAGCTTGCAGCAGGGAGACTTGGCTACACTGGTCAAGTTCCCAAGGGTACATGGCTACACTGGCCTTGACCCATTCTCTTCTTCCTCCTCTTCTTGAGTCGGTTGAACTTGAACTTAGAAGGGAATACCCCGCTCCTCCAGGAAAGGGTGGCCAGATTGAGGTCATAGAGTTACCTTGTTGAGGAGGGTTGTCAAGTCGCCATTTCTGAGGTGGAGAGCTTAGACCTCACATTCACAGGACAAGAAAAGATTCATGGTCTTCAGGGTTTGTGATTGATGACTTGTTCTGATCTGGAGCATTGAGGAGTCTTGGTTATAGATTAGTGGAACTTAGAGGCTGTTGAGTTTTAAACTTAAGTCCCAATAAGGTTCCGACACATTAATAATCCAAAGATCTGATCGAGCTCCATACCTTAATTTAATGAAGGCAAGTTTAATAAATCAACCTTGATCCATGTACATTCTCTTTTTCTTTTTCTTTCTTTCTTTTTTACTTCTTTTTCAAATAAGTGTTTGCTAAGGGACTAGCAAAGTTAAGTATAGGGGGGCACGACGGTGGTGGCTCGCTGGATCAGTGGCTGCTTGCTCCCTCCTCGCTGCAACGCTTGCTGGAGCAAGCTGTCACTCTCGCCAACACGGTGGAGGTCACAGGTAGTGAAGCAAATGAACCAAAGATGCTATTGCTCAAAATGTCCACAGGTACAAGTATGTGTAGAGGTCGAACACAGGGAGCAGAAAGGATAGATCGGGGCAAAATTGCTCAAAATGTGTGTGAATGTGATCAAGTGTCTACTATGCTATTTTTTTGTGGGTTTTTATTTTATATATTTTTTATTTAATTTTTATTTTATATTTTTGTATTTTGATTTTTAATTTTCTGATTTTATATTTTCTTTTTGTATTTTATCTTTTTTATATTTTTTCAATAATAGAATATACACAATATAAGAAATGAGAGGATAAAGGATTTATAAAAATGAGTAAAAATGCTCAAAAATCAGAAAATAAATTGTTTTTGGTCTTTTTATAAATTTTTATTGTTTTTGTGATTTTTGGGGATTTTTCAGAATCTTTTTGGTATTTTTAAAAGCTAAAATAAAGGAAAAGAGTGACTAAACTTGCTGGCCGGAATCAAAATGGGAAGGAAAAATACCCAGTAGTGACAAACTTTTCACAAATTACTTTTAAAACAAAGATAATAAAATAAAGAAAATTCAGAGACAAAGTTTGTATTTTTTGGCTTTTTGATGAATTTTTAATATTTTTAGGAAGGTTTTTGGTGTTTTGTAATTTTTAGGAGTTTTGTTTTGTATTTTTTTAATGATTTTTGGTCTGAAAGTAAAACACACTAAAAGAAACAAAATATATTTTTTTTGGGATTTTTCTAGAGGGTTTTTATATTTTTATGGATTTTATAATGCAAACAGTGCTGAAAATGCGTGTTTTTGAATTTTTATAAATAATAAAATGCAATGAAATGCAAAAATAAAAATAGGACGTCAAACTACTATGCAACAGAGACCTAATATGATTTTTGAGGATTTTTTAGAGGTTAATAGATGCACGCAAAAATTACTAGAAACATAAGAAAAATACACACGGTCAGGGGTATATGTGCAATTAAGGCAAAGTTTGAGGGTTGGCACGCAAATTTCTCAAAAGTTCAAAACTTGAATAGAAGGTTACAACACTAGTTGGAAATAAACAAAGCCGCAAGGTTACTTGTGCAAAAACCCCAGGGTGCACGTGACTTGCACGCGCACTTGGCAGGGGTATACAAGCAATTATCGAAAACTACGGGGCTAAGATGCAAAATTTACACAAAATATAAAAGAGCAGAGGAATGTTTCGGTCATGATATTTAATTACAAAAACGCCAAGGGTGCAATTGCAATTTACCCTCAGCTGGCGCAGATCAGATGGTGGCAGATGTTCCACTAAAGCCACGTGGCAGCTCTACAGGAGGCGATGTCGGTTCGCAATCGACGGGCGAGATTAGAAGATGCGCTGAAGATCTGACGGCTGGCAAAGCTCAAAATCTGACGGCTGCTGCTCTGATCCAAGAAGACCCGTGATCGAACGGTGGCGAGATGTTGATGAAGAATAGAGAAGAATGCCGCGATGGGCGTACTTCTCAAGCCTCGCAGCACCTCGTCCGCGACGTTTGGGGCTCCAAAACGAGCTGGTGAAGCTCCTGCAGGTGTCGACAACTCGTCTGGGGCGTCAAAAGTGGTCGGCGTCCCTTGGAGTGCTCCGGCGGCGGTGGCGACGCGAAGCAGCCCCAGGTGCTTCCGGCAGGTCTCCAAAAATGCCCAAAACGTACACTATGCTCCAAATCCTGCAAGGAATGAGTGAGAAAGGTCACGGGCAAAGTGTCGTGACCTTCGAGAGGAGAAATGGAGGGAGAGGTCGTGAGTTGAGGCTCACCGGAGGTAACTCCGGCACGGAGCGGACGGGGTGTAGGTGAGCGATTTGAAAGCGAGAAGAATGGCTGGGATGAATGAAATGATTACGGGGAAACTACAAGAGAAAGAAAAACACATAAAGATGCAATACCTCGAAGGTTTATACCCGAGATAGGTACCTCACGGCGGACGCCGGAGATGGGGGTGGAAGCTCCTCCCGGCCCTCGCCTGGCCTTGCGCGAAGGAGCTGGAGATCCCCCTGTCATAGGGATCAGCTCCAAAGCAAGGGTTCAACTTGGTTCAAAAGGGATCGAAATCAAAGTGAGGTGACGGGGGCTGTTTTGAAACATGGTGGAGACGGCGCGTAGATCAAGGGATACGAGGCGCGTCAGTGATCCACGCACCAAGGTAACCCTTGGGTGTGTGTCATTGATGCAAGGAGAAGAAATGTCAAGAATACACCATCACCAAAGGGTGAAAGAGGTATCCTCGAAAAATCCGCGAAGTGGGCGAAAAAAACAAGATTCTGACAAGAACAGGGGGGTTAGACAGTTGACCGAGGTCAACTGTCAGACCAACCTGGTTGGTCCACGTGGACCAACCAGGAAAAACCTGCAAAAAATGTTTTATTAATTCATTATAAAATAGTAAATGATATTATTTTATCTAGGTTATTAAATAAAAAATATTTATTATTTTATATAGTATTTTATTCTGATTTTTAATTATTTTTATGAGGTATATTTTTAAAAGTTGCCTATTATGCCCTTTATAGGTATATTACCTATATATTTTATTCTTTTATTTTTATTTTATGTATTTTGATTTTATTATTTTTATTTAGTATTTTATAAAATCATAATATACTTTTATACACACAAATATATTTTTATTTTATTTTATTGATGTGTTTTGTATATTTAATAAAATAGAAGTATGTATCATATAGGTATATTTATAGGTATAGTACCTATGTATATGATATATACAAGTATTTTTATTTTTGTTTCTTTTGTATTTTTATTCTGATTTTAATATACAAATATATTATAAATAATATTTACAAAATAATAAAAATATAAAATTATAAAAATAATGAATAAATAATAAAATGAATATTTTAATCTGTACAAGTATACAATGAGGGTCCAAAACTCAACTTTCAAACCGTAGCTCCGCCAAATGCGAAACCACTGCCATTAAATAGCTTATTTTAAATTATATACAATTAAAGGTTTGATGCATTTGGAGTTTTTATTTGGGAGATACAGGTCTGGGAAGTTGGGATTCTAGATTTTTATTCAGATCATAACTTTTTATCTATACATTACTTTTCAGTGAAATAAATTTTGTACTTTTCTTTATTTAATTATCTACAACTTTCATGTACAAAGTTTCTTTATTTGAGGTATAAAAAGTGGAACCAAAAATAGGTCCCAAAATGAATAAAGAATGAATAAAATAAAAGGGATTTGTATTGTATTTTGGCCCTTATCTCCCCCTACTTTATTCCTTGTCGACCTAGTCATCGAGATGCCTAGGTCTCGGGGTTTCGGGTCATAAAATATTTACAATATTTTATTCTTTTTCTTTTCTTTTCTTTATTCTATAATTTTGGCTTTAAAAACCGCATTTTATACAGTATTTACACCATGATGCATGAATGCTAAAATACCTATATTAAGCCTATTTACACGCATTTACTAGGGTTTTTAAGGCCAAAATAATAGAATAAAGATGATGAAACGTAGATTCATCACCTATCTACCTGTCGAAGCAGGTGGAGGCTACTTGGTGCTAGTCAATTGAACCTCGAATAGTTCAGCCTGTGATATTTGCTAGGATCGGGGTACATTATATGGAAGACGTGGATTTTAGCTCTATCTTAGGGTGTGCACACACACTCTGTACCCTCACTCAGCCTGAAATCAAGGTCAGGGCTGCTCTCTCGCAAACAAGGGTTAATTTTAGTCAATCTTTTTGGTCCAATTCAACTAGCATTCCCGATTTTAGAGATTAGTTGTTACTGTAATTAATCCACACAAGCAATCACGTCTACCATCTAGTCTCAATTCCTTTATCCTAGGTTAGAAAAATCGAGAGAGAATCGGAAAAAGCCGATGCGATCGAGAAAATGATGATGAATTCTTGAGTAAGAAGACTTACAGTGCCTCTAGATCTCTACAATGCAGGATGCAATACTGAATTGAAATTTTACACTAAATGAATGCAAGCAATGAAAAGTCGCTCCTAGACAGGCAGTTCTAATAGCGAGTGAAGAACGAGTTTAAATTTGGCTACATTCCTGCGGTCTAAGTGCGTCTTTTATTGGTGAAGTGTGGTCCTGGATAATATGAGCTCAAACATCCCTAGTAAGCTCTAAGAGCCGCGAGTGCAGGTTCTATTCTACGTTAAGCAACCATACAACACAGAGAGTCTATTTATTTAGTCACACACGTGAGAACCCAAATGGGAACCACTTTAAATGTGCAATTATAACAAGTTTATGAAAATTAAAGTCTCTCTTCAAAGATCTCCTTGGCTTCTCAACAGTCAACTCGATCCACGAATCGTCGGCCTCTGGTGCACTTCGAGATGCGTCGACTTCAAGAAAGCCGCTCCAAGTCCACTGGGCCCTCGCACAAAAAGATGAAAATTATGTCAAAGAGAGACAAAGAAAAAATAAGCAGAGAAATAATTGGGGGAAAATGGAATAATTACAAGTGGTTCGTGGGTCAGACTACCCGAATGAAGGGAAAACCTAATTCTAAATTTCTAAAATGATCCTAAGTTGTTTTCCTCTCTGGCAACGGTGCCATTTGATTGTAATTTTTTTGTAATTTTTAGGCGATACAAATGCAAATGCACGACCTTGGATGAACTAGGTTATTAAGAAAATATGCAACTTTCAAACAAATAAATTAATGCTAAATGATGAACATGCAAACACAGGGTTCAAAATGCAATACAAAATTAAAATTGATTAAAAAAATATGTTGACTGGACTAAAATGCAATTACCAAAACTTGTAGGGACAGAGATGCAACTTCTCTATGGGCGCGTGTGAGTCGCACGTGCTTTCCAGCCGGCGGGGGTATGGACGTGAACAATTGAAACTCCAAGGGCCTTATCGCAATTTTCAGCATGTGCATGTGCTTCTCACATAATCACCAGTTGGCGGGGTGCTCTCGTGATTTACGGAAGCTGGAGGGTGAATTCTGTAAATAGCCCAGTAAGTCACGTACACTGCATGTGATGCTTGTCCAGCGGGGGCTTCGTGTAAATTATAAAATGGCAGGGGGGTACGGCCACAATTGTCCCCACCCACCACGTACGTGAATGTTACGTGTATGGGTCAAGCCTTTCTCTTCTATGCAGCAACAAATAGAGGCAGAGGAGTTGGGAGTCCAGCGAGGAGCGTGGATGGTGGCGCAAGCTGAAGTGAGTTGCCTCCTACAGAAGGAGTGGCTTGGAGAATGTGTGGTGGCTGGAGGAAGACCTGGGGGTGGCGCGTAAGCGCGGTCGTAGAAGGGGGCTGGCGATCGCATGTGCCGGAGGGAAGGAGGTTGAGATGCGACCACGGGTGGAGAGGTGCTGGGCCTGGAGCACGATCGTCGCTCGCGCAGAGCAGAGGCACGCGGATGACGGCCGCGTGGCGAGAAGGCGGTGGCTAGAGCCACGCAGCCTGACTGTGCGCGCTGGCGATGCTGAAGGTGAAGGGGCTACTACGGAAGGCCGGCGGCACGGTTGAAGGCCACGAATGGTTCGGGCGTGCGTCTGGTGCACACAAGAGGGGGAGAGGCGGCCAGCGACGATGGCTAAAGATGTAGGTAGCACGACTGAGTGAGGAGGGAGGAGAGCAGTGCGCGGAGAGATGCTGGAGCGGCCACGAGCGAGGCATCTCTGGAGGTCGCGTGGGTGCACGGAGGTACTTGCAATCAAGAGTAGAGCTCGAGCCAAGCTCGATTATGGTGGAGGAAAGTAGGAGAAGAAGATGGGAGAGGGATGGATACAGGAGGATGAAACAGGGGAAGTTCCCCTATGAACAAAGGAACTCCTGCTATTTGTTTAGAGACGGTAAATTTTTGACGAAATGATTGATGAAAGTTCTCCAAATAATTCGATAAAAATCACCATTGCGATAATAATATGTGATTTGTCCGTGGAAGTGCTATTGTTTTTGTGCATTGATGGATGGAGGATGGTTAATCTAAGATAGAGAGAGGAAGGAGAAGGAGGATGAAGCAGAGATGAAGAAGAGAAGATCAAGAAGAAGACGTTACATGGAGATGGAATCGGATGCCTAGGAGGAGGAGTGTATGCTCCGACTGATTGTCGCTCGAGGGTGCGGCTGGGCCTGAGCTTCAACAACTCGCAATGGAGCTGCGGAAGGGTTAAGCCCCTTGAATCTCGCCTGGGAAGAAGATGGGTTGTCGCTCAACTATAGAGCTCCCTAGCTGTCACCTAAGGTTGATAGGAGCTCTCCACTCCTTCACCTTAAAAATGGTGAATGATGTGAATCGTGGGAGGGGGATGGGAATAAAAAGAGGAGGAGGAAGTTGGAAAGAGATGGAGAAAGTGGAGGAGTGGGGAATTAATGGCTTGGAGTGGGGAACAAGTAAAAGGGGAGAAAATAAATAAACAAATAAATAAATAAAATAAGTAGGCTACTAAAAATAAAGAAGAGAAAGTAAATAAAGAAAATAAAATAATAAATAAAATAAATAATAAAATAAAATACGAAATTAATAAATAATAATAAAATAGGGTGACATGTGGCGGCTCCAGGAGCTGCCATGTGTCGCACCTAGAAAAATCAAAAAATAAATGTAAAGAAAATAAAAAAGAAATAACAAAAGTGTTCAAATCAAAAAGTGCTCAACAGGAAAGTTTCCCATTTTGACGAGATCTACAACTTCTGTGAAGGATTGAAAATCAAAAGAAGTCATCTGTACAAAGTGCATTTTTAGGTGGTACCTTATAGATGTAAAATATCGCATTTTTATGTTTTGTATTTTTTTGTTTATTTTCAAATAAGATAAAAGTCAAAAAAAATGTAGAAAAATTGAAAGAAATATTTACAATTTTAATCTAATTTTATTTGGATTTTTAATAATTAAGAAAATAAAAGGATAAAATACACGAGCAAAAAGGTCCATATGTACAATACAATAAGGGCCCAAAATCTAAGTTTCACATTCAATCTCCGATTTTTATGAAATTAGTCTTATTTTGAAGGTCTTTGAATGTATATTACTTTAAAAGGAGTATACCTAAATCGGATAAGGTATGATAGAGATATGCACATTTTAAGGTTCATAGTTTCAAACTTGGATTGGGACTTTTTGATATTTTTCCTTTATTAGTGTTAGTAATATATACACTATAGAGTTGATTTTATTAGATTTGGAGATATTATAAAATAGATACAAATATGGTATTGACAGATGATTTTACAAGGAATTTCAGGCTTCTTATTTATGCAAATATGAATGCTAAAATACATATATTATTTACACATGCAAGAATGCTAATTATACAATATAAGTGATGAAATGCAGCTAATCACTCGGGAACAAAGCTCTATTTTCAACTTTTAGAGTGATGAATTATAGATTCATCAATGAAGTGGCCTAATACAATCCCATTAGTTACCATAAAGTGAATCGTCTCTCACGAGAACACTAAGTTTTCCTCACAACATCTCTGAAGTGCTTAGTCTAAATAAGTAAAACATGTGTCAAAACTATCCCCGTAGATCGAGAAATCATCCATGAAGACCACTAGAAAACTACCTACCATTTCGGTAAAACGGCCAACATACACCTCTGGAATGTTGTGGGGGCATTACACAATCCAAAGGGTATCCATCTAAAGGCGTAGGTATCAAATAGACAAGTAAAAGTAATCTTCTCCTGATCCTCCGGGGTGATTACAACCTAATTGTATCCCGAGTACCCATCCAAGAAACAAAAGAGCTCCTTCTCTGCCAGCCTCTCGATAATATGATCAATAAAGGACAGTGGAAAGTTTTTTTGTCGCTAATTTCAGGTGTCGGTAATTTATGCAGAGAGGTAATGAAGTGTGTAGACGAGTCGGAATCTCCTCACCACGATCATTCGTCACAATTGTAATCCTGGATTTCTCCGGGACCACATGTAACAGACTAGCCCACTTGGAATTTGAAATGGGATAAATAAAGCTAACATCACACCATTTCTGTACCTCCAAGCATCTGAACCACAAGAACATGCGCAACAAAGGAGAGAAACGCATCTTTAACATGGCCACCGTGAATGCAATCAGTGACCTCCCATAGAAAAAGAAAAATAAGGGAGAACCCAAAATCAGATGCTAGATCTTTAACCAAGTGTTTGAGCGGACTATGCTTGATAGCGGGTCTTTAATAAATCTCATGCCCTCCTCAATACTGCAAGAAATTAGGCTTGGACTGCTTAAGCCAACTAGAATGATCTTACAATTCGCAGATCTATCTGTGAAGCGACCCAGAGTTATGTTGGAGGACGTTATCATAACTGTGCATGACATGAAATTTCCAGTTGATTTTGTAGTCCTAGATATGGGCTCACGTACATCTTTACTCCAGACCCTGATCATTCTAGGTCGATTGTTCCTTCACACAGCTGAGGCGGTCTTCGACTACGGTTTGGAAAGTTCACCTTCTGCTCCAACTTTGACAAAGTTACTTTGGATATGGTCAGTGAGCCGAAAGTCACATCTGACGGAGGGAAGCCAAATTCAACAATTCAGGGTTTAGGTTGGGTTATCGGCTAATGGCAACTTTTCTCTCAATGACGTACGGTCGGTAGGTATTGGATCATCGATGTCAGTGATCAGCAAATCTCTTTGAATGATACTTTCACACGAGAGTTCCTTTCAGAGGAAGACCTGGATAGCATAGTCCATCCATGCTTCCTTGCTGACAAGGAGACTAAATCATAATTCGAGTCACTGAGTGGCATGTTCAAAGAAGATTCAAGCCAGTCTGAATAGGAAGAGTTAATTACAAACATGTACGACACTTTCATTTTCGAGCCAGGAGTGAAAGAGGTGGACAACACCTCATTGAAATTAGCATTTCATCCAAGTATCAGCACAGTTTCTGAAGTAGCCATGGAGCAAACTCAATAGATACCAGAACTCAAACTACTCCCTACAGGTCTAAAGTGCGCATTCCATGCAAGTGAAGAGAACATGTACCCGATCATCATCAACAATTGTCTGACACTAGATCAAGAATCTCGACTTCTCAAGGTTCTAGAAAAAACTACAAGACACTTGGTTGGAGCATTTCTGATCTCCGCATGTTAAATCCAAGTCCATGTTCACATCACAATTATCTGGAAGAAAATTGCAAGTCGTCCCGAGAGTTTCAGAGAAGATTAAACCCTAATCTGTGTGACGTAGTGATGAAAGAAATCATGAAGTGGTGTAAAGCAAGGTTCATTTACCCCATTTCTGATTCTAAATGGGTGAGCCCCCTACATGTAGTGCCAAAGAAATCAGGGCTCTCTGTTGTAAAGAATGATCAAGGAGAGGAGATCTCTACTCGAGTACCAACATCTTGGTGGGTGGGTGTAGACTACCGTCGTCTGAATGTCGCAACTAAGAAGGACCACTTCCATCTACCATTCATTGATCAAGTTCTTGAGAGACTTACAGGGAAGGAATACTTCTGCTTCTTAGATGGGTACTCCAAGTACAACCAAGTGGTGATCGCTCCTAAAGATCAAGAGAAGACAACTTTTACCTATTCGTTCAGCACCTATGCTTTTCGGAGAATGTCCTTTGGCCTTTGTAATGCTCCAACAACATTCCAGAGGTGCATGCCCACAGTCTTTGTAGATATTGTGAGAAGTTTTCTCAAGGTCATCATGGATGATTTCTCTTTCTATAGTGACAGCTTCGATTCTTTTCTTCAACACATAGACAGAGTACTCCAGAAATGTCGTGAAATCAATCTTGTACTATCTTTAGAAAAGAGTCACTTCATGGTTACATAAGGAATCGTGTTGGGCCACATCGTCCCCAAGCGAGACATGGAGGTTGACCTGACGAAGGTAGATGTAATCTCTAAACTCAAGCCACCTCAGAATATGAAAAAATGTAAGGTCATTCTTAGGTCATGTCGACTTCTATCGCCATTTTATCAATGACTTCAGCAAGCTTCCCCGACCTCTCACTGAGATGCTTTGTAAGGACACCAAGATTATTATTGATCAGACGATTCTTCAATCTTTTTATCAACTGAAAGAGCTAGTTACTCAGGCTCCAATCCTACAGCCACCCGATTGGTCTCTCCCCCTTGAGATCATGACGGATGTGTTAGATTTTGCAGTTGGGGTTGTAATAGGACAAAGAAGAGACAAGGTGCCCTATGATATTCACTACGCCAGCAAGACACTCGATGAAGCATAAAGAAATTACACCGTCACAGAAAAGAGCTGCTTGAGGTAGTGTTCTCTTTAGAAAAGTTCAGATCCTATCTGTTATGATCAAAAGTCATTATTTAACTAACCACTCTGCCATCCAATACTTACATCATAAGAAGGATGCCAAATCTTGACTATCTCAGGTGGATCCTTCTCCTCTAGAAATTCGATTTGGAGATCCGAGACAAGCCTAGAGTTCAGAATGTAGTGGTAGACCATTTATCCAGAATTGATTGCCAAGATACTCCACTAAGTAGTGCACTGATAACAAAAACTTTCCCTAATGAATCAATTCTCAATGTGGCTTCTCTTCCTTTATATGTCGATATCGTGAACTACCTCACATCTGGGGTGGTACCACAAGATTGGATGCGAGTCAAGAAGGACAAATTCTTGTCTGATATTCATTTTTACCACTGGGAGGATTCACATCTGTTCAGGGAAGGCACGGATTGCATTTGGTGTCGGTGTATCCCTCAGGAGGAGTACACAAGTGTCCTCAAGCATTACCATAAGCTCGAATCTGGTGGACACCATTTTGGAAGCAAAACGACAGTTAAGATACTGCAGTGTGGCCTCTGGTGACCCACATTCTTCAAGGATGCAAATAACTATGTGAAAGCATGTACGGATTATCAGAAAATGGGAAAACCCCTGGGAGTTACAGAAAGCATGCCCCTCAAATATATCCATATATCTGATGTGTTCCATACATGGGACATCGATTTTATGGGTCCATTTCCTAATAGTCAAGGCTATGAATACATCCTTCTTATCGTTGATTATGTGAGTTGATGGGTGGAAACCATTCCATAAGCCGTGGATAGCAAAACAGTTTGCAAGTTCCTGAAAGATAACATCATCTCATGGTTCGACATTCCAAATATTCTTATTTCAAGGAGGCATCCACTTCATCAATAAGGAGGTTAGGAAATTAAATGAGGAGTATACCATCGATCACCGGGTTTCATCCTTATCATACGCAGTCAAATGGCTTGACCAAACTTTCAAACATAGAAATCAAGAGATATTTCAGAAACTCATGAGGCTAGACAGAAGGAAGTGGTCACAACTTCTGGACTCAGTTCTCTGGGCATATAGAATGGCTACAAGTCTCCCTTGGACATGTCACCCTATCGCCTTGTATACGGAAAGCCAAGCCACTTGCTAGTAGAATTGATTCACAAATCATTGTGGATAGTAAATATCTACAACCTCGACTCACAAATGGTGGTCAACAGAGAAAGATGGATCTGAATAGACTCTTGAAATTCAGAGATTATTGTACGACAACAGTCTGATGTATAAGGAGAAGGTCAAACACTGGCATGACAAGCACATCATAAGAAAGACCTTTGAACTTGGACAAAAAGTCTTGTTGTTTGTTGCGAAATTGAAGATATTTTCAGGACAATTAAAGAGCAAATGGACAGGGTCATACAGAGTCAGGATCGTACGTGACAACGGAAGCGTATTGATATCAGAATTGTTAGCTGACGCACATCCCTTCATAGTCAATGGTCAGTTACTAAAGCCATACTTAGAGCATGATACTTTCTAGGTCATTGTCGATTCTGTACAAGTAATTCTGTAGGAAGACTTCATTGCTACAACAGCTTCAGTGGAGCCGGACAATGCTCCCAGAAACATTTTTGATTAGTTGATCTTTTTCTTCTTTTCTTCATTTCATTTTCATTCTTTAAATTTTTTCCTCCATGTTGTCCTCACCCCATTCATCTATGTTGTACTTAGGATATGCTTCATCCTAAGTATAGGGGGTGAGAACCCTCGAGTTATTCAATCTTTGATCCCTCGCTTGTCTCCTCAGCTTTTGATTTTATGTCTATACTTAGGGATATTTTACCCTAAGTATAGGGGGACAAGCCGAGCCGATGATTTATTCGTTCCCAGCCTCGACCCTCCCTGTATGTTGAATACAGCCTGCTATACCTAGGCTTATTTGATCCTAAGTATAGGGAGGACGGTCGACTTCTTATTCTTTATTCAGTCGTTGTAGTATAGTCTTTCCTATACTTAGTACAAGTTATGTCTTCCTTTTCTCTTCGATCTATGAGGATATAGCTCAATCTAAGTATAAGTGGTTGTATATACGTTGTATGTACTTTAGCCATAACTCGTACTTTTGTATTTTCAAATAATATGGCTAATTAATAAAAAATTAAAACACATAATAAAATTCTTTGTATATATCGATTAATAAATCAGGTTAAAAATGTTTTGCAAAATATTTGAGAAATGGTTGGAAAATCACTTTGAAAAATCTTTTGGAAAACTATTTGGAAAAATTTTGTAAAATATTTTCAACCTTTGTAAAAATATTTTATTTGTGAAAATTCCTTTTTTATTTGAATAAAATATTTTGAAAATCTATTTTGCAAATGGTTTGGAAAATGGTTGTAAAATTAGTTTGAAATATATATGCATATTGTTCGAAAAATCTTTGCAAAATGATTTTCAAAATTTTGTAAATAGTTGCAAAAATTATTTGTCAAATTACTTTTTAAAATAAAGCTTTCAAAATGTTTGTGAATATTTAAAATTATTTTAAGAACCATATACAAGTTTCAATCAAATAAGATTCTTTACAAATTATGTACATAAACTTATGAATAACTAACATGTGTAAATTCTTGAATCCTAATTCTTATAAATAACAAGATGCACTCCTGTGTAAATACATGCACATAGTTATTTGACATAACTCTTTTGTTTTTGAAAAATCACTAGAAATTCACAAAATCAAAAATCTATAAAAAAATTTACAAAGTGTTTTCAAAATTACATAAAAAATTGCAAAACTTTTTTCAAAAATTCATAAAAAGTTCAAAACCAGATAATTGCATCGCAAAAATATTTTATGCATTGTGCATAATATTTGCATTTTCGGATTGATAATGACAATTGAACAAGTCTAATAAAATCTGAAGATTGGAGCTCAGTTATATACTAATCTACTTAATCACAGGAACCTTAAGGGAACTGGAATTGAGGCACTTCAGGTCTACTAGACTTAATTATTTGAGACCATGAGACTTAGTTCAGTGTCCTCTTGACTTCCTAAGTAGAATATTTTGTAACACATGCATGACTCTTGTCAACAGCGTCCTAGCTTGCACACATGCACCTTGCACATTGTTCAACTCAGTTGAAGTGGTAGAGGCTTGGATTTGCCGACATGAGACACAAACCAATGGAAACATCAAAAGTCACATATATGTGACCATTGCACCCCAAGCCGATCCAGTAACCATGAGGTCTAATGAAAAATTCGTGGGTTGCAAAGAGGGGCAATCTACTAGCTCAAGAGGAAAATTCCTTATGTAAATGTTGATGTATATAGTATTAGAAAAATAGACGAGCAAAACTCAAAGAAAAATCAATTATCGTCGGAGTATGTAAGTATTCAATAAGCAAGCTTGAGCTTCAAAGTCAAAAACATTTGTGAATCTGCAGCCAGATGACTTGGCTACACTGGTCAAGCATCCTAGGATAGGTATCTACACTAGCTACCATCCATTGTCTTCTCCACCTCCTCTTTTGAGCTGGTTGCACTTGAACTTATAAGGGAATACCCCACTTCTCGACGAAAGAGTTGTTGGATTGGGGAATTAGAGTCACCATGTTGAAGAAGACTAACTTTTATCGCTTCAGCCGAGAGGAGTTGTATATCACACACACACAGAGACACACACACATACACACACACACACACAAACACACACACTGTATAGACTCATAGTCATAAGGGATTGCGTATGTCATTGATCTGTTCTGAACTGACTTTTGAAGAGACTTGGGCAGGGTTTTGTGATTCTCAGAGACTGTTGTGTTGCAAGTCCTATTATCGAACAAGGTTCCAACCAAATCAAAAATCTAAGGATCCGAATGAGCTCCAAACTTTGATATTATGAGGACAAGTTTAAATGTTAAAATCAATCCAAGTTCTTCTTTTTCTTTATTTTCTTTTTTGCACTTATAGGCATAAGTGTTTGCCAGGGACTAGCAAAAACAAGTATAGGGGGTGATGAATTTACATTTCATCACATTTATTTTTTTTCATTTTGACCTTAAATCCCTAGTTAAATGCATGTATATATCATTAATTTTTCAAAATGAACACCTGATAAAGTGTACATAATACTGTATAAAATATTATCCATTTATTGTATTTAATTCCAAAATAAAAGAATAAAGGAAGAAAATAAAAAGATATGAAACACCATAGGTGTTGAGTAACCCTAGACCTCGAGACCATGTCATCATGATGACCATGTCGACAAGGAATAAAGTAGGGGGAGATAGGGCGGAAGAACTGTACAACCATACATAAACCCCTAATTTTAAATCATCTATAATTGATTTTTGGGTTGTTATTTCTACATCTTAAAGAATAAAATCCTATATATAAATAATGTAGATAAAAATACAAAGAAAAATACAAAATTTATTTCTCAGAAAAATAATGCACAGTAAGCCTCAGACACACAAAATAAAAATCCAGAATAAAAAAACTTCACAGACTTGTATCTTCACCATACTGTATTAAAATGGATCAAAATCACCTTTAATTTTATATAATTTTTAATAAGCTATTTAATGAATGTAGTTTCATTTAATTTGGAGCTAAGATGTAAAAATTAGGTTTTGGACACCCATTGTGCAATATACTTGTATATTTTATTCAATTTAATTATTCTTTACATTTTTCAAATTATTTTATTTTTATAAAATTGTAAATATTATTTAAAACACATATCTGTAATTAAAATAAATTAAAACTATAAAAATAAATCATATATTTCAATATAGAGATGTAATATACATATATATATACCTATAAAGAATCTATACGTAATTATTTAAGTATAAAAATAAGCTCACAAAAATACAACAAAAATACCTAAATATGTAAATAAATAATTAAAATAATACAAAATACATGTTTAAAATACTAAAATATATAGTATAAAACAAAAATTATGTTCAAAATACATATATATATATATATATTTGCCTACTAATATACATGCAAATATTAACTTGTAATAAAACACCTCGAAAAAATAAATAAAAATATTAAATAAATACTACATAAAATTAAGAATATTTTTTAAATTTAATAAAAATTATTTAAAATTTTGTTATTTTATATTCATTTTCCAAGGCATTTTCGCCTTGGAAATTCCTAGTTGGTCCACGTGGACCAACCAGGTGCATTTGTTTGTTGATCTCTAGTCAATTGTACATCATCTAAAGCCTCCTGTGGAAGAATCACGGGAGGGCTCTCTTCTCCCATTTCTCGTACCTCCGCCACACTTCCATATTCCTCGAGACCCTCACCAATCTCGAGCCATGTCGTCCTTCTCCCTCGCCCATGTGAGCATCTCCACCAACCACCCTCAATCTGCCCACCATCTCTGCATCCTTTTGGCCGAAAGTTCCCCTATAAATACCCCCACCCGGCTTTCATTTCATTTTTTATCTCTCTTTGCCCATCGTAACCCCCATTTGAATCCACCGTTGAGCTCCTGGTGACAGCAGGGTCTGCTTGGCCATTTGTGGTGTGGACAAGGTGGACGAGATCCAGATCCAAGTCTGTCGACTTCCCCCTCCGATGGCCTCTTCTACTCCGAGTTTCCTAAGCTCGTTGAGTTTCTAGGTACCCATAGATCTCTTGAATTTGTTCCAGTAGTCTAATCGTAGGTTTGATTGCATCTTTGAATCTCGCTTGTAGTTTAATTTGGAAAAATCAAAACCACCGGAGCTTCAGCTCCGGCCCCAAATTCTCTATGTATCGACTTGGTTCTGACTCCCTTCCACCTCCATTCATTTCCCCCAATGCTTTTTCGCAAAAGCACTTTGTTTTTCGCATGATCCCTGTAAGGGATCAGATCAGCAGACTCCACCTCTACCGCCTTCACAAGAGTCCCACCATCTCGTAGCTCCCGTGCACATATAACTTCAATAAAGGGTTGAGGATATGTCCCTCGACCCCTTTAACATTTTGGACAGATCCGCGATAGCAACGAGAACCTGGAGCCCCACCTGAAGATTTGAACAGGGGCTCCAGGTCAGCCGACCTCTAGTTCTCTCTCAGCGAGCTCTGGATCCTGTGGAGGTACCTGCAGCACATGTGAAGCTTCCAAGAAGCTAAGGATCTGACCAGATCGGACAGAGAGGGTCGGATGGATGAGATAGAGGAGATCAAAGTTCGACAGAGCTTTGTTCTTGAGCGTTCTTCATGAACCCTTGAGAATTGCCAAATCAGAGCCTTGGACCAGATCTAATCTGGGCCGTTGAATCTAAGGCGAACCATTGTCAACAGCTACCGTCCAGATTGCCACATGGAAGACCCTGAGCCCTCTACTAGCACACAATTAAAGGGGTAAACTACTAAGCAACCCCTCTGTTTTTTGTAATTATTTTCTAGTCTTATAAATAATTATTTCAGTTATAAATTTTGTGTAAATATTGCATATTGTCCCCCAGTACTTTATGCATATTGCATCCGGTTCTTGTGCCATGTCGACTCACATGGTGCCCATGTGAGTTGAACATTTGCGCTTAATCCCCTCCAGCTTTATATATTTAGGATTTAATATTAAAAAGTGTGTATTTATTCCAAAAGTTTGGGATATTTTGCATTGTACCCATGGACTTTATTTAAATTACAAAAATACCCTTGTCAATTCTGTTTATTTTATTTTATGTATTTCATTTTTAATTAAATAACTACTTTACTATAAAAATTGTGAAAAAATAAATGAATGTGCTTTGAATGATATCAATTCATGCTACCATTTTTATTTGTCATTTCATTGCAATTTCCATTTATTAAAAATTGTTTGTGTGCTATTTAATCCCTGTTAAGAGGTAAAACTATAAAATTAGAAAAATACCTTTAAAATTCCAAAAAATTCAGTACTTCTTATTATAGTATTTTTTATCTCTAGACAAAAATGCCTAAAAAAGAATAAAATCAAAAAAACTTAAAAATATCCAAAATCCTTATAAAATTTAAAATAATCTTCAAAAAAACGCAAAAATATTAGTTTTTGTTTTGTATTATTATATATACATATTATTACATATCAAAATTAGTTTTGAGATTTTTTGAATCTATTTACTATTTTAAATCTCAAAACAATTCGTCTTATTTACAAGTCCCTGATTTTGTATATTTTGGACTTTAAAAATACCTAAAATTACCAAAAAAACCCAAAATATTAGAATATAAGAATATAAAATTATTTTATGAACTTTGATTATATATACACTTATAATTATAATATCTTATATTGTATAATATACCTATATATATCTATATAATTAACATTACTATAATTATTATAAATACCTTATAAATATTTTAAATCCTTTAAAAATAAAAAGGACCATTATTTATGCATTTTTTATTTTGTATAATTATTATATATTATATATTATATATCTCTTATATTATACATATTATATATATAGTTATATATATCTATATTATACATATTAAAAAAGAAACTAAAGAAAAGTATAAAAAGAAAATAAAATTTATAAAATTAAAATTTAAAAAATATGTAAATATATATATATATATAAATTAAAAATAAAAAATCACAAAACATTAATTTATTAATTACGTGAATATTGTATAAATATACCTATAATAATTATTCATATTTATGTAGTATTAATATATCTACTGCACCGACTTGTATTCATGTGTTCGACCCTTACTCTACTTGTCACTATACACACATTATAGTAGGGTTACGATAAATTTTGATCCACACATCCATATTTGATCGCTTTATTTACATAATTGTTTGGTGATTGTTGTTTTATTCGTTAGCCGCCGCGCATGCCCACCGCAGCGGCTGAGGCCTGCCTTGTGCGACCTCACGATCGCCTCCTCGATGGTTGACAGATAAACAAGGAGGGTGAAGATCACTCCACGTCAACGAAGTGATGGGTAGTTGAAGCCCATTGGATAAAATGAGATCCAACGGTTGAGGAGTGTGCCACATAAGAATGAAGGATTGATGTTGGCTCAAGCGATCCAATAATTGATGGGAGAGGCATAAGCTAAAGAATAGCCGACCTACATAACTGGCTCAAATGCAGCCATGTCGCCCAATATGAAAATTTAAAAATAAGAAATTAAAGTAAAATAAAAAAGAAATAATAAATGATCTCAAATAGAAAAGTGGTTCAACACGGAAGATGTCCGTCTCGATGAGATCTACAACTTTCATGATGGGCAAAAATAGAAGAGACCTCATTTTAACATTCTTACATTTTTAGTATGTATCTAATGCATATTGAATACCTATTTTTGTGATTTTTATATTTTTTATATTTTTAATAAGAACTCTATTTATGTACAAATGCATATACAAATTAATCTAATTTTATGGATTTTGATAAGAAGAAAAATTAGGGAAAATATGCACAATATATAGACTATATGTAAGAGAATGATTAGAGTTTTATTGAATGATCGATATACACTAATTATCCCTACTTATATGCAATGTGTGGATTGTTTATTTGAGCTTATTAAGGGATTTATTTGGTGATCTATTGAGGGGATTAAGCTAAGAATGAGCAATAAGATGGTTGAATCATTGATTCATCATGGGTTCAAGGCAGTGTATTTGAAACTGGATCGGACCATCCGGTTCGACCAGTCTGACCGGTGAACCGAGCATAGATTGGTCTGGTTAACCAGTTCTTGTCGACAATCCACCCAGTTCAACCTATCATTTTTAATCTGGTTTAAACAGGTTGAACCAAAGTTGAACCGTATTTAATTTTTAATTTATTTAAAAATAATGTTGGTAGTGGAAGTGGAACCCATGACCTTTGGTTGCAAATTTCAAACTCCTAACCAACTACTCTAACATAACTTGTTGTTTATAATGAGTTTTAAATATAATTAAGCTACTATTATGTTATAAAGCAACTAGTCCAGATAATATAGATATATATATATGATATGTATTACATTTGATGGTGCATACAAAAAAATTTTATGTATAATGTGAAATATATATTGTCTATGTATTTTATTTATATTTCAAGTATGTTTAAGTGTATATTATATATATATTATTTCATTTCGGTTTGATTATTCAGTTCAACCACTTTTTTTCTCACCGGTCTGGTTCAATCTGATTTTAAATAATGATGATGTCATCATCCGGTTATACCGTTTAGCTTACATAATTCAACTCAATCCGACCAATTCGGTAAGGTTTCTGATTCGACGTCTGGTTCGATTTCAAAAACATTGGTTCAAGAGGACATGCATGTTGGTGGAGAGGCTGATTTCTCGAAGGGTGAATAGTCATATTTAAGCTTTTGACAACATCTCTATTTTCTCCAATGCGTAAATATCTCCTTCTAAAGGATATGAAAAAATCCTCAAACGCATCACGGAAGCGTAAGCGTCGTATCGAATACGAAGAGGAACGACTAGTCACACTAGTTGTTCTATGCAGCGGAAATTAAAAAATTTTCATGTGAAGAAACCACATGATCCAAGAACACTTCTCGGATTGTTTCATCTAAACCACAAACAAGTACAGGATTACCTCTTGAAGCGTGGTTGTGATCGAGTTTCTAAACGAAGAGACCTCCTGTCTCAAGTTTGATCCGACGGAGGAGACGCTTGCGAGCATATTGATGAAACACGTGCTCCTCGCAATCCACGTTGATGATCCAAGCGGCAGATCTTCTGATCTCGACACACGAGATCCAACGTCTTCTTCACGAGCGAGGTGCATCGAATGAGACAGAGATCCACGAGCAAGCGATCGGGCAGCATAACGACGATACTGCGGCGATGGAGACTCTCTCTAGGGCATCCAGGGTGGACGGCCACATGAGAGAAGGAGAGAGGGCATGTAGAGAAAAAAATAAAGAGAGAGACTTATGTTCTCTTGTGTAAAGAAGAGCAAAGGGGTTACCTCTCCTTTTATAATATTTTGGGATCCATGATCTCAATCCATGGACAACACAAATCCAATGGGTCACATTGATTTGTGTTTCTTTTAATGGCTAAGATTTATGTTGGTAAAAACCAACAACAATTAATTTAATTTAGATTAAATCTATATTAATAAGTCAATATAAATCAATACCAAATAAAATCAAGCAATCATGGAGATTATTGGAATGAAGATTGCCTCCTTCCATAATATGGGATTTGGTGGCAATCTCATGTAATCTCATGATATCTCATGAGATTACATTATTCCATGGAAATCTCCAAGATTTACAACAACACTTGTTGTAAATTATTCAACAAAAATAAATCATAATTATTTTGTGAATATTGCAATCTTGCCATTGGAAAATTGTGAATCACATTCACAACCCAAAATAAAATGTAAATTACATTTTCAATTTAATGTCCAATGTGAATTCAATTTACATCAACATTTAATTAACAAATGTAAATTACAAATAGCTCTCTCTTATATATTATAAATCACATTTATAATATATATGATTAATATGGATATTTCTATCCACATTATTCATATCTATAATAATTAAATCACATTTAATCATCTTGGAACTCTTTTCTCTTGTGCCCAAATAATATGAATTGCATTCACATTTTTTACATCTTTGATAATAAAATCACATTTAATTATCTAAGATAACTCTCTTTATAATATGAATCGAATTCATATTAATCATGATAATTAAATCACATTTAATTATCCATTTTCTCAATGGTCGGATACTTATATCAACAATGAAATTATCTTGAACTCTTTCAAGGATAATGTGCTTTCTCCGCGAATACTTGGAGATAAGGACATGGCGATTGTATTGTTCTACGTATAGTGACTTGGATATTGAGATCACATCTCAAATCCAGATCTCGGGCCTCCCATAGATGCTTGATTAAATTAAGACCGCAAATCTAATCTTCTCATTGCATCTGAATCACATTCAGATCAATGTCCAGCATTAGGATCAAGATCAGATTACTTCTCTACTGAGAGGAGTCACTAAAATCCAGACCTGTTTCATCACTCCCTAGGAATGAAAGTGTCATGGTTGTACAATCGTTTATGATCACATCACCCTCAGGTATTCCTAATACATGTACATCCTGCATACTAGAAGACCCAGAATAATCTCGAAGTATAAGATCAATTTTACATTGTCTACTTCAAGGATTTATCATTAAGTTTCTCATTCAATCATTGGGAGTTGGTATCGATCATATACTTTCCAAAAACATATATCATACCCAGGTCTTGATCATATACTTTCCAAAAGTATATATCCAACCTACAAATTCAGTCAAGATTCCAAGCCAGACATACGTGCACGGAATTTGATTCTTCCCAATATCTCATGAGTGAGCTCATGTCTTCCGGTTCAGTAATGAACCAGTATGATCCCTTTGAGAGATCGTATTACTCATATGCCCTTATATGCACACCAGCTCGCCGGTGTATAGACCTTGATTAGGTCATCAACCTATTAGTCTACCAAATGTACATACTTAGACATATAGTAACACACCTGTCTCTGGTCAGAGGATGCATGCGATATTGTGACAGCATACAACATAGGACTTTGGTTATCTCGATCTTGTTAAGTCAACTCTTTGACCTAACTAATCTGACACCTCCGAATCTCTTTTCCATAAAGAGGACATGCATCAAGAGGTCGGTCAGATATCAGCCTAAATGAGAAAGGATTGCCATCTCCTACTCAGGCTGGAGATCATCTCTTAACAATCATTTGATGGTGCTTGATGAGTCCTCGATCTAACTCTTTAGATGTTCATCCAAGCACCAGCCTCTATGATTCAATCTTTGAATCAACAGTTGTATGATCATCAAGATGGTAGCTAGGTAAGCTGATCAGTCACTCTGTTCCCGAGAGACTATGCCAAGTCCTTTTACGGCACTTGCATATCTCCTAGTAACAGTGTTCGCATCCAATGCGAATGTTGCATCTTATGCAACCAATACTCAATCATATTAGTCATAGTGTCCTTGACACTATAGTTCAATAATTATTTAACCCGTATGTAAGTTCTATTATCCTTATTAGAATACCCTTATTGCTGGAGATCTCTATCTCCTAAGGTATTCATAGCTACGACCTTTTAGATCACCATCTATAAAGTCTTAAGATCTTGAAGATAAGACTTAGAGATTACTATCTCTAAAGTATTGTCATCTTTGGAGATATTGATATTACTGCAATCAAGTATTTTATCTCCATAGTAGGATTAGTAACAGTTTACTACTCCCACTACATGGCAAACATCTGGCTTTTTGTACACATGTAGCGTACACTCGGCTTCTCGGAACTGATGCACAAAGGACAAGCAGTTCTAGCATTCAATTCCTCAACTCCTTGAGGTGTTATCCCTTTAGATAGGTCAGTACCATATCTTAAGGGAAAGAAACCTTTCTTGGAATTTTCCATAAAATAGAAATGTCCAAGGTGCACCATTAATGTGACGGTCCCAATACCCTCTTCTCTTTGCTTCTGAACAACTTTAGAGTTAAGATCTAAGAGGTATCCTTGAGATCATATCTCGAGGTATGGGACAACCAGATTATAAAACACTTATTATTATCACCATTAGATCATTCCAAATGATTAGGATATCTTCATTTAGCATGATGAACACAATGGCACTCCCACTAAGCTTCACATGGTTTATCAAGATTTTATCTGAAACCATAACATTTATGATTTCATCAAATCCAATATTCCAACTACAAGAAGCTTATTTGAGTCCACAGATGGAATTCCTTAGCTTGCACTCTTTGCTTTCCTCAACCATGAAGCCCTGGGACTGCTTCATGTGAATGTCCTCAAAGAGTTATTCATGGAGAAATGTAAAATTGACTTTCATCTTAAATATGTCAAAGTCAAGTTGTGTAGCTATAGTTAGCAATATTCTGATGGGTACAAGCATGATCATTGAAGAGCATGTCTCATCGCAAGCGATGTCTTTTCTTCGGTGTGTAGCTCATGGCTACGAACCATGCTTTGAAGGTCTCTACCTTTTCATCAGGTTCCCTCTTTCTCCTGAAGATCCATTTACTCCTTAATGGGTCTTACCATATAGGTGGATCCTCGAGGGTCCATATACAACACTTGTATATGAAGTCTACTTTAGACTTTATTGCTAACATCCATCTTTCCATGTCATGATCTTTAGAAGCTTCAATATCATTGTCAGATTCAACTGACACATGGAATCCATTTCAAACTTATTTGAAGAGGTATTAGTGTTTCATCTTTAATTGTCATTTTAGTTTCCAATTTTTAGGAGCCTCATTATCTTCTCAAGACAAAATGAGTTCTTTTACTTCATTTTTCATCTTGATTCTCAAGAGTCTCGTCATCTAAGAATCACATTCTCAGATATGAAATCTTTTAAGAATCTCAAGGTCATAAAGTAGGTATCCAATACCATCCTTTATTTTCCTTATGAAGTAGCACTCTCAGGTGCTAAATTCCGACTTACTTGCCTGGAACCTTATTAAGGATATATATATTGTAGTCTTCTACTACATATACATATACCTTGGAAATTATGAGATAATTATGCTAAGATTCATCATTGGTCATATCATGTCACACATGATCCAATTGTATCTCCCTACAACTCCATTGAGTTTAGGTTTATTAGGAGGGGTGAGATAGAAATGATATTCATATCTCTATAAGGTATTCTATGAATTCATCTAATAGGTACGGACTACCTAGATTAGATCAAATTCATTTAATCTTCCTTCAAACTTTGGTTCTAAACCAAAATTGTGAAATCTTTGAACATTTCAAAGGTTTCTAAGTGAAGAGAAGAAATCTCATATCACAAATAATCATCAATAGATATCACTATCCATAATGTTTATTCTGATATAGGTGACTCACATACATCAATATGTATGAGATCTTGAATACCTTGACATCTTACACCATTCCAAGGAAGGGTATATTGGACATTTTTACTTTTGAATACAATATTCACAAGTATGTAAGATTTGAACTTTTAGACAATCTAAAGTTTCATCTCTTACTAGTCTATTGATCACATCAACATACAAATGTCCAAGGCTTGATGCCAGATCATTGTCAAATGATCTTCATTCTCCTATTGATCTTTTAAGGTTTAATTTCAGTATTAGAAATGTTAATGAACCATATATTAATTTTCTAATTTAGTAGAGTCCACTAGATTTTAGATTACTATCTGAAATATCTCTATCATAACTCTTTATGATAGGTCTATTCCAGAATTCATGTTTATTCCCAACATTTAGAAATAAACAATGAGTGTATTCTAATATCTAGGTCATAGAGACATTCTCTAAGACTAAGGGCTCTCCCACTGAAATAACAAGTCCATCTATTCAATAGAGATTGTTGCAATAATTGCATCAATGTCCATGTGGATGACTATTAAACCTTAAAATCAAATTTTATAGTCTTCTAATACATATGCAACTAATTGCAAGTGTCATTAGAAGAATGAGATACAATTATTAGACTTTTATCTTATCCAATGAGAAAGTCAATTTCAATGATTAAATGTAGATTATTCCGATGCACTATCCGAGTCCTTCTCTAAGGGTCTAGATAGACTTGATAGTCATACTATCTATACATCAGCTTATTGCAGTATCGGCATTCATCCAACTATTTGGATGTCATATGGAAGTCACAAAAGTTCGGTCAACTCTTTGACTTTCCTTCTTACTTGGGTCCAACCCATGCTTCCACTGCGCTCCCTTTATCTATAAACAACCATTGCTTTAGACGAAGGATCTCTTATGCTGAATTCAAAAGATTTCAATATAAGAGCATTTCAACATTTGTACATGCTTCATTCAATTTATACAATATGAATATTCTGAAGCTTCATGAATGACTTGAGTATAGATAGTAGAATGATGACACTCATCGTATCTACATCCATCTAAACTCTTAAAACATTGGTTCAGGTAGGTACTCAAACAATTTGAATATATCATCTCTTATAGAGCTACCATTCTGCATGATGCAGAGAACCATGCCATTTAAATGTCAAGAGCACATATGTATGCCAGAACATCTTCTTAGAATTTCATAAGGATTATTTGACAATTATGATCATCATCGACATGTCACTTCCGAAGTACATTCAATGAGAGATCAAGATTATAGAGACATACAAACCCTAGGGTGGTAGTCCTATTATCTATTTAATTGCCATTCCTCATTATTACGAGGAAACTTGCACATTACAACTACATACACTATGTGTCCAACTGCAAGTACAATATCTTGATCATGGATCCAATCCATGATATTTTACTGGTTATTATTGAGTATATTATTGAGTGGGTTTAATGAAGGATTATCTGAAATAAGAAATTTGCATATATATATATATACATTTTACTTTGATTTGGAATTTTTATATCAAAGTTGTCTTGCCTTGTCAACACTGAAAGCTCATTCCCTTAATCACTTTCAATGTAAGAGATATACTTACCATCATATCTCAGCAAGATCTGGGATCTCCTTCCTTACGTTTGTTACATCCCAATAATATGAGAACATGTAACTCGGATAAAAAAAAGCGGGAACACATTTCGCCTTGCAAGTCCAACTTGCATTTCCCAATTCGATCTTTAATAACACCCGGGCCCACCACCCCTAAGGTGATGTTGACCCGTCATTAATTGAATCAACCATCAATAGGAATACAACTCGCTATGTGCAATCCAATATCGCCCCAATAATATGAGGATCCGATATTGGGGTCACTACGCATACGTCCTTACTCCTTCGAGAAGCGACGACCCGATCCAAATGGATCGTATGCAGGAGCTGTCACTTCGAACATGCGTCTCCTACATACAATATCTGGCGACGGAATCCTTCGCCTTGACGGGAGACCATGGATGTCACTTATGTGATCCTCCACCTCATATTCAAATTTTAATTAATTATTATGAATCATATTCATATAATTAATTCTTCCAAGGGAAATACACATCTATTCATAATAGATTGTATTTAATTGGATATAATTAACTTAATCTCATTAAATCAATTATCAGTCCAATTCAATCAATAAACTTGATTGTTTTACTTGAATATATATGGTATTATCTTAAAGTACGTATTAATTCGAATTTTAATAATTTGAAAAATACATCTTGATTTCTCAGGCATTATCGAGTCCCTACTCGCTGTCATGGCCAGTACCGACGGGAGTGGGACAGACCGCAACCGGTGCGACCCGCTACTCCAACGCTCCCCGACTAGACACCATATCCGCCTCAGGAAAGGATAATGCCAGATAGATCAATGTGTACTTGAGATGATCATCGGTTCTTCAACTGAAATTATACCATATAGTAATAATCAAAACATTTTTTATTATAAGGAAATTTGCTAGACAAATTCCCAATCCTATTCAAGCAAGTTGTTTGTTGATTGTGTTTCCAATTATGATCTAGATCAAATCTAATAAATTTATTGGTTGAGGCCAAGTCAATTAAGGAAATAATCATCATTAAATATTTATCAAATATTTCCATAATTATTTCATGAAATTAACAATTAATTTCACTAATTGACAATCACATGGTTCTTGATTAGGAATGTAATTTTAGCAATGACCCATACTTACTAAAATTAACATATCTCAATCAATTTAAATCCAAATTAGACATAATAAATTTTTAAAGATTGTTAATTTGATTTATGAAAGAACCTAAGTGATATTTCACGCATTTTTAGGCAGATCAAAATAGTAATTAACTCATTATTCATGTTAAGATTCGTAATTCCCGCAACAGTGAATACATGTTCATTAAAACAACTATATCTCGAACAAACAGAATCCAAATTACGTAAACTCAGATCCTATGGTTTTCTTATTTAACGGGGAACAGAGTCCAAGTAATTAATTCGTGTTTAAACATTTTAAATAGGGCCGAATTTATTCACTAAACAGATGTGCGAAAATGAAATGCGACAAAAATTTCGCAACCTTAACGAACCCAAGTCGTCCTAGGTTTACGGATCGTATCAAAAACCTTCAACCTAAGGCTCTAATACCACTTGAAGGATATGATAAAATCCTCAAACGCATCATGGAAGTGTGAGCGTCGTATCGAATACGACGAGGAACGGCTAGTCACACTAGTTGTTATATGCAGTGGAAATAAAACTTTTTTCATGTGACGAAACCACATGATCCAAGAACACTTCTCGGATTGTTTCGTCTAAACCATAAACAAGTAATAGGATTACCTCTTGAAGCGTGGTTGCGATTGAGTCTCTAAATGAAGAGACCTCCTGTCTCAAGTCCGATCCGTCGGAGGAGATGCTTGCGAGCGTGTTGATGAAATACGTGCTCCTCGCAATCCATGTTGATGATCCAAGCGGCGGATCTCCTGATCTCGACACACGAGATCCAACGTATTCTTTATGAGCGAGGCACACCGAAGGAGACGGAGATCCACGAGCAAACGATCAGGCATCATAACAACGACACTGCGGCGATGGAGACTCTCTCTAGGGCATCCGTGGTGGACGACCACATGAGAGAAGGAGAGAGGGCATGTAGAGAGAAAAATAAAGAGAGAGACTTATGTTCTTTTGTGTAAAAAAGAGCAAAGGGGTTGTCTCTCCTTTTATAATATTTTGGGATCCATGGATCTCAATCCATGGACAACACAAATCCAATGGCTCACATTGATTTGTGTTTCTTTTAATGGATAAGATTTGTGTTGGTAAAAACCAACAATAATTAATTTAATTTAGATTAAATCTATATTGATAAATCAATATAAATCAATCTCAAATTAAATCAAGCAATCATGGAGATTATTGGAATGAAGATTGTCTCCTTCCATAATACGGGATTTGGTGGCAATCTCATGTAATCTCATGATATCTCATGAGATTACATTATTCCATAGAAATCTCCAAGATTTACAACAACACTTGTTCTAAATTATACAACAAAAATAATTCATAAATATTTTGTGAATATTGCAATCTTGCCATTGGAAAATTGTGAATCGCATTCACAACCTAAAATAAAATGTAAATTACATTTTCAATTTAATGTTCAATGTGAATCCAATTCACATCAACATTTAATTAACAAATGTAAATTACAAATAGCTCTCTCTTATATATCATAAATCACATTTATAATATATATGATTAATATGTATATTTCTATCCACATTATTCATATCCATGATAATTAAATCATATTTAATCATCTTGGATCTCTTTTCTCTTGTGCCCAAATAATATGAATCACATTCACATTATTTACATCTTTGATAATCAAATCATATTTAATTATCTAAGATAACTCTCTTTATAATATGAATCGAATTCACATTCATCATGATAATTAAATCACATTTAGTTATCCATTTTCTCAATGCTCGGATACTTATATCAACAATGAAATTATCCTGAACTCTTTCAAGGATAATGCGCTTTCTCCGCGAATACTTGGAGATAAGGACAGGGCGATTGTATTGTTCCACGTATAGTGACTTGGATATTGAGATCACATCTCAAATCCAGATCTCGAGCCTCCCATAGATGCTTGATTAAATCAAGACTGCAAATCTAATCTTCTCATTGCATCTGAATCACATTCAGATCAATGTCCAACATTAGGACCAAGATCAGATTACTTCTCTACTGAGAGGAGTCGCTAAAATCCAGACCCGTTTTATCACTCTCTAGGAATGGAAGTGTCATGGTTATACAATCATTTATGATCACATCACCCTCAGGTATTTCTAATACCTGTACATCCTGCATACTCGAAGACCCAGAATAATCCCGAAGTATAAGATCAATTTACACTGTCTACTTCAGAGATTTATCATTAAGTTTCTCATTCGATCATTGGGAGTTGGTATCGATCATATACTTTTCAAAAACATATATCATACCCAGGTGTTGATCATATACTTTCAAAAAGTATATATCAAACCTACAAATTCAGTCAAGCTTCCAAAGCGAGACGACCGTGCACGGAATTTGAAAGTATATGATCATACTCATACATATAGGTCATCAACATATATGTATCATACCCAGGTGTATAGACCTTGATTAGGTCATCAACCTATAGGTCTGCCAAATGTACATACTCATACATATAGTAACACGCCTGTCTCTGGTCAGAGTATGCGTGCCTATATTGTGACAGCATAGGACTTTGGTTATCTCGATCTTGTTAAGTCAACTATTTGACCTAACTAATCTGACACCCTCCGAATCTCGATTCCCATGCAGAGGACCTGCATCAAGAGATCGGTCAGATATCAGCCTAAATGAGAAAGGATTGCCATCTCCTACTCAGGCTAGAGATTATAGATAGTTTTTGATATAATAGATAGATTTAATTGTAATTAGATTAAAATACACCTAAATTTTAAAAAATGATACTTTGAAATGTCAGTTGAAAAATCTATCTTATCAATGTTTATAAACATATTAATGATAAGGATGCATTAGAAAATATAGAGATCATATTTCTAAAAGATTGGATGTATCATAAATCACATAACTTATCATTTTTATGTTATAACAATCCAATTTTCTAACATGATTAAATTGTATACAGATTGTAAGAAAATCTAAATTTAAAAGTACAAAATAGACAATTACGATTTAAGGTCTTTAGTTTTAATTATGAAGTGGGAAGTATATATGTAGAAAATTATTCAACTTACTAGAAAACTACTCCAGGTACTTTTTACTTAAAAAATACATATTATACAATTTTCTACTAAATTTTGCATACAAACAACCTTTCCAAATTCTCATAAAATCGCATCACAATAAAATCTCAGTACTAATGAACCTACCATTCAAAAAGCTTAAATAGAGGTCAATTTTACTAATAAGCAAAGGTAAACGAGGAAGAACCACAAGAATATATGGAGCACATAATGCCACCCTACTTTTTGTTGGAGCACATAATGCCGCCCTACTTGAATGTGCTTTCATTGCATGTAAAGAAAGTTCGCATCAGGGGCAAGAAAGGAGGTAGCGCAATCTATATATATTTCTTTGAAAAGCAAATCTGCCGCCCGTTTCTCTTGCTCACATTCCATCGACATGGTATCCTTATCAATGGTGCCCTCCCATTTCCGTCCCTATTCCCATGCCTCTTATAGTTGGAGGAAATGCAAGAGAACCGTTTCAGTCCAAGTTTCATATATGTGTACCTATAAAGATCCAACTTTTGGTGCATTATTTGGTGCAAGAGAAAACTGGAAAGATGATGACGCGGAGATAGAAAGGCGCCTCCTTTGGAGCTCGTGGGGGCAAAAGAAGCTGCTGAGTGATCTCTGCACTTGGCGGATTGGTGGCCCTTGCCGTTACTTCTTGGAGGTCCGCCACCCTTGGCAACTTGCGGCTGCTGTCAGGTGTGGAATCTGTTCGATGAAATGCCCGAGAGAATACTTTTCCTTGATAATTATTTTTGTTTTCTTGAGGCATAAATTCGATTTTTATTCGTTGCGATTCCTACTATGATGTAGTTGCAATGTAAGGAAGATTGTTGAGAAACTCGTACACCTCGGCATAATACGATTAAATAGTCGTGAGATGATTTGAATCAGGTTACAAAATTAAATTATAGATTGTGCAGGAGGACTTCAACTGCAGATTTTAAAAATCTAAACATGAACATATGCTTGAATTGAGTGAAGTATTCATTGCGTTTATGAACAATAATTAAACCCTCAACTGAAGGAAAATTCATTTGGGCAGTGCTCATGAAAACTTATTCCACGTGATCCCCGGGCCAACTTATAATTTGTTAAGTACCCCATGAAAGTCATCACCTCAATCCACGGCTTCCTTTGGATTTTGTTTACATGGGAAAAAATTCACACGGAAGCCGCCTCTTCAAGAGGCGGCTTTGGCCAAAATTGAAGCCGTCTATTGAAGAAGCGGATTTCATGCAAAGAAATCCCATGTAAACAAACCCAAAAGGAAGCCATGGTCGAGGTGACGGCTTCCTTGAGGTGCTTAACAAATTATAAGTTCGCATGGGGTCACATGGAATAAGTTTCCACAAGCACCGCCCAGATGAATTTTTCTCCCCTCTACTGCATATGTGATGATTTTGTGACTGTTCGGATGCTTTTAATAAAGCTGGTCAGTAACGTTTGGAAAGTTAATCTAAATGTATGAATCTACTCTCGTTGTACAAATTTCCTCTTTCACTCGTTTTATCAGCTATACATACACCACCTAGATATCGATAATGTAGCATTTTTATGGTGTTTCCTCAATGGAAAAGTAATAGGGAATTTGTAGTATTCCAAGAAGTTGTTAAGAGTTGTTAGATAAATTGATGTAATCTGTTGCCAAGTGGTCCAAAAGGACCTCTGAAAAATACAAATAAGCAACTGCATCAGATCTTCAGGCAGTTTTTTTAGCACCTATTCCCTCGTTTCTCCATTCTTATACATTCTCTACTCTCTTCTCCTGTCCTTTCCTCCCTTCTATTCTGACTCCATAGACCAAGCAATCATGACAAGTGGAACAAGAGCTCGGAGGCCCTTGCTATCTAGAGATGTCCTTCCTAGAATCGAGCATACAAGAAGGAAGAAACCTAACAATTGGTGTCCTGAGCCTGCTCCGAGCACCAGTTGAGCAATGATGTCGCCAAAGGATATTGAAGGCATCGGATGCTTGGTGATTGACATGATCGACATCGAATGGCTAAAATTAAAACCGAGCACATTTTGCCTTATAAACTCGATGATTCTTCGTCAACTAGGAGATCAACTCAAGGTATTCCTAAATATAAATGGTTAAAATTTCGTACATTCATCGGGACTTCAGAGTTTATGGAAGGTTCCATAAAGCTGAACAATATTTTAATTTTCATCAAATAACCGATTCCTAGATGAATTCTTTAGCTTCATTTCATTTGGAGGGTGTATCTCCTCAATAATATAGGTATGGAATCTCTTTTTTGAGGTATGGAATACTGTGGAGAGGAAAAATCAACTTAACTTATGAATGGGGACCATAGGGCTCTGTTATATAGAGCGGAGAAGCCCTAAAGGGGAAATTACATAATAGAGACGAAAAAAATAGAAAATACATAATAAATAAGGAAAGGCAAAGATAACTTTCAACAACCCACTCAAGATGGAGCATAGATATCAATTATACTCAGCTTGGAACAATATCTCAGGAATAGTCCTCTGGCTAGAGCCTTCGTGAAAATATTTAGTGTATGTTCCCCTAAGTTGACACGGGAAGTAGAGATGAGGCCCTTATGAACCATGTCACGTGTATACTGGAAATATACCTCAATGTATTTGGTCCTCTCATGGAAGGCAGTGTTATTGGCAATGAAACGGACAACATGGTTATCGTATTGCAACAGAATGGGAAGAGCGCATCAACAACTAAGTCTGTCTGAATGGATTTGACCCTTGTCATCTCAGTACTTGACTACGCCATGACTCTATACTCTGACTCAACAATAGCAACCGCGATTTGCTTAGAGATCTCTTTGAATATTGCAAAGACAGATATAGATTTCTTATCCTTATGTCATTATGCATAGTCTACATATGCCCGCGCCATGATGGCAAGGGACATCCCTTTGCTAAAAAACAATCTTGTACCTGGAGAAGACTTCAGATACCTCATGATCATGTGAACCACATTCATGTGAGCATGTCATGGTTGCTCCATAAACTGGTTAACTTTGCTCACAGAAAGACGATATCTGACCTGATAATAATCACGTAGAGGATCTTCCTAACATGCCCCTATATCTCCTCTTGTCTACCTCCTTTATATCATCATCATATAACTTCTTGTTGGATTCATGGGAGTAGTGGCATGTCTACAATCTGACATGCATGTATCTTAAAGGAGATCTGCAACATACTTCTTCTGGGTCATCATAAGACCCTACCGGTTCCTAGCGAACTCAAGTCCTGTGACGTAGCGTAACTCGCTAAGGTCCTTGGTAACAAACTGTTGTCCAAGGAACTCCTTGGCCGCACTAATACCCTGTAAGTCATCTCCTGTAACAATGATATTGTCAATGTAAATCGGAATAACAAAATACCTCTCTAAGTCCTCTGAACAAAAAGTGAAGATCTTTGGTCGATCTTGTGAAGCCCAACTGCTCTGTCAAGTTCGAGAGCTTTTGGAACCATGCTCTGGGACTCTGCTTAAGTTTGTAGATAGCCTTATGAAGTCTGCATACTGTCTGATATTCAACCTCCACAACGAACCCAGGTGGCTGTTGTATATAGGTCTCCTCCTGCAAATCACCATATAAAAAAACATTCTTCACATCCAACTAAGACATAGACCAATCTCGTACCACTGCAACAGAGATGAAGATCCAAAGGGAATGAAGGGCGGAATGATATGCCACTAAAGAGAACATGCCCCGATAGTCCAACCCATAAGTTTGAGTGAACCCACGAGCTAAAGCCTATCATTGTAGTGATCAACAATGCCATTTGCATGGTGTTTCACTGTAAAAATCCATTTTGCAACCAACTACAGATGCCTCTGCAGGAGCAATAACTAAGGGTCCATGTGCCATAAGATGCCACATTGAAGCTATATGATCTTCGTGTCATTCCTCGCTTAAGATTCTGAGAATATGTGGCTACGAGGATGTCCCATATTAACTTGGCAGTAGGTTGATGGAGAATGGCATTGGTTATTTCTGTGGTAAGAGTACCAGATAGCTACACACGTGCATACATGTCTTCTTGCTTCCATGAAACATTCACCCCTGTTTTGTTGGCCAGCTCTGCCTATGTTAGACTGTGCTCCTTGTTGTTGCACTGCATAAGGCTCTTGAACTGATGGACCATAGCTCGTTATTGGTCTCATCCGTCTTGACGATGGACCTCTGAAGGCACCTGAGGAGGATAACTCTGCCTTGCTCTCTAACATGATGATGGATGAGTCAGGAAAAAAATGCCATTTGGGTTGTAAACCAATCGGAAGATGTCTGCGCAATCAAATGGAGAATGGTTGTGTGTGCCTACCCAAAGTACAACCATTAGCATCAATACTTGCATAGTTGTAAAAGTCGGCCAACTAATCGAGTCGGTAGGGTGGCCGATTGGCTATTAACTAATCGGTCGGTAGTCGGCCAACCGACTATTGGACCCGATTAGTCGGTCGATTTTTGCATGAAGATAAATTTTTTTTGTTTTTTGTTTTTTTAAAAGCAAAAAAAATGTTCAAATGCATGAAGATACATGTTATTTGGCAAACAAGAAAATGCCTGAAGATTGGAGGAGGAGTATCGTGGTGCCTCTTTATAAAAATAAATGAGACATTCAAAATTGTTCAAATTATAGAGGTATCAAACTGATGAGTCACACTATGAAAATTTGGGAACGTGTGATCGAGAGAAGGTTGAGGCAAGCTTCCAATGTCAAAGAAAACCAAATTGGATTCATGCCAGGTCGCTCAACTATTGAAGCCATCCATTTGCTGAGGAGAACAATGGAGATTTATAGAGCTAAAAGGAAGAACCTCCATATGATCTTCATTGATTTGGAGAAGGCTTATGATTCTGTTCCACGAGAGATATTGTGGAGAGTTTTGGAGAAGAGACAAGTGTCTGTTTTATACATTAATCTCATAAAGGACATGTATGATAGGGCTTTATCTTGTGTAAGGACACCGTCTGGGAAGACTGGCTATTTTGACATCAACGTTGGTTTACATCAAGGTTCAACTTTGAGTCCATTTCTTTTTACTTTGATTATGGACGAGTTGACAAGTCACATTCAGGATGAGTTACCTTGGTGTATGTTATTTGCTGATAATATTGTGTTGATTGACGAGACTAGAGATGGAGTAAATGAGAAGCTCGAGGTCTGGAGACATGAGTTGGAGAGTAAAGGATTTCGTATAAGTAGGGATAAGACATAATATATGGAGTGCACCTTTGATGGAAGCAATGATGAAGGAATTGAGGTGAGGATTGGTGATGATAATATTAAGAAGAGAGATTCTTTTAGATATCTGGGATATATTTTGCAACATGATGGGGAAATTGATGGAGATGTTACTAATAGAATAAATGCAGGCTGGCTAAAGTGGAGAGGAGCCTCTGCTATTCTCTGTGATAAGAAAATTCCTTTAAAAATTAAAGGAAAGTTTTACAAAGCAGCTGATGCAGCGTGGAATGGAGAAATAGGGCCGCATTTTTCTACTTTTTATCTGTTAATTTTATTTACGTTTATTTGAGTCGTCGTAATTTTAACTAAATAAAAGAGATCACCTGTGATCTCAAAATAGTTGGTTAGAGATTTGAATTTATTTCAAATCAATTAGTCGGTCAATTTAGGATAAGTCATTTTTGAATTTGAATTTGATTTCTATTTCTGTAATCACATCCCTCCTATATAAAGGGATGACGGGATATTGTTTTAGTCAGTTCAATTGATAATTAAATTTGAGATTTATCTCTATCTCTCCTCTCCCTTCTCCTTCTCCCTGGTCGTCGTCTTCACGTTTTCTCTTCTCCATCCCCTCGTGTTCCCGACGAGTTTCTCTTCTCAATCCCTCCATTTCTTCTTCCACCGAAAATCCACAAAAAAATTCTATTATCCGCCGTCGCCGAATTTTCATCTGCATCAATTGGTATCAGAGCATGGCTTACAGATCGTCCTCACAATCTGTTGATCCATACAAAAGTGCATGCAAGCACCATGCAACGAAGGGCCATCGTTCATCGGAACGAAAACGACGATCCAACGAAGCTTACGACAAGGAGATGCTAGGCATACTGCTTGATTTCCAGTCAAAGTTTCGAGATTTGATGGCTGATTTCGAGACCCTATGCGCCGCCAAATCAAAGTCTTCAATCGTAGAAGCCGTTGTCCAGACCCACGATGAAGAAAATCACAAAAATATCACCGTCAACGCCGACCTGCTCGCTGTCCAGGCCATTCCAGAAGAAAAAAGTGACGAAACGCTTGCTATCCAGGTATATTCAGATTCGCAAAAGCCGCAAGAATCGATCTATTGCCCATCCATGACCCTCTCGCGGACCCCATCCACCACCCTCGCACCTCTGGCACCTTCCCCGGTCGCAGCAACACCCCTTCCAGCCCCGCATTCAGCCCCTTCCGTCACCCATGTGACGCATTTCCGCGCCCCAGCATCACCTCCCGCCACCAACGTGGCCCCAAGAATCAGTCCAGCCCTGCCCCTGCGCCTCTCCCAGCCCCTGCACCCTACCCCAATACCCCCGCAACCCCCTGAAGCACAGTCCCTGACCCCCATGCCCCCTACTGCGACCCCAACCCCGTCGCCGCCACTCCCACCCACCGCCACCCCCGCGCTGTCCCCTGTAGCGCCAGCGACCCCCTCCGCCATTTATGCGCCATCGCCGATTCCCCCTGCCCCCGCCCCATCAACCTCTCCCGCCACCCGACCCATCGCGATACACCCCCCAACCCCCGTGTCCCCTCCCGTCGTGACCCCCTCAACCCCAACCCCGCTGCGGCCTACCCAGGCCTCCCCTATTCTCGCTCCATTGCCCCACTCCGTCGGCCCCGTACCACCTCTCAAACTGCGACCCCCTCAACCCCAGCAAAACCCCCACCCGACCCCACCCTCGCGCCTCTCGCGCCACCGCCAACACCCCCTCCTGCCGCCGCTACTCGCTATCGCCCCCTCCCCACCTCACAACCACCACTGCAAACGGCCTCACCACTCTTGTGAGCAGCGTCAGCCACACGGGACGCCTGGGCACGAGCTCGAGGACGCCGCCTCCCCCGTTCTTATTGCCGCTGTCAATTAGTTCGGAAGGGAAAACCCCTAACACTAGTTAGGGATGCAGTCACAACCGAGTCCCTGGAAATTAGGGAACTGAATGGGAAAAATTGCCGGAAAACCCCTCCTCATAAAAACGTTTACTGAAAGGCCATGATTGAAGGGGTACGAAATTTGCATTCCAACCCCCTGGAGCAGAAATATTTTAAAAGAAGGGCTGAAAAAGAGAAATCTGGAAGGCCTCCTTATCCAAATAGGATTAAGATCATGGGTTTCACCTATTTAAAGGTCCCATGGCTTAATTCATTGGACACATCTCCTTCTCTACTCTCCTTGTGCTATTGCTTTGCTATGGACTCTCCAAAGGCCGAGTTGATCGTCATGAAGATGCCCCATCAGTTCTTCGAGCACCATGTCAAAGGGATGAAACCCCGATGGGCGCCCGCCTGTGCGCCACACCTGCTCTTCCGTCACGAAGCCAACGTCGTCAACACTCGCGCCACGCACGTATGGATTCCACCATTTGCTCCACACCAGTTCTTCCATGGGATGATCGAGAACACTGATTCGAATTTATCAACCTCCAAGCCTGCAGATCCAACAATTCATTGGGAGATGAATTTTTCAAGCGGAGGAGAATTAATGCAGCGTGAAATGGAGAAATAGAGCCGCATTTTTCTACTTTTTTATTTGTTAATTTTATTTATGTTTATTTGAGTCGTCGTAACTTTAATTAAATAAAAGAGATCGCCTGTGATCTCAAAATAGTTGGTTAGAGATTTGAATTTATTTCAAATCAATTAGTCGGTCAATTTAGGATAAGTCATTTTTGAATTTGAATTTGATTTCTATTTTTGTAATCACATCCCTCCTATATAAAGGGATGAAGGGATATTGTTTTAGTCAGCTCAGTTGATAATTAAATTTGAGATTTATCTCTATCTCTCCTCTCCCTTCTCTTTCTCCCTGGCCGTGGTCTTCATGTTTTCTCTTCTCCATCCCCTCGTGTTCTTGACGAGTTTCTCTTCTCAATCCCTCCATTTCTTCTTCCACCGAAAGTCCACAAAAAAATTCTATTATCCGCCGTCGCCGAATTTCCATCTGCATCAATTGGTATCAGAGCATGGCTTACAGATCGTCCTCACGATCTGTCGATTCATACAAAAGTGCACGCAAGCATCATGCAACGAAGGGCCAACGTTCATCGGAACGAAAACGACGATCCAACGAAGCTTACGACAAGGAGATGCTGGGCATACTACTTGATTTCCAGTCAAAGTTTCGAGATTTGATTGTTGATTTTGAGACCCTATGCGCCGCCGAATCAAATTCTTCAATCGTAGAAGCCGTTGTCCAGACCCACGATGAAGAAATCACGAAAATGACACCATCAACGTCGACCTGCTCGTTGTCCAGGCCATTCCAGAAGAAAAAAGTGACGAAACGCTTGCTGTCCAGGTATATTCAGATTCGCAAAAGCCGCAGGAATCAATTTATTGCCCATCCACGACCCTCTCGCGGACCCCATCCGCCACCCTCGCACCTCTGGCACCTTCCCCGATCGCAACAACACCCCTTCCAGCTCCGCATTCAGCCCCTTCCGCCACCCCTGTGACGCATTTCCGTGCCCCGGCATCACCTCCCGCCACCAACGTGGCCCCAAGAATCAGTCCAGCCCCGCCCCTGCGCCTCTCCCAGCCCCTACACCCTACCCCAATACCCCTGAAGCACAGCCCCTGACCCCCGTGCCCCCTCCTGCGACCCCAGCCCCATCGCCGCCACTCCCACCCGCCGCCACCCCCGCGCTGTCCCCTGTAGCGCCAGCGGCCCCCTCCGCCATCTATGCGCCATCGCCGATTCCCCCTGCCCCCGCCCCGTCAACCTCTCCCGCCACCCAACCCATCGCGATACACCCACCAACCCCCGTGCCCCCTCCCGCCGCGACCCCTTCAACCCCAACCCCGCTGCGGCCTGCCCAGGCCTCCCCGATTCTCGCTTCATCGCCCCACTTCGCCGGCCCCGTACCACCTCTTAAACCTGCGACCCCCTCACCCCCAGCAAAACCCCCTCCCGACCCCACCCTCGCGCCTCTCGCGCCACCGCCAACACCCCCTCCCGCCGCCGCTACCCGCTATCGCCCCCTCCCCACCTCACAACCACCACTGCAAACGGCCTCACCACCCTTGCGAGCAGCGACAGCCGCACGGGATGCCTGGGCACGAGCTCGAGGACGCCGCCTCCCCCGTTCTTATACAGCCGCCAATTAGTTCGGAAGGGAAAAACCCTAACACTAGTTAGGGATGCAGTCACAACCGAGTCCCTGGAAATTAGGGAACTGAATGGGAAAAATTGCCGGAAAACCCCTCCTCATAAAAACGTTTGTTGGAAGGCCATGATTGAAGGGGTACGAAATTTGCATTCCAACCCCCTGGAGCAGAAATATTTTAAAAGAAGGGCTGAAAAAGAGAAATCTGGAAGGCCTCCTTATCCAAATAGGATTAGGATCATGGGTTTCACCTATTTAAAGGCCCCATGGCTTAATTCATTGGACACATCTCCTCCTCTACTCTCCTTGTGCTATTGCTTTGCTATGGACTCTCCAAAGACCGAGTTGATTATCATGAAGATGCCCCATCAGTTCTTCGAGCACCATGTCAAAGGGATGAAACCCAGATGGGCGCCCGCCTATGCGCCACACCTGCTCTTCCGTCACGAAGCCAACGTCGCCAACACTCGCGCCGTGCATGCATGGATTCCACCATTTGCTCCACACCAGTTCTTCCATGGGATGATCGAGAACGTTGATTCGAATTTATCAACCTCCAAGCCTGCAGATCCAACAATTCATCGGGAGACGAATTTTTCAAGCGGAGGAGAATTGATGCAGCGTGAAATGGAGAAATAGGGCCGCATTTTTCTACTTTTTTATCCGTTAATTTTATTTACGTTTATTTGAGTCGTTGTAATTTTAATTAAATAAAAGAGATCGCCTGTGATCTCAAAATAGTTGGTTAGAGATTTGAATTTATTTCAAATCAATTAGTCGGCCAATTTAGGATAAGTCATTTTTGAATTTGAATTTGATTTCTATTTTTGTAATCACATCCCTTCTATATAAGGAATGAAGGGATATTGTTTTAGTCAGTTCAATTGATAATTAAAATTGAGATTTATCTCTATCTCTCATCTCCCTTCTCCTTCTCCCTGGCCGTGGTCTTCACATTTTCTCTTCTCCATCCCCTCGTGTTCCCGACGAGTTTCTCTTTTCAATCCCTCCATTTCTTCTTCCACCGAAAATCCACAAAAAAATTCGATTATCCGCCGTCGCCGAATTTCCATCTGCATCAGCAGCCGTGAGACCTACTATGCTCTAGGGATCTGAATGTTGGCCTGTGAACCATAGACATGTGCAGAGAATGGCTGTAGCAGAAATGAAAATGCTAAGGTGGATGTGTGGACACACACACATGTAAAGATCAGATTCGGAATGATGCAATCAGAAAGAAACTTGGCGTTGCTCCGATCGAGGATAAGATGAGAGAAAACCGCTTAAGATGGTTTGGTCATTTGCAAAGAAGATCAGCTGATGCACCAGTTAGGAGATGCGAGTGTTGGGATGTTGAGCCGGCTAAGAGGTGTTGGAAAGAGACCATACGAAGGGATCTTTGTTTTGTGGATATAAGACCGGGATTGACCCAAGATAGATCTGAATGGAGGCGAAGAATCCATGTAGCCGACCCTACTTAATTGTGGGAAAAGGCTTTGTTGTTGTTGTTGTGTTGTTGTTGTTGTGTTTTTTTAAAAAGCAAAGTTAATTTAAGATGCTTAATGCTTTAATCTAAGTTCAATTATTTCTTTTATTTCATTATGATAGTATAGAAATGTATAAATCTATATAAATATATAAGAAATTAGGTATAAAATATTATTTATTGGTCTAATAAAATAAAATATTATTTATAAATTTAGAGAATTTAAAAAATTCAAAACTGACTAAAAATCGACTGTATCTGATTAGTTGTCCGACTACCGATTAATCCTTATGTCAGTGACTCGACCGACTGAGTATCGACTACCGACTTCTGCAACCTTGAACACGGAGGATGCTCTAGGTCCGGAAGAGGGGATTTAACGGTCTAAAATCACCTTAACTGCCACAAAATTAGACCACACACTAGACTTAGGTATACGAGGAGTGTTGAGAAGCGACACGAGGGTGTGCATACACACCTAAGAAGGGAGAAAATCCTTTTCGAAGGTGAATCAATCCCCACCAGAAGGAAGCAACACCTATGAGTGGCAGTGGATGGTCTCACACGTAATCCTAGGTTTTGTTGGGTGGTGTCGCACGTAACCCTAGGGGCTGGCGGTGTTGGTGGGTGTCACACGTGAAGGATATAGGAAATCCTCAAGCGCATCACGGAAGCGTGAGGATCGCATCGTATGCGATCGGGAGCGACTAGTCATACTAGTTGCTCGGGGCAGCGGAATTTAAAAAAAACTAAATGATGAAACCACATGATCCAAGAACACTTCTCGGATCGTTTCATCTAAACAACAAACAAGATTAGGTTTACCTCTTGAAGCATGGTTGCGATCGAGTCTCTAAATGAAGAGACCTCCTGTCTCAAGTCCGATCCAACGGAGGAGACGCTTGCGAGCGCATTGATGAAATGCATGCTCCTCGCCATCCATATTGATGATCCAAGCGACAAATCTCCTGATCTCATTACACGAGAGCCGATGCCTTCTTCACAAGCGAGGCACATCGAAGGAGACGGAGATCCATAAGCCAATGATCCGGCAGCATAACGGCGATGCGACAGCGATGGCGCTCTCTCTAGGGCTCCATGGTGGATGGCCACAATGAGAGAGAGAGAGAGACTTGGCGTGTAGAGAGAGGGAGAGAGAGAGAGCATATTTTCCATTTTCTAAAGAAGAGCTATGGTTTGCCTCTTCTTGTATAATATTTTGGGAGTCCATGGATCCCAATCCATGGATAACACAAAATCAATGGTTGAGATTGATTTGTGTTTCTTCCAATGGCGATGATTTTGTTGTAAAAACACAACAACAATTAATTTAATTTAATTAAATATATATTGAATAATCAATTTAAATTAATTTCAAATTAAATCAATTATCCATGCAGATAATTGGGAAGGAGATTAGCCTCCTTTCATAAATATTGGGGACAGCCTCCCATTCCTAATAGAAATTGGTAGCCGTCCACCCTTCATTTAAGGAAGGTGGCTATCTCCTCAAAATCCATGAGATTGCATTATCCCATGAAAATCTCCAATATTTACAACATTTGTTGTAATTATATCACAAAAATAAATCCAATTTATTTTGTGAATATTGCAATCATGCCATTGGAAATTTGTGTCACATACACAACCCAAAATAAAATGTAAATTACATTTTAATTATTTGTCCAATGTGAATCCAATTCACATAAACATTTAAATTGTAAATGTTATTTACAAATAGCTCTCTCTTATATATTAGAAATCACATTTATAATATATATGATTAATATGCATAGTGCTATCCACATTATTCATATCCATGATAACTAAATTACATTTAATTATCTTGGATCTCTATTCTCATGTGCCCAAATAATATGAATCGCATTCACATTATTCACATCTTTGATAATTAAATCACCTTTAATTATCAAAGATATCTCTCTTTATATGTCCAAATAATATGAATCTAATTCATATTATTCATGATAATTAAATCATATTTAATTATCCATTTCTCAATGCTCGAATATATTATCAACAATGAAATTATCTTTAAACTCCTTCAAGGATAATGCACTTTCTTCGCGGATACATGGAGATAAGGTCAGGGCGATTGTTCGTTCCACATATAGTGGCTTGGATATCGAGATAATATCTCAAATCTAGATCTTGCGGACCTCCAATAGATGTTTGATTAAATCAAAACTGTTTAAATCTTTTCATTGCATCTGAGTCGCATTCAGATCACTGTCCAACATTTGGACGAAGATCATATTACTTCTCTATTGAGAGGAGTTACTAAAATCCAAACATGTTCATCACTCCATAGGAATGAAAGCATCATGGTTATACAATCGTTTATGATCACATCACCCTCATGTATTCCTAATACCTGTACATCTTGCATACTGGAAGACCTAGAATAAACCTGGAGTTTTAGATCTATTTAGACTGTCTTCTTCAGGATTTTATCATTAAGCTCCTCATTTGATTATTGGGAGTTGGTATTGATTGCATACGTTCCAAAAGCATATATCATACCTAGGTATTGATCATATACTTTCCAAAAGCATATATCAAACCTACAAATTCAATCAAGCTTCCAAAACGAGACAACCGTGCACGGAATTTGATTCCCGATATCTCATGAGTGAGCTCACGTCTTCCGGTTCTGTAAATGAACTTGTATGATCCCTTTGAGAGATCGCATTACTCATATGTCCTTGTATGCACACCAGCGTGCTGGTGTATAGACCTTGGTTAGGCTATCAACCTATCGGTCTGCCAAATATACATACTCAGACATATAGTAACACATCTATCTCCGGTCAGAGGATGCGTACCTATATCGTGACAGCATACGACATAGGTCCTTGGTTATCTCGATCTCGTTAAGTCAACTCTTTGACCTAACTAATCTGACACCTCTAAATCTCTATTCCTATGCAGAGGACCTGCATCAAGAGGTCGGTCAGATATCAGCTAAAAGAGAAAGGATTGTCATCTCCTACTCTGGCTGGAGATCACCGCTTAATAATCATTTGACGGTGCTTGATGAGTCCGCACTCTAACTTTTTAGATATTCATCCAAGCACTACCTTCTATGATTCAACAATTGAATCAACAGATGTATGATCATTAAGATGACCATGGTACATAACCCTAATTGTACTAAGGGACCTATTATGCAAATTAGTTATTCTTTAGTTCAGATCAGGGAATTATATTTGCAATAACATGTATTGCATAATGGCTCCCCGTAGGCTCGCGTGTCCAACAATCTCCCACCAGCCCAAGTCATTAATGGGTTAATCTTTAAACACACACTCATGTGGCAATCATAGGATATTTAAAAAAATAGCTAGGTAAGTTGATCAGTCAGTCTGTTCTCGAGAGACTACACCAAGTCCTTTTACGACACTTGCATATCTCCTAGTAACAGTGCTCGCATCCAATGCGAATGCTGCATCTTATGCAACCAATACTCAATCTTGTTAAAGTACTTCTAGTGTATATGATACTACAACTCAATAATCGTTATAACCAGTATGTAATTTCTATTATCATTATCTGAATATCCTTATTCCCGAAGATCTCTATCTCCTAAGGTATCTGCAGTTAAGACCTTTTTAAATCACTATCTATAAAGTCTTAAGTTCTTGATGATAAGACTTTGAGAGAACTATCTCAAAAATCTTTTCATCTTTTGAAGGTGTTTATATTGTTGCAATCAAGTGTTTTATCTCCATAGTAGGATTAGTAACAATTTACTACTCCCATTGTATGACAGACATTTGACTTTTGTACACATCTAGCATACACTGAGCTTCCCAAAGCTGATGCATTAGGGCATGTAACTTTGGTATTTACATCCTCAGCTCTTTGAGGTGCTATCCCTTCAGATAGGTCGGTATCATATCTTAAGGGAAATAAACGTTTCTTGGAATTTTACAGAAATTGGAACATGTCCAAGGTGTACCACTGATGTGACGGCCCCAATACCATCTTCTTTTTGCTTCTGAACAACTTCAAACTAAGATCTTAAGAGATATCCTTTAGATCTCATCTCACGGTATGGAATAGCCAGACGATAAAACACTTAATATTATCCTTATATTATTCCAAATGATTAGGATACCATCTACATTTAGCATGATGAACACAATGGCACTCCCACTAAGCTTCACAGGGTTCATCAAGATTCTATCTGAAATCACAACCTTTATAATTTCATCAAATCTGATGTTCCAACTACAAGAAGCTTATTCGAGTTCATAGATGGAGTTCTTCAGCTTGCATACCTTGCTTTCCATGAAGCCTTGTTGCTACTTCATGTGAATATCCTCAGAGAGGTATTCATAGAGGAATGCAATATTGACTTCCATCTTGAAGATGTCATAGTCAAGTTGTGTAGCTATAGTTAGCAATATTATGATGAGTTTAAGCATGGTTACTGAAGAGCAAGTCTCATCGCAAGTAATGTCTTCTCTTAGTATGTAACTTGTTGATAGGAGCCGTGCTTTCAAGGTCTATACCTTCTCATCAGGTTCCCTCTTTCTCTTGAAGATCCATTTATACCTAATAGGTTTTACCCTTATAGGTGGATCCTCGAGGGTCCATATACAACACTTGTATATGAAGTCTACTTTAGACTTTATTGTTAACATCCATCTTCCCATGTCATGATCGTTGGAAGCTTCATCATATGAAGTCAGATCATTATCAGACTTAATGGTCACATGGAATCTATCCTCAAAGTAATTTGAAGAGGTATGAGTGTTTCATCTTTAATTATCCTTAGTTTCTAATTTCAGGAGCCTCATTGTCTTCTCAAGATTAAATGAGTTCCTTCACTTCATTTTCATCTTGATGCTCAAGAAAGTCGTCCTCTAAGAATCACATTCTCATATATGAAATCTTTTAAGAATCTCAAGGTCATAAAGTAGGTATCTAATACCATCCTTTATTTTCCTAATGAAGTAGCACTCTCTGGTGCTAGATTCCAGCTTACTTGTATGGAATCTTATTAAGGATATATATTGTAGTCTCTACTACATATATACCGGAAAACTAAGAAATGGTTATGCTAAGATTCATCATTGAGCAAATCATGTCACACATGATCCAATTGTATCTTCCTACAATTCTATTGAGTTTAGGTGCATTAGGAGGATTGAGATAGGAATGATATTCCTTTCTCCACAAGGTATTCTTTGAATTTATCTAATAGGTACTTGCTACCTAGGTTAGATCAATTTCATTTCATCTTTCTTCAAACTTTGGTTCTAAACCAAAATTGTGAAATATTTGAACATTTCAAAGCTTTCTAAAGTGAAGGAATAAATATCATATCACAAATAATCATTAATTGATATCACATATCAATAATGTTTATTATGATACAAATGATCAGCATACATCAATATGTATGAGATCTTGAATACCTTGGCATCTTACACCATTCCTAGAGAAGGGTGCATTGGACAATTTTTACTTTGCATACAATATCCACAAGTATGTAAGATTTGAAATTTCAGACATTCTAAAGTTTCATCTCTCTTTCTAGTTTATTGATCTCATCAACAGACATATGTCCAATGCTTGATGCCAAATCATTATCAAATGATTTTCATCCTCCTATTGATCTTATAAGGTTTAAATTTCAATACTTAGAAATGTTAGTGAACCATTCATTAATTTTCTAATTTAGTAGAGTCCTCCAGATGTCAGAATACTATTTGAAATATATCCATCATAACTCTTTATGATAGGTCTATTCCATAATTCATGTTTATTTCCAACATTTAGAAATAAACAATGAGTGTATTCTAATATCTAGGTCATAGAGACATTCTCTAAGACTAACGGCTCTCCAACTGAAATAATGAATTCTATCTATCCAATAGAGATTGTTGCAACAATTGCATGAATATCTATGTGGATGACTATTAAACCTTAAGATCAAATTTTCTAGTCTTCTAAAAACATATGCAACCTATTGCAATTGTTATTAGAACAATGACATACAATTTTAGACTTTGATCTTATCCAATAAGCAAGTTAATTTCAATGATTATATGTAGATGTATAATATCCCGATGCACTATCCGGATCCTTCTCTAAGGATCTTAGATAAACTTGATAGTCATACTATCAATACATCAACATCTTGCAGTATTGGCATTCATCCAACTCTTTGGATGTCATATGTGTGGAAACCGTAGAAGTACAATCAACTCTTTGGCGTTCCTTCTAATTTGGGTCCGACCCATGCTTTCATTGCGCTCTCTTCATCTGTAAACAACCATTGCTTAAGACAAAGGATCTCTTATGTTGAATTCAAAGGATTTCAATATAAGAGTAAGAGTACTTCAACATTTATACTACTTCATTCAATTCATACAATATGAATATTATGAAGCTTCATGAAAGACTTGAGTATAGATAGTAGAATGATGGCACTCATCATATCTACATCCATCTCAACTCTTAATGACATAGATTCAGGCAAGTACTCAAAAAATTTTGAGTACATCATCTCTTATCAAGCCGTCATTCTGCATAATGCTGTTAACCATGCCATTCATGAATAAATGTCGAGAGTACATATGTTTGGCAGAACATCTTCTTCGATTTTTATAAGGATTATTTGACAATTACAATCAGCATCGACATGTTACTTTCAAAGTACATTCGATAAGAGATCAAGACTATAGAGACATACAAACCCTAGGTTGTTGCCCTATTATCTACTTAATTGCCATTCCTCATTATTATGAAGAAACTTGCACATTGCAACTACATACATTATGTGTCCAACTGCAAGTATAATATCTTGATCATGGATCCAATCCATGATATTTTATTAGTTATTGTTGGAGCATTCGTTGTATGCGCCTATTGTGTTGTAGCAGGGTAAATGGATCATGGAGGAGATCCATTTACCCCATCCGGTGTTTAGTCCCACATCGTCCAGTGGTGGGACTTGGAGGCTCTGGAGAGGCTATATAAGGAACCCCAGACCTCCTGTATCCATTGAGAAAAGCAATAGAGAAACTTGCTCCTTTGAGGGCTTCTCCCATGGTTTCATCCCGCTCCTCACGGAGTAGGGTTCCACGTAAAATCCCGCTGTTCTTTTTCTTTGTTTATCTTTTTCCATGTTACGCTTCCGATTTTCTAACATGGTATCAGAGCGGGTCGATTCTGGAGGAAGTTTATTTTTTTTATTCGAGATTCGATGTTTTAAGAGTTCTTGAAGATCTTCAGCATTTTTTCTATGGAGGCTTTTTGAGTTCCATTTTTTTGGAACCCTAATTTTTGGCAGCGCAAATCTCTTCCTGATTGTAGCAAGCGGCACAGGCCGCACCTCCTCCATACGGTTCTTCATAACCCTAGCCAGCCGCAGGCCCCTGGCGGCGGCATCTCGAAATAGCAGTTCCCAGAAGGGGAACCCTAGATCTTCACCGCCAGGCGCTCTCGCTTCCAGAGCACTCAGATCGGAGCCCCACGCGCACTGCCCCACGCACGCAGCAGTCCTGGCGGGGCTCTCACTCCACCGCGCCATCGGCGGTGCTCCTGTGGCGAGCAGTAAAGTTCCAGGCGCCGCCCTGTATCAGTGATCTCCAGGAGTTCCAACCCATTAGTCCGCAAGAGGCAGATCTTCCTCCTCCCCAGGCGCGCTCCAGTCGCAACTGCACTTCGCGCGCATCCCAGGATTCTCCTGTCGGCGGCGTGTTCTCCAATGCAAAACACCGCCCCAAGAAAAACCTCCTCGCGTACAACGCTCCAGAGGCGCCGCCCTCTCTTCCCTCGCGCGAAGCCGCTCGGCGCTCAACTCGTGAATATCCTAGGTGGATCCCAGCGCGCGCTTCGTTCCATGTTCTCCCGGGCGCGGCCCCAGGCCGCGCGACTCCAGATCGCCGACTCCGTGTGCTGGCGGCGAGCCAGGCACATATCAGAAGACCCCACGAGGGGCGGCGGCACTATTGAAAGGGGGTGCCAAATTCCCTGATGGAGGCGGCACCCTTTTTGCCAAGGGTTCCCGTGCGAACCCTAAGAAAGGCACACGATCCTTTAAAAAAAAGAGAAGTAGGAAGAGAAGCCCAATAGTGGGCTGGAAAATTCAGAGTGGCCCAGCAAAAACAAAAAAAAAACAAAATTGTCGTTTTGCAAAAAAAACAAAAAAGTAGAGGAAAGCCGTAAAAAAAGGGTCGACGGCTTAAAAAAAAGGCTGTTGTATGGGACCAGTGTGGCCGTGAGTTAAAAAAAAGAGAAAGAAAGATTTTTTTTTGAAAAAGGCGCGTACACGAAACAAGAAAAAAAAGCCGTACGCAAAGTTTATCAAAAAAAATTGAAAAGCCGTATAAAAAAAGGTTGAACGGCTTATGTTTTAAAAAAAATCGTGGCCACAAGTTTCATGTTCTTGTTGTTTACCCCCTATTTATCTTGTCTTCTCCCAACTTTATCGATGTTCATGTTCCGACAAGTATGGGAGAAAGGGGGAGTATATATGTAGAGTCACAGGTCTAGATCCACATTCCAGATTCAGATATCAGTCTCCAGACCAGCCAGATGATCAGACTCTACAGTTCGGTTTCAGACTCGACGATCAGTGTTCCGAGTCCAGTTGAGATACGCATATGATTGCGGTCATTTTCAGATGAGCATATGTTGCCATCATCAGTTCGAGGTCCCCATCATTCTTGTTGTCAGGCCAGAGTTTTCATGTGAGCTATAGGGACTCCAGAGCAGAGGACCATTCTCTTGAGGGCAAGGATTTTCATGTGGTATCATAGGTACACCAGAGCAGTGCACTATTCTCTGAGCCAGATGGGAGAGACCCAGTTCTCCGACGAGGAGACTTCAGGTGCAGTTTCAGACTCGATGGTCAGATTCCAAGTCTTCAGTTGACTCACACTCCAGCCAGTTCGTCTTCCTCACCTGCACGGCATGAGAAGCAACTTCCTCGACTGCAGCAATGTGCGCGTTGGGTTGATATTGTCCGTAGTGTCCTGTAGCGTTGAGTTGAGTTTCTTTCTGTTTGTACAAGCTGAGCATTGCATGCTCCAGCTTGAGGGGGAGTGTTGGAGCATTCGTTGTATGCGCCTATTGTGTTGTAGCAGGGTAAATGGATCATGGAGGAGATCCATTTACCCCATCCAGTGTTTAGTCCCACATCGTCCAGTGGTAAAACTTGGAGGCTCTGGAGAGGTTATATAAGGAGCCCCAGACCTCCTGTATCCATTGATAAAAGCAATAGAGAAACACGCTCCTTTGAGGGCTTCTCCCGTAGTTTCATCCCGCTCCTCACGGAGTAGGGTTCCACGTAAAATCCCGTTGTTCTTTTTCTTTGTTTATCTTTTTCCATGTTACGCTTCCGCTTCCAATTTTCTAACAGTTATTATTGAGTATAGTATTGAGTGGGTTTAATGAGGATTATCTGAAATAAGAAATTTGCATAAATACGTATTTTACTTTGATTTAGGAATTTTTATATCAAAGTTGTCTTGCATTCTCCACTCTGAAAGTTCATTCCCTTACTCACTTTAAAGTAGGAGATATACCTACCATTATATCTCAAGCAAGAACTGGGATCTCCTTCTTATCTTTGTTATATCCCATATTCCCAACAATATGAGAACTTGCAACTCGGATAAAAAAAAGGGGGAACTCATTCTGTCTTACAAGTCCAACTTGCATTCCTAATTCAGTCTTTAACACCCGAGCCCACCACCCCTAAGGTGATGTTGACCCTTCGCTAATTGAACCAACCGTCAACAGGATTAGAACTCGCTATGCACAATCCAATATCGCCTCAATAATATGAGGACTCTATATTGCGGTCATTACGCATACAACCTTACTCTTTCGAGAAGCAAAGAGCCCGATCCGGATGCGTTTGTATGCAGGAGTTGTCACTTCGGACAAGCGTGTCCTATATACAATCCCCGACAACGGAACCCTTCACCTTGACGGAAGACCATGGATGCCACTTATGTGATCCTCCATATCATGTTCAAATTTTAATTAATTATTATGAATCATATTCACATAACTAATTCTTTCAAGGGAAATAATAACTCTATTCATAATAGAGTGTATAATTTTAATTGGATCTAATTAATTTAATCATATTAAATCAATTATCAATCCAACCAATGAACCAACAAATAATTTTTATTTTTTTACTTGAAAGATGGTATAATCTCAAAAAAATGTATTATTCAAATTTTAACAATTAGAAAAATACATCATGATCACTTCAAGTATTATCCTTTCCTTACCTGTTGTCATGGCCAGTATCGACGAGAGTGGGACAGACTGCTCACGGAGCAACCTACTACCTCAACGCTCCCCGACTAGACACCATATCCGTCTCAGGTCAGGATAATACGATTTGATCACTTTGTTTCTGAGATGATAATTGGTCTTTCAACCGAAGTTATACCATACAATATTTATCAAACTATTTTGATTAGTGTTATGAGGAGATTTACTAAACAAATCCTCAATCATATTCAAGCAACTATGTTTGTTGGGATTGATGTAACCAATTGTGATCTAGATCATATCTAATCAATTTTGATTAAGGTAATGTCATTTAAGGAAATAGTCATCATAAATATTTTTCAAATATTCATCAATAATTATTTCAGGAAATTAACCATTAATTTCACTAATTGATAAAATGACAATTACAAGGATCTTGATTGGGAAAGTAATTTTCAGCAACGACCCCTACTTACTAAAATTAGCATATCTCAATCAATTTAAATCCAAATTACGCAAAATAAGTTTCCAAAGTTTGCTAATTTGATCCACAACAGAACCAAAGTAATATTCACACGTTTCTAGGTGTTTTAAAATCGTAATTAATTATTTAATTACGTTAAGATTCGCCATCCCCGAAACAATGGATACTTGTTAAAATGATCATTACTTGAGCAATCGGATTATAAATCACGCAAACTCAAGTTCCACAGTTTCCTTATTCAATGGGGAACCTTATCCAAGTGATAATTTGTATTTAAACAATTTGAATGGGGCGAAAAAAGCACAGAAAATAGGGTTGCATCATCAAATTGTGATAAAATTTCACAAACCCTAAAATGCCATTGTCGTCCTAGGTTTATGGATCATATCTGAAACCTTCGACCTATGGCTTTGATACCACTTGCAGGATATAGGAAAATCCCTAAGCGCATCACAGAAGTTTGAGGATCGCATTGTATGTGATCTGGAGCTACTTGCTCTCAAAATTTTGAACGATGAAACCACATGATCCAAGAACACTTCTCGGGTTATTTCATCTAAACCGCAAACAAGTATTAGGTTTACCTCTTGAAGCGTGGTTACGATCGAGTCTCTAAACGAGTAGATCTCCTGTCTCAAGTCCGATCCAACGGAGGAGACGCTTGCAAGTGCGTTGATGAAACACGTGCTCCTCGCAATCCATGTTATGATCCAAGCGGCGAATCTCCTGATCTCATCACACGAGATCCATGTCTTCTTTACGAGCGAGACGCACCGAAGGAGACGGAGATCCACGAGCAAATGATCCGGCAGCATAACGGCGATGCGGTAACGATGTCGACTCTATCGAGGGATCCTGGTGGACGGCCACAATGAGAGAGAGAGAGAGACTTGGCGTGTAGAGAGAGGGAGAGAGCATATTTTTTATTATCTAAAGAAGAGCTATGGTTGCCTCTTCTTATATAATATTTTGAGAGTCTGTGGATCCCAATCCATGGACAACACAAAATCAATGGATAAGATTGATTTGTGTTTTCTGTGGCCATGATTTTGTTGTAAAAACACAATAGTAATTAATTTAATTTAATTATATATATATTGAATAATCAATACAAATTAATTTCAAATTAAATCAGTTATCCATGAAGATAATTGGGAAGGAGATTAGCCTCCTTCCATAAATAGGGGGCCAACCACCCATTCCTAATAGGAGTTGGTGGCATCCACCCTTTCCTTAAGGAAGGTGGCTATCTCCTCATAATACATGAGATTGCATTATACTATGAAAATCTTCAATATTTACAACAACATTTGTTGTAAATTATCTCACAAAAATAAATCCAATTTATTTTATGAATATTGCAAGCATGCCATTGGAAATTTGTGAATCACATTCACAATCCAAAATAAAATGTAAATTACATTTTCAATTAATTGTTCAATTTGAATCCAATTCACATCAACATTTAAATTGTAAATGTTATTTACAAATAACTCTCTCTTATATATTATAAATCACATTTGTAATATATATGATTAATATCGATAATGCTATCCAGATTATTCATATTCATGATAATTAAATCACATTTAATTGTCTTGGATCTCTATTTTCATGTACCCAAATAATATGAATCACATTCACATTATTCACATCTTTGATAATTATATCACGTTTAATTATCTTAGATAACTCTCTTTATATGTCCAAATAATATGAATCCAATTCATATTATCCATGATAATTAAATCACATTTAATTATCCATTGCTCAATGCTTGGTCAACAATGAAATTATCCTTAAACTCCTTCAAGGATAATACGTTTTCTCCGCGGATACTTGGAGATAAGATCAGGGCGATTGTACATTCCACGTATAGTGACTTGGATATCGAGATCATATCTCAAATCCAGATCTTGTGGACCTCCCATAGATGTTTGATTAAATCAAAACCGTAAATCTAATCTTTTCATTGCATCTGAATCACATTCAGATCATTGTCCAACATTTGGACTAAGATCAGATTACTTCTCTATTGAGAGGAGTCACTAAAATCCAAACCCGTTTCATCACTCCCTAGGAATGGAAGCGTCATGGTTATACAATCGTTTATGATCACATCACCCTCAAGTATTCCTAATACCTGTACATCCTGCATATTGGAAGACCTAGAATAAACCTGAAGTTTTAGATCTGTTTAGATTGTCTTCTTTAGGGTTTTTATCTTTTAGTTTCTCATTTGATCATTGGGAGTTGGTATTGATCATATACTTTCCAAAAGCATATATCATACCCAGGTATTGATCATATACTTTCCAAAAGCGTATATCAAACCTACAATATTCATTCAAGCTTTCAAAGTGAGATGGCATTGCTTGGAATTTGATTTCCAATATCTCATGAATGAGCTCATGTCTTCCGGTTCAGTAAATGAACTTGTATGAATCCTTTGAGAGATCGTATTACTCATATGCCCTTGTATCCACACCAGCGTGCCGGCGTATAGACCTTGATTAGGCCGTCAACCTATCGGTATGTCAAATATACATACTCAGACATATAGTAACGCATCTGTCTCCGGTCAGAGGATGCGTGCCTATATCGTGATAGCATATGACATAGGTCTTTGGTTATCTCGATCTCATTAAGTCAACTCTTTGACCTAACTAATCTGACACCTTTGAATCTCTATTCCTATGTAGAGGACATTAGGGATGCAAACGGATGGATACGGATACTGATATAGGTATTACCGTATCCTTATCCGTTTTTGAATACGAATACGGATACGGATATTGACAGATATTAAAACTACCTTACCATATCCTTAAAAAAACGGATACAGATGTAAAACGGATACTGATCGCATACGGGTAATGTTAGAAATACACTATAGAATCGACTTAAATATATACAAATTGGATGGAAAACACATGTATAAATTTACTAAATGTGTTTGTATCATAAAAATATACAAATATGGTAAAAGAAGGTATATAATTATGTTATATAGGGTTAAAAATAAATCTATGACTATATTTATATATGAAAACGGATATACGGATGCGGATACGGATGTTTGCGGATATCAAAATGATATCCATATCCGTATCCATTTTAAAACGGATACGGATACGGATGTCAAAATCAATATAAAACGGACACGGTGGCGGATCGGATACGGATATATCCGTAACCGTTTGCATCCCTAGAGGACATGCATCAAGAGGTCAGTCAGATATCAGCGAAAAGAGAAAGGATTGCCATCTCCTACTCAGTCTGGAGATCACATCTTAATAATCATTTGACGATGCTTGATGACTCATCAATCTAACTCTTTAGATATTCATCCAAGCACCAGCCTCTTGATTCAACAATTGAATCAACAACTGTATGATCATTAAGATGGCCATGGTACATAACCTAATTGTACTAAGAGACCTATTATGCAAATTAGTTATTCTTTATTTCAGATCAGGGAATGATATCTGCAATAACATTTATTGCATAATGGCTCGTCGTGGGCTCGCATGTCCAACAACACACAACCTTAAGTGCTGACGAAGAGAGAAGGCAACGACAACTGGCTGGTTAAGGGTCAGTGAATGGGCGGCGGCGACGAGCTGGTTGGTGGGGGTAGGATACGTAAGGGCTAGAGCTCCAATCTAGGACTATCACTCTGATAGCATGTGGAAGGAACATAATAACTTGTTAATTATAAAGGTCTTAGGGCTCTTTTATATAGAGAGGATAAAAGAGAATCCCTAGAGGGCAAATTACATAATAAAGAATCAGAAATGAAATAATAAGCAAATACAAAATAACTCGCAAAATATGTATGGATATTCAACTAAAGGTATTATATTTGAAGACTAAAATGCAATAAAGTATCTTTAAAACGACCTTTAGAATATAGATTCATATTTTGATCCCCTCAACCCCGTCTCCACTCCCACCTCTACCGATGCCACTACAATCCCCTTTCCATACATACCCTATAAAGCTTATGAATCTAGAACTTATGAGTTTAGAGCTCAAGAAGGGAGCCGAGCGGAATCTGTTGAATGCTCTTAAACTATCTCTACCTTTATAAAGATGGCTTGATGTGTTAGATATTGATCAATCATATATTCAACTGAGTGAACATACTCAACCAATATACTTGACAGGGATGTAGAGGTATTGTTGTTGTTACAGTCTCGGGTAGTAAATCGATATATGTAGTAGAGATCTTAACAGCTGGTCTAATCATATCATCAGATTAGTGTGAGATAGTCTCACCATATCAAGTCCTTCTCCTTTAATTGTAGACATGCGAGCTTTATGGGCCTATTGTGCTTTGTCTAATGTCTTCATTGTATGCTTACTCCTGCAAATAAAGTAAACAACCTTACCTCTTCTAACAGAGTTAGAGGGACCACTCTAGCTGATGGTGTGATTGGCCAGTCCAATAGCTCTATCATGGCCTCTACCATGACCTCCTTCAGACACATCTTATCCTTGTTCCAAAGGAGTGAGAGAAGTAAGTTAGGACTCTATTATCTCATGCTTGTGTGATACTAAGGTGATTGGGTCTGTTGTACACCTCATCGAGAGGAGATAGCATGGTATTGTTTGACTTGATGATATGATTATAGAATGTGTTCTTCGTACTACCCTTATTGGTCATTTATGTTGTCACCTCATATTCTGAACATCTAGACATGTTTTCCTATGGAAAAGCTGTGAAAAGGGAAAAGAGTTAATTGTATTCCATTGAGACCCTAGGGCTCTCTTATATAGGAGAAAATCCCTAAGGGAAAATTACATAAAGTAGACAGTAAATATAGATAAAGGACAAATAAAAACATCTTTCTCAACACTCTCTCTCAAGCTGTAACATATATGTCTATCATGCTCAACTTGGAACAACAACGATGGAATGGACCTCGAGCAAGTTCCTTGGTGAACGTATCTGCAGTATGATCTCCTAAAGTAACATGAGAAATGGAGATAAATCCCTTTTGAATCATATCTCGAGTGTAGTAATAGTCTACCTCGATATGCTTGGTTCTTTCATGGAATTCTGGATTATTGACTATGAAAAGGGCAACCTGGTTATCTCATTAGAGGTGTATAGAAAAGTGGCACCTTAATAGTCAGGTCAGTTAGGACAGATCTGACCCATATAATCTTTGTACTCCATTGTGCCATGGCTCTTTATTCTGATTCGACACTAGATCTAGTAACAATCGTTTGTTTCTTATTCTTCCATGAAACAAGTGAACTCCATAAAAAGACAACGAAGCCTGCGGCAAACTTCCTGTCTTTGGACCATCCCGCATAATGTGCATCAGCACATGCTGTAACTGCAAGGGATGTGTCTCTACTGAACACGAGTCCTGCACCTAGAGAAGTCTTCAAATATCTCAAAATCATGTGAATAGCATCTAAATGTACCTGCCTAGGTTGCTTCATATACTGACTAACTCTGCTCACTACGAAGGATATATCAGGTCTGGTAATGGTGAGATATAAAAGCTTCCGTACAAGCTCTCCATATCATCTCTTGTCAACCTCCTCAGTGTCATCATCATAGAGTTTCATGCTAGGATCCATAGGAGTAATAGCAAGCCTACATCATGTTATGCCCCTCTCAGCTAGGAGGTCAGTAGCATACTTCTTTTGCGTCATCACCATGTCATGTTGGTTCCTTGCAAATTCAAGGTTAAGAAAATAATAAAGATTGCCAAGGTCCTTGGTCACAAACTTTTGTCCAATAAAACTTTAGCTGCATGAATACCATGTTTATCATCCCATGTAACAATGGTGTCGTCTACATAGACCAAAACAACAATAGTGCCTCTCTGGGATCTCTGAAAGAAAAGAGAGTGAGATGTCGCCGATCTGACAAATCCATGTCGCTCAATCAACTCAAAGAACAGAACTCCACGTGCCACGGAATTGTAACGCAACCATTTCTTCTTCCATAGCAAGGCACCACTGACTAATTTGTAACGCCTCCTGATATGTCCGTGGAATGTCCAGGGAAAATAGTCCTACAAAAAACCTCTGAAACTCCTGTGAGAGACACACAAGAGAAACATGAGAGGCAAGAGGGTACGTAGCACATGTACGCCTCTGCTTCCGTAGAGCAATGGGCACGTCAAGGTCCTCAGCCTCCTTAGCAATGGAGACAAGAACATCTATAGCCACTTGTTCATCTTGTTGTAAATGCAATTCACCAGTGCCATCAGTAGAAACCAAGTGCTCAGAACATACCCGGGGCATACGGGATGATGGAGGAGGCTCGTAAGCACGGGGTCGGCATGTGTATACCTGAGGCAAAAAGATGGAGGTTGCTGGTGGAGTTGGTGGAGGAGGTAGCGGTAAGGATGATGAAGATGGTGGAAATGAAGGGATCGATGGAACAAGAGATGGAGTGAGAGGCGTAGTAATCATAAGTGTGGTAGAAGAAACTAGAGGTAGAGGTATATATACATCTTCTCTAGAATCTGAAGGAATCAACCTATCACATGTAGGAGAGAAAAACATAATGGACTCAAAGAAAGTGACCTCCACACTAACATAATATTTTCCTCGAACATGATCAAAACAACAACGATATCACTTAAGAGTTCTGGAATACCCCACAAAGACACACTTAACAACTCTACGAGAGAGCTTGTCATGGTCAGGAGATATCTGATGAACAATGGCAGCAAATCCAAATACACGAGGAGTGAGGGAGAATAGATCCTTCTTGGAAAATACAATCAAGAACGAAATCTTTTCTCCCTACACAGATAATGGCATATGATTCACCAGGTAGCAAGTAGTTAGAATCGCATCTCCCCAGTAGGATTGAGGAGTACAACTCTAAATTAATAGGGTTCTGGTGATATCCAAAAGGTGATGATGTTTGATTTCGGCCACCCCGTTTTATTAGGATGTATAGGCACATGAAGTCTGGTGTATGATACCAAGGTTCCTGAATAACTGTTAGAGTTGTAAGCTACAAAATTCCAATGCATTGTTCGAACGAATATACTTGACATTTACAGAAAAAACATTCTTTATTTCATTAATAAAAGACTGAATGACAGGTCTAGCATCAAACTTATTTTTAAGTAGGAGTACCCATGACAACCTTGAAAAGTCATCAATATCAACAAGATAAAATCTGTCCCTGATGGTCTGGGACATGACCCGGATACCAAATGTCAAGATGGATCAACTCAAAAATACTACGACTACTACGACCCTGATGACTCTGAAATGTAGACCAGTGGTGCTTCCCAAGCTGGCAAGCCTCGCACTGGAGGGTAGTGCAAGGAGAAATCCGAGGAAGCACATGACACAACTTCTATAAAGGAAGGTGTCCAAATCGGAGGTGTCGTACAAAAGGAGAGACTGATCCAATGCGAATAAATGAAGCACTGGTATATGGGGACTGGACCAGTCTATAGAGACCTCCATGTTCATGGTCAGATCCAATCACCATGCCCGTAAGAATGTCCTAAAACGTAAGAGAAGACATATCAAATATGACACGATAATGTAAGTCTTTGGTGATTTGACTAATATACAATAAATACATAGAAAAATCAAGAGCATGGAGAACATTATTTAGGCTCATAGTTGAAGTCAACCCGTGCCCCCCTGTTCGATAATGGGAGAGTGGGTCCCATCTGCTATCAGTACAAATCTACCTGGAGGAATTAATCTGTATGCACTAAACCACCCTCTATCACCACAGAGGTAGTGTGAAGCTCCTGAATCCATAATCCATTCTGACAAATCTGATCTGTAACAACTAGTAAAAGCATATGCAATACCTGATGTGGTGGCAGATGCTGAAGCACCTACTTCTGAAGATCCTGAGGGAGCTGTAGACAACTCAGGTTCGGGTATAATCTCTCTCAGTCTTGCCACAAGATCATCGAACCTCTGATCAGATGCCAGAAGAGGAGCACTGGATGGTTGATTCTGCTCCGCAACATGAGCCAAAACAGGAAAATCATGCTTGGAGTAGCATGTATCCTCAGAATGTCCTGGTCTGGTGGCAGTAAGTGCACTGCTGACGGGGTCGACTACCCCCTCCCCTGCTGCGAGTACTACGTCCTTTGTATTGTGTAGAACCCCTCTCCCACGAGATGCGTCCATAGCCATGCCCGATGAGGTATGTGACTGCTGAGTAATACCACCAAATGCTATAGAAAGCATGCTCAATCTGCAGTATGTCTCGTCCGTTGGAGGTATAGTTGCATCAATCAGAATTTATGACCGAGTTGCATCATATTTAGGATCAAAAGCTGCTAGAAAAACTCCAATGATCAACGAATCTCTGTAAGACTTGAGCTGCTCTAGCGAGATAGTCAAGGGAATGAAACCATGAAGCTTCTCAAACATACCCCTGAGAGAAGTATAAAGGGTATGAAGAGGTCGCACGTTCTGCTTTGAAGTGAAGATATCATGCTGTAGCTGCAGTATCTTTGGCTCATTCTTCGCCTGCAAGTAGGTAGCAACGAGGATGTCCCACATCACCTTTACAGTGGGATGACTAAGAATACCATTGGCTATCTCCACGGACACCATCTCAGACAGCCACAAACGCGCATATGTGTCATCTGCCTCCCACGAGGCATTAACCCCAGTCTTGTCGATTGGTTCATCCTGCGTCAGAATGTGCTTCTTACCGTTGCACTGCGTTAGACTCATGAATTGCATAGCTCATAACTCATAATTAGTCCCATTCATCTTGACAATGGGTGCTGGACCTTTGAAGGCACCTGAGGATGGGACATCAACCTTGGAGTCGACCCTGTTATCTGACATGATGACGATTGCTACGAAGACTGGGCCTGTAGACAAGGATGAACACGTCTACACATACATACAAGAAGATGGTTGTGGGTGTAGACTCATACCACAACCTCTTCCATCCGTTAGAAGCTTCTACAGATGACGAGGATGGTTTAGATGATCAACACCACCCTAAAAACTTCAAAACCAGACTGAACTGTGAATTTAATCGCTCTTGGCAGCAATTTCTAAGCCTTTACGGACGATGATGGTGACCTCTAGGGCACCACGAGGCCCGGGTATAGGCAGCGATAGGGGCCCTCTTAGGCGACGAAGAAGGCCGCTAAGAAGCCATCTTTGGGGTTGCGGTGGCAACAGGTTGTTGTTGCTACTCTGGCTTCTCGATGGTGTTGCCGGTGGCCGCAGACAACGGCTCCTGCACTTATAGCTGCTGCGGCAGCTGTAGTTGAGAGAGGGAAAGGAGCGGCATCCTCTAGGGCTTATTAGGTGGGGAAAGGGAAGGTTAGGGCATAAACTCCGATCTAGGACTGTCGCTCTGATACCATGTGAAAATGGAAAAGAGTTTATTATATTCCATTGATACCCTAGGGATCTCTTATGTAGGAGAAAAACCCTAAGGAAAAAATATATTAAATATACAGAAGAATAAGTAAATATAGATAAAAGACAAATAAAAGCATCTATCTCAACAAAAGCCATACAAGAAACTAGCAACAAGAATCAATCACCGTCTAAATCAGGACCTGGGAACGGTAACGGCGACAATGCGGACCGTTGGAGATGGCAGAAGCCTCTAGAGATAGTTATGGTGGCCACTAGGGCTGCAACATATTGCAGGTTGCCACAATGGGCACCACTGGATGATGCAATATTGGTCGCAAGTAGTGCAACTGCCCGTTGATGGTGACTGTCAGTAGTAGCAGGAGGGTATGAGGAGATATCTAGGGAATGGAACATCAATAAGACAACTGTTTGTGGAATGTAGTGCTTGATGTTTATTGAAGTATGAGTCCCAAGGCATATTTATATAGAGAGGCAAGGGTTAGGGTGAACACAAGAGAAATCAAAATACTTGTCCCTAAAGGGTTGGGACTTCACCCTTTTTCCCTTTTTAGAAAAGGGGTTGGGACTTAAACCTTAACGCCCAAACCCTTCGAGGATGCTTGGACGAAATATTTGCTTATATTACAAGGGAGCATTTCTCGAACTTGGTGGAGGAGACAAGCCTCTTGGAAAAGAACCAGCTAGTGGAGGTGTTTTTTAAGGATGAGGTATCTATTGTTTTGGAGTTTTTGTATGCCACAGTTCCAGGTTTATATATCCTCACCTAACATAAAGGTTAATCAATCTAGAGAAAAGTTTACATGATTTGTAGGAATTTAATTCGCATGAATTTTCGGAATCATCTCATGAAAGTATCTTACTTTGGAAGTGTTAATCTTAATTTTTATGGGCTCTCTTTTGTAGAATGTGGTTGTTACATTACTGACAGGTGATCGACATAAAAACTTTTGCACTTCATAGTTGAAAAGCTTGTTACATGAGTGTATAATCTATATTCAGACTTTCAAATAATCACTGCTAGTACTGCCAGGTGCTGCCAGAAATGGTCTATGCCATTTTTAATTGTGGGAAAAGGGTCAAACTGCCTTTTTGACAGCCGTGGATATGATGGTTGCATCTTGCTCAATCAGATATAGATGATCGAAAGGGGAGTTAATGGCATTTACATGGTGGGTAGTGGTTATCCATACAATAGGCTGGGTGTCCAGTGCTCACAAGAAGGCTATTCGGGTCTTGAGTTTGCCCATGGTGTGCCTGGAACCACTGGAGGAGCTGTATTTATGAATGCAGGTGCCAACGGACAGGCAGGATTTCTGCTCTTCCAAACAGGTGATTTTCCTTCTATTTTTATTTTTATCAAAGATTAATGCATTTAGGCTTTACTTCATGCAGGAAACTGCCGGTGTCATTGACAGTGTTCAGATTCTTACTGTAGAAGGTGACCTCAGGACTTTGAAGAGGTGTGATCTAAAATTTGGTTATCGTAAGTCGATATTCCAGGAAATGGAAGACCTGGCTGCCATTCTTGCAGTGAAATTTCAGTTAATAGCATCTGTGGATGCAGAGAAGAGGCAGAAAGATTTCTGGATTAGGTGAATTTTTAAACTAGTTTTGATTGTGGTGCATGAAATCTGTTCTACACGCTTTTCGAGATAACCAAAAGTGATGCATATTTTTATTGCCTATTGTAGCAATAATTCTTTTATGTGCATAAATTTTTTATCCTTTCTATGTAATATATCTGGAGTGAAAGCTCGGAACTCAATGTCATAAATTGTATTTTACGTAGACGGCAGAAGACACAGCCCCTGGGGGAATGGACTGCTGGATCGGTTTTTCAGAATCCTTCAGGCTCAAATGTAGGAGCAGGAGAGCTGATCGAGAAGGCGGGACTGAAAGGTTTCAAGCTGGGAGGAGCAAAAGTTTCTGAAGTCCATGCCAACTTCTTTGTGAACTTCAATCGGGCAACTTCTGGAGATATGCTATCCTTGATCAGCTATGTTAAAGAGAAGGTTGAGAAGAAATTTCATATCCTACTCCAGGAAGAGATAAGAATCATCCCCTATCAGATTTAGTTGGATATTCCTGTTACTTAATGAATTCAGGATATGATAGTGTCAATGCATATGATCTCTGGTTGGAAGTTTTATGTTGAAAGAAGAAGGAATCATTCATACACGTCATTTCTGCTTACACAATGAAGTCTTACATATTATGTTTGCGTATACACCGACGTCTTAGGGTAGAAAGCTGACGATTCCCCGACACAATTCTTTACTCGGGGGGTCATACTTTTTAATTGCAGCTTACAAGCAATTTCTCCCTCTCAATTTCACTCATAGGTAAATGTGGGATTTTGCACTTCAAAATTTCCTGTAACTTTCGATGTTGGCCTTGTAAAATTCCTTTTCAAGCTCTAACTGATGTATGATTATCAGATGCAGGATTCTCAACATTGCATTCCCTTTTTATTGCTACTGGACTTCCCAAGATGGGCAATATCTAAAATTTTGTCAGTTTTGTGAGCTACTTCGGTATATTTTTTCTCCATAGCTCAAAGTATTTAATGAGTTTCTCAACTTATCTGGTTTTTGCAGGATATCCTTTTTGTTATAGTATTTAATGCATCCTTTTTATGGATTCATTCCTTGTGCTTCTATTCTCCTGCAAAAACTAAGAAACCATCCAAGATCGACCAGCTAGTTATGATCATTTCTTATGAAGTTCTTGATATTTGATCCTTATGGAAGTCAACATGCTTGTGTGTAGGGATGCTAATCGAACCGAAAACTTAAACATGGCTATTACGAGAGATATTTGTACATGTCTATTCATTTTCTCTATTCCTTGTTTAATATCCCCCTCCCCCCTGAGGTATTTATTAATGTTCTCCTTAACTTTAGATACTCGCTCTCCTGTATTAAAGTGGTCTAGGGTCTTATAATAAATAAGTCGCACATTTGTCCTACATGGCATCATAGCATCATTTAGAAACTGGCGATATCGTAATTTTTATGTGAGTTTGGACTGGGGCTGCATCTTCATTCTTCGGATCTTCTTGATTCTCGACTACCATGGCCTCTACCATGATGACATCTCCAGAGATTAAGCCGGTTTTCATTATCTCTATTGTGATTGTGCAAGGCATCTCTATTACGTGAAAAGGTGTTGAAAACTACGTTCTTTGGCCACAAGCTTTTAAGGTGCTTACTGGTGATTACTATGGTAATAGGAGGTAAATGCCTACCGAGTCTCCATTTGGACATTCAGTAGTGCATTAAGGCATCAATTTTTATGAATTTTCTTTATAAGGAGGCAACCACATATATTGAAAGAAATGGTTTTCTTTGACATCATTCCAATAAATGATCAACTCATGCCTTGCTGGCATCTACATGCAGATCTAGTGGAAATCTCAAGAGGAACCCACCCTAATTCGGTATTACACTTATGTGACAAGGTTCTATGAGGAGCTGGCTATTATCTAGCCTGCTTGTTGTAACAAAGAAGTCCAGGAGCATGCTGAGTGGCATGCATGCCGATTTCTCTTTGGCTTTTGCCTGTACTAGTATACTTCCGAAGATCGATTTTTCTTTGCTAGCAGGTCCCATATCCACAAATAATCTGTCAGCATTTAACATCTTGATTCGTTTTTTATTCATAGAGCCCAAGGGTTCTCTTATATAGAAGAGAGAAACCCTAATGGCTAAATTACATACTAAGAACAGAGAAAATTGTGAAATAGTCCCATAATATAAAACTCCCAACAACTGTCAATCATGTCTCACTTGCAAATAAGCTCAAGTGTTCGCTTCTTGGGAAGTGCATTTGTGAGGATATCGACCAACTGTAGATCGGTGGACACATGTGGAGTGCAGATCTTCTCCCATCGTACAACATCTCGTATAAAATGGCAATCAACTTCAATATGTATGTTTCTTTCATGAAAAATCGGGTTGCTTGCAATATACGTGGCAGATTTGTTGTCCCAGTGTAGAGGAATTGGGACGGTAGTAGGTAGACCAATCTCTGTCAGAAACCAGGTTAACCAGATGATCTCACATGCATGAGCCATTGCTCTACACTCTGCTTCAGCGCTTAACCTAGATACGACGCGCTTCTTCCTATGCCAGGTAACAAGATTTCCTCCTACAAACAAAGTATACCATGTAGTAGATCGCATGTCATCTAAAGAGCTTGCATAGTCCGCATCAGCATAGGCAATAATATTGGAACGACCATTTACTTTGTAGAAAAGACCACATCCTGAAGACCCTTTAAGATAACGAAGTATCGGGAGAACTTCTTGCCAATGGTTGTTGCAGGGGTTGTCCATATGTTAGCTAGCCCTACTAGCCACATAAGATATATCAGGTCTAGTGACAATGAGATAAAGCAGTTTACCTACAAGACTCCTGTAATGGGTAGTGTAGAGATATTTCTAGTATTTATGTACTCGTCTGTTATGTTTATTTTTCTTGTTCCACCTTATGTAATTTACCCATAGGCTTCCTTTTTTTTAGGCTCAGAAAGGGGGAGACACTCTTTGGTGTTCGCCCCAAAAATGTATTAATGAAAATTAATAACGGTATATACAAAAAAACGGGGGAGGAAAAGAAGAAAGAGAAGATAACCCCGAAGAGAGAGAACAAGGCCCAATGCCTACACAGGACACCAGCCCAAGAGAACACGGCCCAACGCCTACAAAGCACACCAGTCACCAAGAAAGCGAGAGCAAAGGATAAGAGCATTTTCCCGATAGAACCGCTGACCGGAGAAGAGAGCATCGTTCCTTCCCAGCCAGATGCACCACAGACGCGCAATGGGGGCCAAGAGATCCCGCCTATCCCTGGTCCTGTTGACCCAAAGAAGTTCGCAAAGAGCAGAAAGGTTGTCCGCGCTCGCCCAAGGCAAATCGTCCCAGATCCCACGCACCATCTGGCACCCGAAGAAAATGTGATCAATAGTTTCCTCCTCCGAATTACAAAGGACACAGGTGGCACAGGACATAGGCTTCCTCTATATAAGAGAGCCTAGGGTTCCCTGGAATAAACAAGTTCTCATTCTCATTTCCACCAACATGGTATCAGAGCCTCCACCCTAAAACCCTAACCCTAGCCGTCGTCGCCCTCTATTCTCAGCACCTCTCCCAGCCCACCGGCGCTCCCACAGCCCGCCGCCCCTCCCAACCCGCCGGCGTACCACCCGTGCCCCTCTATTCTCGGCGCCGAGCCCCCCTCCCCCCCCCCCCCCCCAACTCGGTGCCGTCCCATTCTCTTTCTCGTTCTTCATGGATTTGAGTGCATAAGTCTACATATGCACTCAACTCCATACATGTTTATGCAGGCAGTTATTCATTAGTCTAAAAACCCTAGTTCTTCATCTCCGGCAACAATGTCAGAAAACAAAGTCGACATGCCCTCAATCAACGCTTTCAAAGGTCCAACGCCTATATTCAAAATGGATGGGACAAATTACGAGCTCTAGGCGATGCAATTCATGAGTCTCATGAACTGCAATGGTAAGAAGTGCATTCTTACCGAAGATGAGCCAGCAGGGAAGACCGGGGTTTATGCCTCATGGGAGGCTGATGATTCGTATGCCAAGGTCTGGCTTTCAAGCACTCTGACAATGGAGATTGCTAATGATGTCCTCCATCAACCCACGGCTAAGGCCATGTGGGATATTCTAGCCGCGACGTACTCGCAGATAAGGAACGAGACCAATATCCTCCAGCTTCAACATGACATATTTACGGTCAAGCAGAATGGCCGACCGTTGCATTCGTTGTATACATCCCTACGAGGGTTGTTTGAGAAGATTTACAGTATCCTTCCCCTGAAGGCGACCCCTGCGCAGCAGAAGACGTTCCAGAATGCTACAATGGTGAGGGTCTTACTAGCGGCACTTGACCCGGAGTATCATGCGGCTCGCTCGCAGATCTTGACGGATGCTACTATTCCTCCAGTGGAGGAAGTGTATCGACGGGTCAACAGAATCACAGTTCCTTCTACTGCCAATACTACACCTCCTTCAGCGATGGCAGCTTCCAGAGGCAGAGGTGCATCTTCTCCTTTTCGTGGATGTGGACCTCGTGGTCGAGGTGGCCGATTCCGTCAGCCATGCACCTTTTGTCATCGCTCAGGTCATGCGGAGGATACATGCTATTCTAAGCATGGTTTTCTGGCATTAGCCCGTATAGCCGAGTACATTGTGCATACACCGATATCTACTTCAGATCAGCGATTTGAAGATCTTGTCGCCAGACTACGAGATATCATGCCTCCTGCCACTACTGACTCGCCAGGAGGTCACTCAGACATAACAGCTTCAGCCTCTGCCAGCACGTCAGCCACAGCTAGCACATCAGGTAGCGTTTATGCCTTTACATCCTATCACAGTTCTGATGTCTCAGAATGGATTATGGACTACGGTGCGACACATCATCTCTGTCAAGACATAGATAAGTTTACATCATACAGGGAGGCTCTACCAGGAAGATCGGTGGTAATAGCAGATGGGACTCATTCCCCCATCATTGGACAGGGGGAGATAAGTTTGACACCCTCCATACGTCTACAGAATGTTTTGCATGCTCCAGATTTTTCAATGAACTTACTTTCTATTAGTCAGCTTACTAAGGATTTGCATTGTTGGGCTATTTTTGACCCATCGTCTCTTATTTTTCAGGACATTCTAATAGGCAGGGTGATTGGTTGTGGCTGTGAGCAGGATGGTCTCTATCGGTTGGTCCGCACCTCCTATGCTGGTGTCTCATCTCAGTCTAGTGGAACTGCTTCTCCCTTTACTTGGCATCTTATGTTGGCCATCTCCCTCTTCAGAAGCTGCGACATATCTTGCACCAGATTTCACCAAAATCTTCTTTTCAGTGTGAAGCGTGTCAGTTGGGGAAGCATCACAGATCTATTTTCCCTAGTCGTGAGTCTCGGAGCAGTCGCTCCCCTTTTGAGTTGTTGCATGTTGACATTTGGGGTCCGAGTCGTGTTCCTAATCACCAGGGACACATGTTTTACCTAGTGGTCGTTGATGATCTCTCTAGATTGTCTTGGGTCTTTTTATTGAAAAATAAATCTGAAGTGGGGATGTAATCAAAAATCTTATCAATGAAGTTCATAATGTTATTGTTTCTAATGTAAAGATTGTGCGCACAGATAATGCCTTAGAATTTTGCACTCGTGCTCTTTCACATTTCTTCTTGTCTCGTGGCATTATTCATCAAACAACTTGTGCTTACACGTCTCAACAGAACGGTGTTGCAGAAAGAAAACATCATCATCTTCTTGATATAACTCGGACTTTACTCATTCATAGTTGTGCTCCTCTGTCTTTTTTGGGTGATGATGTTCTTATGGCATGTTATCTTGTCAATCGTATGCCATCCTCTGTATTGTGTGAGAAAGTTCCTATTTCCGTTGTCTTTTCTGACAAGGAATTGTTCTCCCTGACTCCTCGTGTTCTTGTCTCAGTTGCTTTTGTCCATCAACTCACTCCGGGGATTGACAAGCTCTCACCTAGGGCTGTCAAGTGTGTGTTTCTTGGGTACTCTCGTACTTAAAAGGGTTACCAATGCTATGATCCTGTGAACAAAAAATATTATGTTAGTGCCGATGTCACCTTCTTTGAGACTGTGATGTATTTTTCGCCTACATGTGACAGGATGACTCCTTCCACTACTGATGATGACATTTATGTGCCACCTCCTCTGTGTCAGTCTGATAACATACCAACACCTGTTGTGTCACCACCATCACCACCATCACCACCACCACTACCTCCACAACCACCAGTCCCACCTTTACTGAAATTTTATACCCGTCATCCGAATCCTGCTCATGGAGGCCGTCATTCATCCACCACGCCCCAGGTATGTCCAAGTAATATTAGTAACGATGGGACTGCCAATGCACAAGTGCAGGAGAATGACATACAGGTGGACACTGCTGATGATTTGGATGTACCTATTGCCTTGAGGAAGTCTAAGAGGACATGTGTGTCTTATCCACTTACTTCACAGGTTCCATTCCATCGCCTCACTGGTGATTTTCGGAGATTTGATGTTGCCTTATCTACCGTAGAGATACCACGGAATTATCAGGATGCCTTGAAAGACAGCAGCTGGCGGTTAGCCATGGAGGAGGAAATGGCTGCCCTGCGGTCCCGTGGTACATGGAGCTTGGTTGCTGCTCCCCTAGGAGCTTCTGTGCTCAGTTGTAAATGGGTCTTTACTGTCAAATACAATGTGGATGGCAGCCTTGATCACTACAAAGCAAGGCTAGTGGCACGTGGATTCACTCAGACCTATGGCATGGATTATATGGACACCTTTTCTCTGGTTGCACGTCATTCCACTCTACGTGTTCTTCTGCCAGTCGTTGTGGTACGTGATTAGCCTTTGTTCCAGCTTGATGTTAAAAATGCCTTTTTATATGGGGATCTACAGGAAGAAGTTTGCATGCAGCAGCCTCTGGGGTTTGCTGCTGAGGGGGAGTGTCAGATGATGTGTAGACTTCACAAGGCCATATATGGTCTTAAACAAAGTCTGCGGGCATGGTTTCAGAAGCTTTCAGATCTAATCCAGAAGCAAGGGTTTATAAAATCAAATGTTGACCACTCTTTGTTTGTCCAGAAGACTCCCCAAGGCATTGTTGTTATTATGGTATATGTTGATGATATACTTGTTACGGGAGATGGCATGCAGGGGATAAAGATGGAAAAAGCATTTTTAGGCCATCAGTTTGTGAGTAAGGATCTTGTTACTCTACGATACTTTCTAGGATTGGAATTTGCGAGGAATGCACAGGGTCTTGTGATGACCCAAAGGAAATATATTACAGATATGCTTGTTGAGACAGGTATGATCGGGTGTCAACCCTCCACTACTCCCATGGATCCTAGTATGAAGTTATATAGAGGTGATACATAGGAAGTTGACAAAAGAAGATATAGAGAAATGGTGGGAAAGCTTCTCTATATTATTATCACTAGACCTGACATTGCTTTTGCGGTTAATCGGGTGAGTCAGTTCATGGAACATCCCAGACAGGTGCACATGGATGCTGTATATATGATACTAAGATATCTAAAGTCGTCTCCAGGTGCAGGATTGTTGTTCAGGAAAGAAACAAATCTCTCTATCTCTGCATGTGCTGATGCGGATTATGCAGGACGTCCTAGAGACCGGAAATCTATCTTAGTTTTGCAGTGTTTGTTAGCAGTTCCTTAGTTCTTGGAAAAGCAAGAAACAGACAGTGGTAGCTAGATCTAGTGTTGAATCTGAGTACGGGGCCATGGCACAGGCGAGTACGGAGATGATGTGGGTTCGAACCGTATTAGAAGATCTGCATATAGATGTACCTCTACCTATGCAATTACAATGTGACAATCAAACAGCATTATTTATTGCTAATAATCTTGCATTTCATGAAAGGACGAAGCATATTGAGGTAGACTGCCACTATACTAGGGATATGATTCAGAAGTGTTTGATTTCTACTTCCCATGTCAGTTCAGGAGAGCAGACTGCAGATATCTTTACTAAGCCGTTGCTCAGAGGGCCGTTTCAGAAATGCTATTCCAAGTTGAGCATGATTGACATCTATGCTCCATCTTGAGGGGGAGTGTAGAGATATTTCTAGTATTTATGTACTCGTCTGTTATATTTATTTTCCTTGTTCCACCTTATGTAATTTACCCATAGGCTTCCTCTATATAAGAGAGCCTAAGGTTCCCTGGAATAAACAAGTTCTCATTCTCATTTCCACCAATAGGTAGGATCCTCAAAAATGGAATCTGGAGAAGTGGTATACTTTCGTGCCTCTGCACTAGATGGTTTGCACCCAAGCAGACCTGCCTCTGTAAGAATGTCCATGCAATATTTTCTCTGAGAAAAATGTAGCCCTTTCGTTGTATGGATAGCCTATATTCCTAAGAAGTATCGAATTTGACCTTGGTCTTTGGTAACAAATACCTTATGTAGGAAGGCCTTGGTCTATGCATTTCATGTTTGATCATCACCTGTTACAATCATATCATCAACATAGACTATCAAAATCACAATTCCACCGGTCTATCATCTGAAGAAAACTGAGTAATCTAATTTCATCATCTGAAATCCAAGAGAATCAATCTCAGTAGTGAGTCTACAAATCAGGCTCATGGGCTTTGTTTCAAGCCGTAAATAGCCTTACGAAGTCGACATACATACTCCCCCTTGACGGAGTATGCAGGGGGTTACATCATATACACTTCACTTTCACTTCAAGATCACCATCACATCTAACTAGAATATTTATCGATATTTATTTATTGCAACAGATAGGATAGTGTGAATAGAGCCTAGTCTAGCCACTAGGGAAAACATTTCAAAATAGTACACACCATATGTTTGAGTCAAACTTTTCGCCACCAATCTTGCTTTCAATATGTCAATCTTCCCATCAGGAGATTGTTTTGCCGTGAAGACCCAATAGTATGCAACATATCTCACTCCATTCAGGCAAGGTAGAAGATCTCATGTTCCTCTGGACTTAAGGGCTTCCATCTCCTCATCGATGGACATTTTCTAACCATGGTCCTGCATAGCATCATTATAATCTTGATGCAGTCGAAAAAATCCAACGGTGGAAAATAATTTTCGGTGGAAGAAATATAGACGGAGAAGAATTTAGAGGGTGAGAGAAGAGAAGATCATGCCGGATGCGTGGGATTTTGGAAAGGAATCGCAAAATTGCGCTAAGGGAGGGAGAGAGAAACTAGAGAGATGAAACTCAAGTTTTTCATATAACGTGAACTGTCCCTTACAATAGACAACCAACCTCTTTATATAGTAGAGGTGGAATTACAAAAATAGAAAGTGAATCAAAATTGAAATCCGACTCGATCTTAATTGATTTGAATCGAGATTCAAATCTATATTATCCTAATTTGACTCTAATTCAAAATTCAAAATTCAAATTTAACTGACTAACTAATTTAGAGATCACAGGCGATCTCCTTATTTAAATAAAATGCGATGACTAAAATAAACGTAAATAAAATTAACGGATAAAAACATCACGCCCTATATTTTAATTTTGTGCTGCATCAATTATTATTGATGCAGTCGAAAAAATCCGGCGTGATATTCTCTTCTCTCACCCTCTAATTTCTTCTCCGTCTATATTTCTTCCACCGAAAATTATTTTCCACCGTTGGATTTTTTCGACTGCATCAATTGGTATCAGAGCATGGCCACCGAATCGTTCTTACGATTCGACGATCCGATCACCTACTGGCGTTTGCAATTCGATTTGAGTCGTCTATCTCATGATCCGTATTCACGTTCGCGTTTGAGGAAGTTCAAGCATCGACTCCTATCAAGTTTCAAAGTCCAATCATGGTTGGACGCGCAAATCGATGAATATTCGTACGATAACAACAGAAATCAGATTGCTGGACCTGCTGTTCAACATGATTTCGGTCAAGAATATGAAGGTATTTTCAATCAAGATGAATATTTATTTAATAAATTTGTTGGGCAAGAAGAAAATGAAGACTCTGGGCCTATATTCAACGAGTATCCAGCAGAGGAAGAACTGGAAACCCTCGATGTATTCACGGTCAAAGTGGTTGTTCAAGTGGTTGCATCACCGCCGCCTCTGATTCTCGCATCCACACCCTCCGATGCCGCTGTCGCAGAAGGTGGTAGTTCGTTGCCAACGTCGACGCATTCCCTTGACCCAGACCACCACCGCAGGGTTTCATGCGTCTTCCACCACCGAGTGCGCAGCCTGCAGGGCAACCGTCACTATCGCCACCGTCAATGGAGGACAAGCAGGCGAACTCGGTGTCGCCCCGCGTCCCGAAGGGAACTCTCACACCTCCGACACCCACATGACGACTATAGGGTTGTCCACGGCTCACGCACAGTCTTCACGCCCCCTGTGCGCCCCTTTCACCGCATGTGGTGCTGCTGCCAAGGTGGCTATTGCCGTCGTGCAGATCAGGAGCGCGCGCACCATAGGCACGGCTGCCAGCACTTCTATGCCATGAGGCGTTGCCTCCTATGGTCCCTCGACTCAGTCCGCCTCCGCCGCCAACACCGCCTCTGCCCAGCTCGTCGTCGCCGCTCCGCGTGGTGCCTGTGCCGCCAACACTTCCGCAAAGAACTGCACCACCGCCTTTGCATGAATCCACGCCGTACGCACAAATGGAACCCAAGAAGTAGGGCTCGACGCCGTCGACGATGGAAGGCGAAGAGAAGCACTTCGACACCCCACCTCCGTCCCCGCCTTCCTCGCGAACGAGAGTGCAGCGCCAACAAAGGCCCCTGCCGCCGCCTACGCCCTCCCTTCTTACGCCGCCGCTGTCGCTTTTTGAGAGGGATCGAAACCCTCGTTGGGGATTTCTTTCCAAAGAGTTTCGAATCCCATAAACATAGGGATTGGAAATTTATCGGGGTTAATTTCCATAAAACCCCTCCTACAGAAAAATTCTATTCAAATATTAAAAGTGGGGGAGAGTGGAGATGCATTATTTTAATTGAAGGGGTAAAAAAATTGCATTACAACCCCTGGGTACAAGATTATTTAAAGAAAGGAGCTGAGAAAAAGGAAATGAGGCTGCTACCTTCTCCAATTAGGACTAGGAATGTGGGATTTGCCTATAAAAGGGCCCTATGGGTGATGACATTACCCACATCTCCTCTCATCCTAGGCTTGTGCTGCACATTTGTTATGGGTTCTCCGAAGGCTATGTTGTTCATGCCTCATCAGTTTTTCGATCACCGCAAGAAGGAGACAAAGCCCATGGAGACGCCGCCCTTTGCGCCACATATGTTCTTCCAACAGAGGTTGCCGACTCCGGCCACTGCACCAAAGCCATCCGGGTTCCACCGTTTGCTCCGCATCTATTCTTCCAAAAGGCGAGCAAGAAAGTTGATATCAAATCGTCAAGCTTTGAAGAAAAAGCAATTCGTCAGGAGACGAATTTTCAAGCGGGGGAGAATTGATGCAACACAAAATTAAAATATAGGGTGTGATGTTTTTATCCGTTAATTTTATTTACGTTTATTTTAGTCATCGCATTTTATTTAAATAAGGAGATCGCCTGTGATCTCTAAATTAGTTAGTCAGTTAAAATTGAATTTCGAATTTGGATTAGAGTCAAATTAGGATAATGTAGATTTTAATCTCGATTCAAATCAATTAAGATCGAGTCAGATTTCAATTTTGATTCACTTTCTATTTTTGTAATTCCACCTCTACTATATAAAGAGGTTGGTAGTCTATTGTAAGGGACAGATCAAGTTATATGAAAAAAATGATTTTCATCTCTCTGGTTTCTCTCTCCCTCCCTTAGCGCAATTTTGTGATTCCTTTCCAAAATCCCACGCATCCAGCGTGATCTTCTCTTTTCTCACCCTCTAATTTCTTCTCCGTATATGTTTCTTCCACCGAAAATTATTTTCCACCGTTGGATTTTTTCGACTGCATCAAATCTCGTGGAACATAAATCACCATTAAGGCATATGTGAACTGACTGTCACAACTGGAAAGTCTGTTAATAGATGCAAAAGAGGGGATAGGATGAATATCACATTGCATTTTAGTTCACCGTAGAGCTATAGATAGATCTAACAGAGCATCCAACCGAGCAGTGGGAGGGACATTCAAATATGTATCTACCTGCAAAAAAGGAATAGGCAGTGGGGCAGATTCATGGTTGCCAACAATTTGTCTTTTGTACACAATAGGTGGTCGAGGTAACTTTAAGGATATGTCACTGACAAAATGTGTGAAGAAGCTTGTCTTCTCAAAGAAGGCAACATCCGTAGAGACATAATAATGATGTCCAACTGAATCATAGCATCTATAACCTTTTTGTGTTCGTGAATAACCAAGAAAGACACTCTTTACCGCATGAGCAGATAGTTTATCTGGAGTATGAAAATTGTGAACAAAAGTTGTGCACCTAAAAATCCTTAGTGGCAATAAAAATGGTATTTCATTAGGATAAATGTTGAGAGTTTTATGTTAGAGTTTTATGTTATGCTACTATTTTTTAGTTTGTTTATTTCTTTGTCCTTATTATGTAATTTACCATTAGGGTTTCTCTATTCTATATAAGAGATCCCTTGGGATCTATGAATAAACAATGAATCATTATTCTCCACATGGTATCAGAGCGGCATTCCTAGACCAGAGCATGTACCCTAAGATCCAAAACCCTACTTTCTAGCCCTAGTCGCTGCCGCACGTCGCCAAACAGAAGCAACAACAACCGCGCCGCCATCACCATTATCAGTGGCAGCCGCAACAACGGCCACATCTCCAAGGAGCAATAACAACAGTGCCACCGTCGTCCCCATTAACGACGTGAGCAACAGCCGCTGCTTCTATGCGTTAACACAACAATCACAAGCGGTGATTCGACCGCTTCAGCAACCCCTTGTTGCGAATTAGCCGCACGACGACAATTTGTGGGTCTGATTCTGCTATAGTGGGTTTGAATCTAGAGATTTTTTGGCCCGATTTCGGTTTGAAAATCACGAAATCATACCGTCTTGGATTCGTTTGAGACTAAGCAATAATGACGGTCGTCTAAGGTTGGTTGGGGTATGAGTCTACACCCTCAACGACCCTATTTCATGTCCGCGTAGATGCTTCACGACCTGTCTAAGATCCCAATTATCTATCCACAATGTCAGAAAGCATAGCCGATACTCCTTCTACAGGTGCATTCAAGCAGTCCAGCATCTATTATCAAGATGAATGGCACAAACTATGAGTTGCAAGCGGTGTGGTTCATGAATCTACTGCAAAGCCATGGTAAGAAGTATATTCTGACACGGGATGAGCCGGTGGACAAGATTGGGACCAACGCTTCATGGGAGGTTGATGATGCATATGCAAAGGTGTGGCTATCCGATACTGTCTCTATTGAGATAGCCAACGATATCCTAAGTCAACCCACAACAAAGGCAATGTGGGATATCCTTGCAAGAACACACTCTCAAGTAAATAATGAGTCGAATATATTGCAACTCCAACATGATATCTTCACGACAAAATAGGGTGATTGTCCGCTTCACACCCTGTATACATCCCTGAGGAGTATGTTTGAGCGGCTCCATAGCTACATACCCCTGACAGCCTCACCAGAGCATCATAAGGCTTACAGAGATAATCTTGGAGTTCAAAATGTGTTGGAAGATCACCACTCCAGAATTGAAAGCCATAATACTCAACTGAGCAGTACACCGATCACAAAAACTTTCCCTGATGAATCAATTCTTAGTGTGCCATCTCTTCCTTGGTATGTTGATATTGTAAACTGCCTCGTCTCTGGGGTAGTCCCACAAGATTGGACGAGGATCAATAAGGATAAAATCATGTCCGATATTCATTTTTACCAATGGGAGGATCTACACTTGTTCAGGAAAGGTGCAGATTGCATTTGGCGTCAGTATATTCCTCAAGAGGAGTAAACAAGTGTTCATGAGCACTACCATAAGCTCGAATCTGGTGGACACCATTCTGGAAGCAGAATGGTAGCGAAGATATTGCAATGTGTCCTCTGGTAGCCGACACTATTGAAGGATGCGAATGAATACGTGAAAGCATGTACCGACTGTCAGAAAATGGGAAAAACCCTTGGTATTAAAGACAGCATGCCCCTTAAATTTATTTAGATATCTGATTTGTTATATGCATGGGGCATCGACTTCATGGATCAGTTTCCTAACAGTCAGGGCTTTGAATGCATCCTGCTTGTCGTAGATTATGTGAGTCGATGGGTGGAAGCCATCCCAGCTCGAGCCGCAGACAACAGAACAATCTATAAATTCATGAAAGATATCATCTTCTTGCGGTTCGAGATTCCAAAAATTCTGATTTCAGAAGGAGGCAGTCACTTCATCAATAAAGAGGTTAAGAAATTAACGAAGGAATATGGCATCGATCACCGAGTCGCATCTTCTTATCATATGCAGTCAAATGGCTTGGTAGAATATTATCAAACTGAGAAATCAAGATGATCTTACAAAAACTTGTGAGGCCATACAGAAAGAACCGGTCACAACTCCTGGACTCAGTTCTCTGGGCATATAGAACAACCTATAAGTCTCCGGTGGACATGTCGCCATATCGCCTTGTATATGGAAAATCGTGCCATCTGATCGTGGAGCTCATTCACAAATCATCGTGGGCAGTTAACATCTGCAACCTTGACTCAAAAAAAAGGTGGTCAGCAGAGAGTTGGATCTGAACAGACTCCTGGAATTCAGAGATTGCGCCTACGATAACAACTTGATGTACAAAGAGAAGGTCAAACGTTGGCACGATAAGCATATCAGAAGAAAGACCTTCGAATCTGACCAGAAAGTGTGGTTGCTCGACGCGAAATTGAAGATTTTCCCATGAAAATTAAAGAACAAATGGACAGGGTTATACAGAGTCAGGACTGTGCATGACAACAGAAGTGTCTTGATATCAGAATTGTCAGCCGACTCATAGCCCTTTATAGTGAACAATCAGTTACTGAAGCCATACTTAGAGCATGATACATTCTTGGCCATTGCAGACTTTGTACAAGTAATTTTTTATGATGAGATCACCGCTACAACAGCTTCAATGGAGCCGTACAATGCTTCCAAAAATATCTTTGATTAGATTTTCTTCTTTTCTTCTTTTTGTTTTCATTCTTCCAATTCTTTCTTTCGTGTTGCACTCACCCCATTCATTTATGCTATACTTAGGATATACTTCATCTTGAGTGTAGGGGTGAGCAATTCAGGCTATTCATTATTCTTTCTCCCGCTTGTCTCTCAATTTTTGTCATTATGTCTATACTTAGGGATACTTTACCCTAAGTATAAGGGGGACAAGCCGAGCACATTGATTTCATATATTATGGGTTTCCGACCATCCATGTCTTGTATATAGTCTACTATACTTAGGATATTTGATCCAACGTATAGGGGGATGATTGATTTCTCATTCTTTAATCGTTGTAATATAGACTTTCCTATACTTAACATGAGTTATGTCTTCCTTTTCATCTTTGACCTATGAGGACATAACACAAGCTAAGTATAGGGAGGTCGTATATACATTGTGTATACTTTAGCCATAACTCGTACTTGTGTACTTACAATAAATATGGCTAGAACTATAAATAAATCAACAGTAAAGAATATACCTGCATAGACTTTTATATAAAATTTTCAAAATAACATGTTAAAAATGTTTTGCAAAATGTTTGAAAAATGGTTATAAAATGCAAGGTTCAGGAAAGCGGTATGCGTATCTGTTCGGACAGGTCACTGAATAGTGCCTAAGCGGTATACGGGGGCATATGCGGGGTATATGCGGTTCTATGTGGTTTCCTAATTTTTTATTTAAAAATAAATAAATATATACAAAAGTGACTACGATAGAACTACTTTTATGTATAATTGTGGTCCAACAAAAGATCTAAGAAAAATAACTTTCATATAGAGTTCAAAACAATCTCTGTCAATCAAATATCAATACTTCAATAGAACGGTTAGCACACAAAATAATTGACAACAATCAACAAAATAGAAAAATTAGCACACAAAATGCCTCTATTGTTGAATATAATGTCATTTATCTTCGTCATTATATTTATAACTAATCCTCCATCAAAGTACCAAACTTTACATATAATATATTGCATTCATAATAACTATTGGTTTACTAAATTTGTTTGCTAAATTATTGGTATATTATTCTTTTCTTCGTCGCGTGTTTACTCCAATCTCGCAGTACAACTACTTTGACGATGGATTTAAATGGTCATGGAATGCTTGGTTGGCATACACACAAAAGAAAGGAAAACGTGGTACAAATAACAGAATAAAAACGTGGAAAAAATTAAAATAAATATAAATAAATAAAAAATGTGTATGTGGCCGCACAACCCGCATATGGAGCCCGCATAAGTGCACAGGGCACATAATGGGGGGCTTCATGAAAGCGGTGCGCTGAAGGAACCGCATACGTATATGCGACCACATATGCGGCCGCATAGGCCGCTTTCGTGAACCCTAATAAAATGTCTTGAGAAATCTTTTGAACCGTTTGGAAAATATTTTGTAATTTTTTTTGAACCTTTGTAAAAATCTTTTGTTTGTAAAAATTTCTTTTATTTGTTCGAATAAATTATTTTGAAAATATATTTGCAAATGGTTTGGAAAATGGTTGCAAAATGCTTTGAAACCATACACATTGTTTGAAAAATATTTGCAAAATAATTTTCAAATTTTATAAATGTTTTCAAAAAATTATATGTTAAATTACTTGTAAAATAAAGTTTTCAAAAGCTTTGTAAAATGTTTTGAAAATATTTTGAGAACTTTGTATATAATTCAGAAGAATAACAAGTTCAGAAATTCTTATAAAAAGTGTATTAATAACCACTAACTTCACTTGCACAAATTCCTAATGTAAATTCATCATTCCATTCTTATAAATATTGATGCACTCTTGTGTAAATATATGCACATAATGTTTTTGCTAACCCTTTTCCTGTTCAAAAACCCATAAAAAATTGCAAAAATATTTTCAAAATTTCATAAAAAATTGAAAAACTTTTCAAAATGCATAAAAATTTCAAAATAGAAAATTACTTCACAAAAATATTTTCTTACATTGTGCATAACACTTGTATTTTTCAGAATGATCAAGACAATTGAACAAGTTTGAAATAAAGTCTGAAGATTGGAGCTTGGTCTAGACCCTAATACACTTAAGTTCAGATGAACCCATTGAGGATTGGAATTGGGATATTTCAGGTCACCTTGACTTAATTCTTTAGGTTCTAGAGACTATGTTCATGAGTTGATTCAATGTGTCTAACTAGAACCCTTCATATCATTTGTAAGATTCTTGAGACAGTAGTTTGAATAGAAACTTCACACTTAACACTTAGCTCAACCCAGATCAATTGTTGAAAGATCTTGGAGTCTAAGTCGGGATGATGCTAGGCCACTTCGTTAAGGGTGGCTCAGGAACCAATCTTGAGGATTGTCGAAATCGATACTCTAACACACTTCTTATGGTAGCCATGATATCTAAAGACTAGAGACTGGATTGAAACAATGCTTCATATGAGGATTGGTCTGCTGGCGTAACTTTTTTCAAGACCCCAAAACATGGGCGGACCAAAAGACTCTATATCCAGCGGGGCACAAACAAGAGTGTAGAGCAATACAAAACAAAGAAAATAATCAAAAGAAGCCTACACCAAAAATACCATGAAAATTTGAGCTTTCAGAAAAAGCCCGCTTCTTGGTGAAAACTCGGTTACACTGACCGGGATTCACAAGGGAATGAAGACTACACGGGTACATTCCCACTTCTTTTCCCATTCTTCTAGCTTCTCCCCTTTTCGGTTGTAAAGAATGGCATCATTTGACCTTAAAAGGAATTATCTGTCTCCACGTGTACGAGTTACCAGAGAAGCAGATTCTTTTATAGTTCAGTAGTTTATCTGGGAAGAGCTGAAAAAATCACACACATGGTTCTATCATTTCAAGGTTGCGAGAGTATACGTCTGAGAGGATGGTTCTGAACAGACTGTGGATTGAACTGGATAATAGGATTATGGAACCTGAGGGTTGTTGTGTCACACTTCCTAACCTTGATGAGGTTCCAAACAAACCAAGAATCCAAAGGTCTTTCACTGAGCTCCAAACTTTGACTTTAATAAGACAAGTTTAAAAGTCGACAATTGTTCCAAGTTCTTTCTTTTTCTTTTCTTTATTATCTTCTTCTACAGTTATTGCATAAGTGTTTACCAGGGATTAGCAAAGGCAAGTATAGGAGGTGAGGAATCTTTATTTCATCACCTTTGTTCTTTCATTTTGGCCATAAATCCCTAGCTAATGCATGTATATATCATTAATTGTGAAAAACAACACTCAATAATTTACAATGAATATTATATAAAATATTGTATTTAATTCTAAAATAAAAGAATAGAGAAAGAAAAGAAAAGGAATGAAGTGTCAAAGACACTGAGTGACTCTAGACCCCGAGACCCAGTCATCATGATGACTTGGTCGACAAGGAATAAAGTAGGGAGAGATAGGGCGATCAATTATATAGAAAATACAACACAGAAACCCTAATTTTATAGGTCAATAATTGTAGTTTGAGATCTATTTTATTTTCCTATTTTTATATCTCAAGTCAATAAACTTTGAACATCAACATTGTACATAAAAATACAAAGAAAATGCAAAAATTATTTCATTCATAAATAATGCACAGCGTACCGGGGACGCACAAAATAAAAAACTGCAAAGAAAACTTTGCACACATGTATCTTCTCCATACAAACTCAAAATTCACCAAACTCACATTTATTATTTATAAAATAAAATTAGCTATTTAATGAAGGTGGTTTCAATCAATTTGGAGTTAAGATGCAAAAGTTAAGTTTTGAGCCCTTATTGTGCAATATACATGTATATAATATTTAATATATTTATCTTTTATATTTTTCGCTTTCTTATGTTTATATAAAGTTGTAAATGTTATTTAAAATACATGTATATATAAAATTAAAATAAAACCATTAAAAATACATTAAAATAAATAGGATACTTTAATACATATATGAATTATACTTATGTATACCTATATAATGTACATACATAATTATTTAAGTACATAAATATACAAAATACACGTATATTTACATATGTACACACGTGTAAATATTAGCATGTTATAAATTAACTCGTAAAAATAAATAAAAATCATAATTAAATACTATAGATAATTACAAACATTTTTTTATGTTTTAACTAAAAATTAATACAATTGTTTATTAATTTAATTGAATTAACAAATAATTTTAGCCTGGACCACGTGGACCAACCAGCGGCCTTGGACCATTGACCCCCCCGATCAACTGTCCGGCTCCTGCTTCCTTCTTTGTTGGAGAACGTGGAGGCTCTGACTTCTCCATTTTCCTACGCCTTCGCCTCTTCCCCATTTCTCTCGAGACCACCACCATCGTGTAGCCATTTTGTCCCCCATCCTTGCCCATGCTTGAATCTTCACATACCTCCATCGAATCTCCCGCCATCGCTCCAACTTTTTGGTCGGAATCCACCCCTATAAATACCTCCCTCCGACCTTTTTGCTTTTGATCCCCCATACGCCACTGTAGCCCCAGTTGGACGCCTCCGTCGAGCTTCTGGTGACAGCAGGTCAAGCTCCGAACCTTCTTAGCATGGAGAAAGCGGTAGAGGGCAAGATCCACTGCATGGAAGGCCGTATCGATATCGATATCGTTTCAATATCATATCGATATGATATTTCCACGATATATCGTCGAAATATCGCCCATATCGACGAGCCTTTGTGAAGAAAATGCCTGGAAATCGGGATATATCGTCATATCGGTGCCCATATCGGTCCCATGTTGATATCGATATATCGACGATATATCGCCGATATATCGCGATATTTCCTTCCATAGATCCAGGTGCTCATTGGACCCTGACTGGCGACTCCTTCCTGCTCCGAGCTCCAGGGCTCGTTGAGATGCTACGTAACCCTCTTTTCCTTGCATTTAGTTTCATTAGCCTAGTTTAGATTTTAATTCGATCAATTAGTCATAGATTTAGCATAATTTAATGAGTCAAAATCGTTGGAGCACTAGGCTTCGACCCAAAATCCATCGTGCTCTCACGGTCTTCGAGCCCCATTTTCGACTCATTTCCTTCCTCGATCATTTCTCCACCAAAGCCCTATGTTTTCATTTCGATTCCTGCACGGAATCAAGTCGCCAGACTCTACCTCCATCGCCTTCATCAGAGTCCCACCATTTCACCCCACCCGTACATACCCAGCTTCATTAAAGGGACGAGAACCTTCGGCTCGAGTCCCTCAGTGTTTTTGTGTAGGTCTGCAATCAAGAAAGTGACCTGGAGCTCCATTGCGAGGCTTGAACATGAGCTCCATGCGACTGAAGCTTCAGGGCTCCTCCAACGAGCCTCGAACACCTAAAGGCTACTTGTAGACACGCGAAGCTTCCATAAAGAAGAGGAGCTACTCAGTGAGGGAAGAGGAGGCCAGAGACGAGAGGAACCAGCGGTCGAAGCTCACCAGCGGCGAGTTATTCAAGTGTTCTTCCAGACCATCCATCCACCGTCGGATCAGGCTGAGGGTCCAAATCTAATATGGCCCTTGATTCAAAACGAAGCAGTATGCCCTTTGAGCTGCACACCAAGCCACATGGAACGCTCTCCACCCTCTGATCTCATCCTTTTAAAGGGGTAAATTATTTAGTAGCCCCTCCCCATTTTTGTAGTTTATATTTGGTCATGTAAATATTTATTTACGTTATATATTTTGTGTAAAATTAAACACTTGGGCCCCCTCATTCCTTGTAAAGTGCATATAGGTCCAGTGTCAGGTCAGTTCGCGTGGCCCTCCATGTGAGCTGGTAATTTGCAAGGGACCCCCTCCGGGGTCTCTTAATTTTGTTTAGTGTATAAATTTTGTATATACGTTCAAAAATTTTGGGTATTCTGCATGAAACTCCCTGACCATTATTTATATTGCAAATACACCCCTGGTAGGACTTTTAATTAATTTTATGTATTTTATTTTGGATTAAATATCTCTTGTGCTTGGAAAATTATGGAAAATAGATGAATGTGCTCCATATTATGTTTTTTTCCGCTACTATTTTATTTTAGCATTTTCATTCATTTTTCCATTTATTAAAAATCATTTAGGTGCTATTTATTCCCTATTTAGCGATAAAAAGAAAAAAATAGAATAACACTTTTAAAAATTCTAAAAAATATATATTATATATTGCTATATAATATAGCTACAGACCATAAATCACAAAGAAATATAAAAAGAAAACCTTAAAATTGAAAAACCCTCCTAACCCTAAAAAAGTTAGAAAATATTTTATAAACTCCAAAAAAAGTATCTTTCTTTTGTATATTTTTATTTATATATTATACTACATATTAAAAATAGTTTTGAGCAATTTTGATACTATTATTTATTTTTAAAACTCAAAACAGTTTGTCCTATTTATTAACTCCCTGACTTGGAGTATTTTGGACTTTAGAATTACATAAAAATTAGCAAAAATCACCAAAACAAATCACAAAAATAGATAAAATTATAAAAAAAAGGTAAAAACAAATTATTTGTAATTTTTGGATATATATATAGTTATATTTATAAATATAAAAGCCTATATATACTATATATACTTATATATACTTATATACTTATTAATATAATTACTACTATTATAAATACCTATAAATATTTTTGATATCTTTAAAAAATAAAAAGGATTGTTCCTATTTGTATTTACTGAATTTTTCTATATTTATATATAGAGAGGGATGATCCTGTGAGAGCCAAAAACTGTGAGAGCATGCGAGCAGTGAGTCTGGACCATTAGATTATGCTTATTACACTGGTTGATTGGAGGAGGAGAGAGATGAGCAGAATCTAATGGTCCAGGCTCACTGCTCTCATTGTTTTTGGCTCTCTCAGGATCAACCATTTATATATATATTGTATATACATATTATTATATATAGTTATATCTATATACTTATTACATATTAAAAAAAGAAATAAAAAATCAGAAAAAATATAAAAAGAAAATAAAAATTTATAAAATTAAAAATACTACAAAAATCCATAATATCATTAAAACCCACAAAAAATTAAAAAGCAGAAAATTACACAAAAACATGTGTTGTTTCTTTGTAGACAATAAATAGCCTATCCACGTATTTGCTTCTTGTGTTCGTCACCCAGACTACTTGCACACTATACACATTTCATCTAGGTTATAATAAATTTTAACTCCACATTCACTTTACATTGTTTGATTATTCATACTGTGGGTTAATTATTGACTTAATCGGCTTTCGTGAGCAGTCACTTCAGCGATTGCGCTCTCTCCTTGTAAGATCACACGACTACCTCCGTATAGTTGGTTAGTTACCACTACTCCCATGGACCCGAGTATGAAGCTATATGATGATGACACTAAAGAAGTATATAAGAGGACATACAGAGAGCTTGTTGGGAAGCTTCTATATGTCACCATAGTCTGGCCAAACATATCCTTTGCAGTGAGTCGGTTCATAGAGCAGCCTAAACAAGCATATATGGATGTGGTCCATATGATTCTGAGGTATCTGAAGACCTCTCTTGGCACTGGTCTCTTATTTAGCATAGGCACATCTCTTGCTGTTACAACTTGTGTTGTTGCAGACTATGCAGGATGCCCCAAGCATGGAAGGTCGTATCCCGATATATCGACGATATATCGGTATCGACAGGTCACCGATATATCGCCGATATGTCCGATATCGGGTATCGACAGGAAAAAAAAGGCGAGCCGAATCCCGATGTTGGCGATATAGCGTCGATATATCGTCGATATATCGGTATCGACATGGTACCGATATCTATACCGATATCGATATGTCCTTCCATGGCCCCAAGGATAGGAAGTCTACTTCTAGTTTCGTAGCGTTCATAGGGAACTCCTTGATATCGTGGAAGAGCAAGAAGCGGACAGTTGTCGCCAGATCCAGTGCAGAATCTGAATTCAGAGCTATGGCGCAAGGGAGTACAGAAATGATGTGGGGCAGATCCATTCTTAATGATCTAGCTATTGAGGTGCCTCTTCCTATGCACCTCCAATGCAACAACCAGGTTGCATTGTTTATTGCCAACAATCCAGCCTTCCATGAGAGAACCAAGCATATCGAGGTAGACCGTCACTACACTGGAGACGTGATCCATAAGGGTCTCATTTATACATCTCATGTTAGTTCAAGTGAGCAGACAACAGACGTGCTTATCAAGGTTCTAGCCCGAGGATCCTTTCAGAGATGGTGTTCCAAGCTGAGCCTGATAGACATCAATACTCTAGCTTGAGGGGGAGTGTTGAGAGTTTCATGTTATGCTATCATTTTTCATTTTGTTATTTCTTTGTCCTTATTATGTAATTTACCCAATAGGATTTCTCTCTTCTATATAAGAGAACCCTTGGGCTCTATGAATAAACAATGAATCATTATTCTCCATAGTAAAGTAAAGAAGAAGGAGTAACACCCTTTGAGACAGACGAAGGTACCCTGTTGATAAGATGAACGGCCGTGAGTAAGTTATCCCCCTAGTAGGTCTTAGGAACCTTCATATGTGAAAGAGGAGACCTTGCAATATCAAGAAGATGATGGAGTTTTCGCTCAACAATGCAATTTATTGAGAGGTATAGGCACAAGAGGTATGATGCACTGTCCTCTGATAATCAAAAAAAGAGACCAAATCTTGTTGAATAAATTCAAGAGCATTATCCGTCCTAAAAATCTGAATACATATTGACAAAAACATTATCCGTCCTGAAAAAAGAAAGCATTATGCTATCATTTTTCATTTTGTTATTTCTTTGTCCTTATTATGTAATTTACCCAATAGGGTTTCTCTCTTCTATATAAGAGAACCCTTGGGCTCTATGAATAAACAACGAATCATTATTCTCCATAGTAAAGTAAAGAAAAAGGAGTAACACCCTTTAAGACAGACGATGAACGGCCGTGAGTATGGCATCCCCCTAGTAGGTCATAGGAACCTTCATATGTGAAAGAAGGGACCTTGCAATATCAAGAAGATGATGGAGTTTTCGCTCAGCAATGCAATTTTGTTGAGAGGTATGGGCACAAGAGGTATGATGCATTGTCCTCTGATAATCAAAAAAAGAGACCAAATCTTGTTGAATAAATTCAAGAGCATTATCCGTCCTGAAAATCTGAATACATTTTGGGAAAGCATTTTTAATGATACGAAAGAAAGATTTAACAATCTTATTTAGTTCAGATTTCTCCTTGATTAAATAGACCCGAGAACATCTGTTTAAAATATTTGTGACCACCTATAGAGCAGACCGGATAGGATCCCCAAATATCACAATGAACCAACGTAAAGGGAGTAGATCGACGAGGCTCAACTCTGGTCGGAAAGGACACCCTATGATGTTTTCCGAATGACAGGCTTCACGCTTAAAAGGCTCTAGTGGAGACAGTTCGGGGATCATCATGGAGAGAGAGACTGAGCAGACGAATGACCAAGATGGTGATGCCATAGGAGATGGTCAGAAGAGATGGACACAGCACCAGCAAAGGTAGAACCTGTCGGGATATCAAGATAGTAGAGTCCATCCTTTTTATGTCCCCACCAAAAATCTGCATCGTCTGGATGTCCTGAAAGTAGCAAAATAACTCATCAAAAATCACGCGATAATTTAATTCGACACATAACATATGAACAAAAAGTAAGCAGAGAAGAAAATACGGGGCACAATGAACTCCCGTAAGACGGAGTTTCGAGTAGAACTCCATAGTTCCAACTGAGGTAATAGAGGAATGAGCTAGATGAGTGGATGTACCCAAGTCGATGATCCAGGCAGGAGAATGAGAAGTTGCGGTATTGGCAATGGTACCTGATGGATTTGCAAGATGAGCAGTAGGAGTTGGCTCACTGGATGGAGCCTCTGAGCGTTGCAGCATACCTATTAGACGTGAATACTCAACAGTTGAGAGTTGAATTGTTTGTTTATTATTGTCCTGTGCTACTGCCTCAGTTGTATGATCATAATCAGAGGCCATGTGTGCTTGTGGATGTTTCCCAAACTTTGCCCAATATTTTTCAGATGGGTGACCCATATTATGGCAGTGAATACACTGGGTATGAAAACAACCACGACCACGATCAGAGTCGCGACCTCCTCTAGACGAACCACCCATGTAGCCGAAATGACCTCATCTTGATGATGCCACAAATGTTGAATTCTTCATTTATGTAACGGTTGTGCATGAGTATTGGGATTCTCAATATGTTCCAGACATCCAAAGATGGCTTTAATAGATGGAAGATTGTCCAATGTAAGAAACTGCTCCTTCACATTATGATACCTTGGATGTAAACCAGAAAGGAGCCTGTAAACTTGCCATTCTGATCTCTCTGTTACCTGTTCCGTACAACAGGCTGGTTGGAATATGGTGAGTTCCTCATACATGCATGTAAGAGGACGATAATATTCTACCAGAGAAGTCTCACTTTGAGATGCGGACCAAATCCGCATATAGATGTCAACCAAACGTGACTTGATTTTTTGTTGCAAATATATGTGTCAGTTCTTCCCATATCTCCTTGGTTGTCTCCTTGAATAAGAGAATTATCGCAATTTGTGGATCGACACTATTCGTCAACCAGTTGATCACTAGATAGTTGTTTGTTTATCACAATTCAAAATCCTTGTCATCTTCTTTTGGGAGTTTTTTAGTCAAGATAGAGATCTTTCTCTGACCGCCGATGAATACCTTGAATGATCGAGACCATAGCACGTAATTCTCAGTGTTTTTTAGTTTGATAGAAGTATCATGCATCATCACATTGGATGTTGAAAAGGTCTTTGTCTCAGTGTTAGAGGTAGCCATCATGATTGGGAGTAAGAATAATCAGATAACAGAGAACCTTTAATCATTCATGAAGAATGATGAGAATCAAATGCCCAAACATTGGGTTGAACAAAAAAATCTTACGCATTTGGAGACCCGTTTGTGGCATAATAGGATCAAATTAGGTTTATCAACACATGCCTGGTAGGCATGGGCAATGTGCGGCAGGGGTTGGGGGCCCTAGCGGTGCTGGATGCAGCCTGGAGAGCCTGGAGGCGCTCGGCAAGAGGGTTGGAGGTGGCCTGAAGATGCTAGACAGGAGAGCTGGAGGCAGCCTGGAGGTATTGGAGTGCCTGGCAGCGCTCGACGGGAGGGCCGGAGGCCCTAGAGATGACGCGCGCGGCCTTGCGCGGGGCCCTAGATCGGGTAGAAGGCCCGTGCAAGATGACGACTATTTGGTGGCGGCGGGGTGATTAGGTCAGAACCCCAGTCTAGGACCGTTGCTCTAATACCATGTGGAGAAACTCAGAATAGATTGATTTATTCCATAGTCTCCATGGGTCCTTGTATAGGTCGAAACCTTAAGGAGCTAAATAACAAAAAATACAATAATATCCCTGAGGGGTTACAGTAAAAAAATAAAAAGAGTCTAGCAATATTCAAACATAATATTCCAACAGCATCAATGGCACACAGATTGGCTCCCTTGGACTACTAAGCAAGGTAAGCTTCAAAAGTTTCCTTCAGTGCAAGCACTGCATGGCTCAGGGAACTCTTAAGATCATTAGTCTTAGAACAAGGCTCTGAAAGGGCAACTTCCTTTAGATAGTAGTGTTTTAGTGAGGCAAATTTCACAGAGAAACAGTTCCTGGGCAATAGCGGTGATGTTTCTCATGCCACCATTGTGACTGATTTATGGGCAGCCTTGGTAACAAGCTGCTGCCTTGGGGCCTTGCCTCCGGTTGACTTACAAACAGTCTGCTTTGTATACGCCATCTCTAGTCGTCACAAGGCATTATAAGGAAGATGGAACAATCGGCTTAACTTATCTTCTCCTTTCATGGTATTGGGCAGTTATGCAACGGATGTCTTTGGTTGAGACAGATTCGCCCGATGGATTGTGGTACACAAATATGAGAGTATCGGACAAAAGGTTGGCGTCGTTCCGATAAAATATATAATAATGGAGACTCATTTGAAGTAATTTGGACGTGCAAAACAGAGGCTCTATTTCGAAGGTGCGAAGTTAGAACAAGAGACTTGCAAGAGGGGGCGGGGAAGATCAAATAAATATTTGAAATCTTGTATTGAGGATAAATGACCAAATTAGATCTATGTAGAGACATAAAATCCATGTTGCCACCCTACTTGAAAGTAGGAAGAGTCTCAAACTAGCATTGAATCTGATTAAATACTCGGCATGGTGTTAATTAGTCAGAATTTATTGTTATTAATTTTCCTAATTATATACGTAGTTTATTTGTTGATGATCACATAGACATGTCCCTTGGTATCCACTAGTCGAATTTCCCATTCATGAATGCTTCTGTGCCTGCAATAGTACTGTAACAGGAGCCGTTTTAATTATGTCCAAAGCAATTCCACTGGTTGGTTACGAGTATAATTATCAGCAATTTTCAGTAATATAGACAGAGAAAGATCAATAACATCTAGATTACTTAAAATGGCGACTCTTTCTTATTCTAATCTATGCAGCTTTTTTACATCAAAGCTGAACAGGAGATGCTATGAGCCGACTTACACGGCTTAGATGGGCGGGAGATTCTCTTGCAAGGAACCTGTCTGACAACCTTCTTCTGGATGACAATATTTTGATCCACCTAGAAAGCTCCATCCATACATGTTACACCATCCTTCCAGAAGTCATCGTTTTCATTACAGGATCTGATGCTCGCATCGCACTCACGTTGCGAAGATCAGGCTTGATCCTCTGCAATATACTGGCGTTGGAGGCCTGCGCCAAACACATCTATGCATAGGTTTTATTCGACTAAGGGATATATTACAGATGCAATGCGTCTTGAGAGATTACCTGCAGATAGAAAGAGGTTAACATCTCGGTGCTCCGTGGCAAAACCAATTCCAAGAATATGGGTAGCTGGAACTGGAAGCCATTTTATATATTCATTTGAGGCGAGCAAAAAGAAAGGTAATGCGTGCCCGCACTCCCAACTGCAAGGAAGACCAAAATTAGGAAGCAACCATGTTCTGGTGCCTTTCAACTTCTCACTACCTGTCTGTAATATATTTGGGGAGATTTCAGATGCTTTTGACATGCTCTTTTAATGTGAACTGTCAAACCTGATAAGATGTTAACATGGCCTACCAAACGAAAGCAAGCTGTTTACCTGAAAACAGGATCTGGATGTGGACTCTGTGATGGACTCAACAAAGGGTTTACCTTGACAGGTTGTACTTGTCATGTTCCCGAAAACAATATTTCAACGCATGTCCAGCAATGCTGCCCCAGCTGTGTGATACTATCCCACGCTTATGCATATCTTTATCGAGCAACATTGATGCTGACAACTTGTTGGATTAAGAACCAGTTAGTTCGCTTGAAATCCATCCAAAATGCTTGGTTTTGAGTTATCACGTGGTATTTTTCACACTTCTAACTCACTATCACTCTTTGTTAGAACTTTCTGTGGTATTGTGTCTTTGCAGTTTGTTAGAAACAAACAAACAATGGATAAACGGTCTCATCCATAGACCCGTTTACCCATGTGAACAGAAGACAACAAAACTTGATTAAAATCTTTCATGTTTATTTTTGCAACATCCCCGTTGCGACATAGTCCATCTCTTATTCACATTATACTTGTGATTGAATACTCTGGTTTAGGATATTTCCTATTTTTTTGCAATGGTAGTTTCACCGCTCTAATAATCATTTTTCATTAATAGAGGATTTCTATTCCGGTATAGGTTATAACATCTTGAACACAAATTTAAGTAATTATTGAGGAAAATTTTCCTTGATCACTTATTGGATGCAGATGCAATTGTTTGCAATTGTTCTTGTTGATAACCATCCAAATTATTTAAGCTCAAATTATCAATAAAATAATCATCGTCATGTATAATCTACCCTCACTCTTTACTAGTATTCATGTTGGGACTATTTTTTGAGATGGTACACGTGGCAAAAGAAAAGCAATCTTATTGCAATCAGATCGTGTATGGGGGGGGGGCTATTTAATATAAATGATCAAAAGATTAAAGAATTTTTGTCCATTTAGTCTGAAATAACATGGTTCGAGTGAATCTAATAAGATATGATCAACATGCAGTATAACGTTTGATCCGATTTCCATAAAACATTCGTTAAAGAAGCTTGATTTCAATGTCTAAAATTAGGCATCTTTGTGATGAGTGTGTCAATGGAAAATTTTAGGCATATTTAGCTTGATAAATGGCTATGTATATCTATATACACGTCTATAAATACTTAAATATATAAAGATAAAGAAAGTGTGGAGATATGTCTTGAAGCACTAACTCGATTGCGATCCAATTACATTTCATAAGTGGATCTTAGCCAACTCGAATACAGATTTTTTAATATTTGAATAGGATCTGTTTACATATTACCCCTATGCATGTATTCAAGGGTTAGGACGTGGGTTATCTGAGAGTCTTTATTTCGGGAGTACACTTCCATCTTAGGATTTTTGTATATGTACTCCAGTTCTATGTCATAGTGGATCCTCTCTTTGCCCGTAATATTATAACTTCAAAGGTCGTGTATTTACATTTGCATAATTGTATCAATTCAGATAGAATAATTAGGCAGTTCATGGTATCATTAAAGCAAACAAGCACAAGTATAATTATGTAGAATCACAAAGATAATCAACCATAAAGGATACAGGAATTTAATGAGGAAATAAAGTGGGTGAAAACCTCGACCGAAGTCATCTTGACCCTAAACTCGATTGATGATTCATTCATTATTTCGATATCATCGATCACGCTTGGGATTTTGACTGATCATATCACTCGATCATATATTCAATCAATCAACATTAAACAACAATGACTCCTCTTTAGTTATACCTTGAAATTCTAAAAACATGTGGAATCAAACATCTCTTCCAACCTGAAAGAGGAACTCCTACAACATTTGCACCCATAGAATAATTGGATATAAATACAGTTTTACCACCTCAAAATATGTGCATTGCATTATGAGGTAAAATAAAAATAAAATTTTGATCAATATTGCACAAGATTAATACAGTGAAGCATAAATGCAAAAAATACTTCTAAATTATTGTTCTCTCACAAAAAATAGAGATAAACATAATGAGAAATCATTTTCTGCAACACTTAAAATGAAGAGGATAAATTTAGAGTGAACGTTGCAGAGCGTTGAAGGTTGAATTAATCAAATGGTCATGTTTATGGAAGTTATAAATACTAATAAATGAAAAGAAGCAATAGGTAGCCTAAGTGAGCGTTGCCTTTAAAAAGAGTACACGTGCCAAAATTAATCTATCAGAATAATTTTGTAGCCGATTGAACCAAAGATTAATCGGCTGCTCAAAATGGTATGTTGATTGGATTTTATCCAAAGGTAGCCATTGGTCAAATGATTGTTAGTTGACCATCCATCAAGATTAATCGACATTTGGTTGAAAGAAAATCAATCAACTGGAAATCCAATCAATGAGCTGACTTGTTCTGAGAACTGAACTAGAGTTGTATGTTATGCATATACATGAAGTTTATAAAGTAATTTTCTTGAAAAATACAAAGCACTCATATTTCTCTAGTTGTCATCTTTTCTTTTCAACATGTCCAACTTTACATTTTTTCTTATCTTCTTGAGATCTTCTTGTAGCTTTATCATCTTGATTATAGCTTGTAGCAAATTTAGTTGATCATCATTATTTCATCTTTTATTGTTGCATTCTTTGCAAGCCAAACGATAAGCTAGTACAAGAAAAAATTTATCATTACTAAATTATGCATAGTGCATGACCCAACAATATCCTCTCTTTTTTATAACAAAAGTAATTTGAAGTACTTACCTAAAAATGAGATAATGGATAGTGTGTTTATAAATTTTAAAAAAATCTTCTCTTTCTAGAAATTTAAAATTTTGAAACACTTGTCTATATACTTCTATCTTTTGACATTATCAGAATGTGAGATTTGTAGTTTAAAAACTTTTGAAAGTAACCTAATAGATAGTAAACATAATCCTGATATTACTATTCTAATTCTAACCTATAAGATAAGGCATGAAGTTAATTTGAAGATTGAATAGAGAAGAGGAGCTCCAATGTATAAGGAGTTCAAACCAAGAAGAGTGAATATAGAGTGCGTAATCATTCAAAAGAAATATATTTAAATATTGGGTTTTTATTAGCTGTGTCCCTTCGAGATATTGCAATATCAAGTATGCCCCTCTTTTTGGGGAATATCAGTTGTGCCTCTTATTTTTTGTCGTTCTATCAGTTGTGCCTCTCCGTTAATTTAGACACCAATAAGTTGAACTTAACCATGATTTTTTCAAATCGTGGTGAGGTTAAGAAGGGCATATATGTCCAAACATTCCACTACCCATCCTCCTCCTCCTCCATCCCATCCTCCTTCGTTGCTCGCGGCCTCCGACCTCCTCCTAAAGACCCACCGCGACGCACCAGCCCGTGCGACGGAGGATCTTTGAGCTCAGCATCGAGCTCCTCGTTCGCTCCGTCGTGCCTCGCAACCTCTGCCCCCAACCCAACACCTTCCTCCTCTGGCTTCCCTCCTCTTCACCTCCACCTCCTTCCGACTTTGGCCTCCCTCCTCCCGCATCTTCCACTCCCATCCCCTTCCAGCTCGTCCCTTTGCCTCCACCCCTCCAGTTTGCACCTCCTCCACCGCAACACCCTCATCTCGTCCCTCCTCTGTCGCCGCCCCCCTCCAGCTCCTTCCTCCTCTGTCCTCTCGCATCCTCCATCCCCACCATGTCCAGCTCGTCCCTCCTTCTGCATCAGATTTTTGCACAAGTTGTTCTTTTTTCTATCTTTATCTTCCTTCGTTCTAGGGGCTTCCACATCATTCTGCACCTCAATAAAGATCTGCACTGAACCATTGCCATGCATTCTTCACGTCGCTCTTTTCTTGATTTGTAAGATCGATCTCACCAGACCCTCCTAAGGATCTCCATCTAAGCTTATACACTTTCTTTGGTTTGTGCTCCTCCTAATGCCCAAACTTACGACGATCAAGTACCTGCACAAACCTGTAATGTTTTCCCAACTTACTCGAATATGAAACCAAGTCAACCCATCATCGGTGTGCGCATTTACTGGTGTGATATGGAAGCAGATTTCTCGCGGGACATGGTCAACTTGTAAATCTACTTGGACGAAGAAGAAGAAAAACAGATCTATAACGCGGACGTGGCAGACTTGCAATTTAATTATGTGATGTCTGACTTAGCAAGTGATCAATGGAATTAATATATCGTGTATAAATCCAGTTAGCTCATCCACCCCCCTCCAACTCCTTCCTCCCCCGCCGCTTGAGTTGGGGCATCGTGGTGGGTCTTTAGGAGGAGGTCGAAGGGGATGGGACTGGAGGGGGGTGTTGGCAGAGGAGGGACGAGCTAGAGGGGGTTGCGGCAGAGGAGGGACAAACTGGAGGAGTGGAGGCAGAGGAGGGACGAGCTGGAAGGGGATGGAGGTTGAGGATGTGGGAGGAGGGAGGCCAAAGGCGGAAGGAGGTGGAGGTGAAGAGGAGGAGGGAATCTAGAGGAGGAAGGGGTTGGGGTTGGGGTGGAGGTGGGAGGAGCTGGAGGAGTTGGCAGCGGAGGATGAGGGAGGCTGGAGGTGGAGGTGGTCAGCCTGAGGAGGAGGGGATGGAGGAGGAGAATGGTTTGGGGAGGAGGGAGGGAGGGAGGAGGGAGAGGGTGAGCTCAAAGACCTCTCAATCCCTTTTTTCTTATCTATTTCCGCTTGAGTCTCAAAGTTGATGTCTGTTTTTGTTAGGAATGGATGGCAACTAATTCGAGGGGCACAACTGACAGAACGGCAAAAAGTCAGGGGCACAACTGATATTCCCAAAAAGAGAGGGGTGTAACTGATTTTGCAATATCTCAGAAGGGTACAATTGATAAAAATCCTTAAATATTTAAGTTTAATATTTCAATAAGAAGGAGGAATTAATGTAGATGTCATACATTGAATCAATGTTGGGTAATTGAAGAAGAGAGAGACTTCAAGTGCTCTTCATAATAAAAATTTAGTTTTTTATGGGTGTCATAAAATCCTCACAAAAAATACAAAAGAAAAACTTACATGTTCGGATTATCTTCCAAATAATTAAGATATCAATAAGGATGTCAACTCCATGATCTCAACTCCATGAAAAAATAAGGTTAACTCAAACTAGAATTCCGCTTAACAAGGTTATCAAGCCAAGCTTGAGTTAAAGTGTAACGGAATGGATCGTGACAATCGACGGAAGCAGGCGATAGTTGATCGCACGACCGATCCGTTACCAAAATATCAACAAATGGCACATAATGAGCAGAGATAAATATCAATTCCATAAAATATCTCCAACTAGAGTTCCATTATTACAACTCTAAAATGGGAAAAATTAATTAATCTAGACTTTAAAAAAGATAACAACTCGATTGTTCCTGTGGGCATACAGATATCCACTAGATCTTCACCGGCTAATTCGTACCACGTCAGAAATCTCAATGAATCCGTAGCACAATCCAGAAAAATGCAATCAACCCTGCTCTTCACCTGAAATTGACAAACATAATTTGTATGAGCCTAATGCCCAGTATGTATCGGGGTTCATGCATGGGTATTCTAACGGTCCTTGGTCCGTTAAAAAAAATTATATACTTGGATTTTCATGCATACACAACATTTCGTGCCTAGGTAGTTCCCATGCATATCTAAGTTCGATCCCTATCATGTTTAGCTTGGCTTCTTTCATAAACATGGGTATACATGTAAAGTAGATAAATTGCATAAGTAGGCATGACAACATTTATTTCTACTTGTGGACATAATTCATAAAATACTAGGCAGTTTACATACTTATAAAAAATATAACCCACTTTACATAATAGCCCCCATGACTTTGGTGGTTTAACTTTATTAAACCAATTCTAGGATCACGTGTGATGGTTCATTCTCTTATTAAACCATTCCTTGCATTTTTCATGATGGTTTTCCTTTATAAACTATTTTCTTGCATACATTCATTTACGTATCTTTTTATACATTTTCAACTGCTGGCACTTGCGGTCCATGGCATGACATGACAGTGTAGCTACAACTGTAGAGGACTTAGCTTTTGCCTCCATGGTTCCTTGCAACCATACGCCCCTTGCGACGTTGCACCTTGCGGCTAATACGACCCCTTGCGGTCGACCATGTGACTCCTTAGGAGTTTGTCCCTTAAATCTTGTTTAAGATTACCAAACTTGTTCTTTTATCAATAATATGTTCCATATTTTATTCGTATTTTTGTGGCAAACTATCAAATACTCATTTGTTCTTTTATTCCCAATCGCACCACATAAAAGTATCACACCAACTAAGTACACGAAATTTTCATTTCGTGATAAAACAATGGCAAATGTAATTTAAATCTGCCTTATGGGAGAATGACTTTAATTATGAAATCAGACGTGTATCATTATCCATATACTTTACAAGCTATGATATACAACTTAGAATTTGTACAAGTTTGTGTAAAGTAGGATGTATTATTCATGAAGAATTATATAAGTATCATATGGAGTACTTTACGTACACATTAGTTTTCTTCATTAGAGAAAATTATCACTCATGCACAATGTGCAATATGTTTTTGTTGGGAAAGTAATAACAGTAAGTAGTTAAATATTTATAGCATAACAAGTTATTAAATAGTTTCAAAATCATGACGAACAGAATAAAAACTTATTTATGAAATGCTACTGGATGGTATTCTTGATTTATAGCGCCTATATTAGATAATGTTAATTTCCAAGTATGTGAAGGAAAGGCTTTATTGTAAAGAGTATATACACCGCTTAGAATTGTATAGGGGGATCTGTGTCCTTCAAACGATTGTTTGTATCTATTTGTGTTAGATATGGATCAAGTAACATGTAGAAACTATTATTAAACAGAGAATTTATTCTGATTTTACCTAAGTACGTCGATGAGAATTGTAAGGGAGGATATTATGATAATTTATTGATTTTAAAAGTCACTTATCTCCTTATGGAAGTTCATTTACATAATTAATTAAATATGTATTTCGATTGAAATCAATGCCGGCATGCAGGAAACCATAAATGACAAGATCTTTACATATAAAACAACTCATAATCCCTGGATAACGTATATCCAACATGCATGTCCGAGAGTCTCGATAATTTTTTTTTCGAAGACTTGTTCCAAATTGAATCAATGTTCTTATCGTATGAAATCTAACACGTAAATTGAGAGGTGTAATCTAAATCGGATTGGTACTTATGTTTACCTAAATATCCGACAATACATCTAGATATCTAATCTCAAAGGGAGTCAACATATTCTCCTACGAGATCGAAAAATACTTCTACATGTCTTATCTCAAATCGAACAAGTATGTATGTGCAATATCCTATAAAATCGGTACATATATTTTTAACTTGCATTTCGGTTTTATTCGTTTTTCATACGTAAGCCTAAACCGATACATACCTCCAATCCAACGCTTAACTCTGATCACGGATTCACGCTTGTCTCCTCCTCCGATTCAACGTCGTCTTCTCCTGCGATGACGAACGACGCCGGTAAGATAACCCTTCTTCTCTCTCTCTCTCTAACTCTCTCTAGAATTGCAAGATGTTGGTGACGTGTGGGGAAGAGTCCTTGGGGTTTTAAAATTGAAAAAGGAGAGGATTTAATCTATTAATTAAACCCACTTAATCCAAGATAATTCCCTTTTGACTTTTTTTCTAAATATATCCATGTCGTTACAATCTACCACCCTTAAAAAAATTTCGTCCTCGAAATTTCTTGGTAGAGGGACATACCGAAAAGTTGCGGGTATTTCTCCTCCATTTCACTTTCCAGCTCCCAAGTAGCCTCCTCCTTTTGGTGGTGTTGCCAAAGGAACTTGACCATCGGAACTATGCGCCTACGGAGTTGATGATCTCTACGATCGATGATTCGTATAGGTTTCTCTTCAAAGGTCAAGTTCGGCTGAACATCAATGACCTCATGCTCGATCACATGTGAAGGATCAGGGGTATACTTCCTCAGCATAGACACATGGAACACATCGCGAAGTTTCGAGTATTGAGGTGGTAATGCAATACGATATGCCACCTCTCCGATCCGTTGCAGAATCTCAAAAGGTCCTATGTATCTGGGAGTGAGCTTCCCCCTTTTGCCAAATCGTAAGATGCCCTTGGTTGGAGAGATCTTTAAGAAAACATGTTCCCCAACCGCGAAACTCAACTCTCTTCTATGACGATCGGCATAAGATTTTTGCCTACTTTGTGCTGCCCATAATCTTTTTCTGATTAGATCAACACCCTGCTTACTTGCCTGAACAAGTTCCGGTCCTAAGATGTGCTTCTCACCAACATCACTCCAACAGGAGGGTGATCTGCAAGGTCTTCCATACAATGCTTCATAGGGTGACATCTTGATGCTCGAATGATAAGCGAAGTCCACTAATGGAAGGTGTCTATCCCAGCTGCCCACAAAATCTAGAGCACATGCTCTCAACATATCTTCTAGTGTCTGGATGGTCCTTTTGGACTGACCATCAGTATGCGATGGAAAGAAGTGCTAAACTTCAATTGAGTGCCCATAGCATCATGAAAACTCTTCCATAAACGAGAGGTAAAATGTGTGTCCCGATCTGAGACAATTGATGCAGGAACACCATGAAGACTGACAATTTCATTCACATATAATTCAGCTAAACTGTCTGTCGACTGATCCAAGCGGATAGGTAGGAAGTGTGCCGATTTGGTTAATCGGTCAACAATCACCCATATGGTGTCATAACGATGTTTTGTGATCTTGGGTAGACCGGTGACAAAGTCCATCGTTATGTGATCCCACTTCCATTCAGGTATCTCCAAGGGTTGAACAGGTCCTGCATGCCGCTGATGTTCAATCTTGATCTGCTGACATGCCAAGCATCTAGCAACAAATTCTGCGATGTCATTCTTCATCTTTGGCCACCAAAAGTTCCGTGGTAGATCCTTGTATATTTTTGTTGTACCTGGGTGAATAGTGTACATCGACTTGTGTGCTTCATCCAGAATCTCCTACCTCAACTCAATATCACTTGGAATCCATAATCTGCTGCGGTACCTTATAGCTCCATCCGTTCCGATGGTGAAATCAGATCCTTCCTTTTTAGATGCTTCTATAAATTTAGGAAAATCAACATTTACTTTTTGTGCAGTCAAGATCTTCCCAATTATCTCTGGTTGAATCTTGAGTGCTGCAAAAGATATCTTTCTCGACTCGCTCAAGAAAGGCTTCCAATCTTCAAAATCCTTCATCATCTTCCACTGAAGTTTTAAAATAGCCAGTTTACCTTCCTATTTTCTACTTAGTGCATCTGCTACGACATTTGCTTTCCCCGGATGGTAATTGATGGCGAAGTCATAATCTTTTAAGAACTCTAGCCAACGTCACTGCCTCAAATTAAGTTCCTTCTGAGAGAAAATATATTTGAGGCTCTTATGGTCACTGAGCACCTCAAATTATTCACCGTAAAGGTAATGCTGCCCAATTTTAAGAGCAAAGACTACCGCTGCTAACTCTAAATCATGAGTTGGGTAGTTCCTCTCTTGAGGTTTTAGCTATCGTGAGGCATAAGCAATGACTTTCTCATTTTGAATAAGAACACACCCAAGTCCGGTGCCTGATGCATCTGTATATACCACAAAACCTCCACTACCTGACGGTAAAGCCAAGATTGGAACTGTAGTCAATCTCTGCTTCAATTCTTGAAAACTCTGCTCGCACTTCTCGGACCATACAAACTTCACATCCTTTCGAGTGAGCTTTGTTAATGGTAGTGAGATCCTTGAGAAATTCTGAATAAATCGCTGATAGTATACATCCAGTCCAAGAAAACTACGGATCTCAGAAATATTCTTGGGTTGCCTCCAATTCATCACAGCTTCTACCTTGGTTGGATCCACCTCAATGACGTCCTTAGATACCACATGACCAAGGAATGCGACTCTATTCAGCCAAAAATCGCATTTGGAGAATTTTGCATAAAGCTGGTGTTGCCTTAGAGTTTCGAATACAATCTGTAAATGTACTCGATGCTGATCCGGATCCGATGAATATATCAGTATATCATCCACAAATACGATGACAAACTTATCAAGGTATTCTCGGAATACCCTATTCATTAGCTCCATAAAATCTGCAGGAGCGTTAGTAAGACCAAATGGCATGGTCAATAATTCATAATGACCATACCTTATCCTAAAAGTTGTCTTTAGTATATCCTCCTCTTTTATTCGGAGTTGATGATAACCCGTATGCAGATCAATTTTTGAGAAAACTGTTGCTCCCTGCAACTGATCGAATAAGTCATCAATGCGAGGTAACGGGTATCTATTTTTCACGGTCACTTTGTTTAGACCTCGATAATCAATGCAGAGTCTAAGAGACCTATCTTTCTTTTTCACAAAAAGAACGGGTGCTCCCCACGGAGAAACACTGGGACGTAAAAATCCCTTATCCAGTTGTTCTTGGAACTGCTTCTTTAGCTCCTCAAGTTCTGCAGGTGTCATTCTATACGGAGCCTTGGAAATCGGTACCGTTCCTGGGATCACATCAATTGAGAAATCAACCTCTCTATGAGGAGGTAGTCCAGGAAGATCGTCTCGGAAGACATCGACAAACTCTCTTACCACATCTAAATCTTCAAGACGTGCATGTGATGATTAATTGTTAATTATACTAGCGAGGAATGCGACGCAGCATTCAGCTAGTAATCAGCTTGCTTGCAAGGATGAGATAATCAATCTTCTACCCTTACAGGTGCCCCGAATAACTATCTCCTCAGTATTTGGTCTACTTAGGACCACCTTCTTTTCTCGACAATAAACTGTTGCATAATGCTCCCATAACCAATCCATTCCCATGATGGCATCATAGGTTGTGATGGGTAATAATATCAAATTGGCAGTGAGGGTGTCTTCTTTTACCAAAATAGGTACGTCCTTTAAGTACATACCCGTGGCAATGATATCACCCATTGGTGAAGAAACTGTAAGTGCGTAAGGAAGCTCAACAGCTTCTAAACTTAATTTTCTCGCAAAAACATTCGAGATAAAGGAATGCGTGGCACCAGAATCAAAAAGAACATGACATAAATGGTTTTCAATTAGTAGAGTACCTTCCACTGTCGTATTGGCACCTTCTGCATCCTCAGGAGTGATAGCAAAGATTCTTCCTGCTACTTTCTTTTTCTGCTCGAAAGGCATTTTCTAATCTTTGACCTCTCTTTTGCAATCTTTCCTGAAGTGACCTTTTTCTCCGCAATTAAAGCAAGTAATGGTTAGCTTGTAGTATTCTTCTGGATGCCTCCTATCACAATGCGGGCACACCTCGTATGTGTACTTCATGTTTGCCGGTGCATCATCAGTCTTTGTCTTCTTGGCATTCGGTGCAGTGTGACGCCTCTTGTCATTGAAGTTCGGCTTATGAGGGCGCTTCCGAGGATTAGCTTGTTGTATCCTCCGGTGTGCCGTATCGATCTCCACTGCTGCTGCAACCGCCTCAGACAAGGTTGTGGGACCTCTAGTCAGCACTTTCATGCTTAGTCCCGCATTCAGGCCTTCTATAAACTTTCTGGCCCGTTGCTTTTCATTGGCACAAATGCCCTTGCCATACTTCTCCAATTCTTGGAATTTTGCTGCATATTCTTCGACTGTCATATTTCCCTGCCGGAGATTTATAAACTCTTGACGCTTATCATCCTTAGCATGCTCAGGGATGTAACGCTCAGTGAAGTGCTCAACAAAGTCATCCCACTTAATGACCGGAGTCTCCGAAAAATAGATTCCCTTGCATGAAGTCCAACACTCCTTTGCATTGTCCCGCAGACGAAATGTCCCAAAGATCACTTTTTTTTCCTCAGGACAATCCGTTGCCTCAAAAATCAGCTCCATCTCTCTTAGCCAATGTTCGGCTTTTTCCGGCTCATCCTCACCCTTGAAAGTAGGCGGATCGTGCTGGATGAAGGTCTTTAGAGTCAGTCCACCCGAGTTGGACGTCTGACTCTTCTGTTGCTGGGTCATTAGTGTCATTAACTCCAGCATCTGCCTCTGCATACCCATAATGGCCTCTTAGCTCGTCGATGAGTCACGGTCTGCAATTGCTTCAATTGCACGTCGAGGAGCCATCTGATTCAAAATTGACAAGGTCAATGAGTTGTGATACTAAATCTCTCTATCTATAAATCTTAGATAGCTAAGAAACGTGGATATCCTATGCCCAGAGGAACTCTAGCTCTGATACCATTTGTAACGGAATGGATCGTGACAATCGACGGAAGCATGCGATAGTTGATCGCACGACCGACCCGTTACCAAAATATCAACAAATGGCACATAATGAGGATAGATAAATATCAATTCTATAAAATATCTCCAACTAGAGTTCCATTATTACAACTCTAAACTGGGAAAAATTAACTAATCTAGAATTTAAAAAAGATAACAACTCGATTGTTCCTGTGGGCATACAGATATCCACTAGATCTTCACCGGCTAATTCGTACCACGTCAGAAATCTCAATGAATCCGTAGCACAATCCAGAAAAATGCAACCAACCCTGCTCTTCACCTGAAATTGACAAACATAATTTGTATGAGCCTAATGCCCAGTATGTATCGGGGTTCATGCATGGGTATTCTAACGGTCCTTGATCCGTTAAAAAAATTATGTACTTGGATTTTCATGCATACACAACATTTCGTGCCTAGGTAATTCCCATGCATGTCTAAGTTCGATCCCTATCATGTTTAGCTTGGCTTCTTTCATAAACATGGGTATACATGTAAAGTAGGTAAATTGCATAAGTAGGCATGACAACATTTATTTCTACTTGTGGGCATAATTCATAAAATACTAGGCAATTTACATACTTATAAAAAATATAACCCACTTTACATAATATCCCCCATGACTTTGGTGGTTTAACTTTATTAAACCAATTCTAGGATCACATGTGATGGTTCATTCTCTTATTAAACCATTCCTTGCATTTTTCATGATGGTTTTCCTTTATAAACCATTTTCTTGCATAACATTCATTTACGTATCTTTTTATACGTTTTCAACCGCTGGCACTTGCGGTCCATGGCATGACATGACAGTGTAGCTACAACTGTAGAGGACTTAGCTTTTGCCTCCATGATTCCTTGCAACCATACGCCCCTTGCGACGTTGCCCCTTGCGGCTAATACGACCCCTTGCGGTCGACCATGTGACTCCTTAGGAGTATGTGCCTTAAATCTTGTTTAAGATTACCAAACTTATTCTTTTATCAATAATATGTTCCATATTTTATTCGTATTTTTGTGGCAAACTATCACATACTCATTTGTTCTTTTATTCCCAATCGCACCACATAAAAATGTATCACACCAACTATGTACACGAAATTTTCATTTCGTGATAAAACAATGGCAAATGTAATTGAAATCTGCCTTATGGGAGAATGACTTTAATTATGAAATCAGACGTGTATCATTATCCATATACTTTACAAGCTATGATATACAACTTAGAATTTGTACAAGTTTGTGTAAAGTAGGATGTATTATTCATGAAGAATTATATAAGTATCATATGTACTTTACGTACACCTTAGTTTTCTTCATTAGAGAAAATTATCACTCATGCACAATGTGTAATATGTTTTCGTTGGGAAAGTAATAACAGTAAGTAGTTAAATATTTATAGCATAACAAGATATTAAATAGTTTCAAAATCATGATGAACAGAATGAGAACTTATTTATGAAATGCTACTGGTTGGTATTCTTGATTTATAGCACCTATATTAGATAATGTTAATTTTCAAGTATGTGAAGGAAAGGCTTTATTGTAAAGATTATATACACCGCTTAGAATTGTGTAGGGGGATCTGTGTCCTTCAAACGATTGTTTGTATCTATTTGTGTTAAATATGGATCAAGTAACATGTAGAAACTATTATTAAACAGAGAATTTATTCTGATTTTACCTAAGTACGTCGATGAGAATTGTAAGGGAGGATCTTATGATAATTTATTGATTTTAAAAGTCACTTATCTCCCTATGGAAGTCCATTTACATAATTAATTAAATATGTATTTCGATCGAAATCAATGCCGGCATGCAGGAAACCATAAATGACAAGATCTTTACATATAAAACAACTCATAATCCCTGGATAACGTATATCCAACATGCATGTCCGAGAGCCTCGATAAAATTTTTGTTCGAAGACTTGTTCCAAATTGAATCGATGTTCTTATCTTATGAAATCTAACACGTAAATTGAGAGGTGTAATCTAAATCGGATTGGTACTTATGTTTACCTAAATATCCGACAATACATCTAGATATCTAATCTCAAAGGGAGTCAACATATTCTCCTACGAGATCGAAAAATACTTCTACATGTCTTATCTCAAATCGAACAAGTATGTATGTGCAATATCCTATAAAATCGGTACATATATTTTTAACTTGCATTTCGATTTTATTCGTTTTTCATACGTAAGCCTAAACCAATACATACCTCGAATCCAACGCTTAACTCTGATCACGGATTCACGCTTCTCTCCTCCTCCGATTCAACGTCGTCTTCTCTTGCGATGACGAACGGCGTCGGTAAGATAACCCTTCTTCTCTCTCTCTCTCTAACTCTCTCTAGAATTGCAAGATGTGGGTGACGTGTGGGGAAGAGCCCTTGGGGTTTTAAAATTGAAAAAGGAGAGGATTTAATCTATTAATTAAACTCGCTTAATCCAAGATAATGCCCTTTTGAATTTTTTTTCTAAATATAGCCATGTCATTACATAAAGCCTTCTCAGTTTAGCACTTTGCCTTGATAGCTCAACTCAATAACCATACTTAGCTTGATAGCTTGGCTTAATAACTTTTCCCAACTCTATATACTTACACTATAACTCTGTTCGATAGCCATGCTCAGCTAGATAGTTTACCTAATATTTTTATATATCTTAGCCTAATATAAGTTGACTCAATAACTCGGTTTTTTTATTCACTCATGAGTCATCTCAAGCGTTTAAAACTTGCTTGCTCAGACTCAAGTGTTTCATTAATGGTTCGTGAACCGCGATCGAGCTCATTTTGAATAAGCTCGAGCTAGAACCCAAAACTCACTATGGAGCTCAAGCTCAAGCAAAAGCTTAGCTTGGCTTATTTGACTCGATACACCTCTAGGTATCAACCTCAATTATTGAAGTAACCCAGCTTTAATTTTCCAACCAATCTTAATGTGTTTGTGGGGTGGGTGTGTGCGCATGTAATTGTGTGTGTGTATACATGTCACGTGTGTGCGTGCTCGCAAGAACATCTGACCTTGAGGTACTTCACTCCTTTGAGGTTTGTTGTACTTCACACCTTTGAGGTTTCTTGCTATGTGAAGAAAGAATCTGAAAGGAAAAACCCTGAGGTATAAGTAAGGATACAGATGGAAAGATATAGGTTATTTAACTAACTGGACGTGAATTTTAAATCTTAGATCAATAGTTTAGTGTACGAAACACGAACGTAACACATGTTCCATCAATAAATGTTGAAGTTAGATTATAATTATATTATATAATATTTGTACAAATTTAAGCATTTGTTAAAAAAATCCAAAGTTTTGAGATGATGTCTAGGTGCAGGCATACGGGGTCGCCTGTGTGTATTTTGTACTAACATCATAGTGCATAGATTTATGCTTTATGTGATTCAGACATAATGGGGATGCATGAATCGCGTAAGTGGAGATTAGTCAACCAGCTAGAGTTGCTTCAGATTGTTTTTACTTAATCTCACAGAATAGGGGCCTAGGCATCCGCTTAATTAATTAATTAATTACCTTGACTAAGATTAAAGTAAGGCCCTTCAAGGGTTTCTGCAAATTTGTGATGAAAGGACAAATTGGTAGTTGAGGGCATACAAAACTGGAAATCTATCCAACTAGTTCTTCTGATTTCTATACGCCAAATCAATACACTGCCTGAATGGATGTCAAAAATACCAATCAACAATAGACTCCAAAGTATAAGCTACTTAATCCAGGCCCGATGCCTCCGTAATTGAATCAACACTAAATATATCGCTAAAATTGCAACAACAATCGATCGTCCTCGTATAATGTCGCATATATCTCAAATTTCCCAACTGGCCCTAACTGTAAAAAGGCACATTCACATTTTATACGCTCACAACTTATTTAAAATATCAGCAAATCCTTAAATTGATGTAATAACAATAGTTAGTTATTGTAAATTGAATTTTAATCACTTGCACCCTTCTTAACATATGTAATATCAATTACATCCCTCTCACTTTTAGAATATCAGTTACACCCCTGCATTTTTAGAAAATTCACAGTTCGACCCTTTCGTTGAGGTAAAATAAGGGCATTAATGGTAATATAGGAACACAATCGATATTCAAAAAAAGAAAGGGTATTATTGCACTGATAGAAACCTTATAAATTTGAGTAGACCGATAGCGTCAAGTGGTTGACTTAAATGGAGTAGTTTGAAAGTATCATCATCATCATTAATCCACCCGAGATTCCACATTGAATAGATATGTTTATGTTGTCATGAAACTCTAACAACCCATATTAAGTAAATAATGAATTGAAAGTTAACCTCTTATACCGAATTTTATTATTATTAAAATACTATATTCCGCGTAATCCAGATGTGCTTTACCCATATGATTCAATTTTTAAAACTTGAAATTTTCGGCTTACAATAAACTTAGAAATTCAAATGGACTTGTATTTTTTAAATATTTTGAAATAAAATATGGCCTACTAGAAGACAGAACTATTATCTATTGTCGAACAAAACTAAGATGTCCGTTATCCAAACATGCATTAACTCAAACATAAGCTATCGAACCCTTAATCAAATAGAACTCAAACTTTCGTATCAAACCAAATTCGAACACATGCTCATTCCTTACCGTTAGAATCCATTAGCAGCCCTAAACACACAACATGAATATGATAAAAAAATGCCTAACAAAACCCAAGTAAATTCGTAGTCCAGTATCACGTGGCACAGATCGCACCACGCGCATCATTGGTTGCTTGATTCACAACGTTAAACACAACTCTCAAAAACAAAAATGGTCACCTGAAAGACAAACACAACCCCCAATGCAATAGTCAATAACGAGCTTCAGATGGGCTAGAAAATAGACCCCTTTCATCTAGAATTGATTGAACCATTCAAATGAAGCCATTAATTAATCAATGTAGATAAAAAAATAAAACTCCTTTAAAGGGTCTTTATTTCCAACGAAAGCCACAGAAACGAATACAAAGCAATGAGTAAAAGATAAAGAGTACAGAAGAAACAACCCTTCTAATGAAACAGGACTTATACAATATCTATTCTTGGATTATAAGAACAAGGCACCAACAAATAGAGACTACCGCACTGAGGCAAGTTGCTATGATCATATACGCAAGAGTACAAACAACGCGAAAAAAAGTCTATGGTCAGAGACATGCTCTCAACTCTCTCCTGCTCTAACCATCCGCAGACTCTCTCGTCATTCTTTGATTAGTATTTTGCTTCTAAAAACACTGTTTAAGTTGAAGACTACTTACCTATCCTCTTCCATGTAAGGCAGCAGTTTAACAGCTTAACGACTGGGGTAGGGCCCCTCAACAAACCCCATTCCATCGGTGGTGGATCCTTTGACGATGGACTATACCTCGCATTTAGAATGACTTCTGGGAGATGAATGTTGCACAGAGCTTATATAACTGCCAGTTCTCCACATCTGGGGAAACTGCAACTGCTCCGACAACGACTCCAACAGTGAGCAATAATGCCCCAGCCTTCATGCATTTGGAGCGGCGGGAAAGTCTTCCCAAGATCACCTTGCAGTATTTGTCGGCCTCCTTGATGGATGCCTGATCATTAGCATCACCTTCTTCATCCAATGCTTCCTCGTTCTAAATCATGAGTAGGGGAAACTTGTTAGATGTTTCAATTAAAGTTCCCATGAGCAGATTCTGTGATTGCATCAACCATGCTTACCTTTGACCTAATGTTCCTCAGAGTTTCCTTCAGGATATCGGTGGAGAACTTAGTAGAGTACTCCTTCCAGTCATCGGCAAGCTTCCGTAATACTGCAGCTGTTGCCTCTGCATTTTCCAAGTGTATTTTTTCCTGTATGATGCACACCCAAAGAAATCAGTAGAACTCTTGTATAGTGTTGTTGAATCATAAACAAGCTTCAGTGAATAATGGCAACTAGGATTGGCCTCTTACCCACTGCTTGAAGCAGTCGACATTTTGGGTCAAACACCAAATGAAGATACCAGTAGCTTCCTTTGAAAGCTCTGGATTGTCTGCAATTTAAAGATATTCAGCATCAAACTTCATACCACAGAAATCAATTACAAAAAAACAAAAAAATCAAGACAAGAGCATCGTACTTTCTTTGATTGCTTTGACAGAGATGGATAGAAGTTGTTGTGCAACTGGTTTCATCGCCTTTGACCCAGATGAACCAGCCAGTGCAATCTCTTTTAGGGTAGGATACAGAATCTCGAATCTTTCTGTGGCCTGTACTTCCACCGCATTAAGATTATCTCTAAGGCAAGCAAAATCAGAAACCATAGGAAGCAGAAACCAAGTCAAACCTTAACACGAGCGGCAGTCACAGGGAAGGTAGCTCGCCACAGCATTTCCAATGCAGTGGGAGGCAACAGGCGCTCCCCTTTTTTGACAGCACCATTTACTAAAATAGAACGAGCTTTCGGAGAAGCTAGAATTCTGTAGAAAAAAAGTCATCTTAATACTATTGCAATTGCTTACTGTAAATTAAAAAACTGAGTAAAGCATAAGGATACCTTTCCACAAATTGCAAAACCAGATCCCTTGTCAACGGATTCGCAGTAGCTTTTATGAATATCAAGGGCAGCAGATTGCGAGCCCAAGCATACATCCCAACAGTTAGATCACCCTGAGAGGCCTATTAACAAAGTGAAATATCAATTAGATACCTGGCAAAGATGACCCTGAGAGGCCTATTAGCACAAAGTGAAAAATCAATTAGATACTTGGCAAAAAAATCATTTTCCTTCAGTCATATCTGCAAGAAAATATGTACAACCTGTCCAATCACCCATGCGATGATTGGAAGTTTCTCCTGTCCCTGGTACTTTGAGTTATCTCTAAGTGTCGGCAGAAGAGTGATCAGCACATCAGGCTTCCGTCTTAGTGTCATGGCCAGCACCACAAAGATTGCGATCTACAATCAAGGTACAGAGAATCAGAAAAGGGATTTCAAAGAGTAAACAAAAACTCCAATCCAGTTCTGTATGGTTTCCTACTATTATTCTACTAACAGAATACAAAGATAAAATCAAGAATAGAAAAATTCATGAACAAATAAAGTGCACAATGGAGGGGTTTGATCTCAGCATCATGCAAAGACCCGAATGCAATCTACCATCAAAGTACAGAAAATCAACATAAGGAAAGGATTTCAAGGAGTCTGCTAAATTAGTAGAGTCTGCTAAATTAGTTATACAATAACTCCGATCCAGTTATAGGTGTATAGCTTCCTGATAATATTCTATTAACAGTCACACGACTGACTACAAAATAAAATCAAGAAAGGAAAAATGCATGCACAAATTAAAAAAATATGCACTGCAAAGAGGGGTTTAACTTTCGCGGCATCATCATGCAAAGACCAGATTGCAGCCTCTATAGTTCACCACTTGATTTTTTTATCCTGAGATTTACCATCTTACTATTAATCTGGGGATATGCATCTAAGATTGCAAAAATCCTTATACTTTAATATTTCCATTATTTGCATAGAATAAGTAGATGTTCGAATGGGCTACATCATAAATGTGCTCTCCCATCACCATAGAACTTGTATGTAAATCACATTTACAGAAGCATGACATTATCTGGGAAATTTGCCATATAATAAACATTAAAAGCCATGTTGACTTTTCAATCACTTGTTTACATTGTCCATGGCATCAAATTTTGGCAGATTTAGACCGAATTTCGGTCGAATTTCAGCTTCGACAGGTGATCGAAACTCGGCCGAAATGGCCAATATATGTGCCTTGAGGGGGTGTTCATAGAAGAAAATGTGACCGAAATGGCTGAAATTTTGACCGAATTTCCGTCAAAATATCATTTCAGTCGGTCACCAATATGGTGACTGAAAAACCCATAGTTAAGGCCTTGCCATTGTCATATTAACTATTACATTCATTTCCAAATGATAGTAACTATTATATTTCAGGTCTCGCGTATGGTCCATCTGCAAAGAACAATTTTCATAACGATGACAGATCACCATGGGAAGATTCTGGTTCTATATATACCAATCAGCCATGGCTTGACAAACTTCAAATAGAATTGGAACAAAAATAATAACAGAACAAACCACATATCATTGTGAGGTGAATAGTGGTATATTAAGGAAACGGTGTACTGTTTCAATCTAAATTAAGAAGACATTGTAACCAAGTTATGGGAAGCCAAGCTACAGGCTAAAAGGCATGAATGAACTCAACTTAGTCCACTGACAAACTAAGTGAAATAAACAAAATTTGATAAAATGCAATATTCTATTGGGATGTTTACCGACAGACCCTATAAATTTTTTAAATTACCTCTACGACCTTTTGCACAATGTAATTACCCAATCGACCCTGTAAATTACCCCAAGGACCCTTACGGGCTTCAAACAGATTACCCGGAGGGTTCATGGGGTAAAAGTTGGCAAGTTTACGGGGTCGACGGGGGAATTAGGTTGTTTCAAAGGTCGTGGAGATAATTGGCAAAGTTTATAGGGTCTGCCGGGTAAAAATCCCTATTCTATTTGTTCAGAGCATGGTCAGACAAGTTCGTTCATATGCAAATATTAACTTCACGAAACGTATCCATGACATACTTTTTAATCTCATTTACATGTTACATTTTATTAATAAGTAAGTTTTTAATGGAAGCAAGGATGGTGACACAGGCTTCATGAAGGAAAGTTTAAGAAAAAAATCATTCATGACATAAAAACTGAGATGATAATCGAGGTAAGAAGATCAGCAGAACATGTGTTGGAGTGGTTGGAATTGGTGGTTGGTACAACCCAACAGGGACATATTGCCCCACTACCCGTGCCCTTGCAGAAAAGGAACATTCAACTACGAGCCCCTCATGGAGTACAAATCAAGGCATGAGGTCCGAAGGCCTCAGTTGCAGCTCAATCACAATCTTTAAAAATAGGGATTTGTACCCGGCAGACCCTATAATCTTTGTCAATTACCTCTACGACCTTTGAGACATCCTAATTCCTCCCTCACCCCCGTAAACTTGTTACCTTTACCCTACAGACCCTGTGATTAACCCCCATCCATTTAACCGTTAAAACTAACTGGACTCTATTATTTTCTTTTACATTATACCCATTATATTTATCAAATTTACTATACGTGCCACTCCCTCTCACCCACGCCAGATCTGTCCTCCAGAACCTCCTCTCTGCCCCGAGCATCACCAAAAGATGTATATTTGCTCGAGTACGACGACGGCCATAGCCACGACAGCATCAGCCCCGCCCAGGTCGAGCCCCCTCCACTTGAACACGTCGCTCTCTGCCCACCACCTCCCCCTGCTCGAAGCCCTAGCCTCCTCCTGCTCGAAGCCTCCCCCTCCCCGCCCCCGCTCGAAGACCACCCTCCGTTGCTTCCCCTGCGAACCCCCCCCCCCCGCCTCCAGCTTACCGCTTCCCTGCGAATTTCATCCGATCGAAAGCCCCCTGTACCCTCACCATCCCCTGGTCGAAGCCCGCGCCTCCCCTTCGAAGCCCCCCCCCTCCGCTCGATTCTGCTCGAAGCGCCCCCCACCCTGTAGACTCTCCTGCGAAGCCCCTCCCCAAGCCCGCCGTGTACCCTGCGAAGTCTCATCCGATCGAAGCCCCACCCCCTCCCCCCGCCACCCCCTAGTCGAAGTCCGCGCCTCCCCTGCGAAGACCCCCCCCCTCCCTCCCCGCCCGATTCTGCTCGAAGAGCCCACCCCCTGTCGCCTCTCCTGCGAAGCCCCTCCCCATCGCCCCCAAGCCCGCTGCGAAGTCCCGTCCGATCGAACCCCCCCCCCCAGTCGAAGCCCGCGTCTACCCTGCAAAGGCCCCCCGGCCCGTCGCCTCTCCTGTAAAGCCCCTCCCCATCTCCCCCTGTCGCTAGAAGCCCCGTCGAGCACCCCCCCCCCCCCCCCGAAACCTTCTCTTGGTTAATTCTAGCTGTCCGCTTGTGGATTGGTTAGATTAACTCGTTTTTAACCCAAGGAAGTTAACTCCAGATGTGTCAATTTAACGGTGGGGTTCGTGGGGTAAGACGGAGCAAGTTTACGGGGGTGAGGGAGGAATTAGGATGTTTCAAAGATCGTAGAGGTAATTGACAAAGATTATAGGGTCTGCCAGGTAAAAATCTCTAAAAAAAACTTACAATATTGGGGGACAAGCTATTTATTGGTCAAGTTTATAGACCATGCAATCTCATCCCAAGCTTCAAATGACTTTGGGCTTGCCATTACAGAATAACAAAATGCCAACAATCTACGTTTGCAAGCAAGTATGGCCATGGAATCTATCATATAGCTAACTCAGCATCATCCTCTTCACCTACCATCACCTCTTTTGGCACAAGGCCCTATATGTCGGTTTCGATCACCATTTCGGTGATCGACCGAAACAGAATTTCGGTGGAATTTCGGTCGAATTTCGAGCGAAATTTCGGTCATTTCGGTAATTTTTTGTACTAGGGCACCCATATTTCGGTCATTTCGGCCATTTCGGTCGAATTTCGATTTCGACTGGATGTCGATATTCGATAGAAATTCGACCGAATTTCGCTGAAATTTGAGGCCATGTTTTAGCACCACATCCCAGAAATCAGTTGCATGCCTTCTTAATCTATCAGAGGAATGTTACAGATCAGGGCTGCAAAGTGTGGATCAGAGGCGTCGGAGCCATAGGGAGGGATCTTCATATGGCTTTAGGATAGTGGAAGAATAATAGAAAACAGATGGGACTACCTAAGATGCAATTAAGCTCATGACAATGAATATCAAGGTCAGACTATCAGAGAGCAGCTCCCTTGGAGTAGCTATTAGGAAGATGTTTTCTTCTAAGCTTCTCTTTAGCTTTATTTTTCTCCTTTCATACTCCAGGATGCATGTTACCATACAGCCTATCAATTACCAAAATTCTGTCCTATAGAGCAAGTTGATTATGGGTTTTCAAGTTTAACAACTATGTTATTATCAAACTATTGAAGGATGCAACTTGAAGAAAAAAACTGCAAGTATGTAGTGGTCTTATACCAGAATAAACCCATGATAAAATGCAGCATCTACAAGAAATAGGCCCCGACCAAACCCCATTCTTGAACCTTACAGCTACTTAAAGCATTTGGCAGGGTGCACCACTCACTAGGTAGCAGGTTTTTTCTAGAAAACATTAGGAAGTCATTTTTAGGACAAGACATATCCCATTCTATACAGACTCCTTTTACTCTTGGAAGAATAGAGCAGACCATGAATCATGCATTACTTATAATTTAACAAGATTTGTCGATATTTCTAATGACTTGATATTTACTAGGACGATACGCAATCAGATCACAACCCAAAACAAAATGATGTATTTTCATAATTTGAGTCCTACATTAGAACATAGTTTCAATTGATAGTATTATTAAAATCCAAATTATTTGACATTTTATCCAGAAAATATCAGTACATATTCCCCACAATATTTACTCTCAAACTTGTTTGGTTGCTGATAAAAATTATATACCTCGAGCAAAGATGTATAAAGACATGCACCTTCGCGAATAGCAAAAAAATACATTGGTTAAAACAGACAAGTTTGAGCTTAAGCTATGTTTCCTGCAGGTTAACTTCACAAAAACAAAACCAAATATCTAGATTTTATTGGTTGGGGAACTGTGACAATTTGATTTTCCAACTGACATTATTCCATCAAAAAAATGGTGTTATTCCATCAGTTATTCATTCAACTGATTGGCTTGTGCAGATAAAATGAACTTTCGACAATATTTTCTCAGTTTTCATAAATTTGATTTAAAATTTCTTAAATGTAAGATTGAAATTCAATAGTTACTTTTACTTGTTTGATGTGTTATGTAACCTTGATAAGCCGGTGTTAAGAATAATGACTATATAATATAAAAAAAACTTTATTAATTAATTTCTATATTTGAAATAATAAAGAATTGGAATATTCCATAGTAGCATGCACTTCAGTCACCTTTTTGACAGAATAACGCATTTCAGTCATCTATTTATAACTACCATAAATATATTGAGTATTGAGTAAGCAGTGACTTGCTTTTATCAACGATATAGGTTATATGGAAAATACAGGCTCCTTGGAGAACTTATGAGTTATGACGATGCATATCTGAACGACAATTTTCTGGATACAATTTTTCATTTTAAAACAGCAATAAAGGGAACACCCTCTCTCCTGTGCATTTTATTAAAATGCTGGACTTATTTAGTTTCTTGGCATAGACAGAATTCCAGAGCAGTCCAAGTCAACTAGTAGAGGAGGTGTTCTTGATTTACACCTAACGAGCGGATCTGATCATAGTAGACCAGATAAACAATAAAGATTAATGGAAGACTAGAAAATATCAAAACGGGAAAAGAAATTTTTAAGACCAAATGAGAGAATTATTCTCGATCCTACATCAGCAACATAAGTAACAAGAATGCAATTTTTAAGGCCTCTTAACGAGCAAGACAATGTCCTTTTCAAGAAATAATAAGCCAGAGAACCACCAAGTCGGAAAGAAGAAAAAAATTGCTGGTGAAGACATGGACCTCACAGATTAGCAGATTATATGAAAATCTCAAACATATCAGATGTACATAGAAAAATAAAAAGTAGGATACATGAAAACATCTAACGAAGTAAGAAGCATAAAAACAGAGTACCAAAGCCCATTTTTAAGGCCACTTAACAAGAAAGACAATATCCTTTTTCAAGAGATAATAAGCCAGAGAACCAGCAAGTGGGAAAGAGGCAACAAAATTGCTGGTGAAGACAGAGACATCACAGATTAGCAGATTCTATGAAAAACTCAAACGTATCAGATGTACATAGAAAAATAAAAAGTAGCATACATGAAAACATCTAAAGAAATACGAAGTATAAAAAACAGAGCACCAAAGTTCCATACCATGATTAATTATCACCAAAGAGCAATGCCCTTATCAAGGAACATAAGGATATTATATAAACTGCTAACCAAGAAACCAGAAAAGTAAGCCATGTTTACCTGGGCCTTGGGGGATGACTGTTGCACGGGTTTTTTAGAGCCCTTGGGTGCAGGTAGCTGAACCAGCTCAGCAAGGATGCTATCTAGAGACCACAATACAAATGTCCCAAGAGATTCGGCAGGACGTTGAGCAAGCCAGTCAGCAGCAGTTTTATACACAGATTCAGAAATGTGGCAGAGGGGCACCTGATTCAAAATGAAAAAAGTTAATACAGAAAACTGAAACATGCAACCGATCTATCATTCATGGACTCTCGCCTGATGTAGATAACTATCTGTGATTTTTAAGTAATCTTGAAATGAGAGGCAGTAAAGATGGACAAACGAGATTCTGGATTGCTTAGTGAAAGAAATGTTCAAAAGAAAAGATCTAAAACAATATGCATTAGGCTAGTGTTATACCAAAACCATTCCAATGATCTCAAAACAATCCTCAAGTAAAAGTACACGAAGATCGTGCCTTCCTACTTATTTAACATGCTGAAAATCTGACAAGGGACCCAATGGGTGTATTTTGGGTGGTTTCCCTGATTGGGTGATGCAGGCAAAGCATATGAATACAGGCAGCGGTCATCCTCCAGTAAATACAAATTCACTATTCAATCATGGCATTTCTATCATAAATCACATGGAATGATGGAATGGTGCATTTGGCAACAAAAAAAGATAAAATAACAGCCATAAAACAGCCATTCTTGCTCCAGTTCTCCATTGCTCTTAAAATCCGCATTAAGAAAAGGTCATGTTGCAACAGAGAAATAAAGCATAAATGAGAATTATTGCGACCAATTATACTGCTTCTCTAAACTTCTGGAGAACTGAAACATGCCAAAAGCTTAGATCTTGTCGTAAAAGTATTTTAAATACTTTGAATAGTTGCACTCCCTCGATCTTGTTAGAGAAGTCATACAGTGGCACTCTTCTTCTTGGAACTATATACACAGGGTTTGGCATCTCTTTAAAAATTTGTAGAGCAAATGATGCTACCAAGTCAAAAAAATAGACTTCACTGTTTTATTCTACTGATTATTATTATTATCTAAAGTTCTGATTGTCTTGTGCTGCTGTGCACCAATAAAAGTCAAAACACGTCAAAATAATAGGATGTGATCAACAAAACAGGGTCGTTTCTTGAAAATATTCTTTTTCATAAAGAAACTTATAGTTACAAGATCAAAGGTATCTCTTGATAAATCCAGAAATTATACATGTATGACATGACCAGAGAGAAAAACACATTATCATGTAAATAGAACTTCAAGCAAAGGTGCTCGAGTAACTCATATAGCAAACAAAAGCATGTTGACAATAAAAGACCCAAGATATATATCGCTGAAACAGAGAAACTAAATGGCATTATATTAATTCAACCTAGTGGATAAGGAAAAAGATTTGTGCAATTCAAATGCGTTGGAACTAGCAAAAAATAGATCATGCGCTTGCAAACAGCAGATAGTTTCTAAAAAATTATTCAATTTACTAGGTGTAACACTAAAGACTGGAAGTATGGACAATTTACACTCCCTTAAATCATTTTTTTTTATAGAACAGTAAATAAACAACACATTCTCAGAATGATTGGACATAAATTTTGACAACAGCATTGCCATTTGACTCTGATTATCGAAGAAAATGGGAACACAAAAATAAATTGCAGCATATCTACTACAGTGGGGGCTTCTCAATTGATTTAATGTGAAACTAATGTCAGCATCAGAAAGATCAAAATGCTGGTCCAGGGAGAAACAGCATCATGTTCTCCAGCGATTCTTGATGTTTTAAATTGATGCCTAATGGAGAACGACCTTCGCGTGCCATGCATGCATTAGCTTTGAAACAAAACCAAGCCTTTTCCCGACCCCACTTAATGATGTGAAAAAAAGCTTGAATTTATTTACAAGAGGCTTTGGGTCTCTTCCCACCGCATCATCAAATTGGATTCGCCTTAATCTCAATTAGATCAAATAAAAAAAACTTTGAAGACCGCAACTCACATCAACGAGCTTAGAAACGGGGGACTCCTTGAACAGCTTCGTCCAAGGGAACTGTGACGCTGCAACTGTCGAGAATGCACGCCCGAAGTAATCAGCAAATCTCATCAGCTGTATATCCGGTTGCGCCTCGTACGATCCCTGCTCCGAACATCCAACATGCAATTCAACAACAAATCAAAGAAATTCCCGCAAAATCTGCATATGAGAATCTCACCACAATATCAACAAGGAACGCAGCAAGATCCGCCGCGTCGATCTTCGAAGCGGCCTCAGCGACGGTGACCTTAGGCTTCTTCGGCTTCTTCTCCTTGGGCTTCTTCTCCTCCCCCTCCCCCTTCTTTTCAGCAGCGGCATCCTCGCCGCTGTCATCATCCTCGTCGGATCCGGCGTGCTCGCCGCCTCCGGCGGCCTTGATCCGTGCGAGCACGGCGGCGTCGCGGGCTGCAGCGTCGGCCGCGGCGGCAGCTGCGAGCGCGCGGTGGCGCTCCTGCGCCTTGAGCTCGACGGAAGCGAAGACGTTCGGACCATTTGATCGGGGATCGGCCGAGGAGGGGACTGACGAAGCGGGGCGGCGCTGGCGCTTCGTGTAGGAGACCTTCTGCCAGCCGTGGTCGGGCGCGGCGGAGGGGGCGGAGGAGGAAGACGCGGCGGCAGCGGAGCCGTTAGGGATCGTCAGGGTTTCGGCGTCGTCGAGGAGAGCGGAGGATGCCATCGCGATCGAGAGGAGAAGGGGGTCGTTGGGGTGGACGGAGACGAGGAGAGAGATGGGGAGGGGTAGAAAGAAGGGAGGGAGGTATTTATAGAACGGGTGGTGGGCGAGAAAGGGCCCTGAGTTGGGGGAAATTACGGTGGACGGGTGGAAGGGAGGACGGAGGTACACGGGGACGGCCTACTACTCTGGTCAAATTTGTACGGCAATTTTTATTTTTATTTTTTCCCTATTTTTATTTTTTTTTGTATATTTTCAGGGAAGAGAAAAAAATTGGGAAATGATTTTAATGGATTTTTGCTAAAATGTTGTAAATGTCTTCCTCTTCTTCCATTATATATCTTATCCAAATAGGATAGGAAGAAGAATCATGCAAAATATGGGGGTCTAAACTTACAAAAACCAATTAACTAATCATGTTCCGATCGTCTTAACGTACCCTAACGAAGTGATGACAAGCACAAGAGTACACGAGAAAACAATAAAATGAACATATTCATGTAGAGTTTATTTATTGGAATAACCCAGTGGTTGAATTGCTTTGTCTTTCACACAATATACTCAATTCCAAATGATAACATTCACTCAAGCAAATCCAGCTAGAATGGAAAAGTCAATTTACTATCATCTTTAGCCGATTCTAATCCATTGATTTTCTACACATTTAGTGCGATCTAATGGAAATGTTTCTCAAGTACATTGATCCCAAAACTTCTAAAATTATAATTAAGGGCACCCCATGTGATAATCAATTCAATCACCTACTCAAGTAGCCCATAAAGAGGCTTCTTTATTTCTTTTTTTTCCTTAGCATATTTTTCAAAGCTTTTTTGAGAAATTTAGTTGAATGGATTTTGCGCGAAATCGTGGCATCATTCATTCTTTTGAACTTTGCATAGTTTATTATGGAAGGAAATAAGGGGTGGATGGTGTATTTTATGCAATTACGGATAATATATATTGACACTTTATATGTATACGCTGAGATTGTAATTTATACACCATGACCCTCAAAATCTTATCCAATTACATTACAATACATGTAATATTTGTAAGGGGTTGATGGGTTGCCCCTGGTGGCTGCCCCGTCCCATTTTTTTGACATTTTTTTTGTTTTTTTTAAAATATCGCCATGTATATTCATCTTTATATCACTTCTATATGTCATTCGAATTTCGTCAGAAACAAAGGCTCCTATGACCTCTATCCAGACAGGGTCGATTTAAAAAATCCTGCGACCGTTAAAAAAATGACGTCTGGATGGAGGCCGTAGGTGTCTCTGTTTCTGACGAAATTCGAATGGCATATAGGAGGGATATAGGGATGAATATACATGGTGATATTTTTTCAAAAAAATAAAAAAAATTACGAAAAATGATGTGGGGGCAGCCCCATTTTTCCCTATTTGTAACCACACAACAACCTTCATACTATTACTATATTAAACACGTATCACCTATCCAAGGGTAATGCTTGAAGAGTTATTAAAATATAGGCCTTTTGGTGTAATTCACAAGAACCGTGGCGCAATTACAAATATTACAGGGGTAGTGACATAATTGGACAAAATTTTTGGGATATGATGCCAAAATCCCTTCTAAGATATATTGTTATCTTGTCTTTTATTGTTGCATGTAAAATACTGTAAATGCGTGCTGTTGTGATGCTGTCGAAACTTGACTTCTTTACCGTTTTATAATTATGATTTTTCTTTCCATGGGTTTATTTTAATTCTATGAAAGGAAGATGAGTTGGCACATGAGAAAAACTGTGGGTGAGGCCATTTTCATGGAATGATTATTTATGAAAAAAAATGAGGCACTTGAATGAACAAGTAATTATCATAAAATGGAAGTTAAATATCAAATTGGTGTTTGGTTGCTACCATGATATTAAATCGATGATCAAATTGGATTTCCCTTGACTTTTGACATGGTATGGATGATCAATTAAATTTTGAAGAGTTGTGTACAGGGAGTGTTTCCCCTACTCTGAGCAGCAAGGTCTATTATGAGATCTTGTGTACAGGCAACCATTCATCATAATCCATGTCGCCTTTTGTATTTTGCAATTAGTCTTGTAAATATAAAATCACATGTAATAATTTTAGGATATTCTGTAATAGGACCCTAAGCTTTCTGGAAATCACAAAGCGGTCCTTCCACCTCACATGCAGGGCCACGTGAGGTGATGTATATTTTGCATCTATGCCTCTGTAGTTTCTCTGGATCAATTTTAAATGCATTTATAGTTTCTATTAATTGTAAATTTATCCCTATAACTATGGCACTTTATTTCCTTTTATTTTGTTCATTATAAATATTTTTATTACTTTAAAAATTATAGAAAAATTAATGCAGATGCCTGTTGATGCTTGTACTCGCATAATTTTTATTTGACACTTTAGTTAATTTTTCTATTTTTCAAAAAAATACAAAAGATGCTTTTATTCCCTATCTAGATATTAAAATCCAAAAAAAATAAAAATACAAGTCCAAAAATTCCCAAAAAAATATATTATGTATATTACATTATATTCTACCACATATCCCAAAATTTTAAGTACGAAGATAAAGCTTAAAATTTATAAAACCATAAAAATCTTATAAAAATTAGCAAAAATTAAAGAAAATTCTAAAAAATTGCATCTTTCTCTTTCTGATTTTTGAATATCGTACATAGTAAATATTAAAAATAGTTTATGTTAATTTTGGACTTGTTTATATTTATTAAACCTAAAACAATCTTGTATAATTAATCTATTCACTATTTTGATATATTTATTACCTTGGAGTTATTTAAAATTTAGTAAAAATTCTATAAAAATTTGTCAAAAATAGAGGAAATCTAAAAATCACATAAATATTGTACTTTCTAGAATTTGAGTATATTTTGATATATTTAAAATATAATAACTTATATTGATTATATTATCTATATAATACTTATAATATATATAATATATATACTATTATATATAAATATGTATCCTATTTTTAAAATAAAAAGGAATTAAAATTTTGCAAAATTACAAAGAAAATAAAAAATTAAAATATAAAAATATAAAAAATAATAAAATTAAAAATCCATAAAAAAATAAATTTAATTCAAAACCCATATAAAACTAAGAAAAAAGCAAGAAAATATAAAAATAATTATTATTAATTAAATATAAATAATTATTAATAATTGGCATTCTACTTTTTTGCTCCATGTATTCGACACTCTACACGTACATACACATATACACATATATTGTAGAGTTATAATAAATTTTAACTCACATTCGCATTTGTTGGTTTATTCATCATAGTCTGGGTTAATTGTTGGTTGATTGGAGATTGATCGCTACATTGATTAGGGTTCCAACCTTGTTAGGAAACCTATGTCAATTTCTATTCACCAACAGGAGGCAATGGGTGTAGTCAAGGCAGGTACCTATATTTTAGATACCTGGTCAGCAAGTTTCTCCATCTGCTTGGGTGGTTTAGACAAGTTCTCCATGTTAGTAAATTTGTGGAGCTCGCTTACTTTCTTATTAATCTGTTCGACCATTGTTAGTTTTTTGTTATTATCCCCATATCAGAGCTTTGGTCGGTGGATAGATTGTTCACAGTCTTCTTCCCTCCTTCTTTTGATAGGAGTGTAAGGGGTTGGGCATGTACGCATAGTTAGTGGTATGTGAGCGGGTCGTATCGGCTAATTTTTCGAACACCTTCCAAACGGTGTCCTCGTGTCAGTCCATGTAGCTTCCTCCATAGGAAGCACTCACCAAACCCTACGTCTCGGGGTTCAGACCACTAACAAGACTCTGGACCAACATCATCTTGTTAATGTCATGCCCTGGGCATTTCTAAATTAATTCCTTAAACCTCTCCTACGCTTCATGAAATGGTTAAATGGGAAGCTAAGCGAAGCTTGTGATTTTGATCCTCATTTGATTAATTCTACTCAGTGGGTAGAATTTCTTTCAAATAGAGTCTTAAAGACAGACCATGCTGTGACCACTTCCCCTAATCTTTTCAACCAATAAGAAGCCTTATCTATTGAGGAAATGGAAGTTGTTCTCAATCGAATGTAGTCTTGACTAACCTGAGGATAAGATAGGTTGTCACGGATTAACTCAAAATCCCAAAGAAAAAAATAGGGTTCTTCATTGTGATTCTCGCTGAACTTCGAGAGCAACGGGGAAATGCGATTTGTGCTCGAACACATCCTCAAGAGGCACTGATCTCAGCCAATTATAACCATCATCATCTCTGGGAGGTACATATCCTCCATTCCATCTTCCTCATGATTCCTATCTGCATGTAACTGCATTAACCGAGCTCTAAGTATTTCATTATGTTGCTCGGTTGTGGTCAACCGGGCGAGGATGGCTAGCAGGGGTTCATTGATGTCATGTCCTCATTAGGATTTTTCTTGGGAGGCATCTTGTCTTCTTCTTTTTTACCTGTAGACAGGAAGAGATCTAAATTAGATACATGTGTAGAAGGATGAGGAGTTCTACCAAAAACAAAGGTTTCCTTGACAGGAGGAGAATTAAAGAGAGGGTTAGTCCAAGATCGACTGAACCCTGATAATGACTTATTGGTCCTGGTCTTAAGAAGAGGGTTATCCCAAGACAGGTGAGTTCGAGAAAAGGGTTATCTCGAAACTGTGGAGACTTAAAATCTATGGGATTCTGTGAAATGTTCATTAAATTTGAACTAAATTCCACACATATATCCATCTTCGATGTCAAGAGGAATGGGAGAAGAGTACAAAAGTAGGATCAAGAAAGATAGAATACATAGAAGGTACAAATGTATAGTATACACACAGAAATCAAATACGTAGATTAACCAACTGGACACTTGGATGGCATGTGAGACTTTGGCTGCTTATCTTTTCGATTTTCGGATTATTTCAAACAAGATTTTCAGATATACTCTCAGATGACCTACAGTGACAAGTGATCGAAATATACTTGGAGAGACCCAAAGATTCCTCACTTGAGGTAATAACGGAACAATCCTCCTATATGATTTACCACTCACAGTCACTGTCTAACTTGAGGATGAGTATGCTTAAAACCAAAAGTGTCACTTGCTAGACTCGTGTGCACAGGATGATGGCCTTCGCTGAAGCCCCAATGAGACGGTACCATTCCACCCTTTTCTCCGAGTAGTAAACACTGGAGTGGGCATGGTCATTAGCAAGATAGCTTCAGCAGTACTTCAGAAAGCCCAACACACTTGTGGGGAGTTCCTATTATGTGCTAGTGTTGATAAGCAACTCTTTAATCCACACCCTTGAGAAAGGTTTCCTACATCTCGATATTCCAAGGAAACATCCAGGGATCTGGGCACTAATCCTTAAGTGTGGTGTGCCTCACTCAATATCGATAGTACATGCGTCCAATGATGGGTGTTATTCTCCCGGATACAAGGGTTGATTTTATTCTAGTTATTTCAATTGGACTTGTTAACAGTCCCAATTTAAATTTAGGTTATCGCTGATAGTCTTAAAAAGCACAAAAATACGTATATCGATTAACCCAGATTCCTTTAATCTTAATGTGATTAAACAGGAGGGAGGAGTTGAGAAAACTGATGCATGATTAAAAACTATGATGCATGCTCAGTTAAAGAACTTACAGTGCTTCCCAACGCTCTTCATGTGGGATGCATACAGAATTGAAAAGTTATTCTATAAGAATGCATCCGATGAAACACATCTAAGCAGATAGTTCTATCAGCATGAAGAATGGATTTATGCTTTGGCCAAGTTGAAGGTTCTATAATGCGTATATTAAGTGATGTGTGTCCTAAAAAAAATTAACCGAGCACAAGCAAATGAAAATTATTCTATCATGAGTGCATGTCTTATTTCAATGTAAAACACACAACACTCGGGGTCCTGACCACATAACAAGGGTCAAAATTGGCCCAAGTTCTCACAAATATTCAGTTCTGATTAATTACAAATAATAGTGTTCAAAGAGGCCTTTGAAAAAGAAAATATCGTAGAAATTTAAACCTAAGCTAGTCTCTCTCAAAGAATAAAATGTAAATCCCCTTGCAAGTTCTTGGTTTCTACTTGATATTGCTTCTGAAGTAACCCTACGAAGAGAAATGAGTGGTTATCATGTGTAGAGAAAAAGAAATACAAGAAGAAAATAGAAGAAATGCAAAAGAAAATTGACATAAAAAATTAAAATTACAACAATTAAGAATAAAAATAATTTAAACCCTAAAGAATACATTGTTCCCTAGCGACGGTATCATTCGATGAATCGAATTTCCACCTCTTTTAATATTATCAAATTGTAGTACATGATGTAGAAATCAATTCATCAAAAACCACAATTTTGAATATGTGGTCAAATTTAACTTGGTAAGTGTACCAAGGTCTAACTTAGGGAATGATGAACTTTAGTTGAATGATTTAAAATTAATCTATGTATTTAATTATTTGAAATATTAATTTCTATGTCAGGAAATAATGCAAAGATGAACTATATGCAATGAAAAATAAACAGGTAAAAGAGAAAGAAAGAAACAAAGAAATAGACATGTGATTATATTTTTATATTCTAAAAATGTGATCAATTAAATCCTCAACGAAATTCACATATCTAAGGAATGTATTCAAGAAATATGTCTCGATGAAATTCTAGTTTGCAGGGCTACAAATATTCGATAATTAAATTCTACAACATATTGACATCAAGTGTCAAAATGAGCTGGAAAATCAGATCTCGATATTATCTAATTTAACCATTCCTCAATAATATTTTTAGCTCCTAGAAACATCAGAGAAATAATTAACCGAGCTTCCTCAATTTAGTCCCTGCATGGAGATAAATTTCCTTAAAATATAGATGCAAAAATCATCATTGATAAGCATGCATAAGATATTTTAATCCTCAAAGAATAATTTAATCCAATGTGCCCCTGATCTGTCCACAAAGAATATAAAAAGATAGACATGAAACATGCTTCAAAATGACATAAAATATGCGAAAATTGGATAAAAAATAAAAGAGTTATTAAATAAATAAGAGTTCATAGACTGAAATACAATAAAAATATGAGTTTTTATAACAAAAACATACAAAATAGGGCTTGTCTTTAATTATTAAAAGCTGCTAGGTCCTTTGCTACAATTAGCCCCAGGTCAGGGCATGAATGTAATTTCCAGAACCTGACAAGGCTTGAGTGCAAAAAGCCCAGGCATGCATTGATAAATCCCTAGGTTATCATCATATTATTGATTTATTATCCCTCTAACTTAAGTATATCATTAATAATAAATAATAATTTATTTACATCCTATAAATAATTAACATTAGTTATTATATATAAATACATAAATTATTATGTCCCTTATTTTATGTGTTTCTGCTTTATTAAAAATCAAATAAAAATTTGATTAATATTGTATATATCTTGTTTAACATTAAACTTAAGTTAAAAATAAAAAAATAAAAGAAAAAAGATGTGTTTTTAATACTTAAAAATACTTGCAAAAACATTACTATATGTTTGTATGATGTAATCTCACTTTGAGTTCTACATCAAAGTTGTATATCTCATTGAGATATACAACTTTCATTTTGAACGTTTTTTCTAAAGCTATATGTTATTTCTTTTCTATTTAACTTTGATTTTTTCCTATTTTCCAATTTCTTGATTGGGCCATATGGCCCAATCATGGCACTCCACTTAGCCGGACCTTAATAATTTAGTGCTTGATTTCCTAACCATTGGATCGACCTTAATCAGCTGATCTCAACCGTCTATCTCTACTTTAATCATTGCCTTCTGATTGTGCCTAACAGAGCCTCCACTTCTGCCCAAATTGGGACCCGTCTGAACTTTGATCAGACAGTCATAACATCATCCCCAACCTCTCTTTTTCACTCCCTCGAAGGGATGTGATGGAGCTAACTTCCCACCGTCACCTAATTTTCCCAACTTTCTCCAATGACCTCCTACCTTGATTCCATCGCTAACTGATTCGCCTCTCATCCCTCTTTCATGCCAACCACATCTACTCTAACTTAATACTAACTCCTCTAACTCTTGGTGGTGGTTGAAACCACCATTTGGGTTCGCAACCTTCGCCTACTTGCACCTCCAAATAGCCTTTCACTGCCCAAATTAGCGGTTGTCCACCGTTACGAGGGTAAGGCCCAGTGTCTCTCCTCTTCTCCATGATAGGGAGATGGAGGATCGACGATGCAAAGATGACCTTCCAGCCCTGGTAGACTCATGGTGTATATGACATGATACAACGTCTACGTGACAGTTGTTCGAGCTTCTTCCAAGGGCTTAGGAAGTTAAGCGATGACCAAAGGGTCGAATTGACTTAGCCCAAGCCCTTCACTCAATTGCGTTCTTCTTCAATTGTACATGTTAGCTAGGATTGGTCTTTATTTTTTGTTTTCTCGATTTGTCGTAGCCTGTAGAAACACCTTCACCTTGATCGGATTAGCCCCTGACCTTCACCGATGATCCTCGATCCTTACGGGAGGTCAGTACATCCTTCTTCTTCTTCCATACCTAGAACCATCTCGCCCCTTTTCTCCACCCTAGAGGCGGAGGAACCCACTAGGTCGATCACTTTCTTCACCCTCATGGCCTTCATTTTGCCTCACGTACGCACGCACTCACTCGTTTATTTGCTGCTAACTTTTTGCAGGTATAGATTCTTCAATGATCATAAGTTCGACCATGTCTTCATTCTAGAGGAACTACGCTAGCAAGCCTTCACCGACTCGAGGTTCCACCCATCCTCAGCATCCATTAGATCTCCCTTGTCATCGTGAGCTTCCCAGAAAAGTTCCCTAACCTTCGAGGAAGCCTTTGGAGCAAGGAGGAGCAGCATGTCTCCTCACTAGAGCCTAATCTTTACGCCGCTACATGCGGTAGAGGTCATTCGAGGAGGATGTACAGATATCGTTCGACCATGAGGACCGGATAACCCAGATGACCAGTGAACCTCAAATTGACCTGCCAGCCTTGGTGAAGCCAAGGCATGTCTGAACCACTTTGGGGCACCTACGTGGACCCAAAGCACCTGCCCCCGATATGAGCTTCACTTGAAACCTCACACGCGTGCTACGAGCATGAGGGTCTTGGAGAATTGCAGCAGAGTACTTCAGATCTTCATATTCGCACCCAAAGTCCAAGGGCATGTGCTTCTTGTGTGCCCCTTGGTGGTTTTGCACCCATGCCCTGTCGGCTCTCAATAATCACAAAATTTACCCCGCATAGAGGGTAAACTCTAAAAGATGAGTCACTAGTTTTATATATTTGCACATTAGTCCATACAGGGACTTGTATGTGATGGTTTATGTTATTTTTAATTAAGTTTTACTACAGTTATGCCCATGCATTAAATGTTGAATAACTTGAGCATTATGAATCCAATTGATGTGATTTCAATTCATTGAGAAGCTTATTTTATTGCCTATATTATAACATTAATTAATCTCTGATTTGACATTTCACTGATGGTAAATTTATTATAGATAACAAAGGTGCTATTATTCTTATTAAGTGCACATGAGCTTCAGAATATTTCATCAAATTGGATCCCGATCTTCATGCAAAAAATTGCTTAAGTCTTGATGTAACTTAAGGGCATAAATTATAAATTTATATACATGTTATTATTTAATTCATTCTGTCTATTTTGTGATTATTTAACTTGCATAAGAAAATTGGAATAAAAATGCATGCTCATTCATTATTGCTTTGTGATACATTGTTTTGTATCTTTTGAACTAGATAGTGTATTGGTTACTTACCAAATATATTAACATTTGATTGTTAATAGCTCATGTCCTTGGTTCAATCCTGGACTTACCCGGGATAAATTTAAGATGAGTCCTCTTCACATAGATTTTCTGACTCGGTTCTGATCGATTTCTAACCGATCGTATTACAACGAAGCTTAATTAACTTAGTCTCATGTGGCGTTGTTGTCAGGGACACGGCTTCATTAATATAATTAATTGTATTTTATACTTTTATTAAGTTGATTATTCGTTACCTAGGTCAAAATGTTCTGTGATGAATTGTTGTAATGTTTGTGTTCTATTTAATGTGATGTATACTGTTTAGCTTCTTGATAGTTATTTGATATATCTTGCCATCTCTATTTGTGGTAGGGATTGTAAATTCAGGGATGCTTGGAGAGATACAGAAGCTGGAATGCTCATAAGCTCAACGTTCCAGAGTTCCAGCTGAGAAGGGCCGCAGAAGATTCCTTCAAGAATGTGAAGATTATCAAGTTGTTTGTTTCATTTATTATATTGTTTTGTATTGTATATTATTTGTATAATGTGGATTATGGATTATTATGTGTGTTGAGTCTATTTCACCTTTAACCAGAGTGGACTCAACTTGAGTGCCCGATTTAGAGTTTAGACACACGACTCATAGAGCTTTATTTAGGTCATATTTTATGTGCTTGAATCGTAAAATAGGATATACTAACCACATCTCAAGAGATTTACACATCTATTAATATTCATGAGACATGCTTAAATTACGTTTGACTTGGACAAATTTAATCAAATTTTATCTCGCTAATAAAACTCAAGTTTAGGTATGATCTTTTATCGACTTGCATTCATTTAGATATAAATTTTAATTCAGTCTGGCATTTACATGAAGAGAGCTAGGAAGTACTATAAATATTTCTATCTTGAGCATGCATCATGATTTTTGTATTTGCATTGGTTTTTTCCGAGGCCTTGATCTCTTGCTTTATAACTTAATGTCTAAAGGAAACATGACTAGTTGGTAGACGATGTGTTATGTGCTCACACATTAATTTAAAGTGACGCCAAGCTCTTAAAACTGGGACTGTTAAATATAAGTTGATATAAGTAAAATGAAGTTAAAATTAACCTTGTATTAGGAGAGTAAACCCTTCATTAGTCGTAGGTACATTTTGCATGGTGAGAGGTGAGGATGTATCTTTAGGATAATGCCCAAAACTTACTTAAACATGCTCGTAGTGGACTCAAATATTGGATTATCACAAATAAAATGGACAATATAATATGACCATAATCTTGGTTTTCATGTATGCGTTGGTGAATATATTTGGGTTTGTTTATGATTGTTTGACTTTTTCAAAACCTTCCGATAAACCCTCAACTCCATTTCCATATCCTTAGATTCAACATATGATTAGATTCTTTAACCTAATTGTGTCTTTGTTCCCTCACCGTTAGATCTATTTTTGATACTTAGGCTACTCTTCAGTCTAAGTATAGGGGGAACCAAGTTGTCACTGATTGTCCACCTCGGGCCCCTTATTTCATTTCACATCTCTTTACTTAGGCTATTTCTCAGTCTAAGTATAGGGGGGACCCGAGTCCCTATATTCTTTTAACTCAATTTATACCCTCTTCGTTGATTTAGCACCTTATATCTCTTTATATTTAGCACGATCCATGGCTTCATATCACTTAATGCTATGAGGACATAACACAAGATAAGTATATGGAGTGTACCATAAATATTTCATATAAACTTTATTCATAGCTCATATTTTAAATCTTCAAACCTTTTGGGCTAAGGGTAACATATTATTTTGAACTAATTTTCGTAAAAATGAATTTTAAATAATTTGAAAACTTTTATATATCTATGCGATATGGTTTTGAAAAATATTTTACATTGGTTTGTAAAAATATAGTTTTACTTGTTTTGATTTTTTTTGAAATATTATGTGACATTATTTTGAAAAAATGTTCTGCATTGGTTTGTAAAAATGGGGCTTTACTTGTTTGAAAAATCTTTGTAAAATGTTTGGAAAAATCTATACTTATGTGACAATGTTTGTAAAATGTTTCCAACACTCTTTTCAAAATTAAGGGTATAATTGAGATTAACAAGTGTTATGTAAATAGACCTAACTTAATTCAAAAACAAAAACATAAAATAAAATAAAAAATAAATAAATAAGTACAAAAATACTAACTAATAAGTTTGATGTTCTCTAACACTTACACATTCACACAAGATTTGTTGAGATTCATAGCACTTGGTTTATGAGGTTCTAAGATTTAGAGTTAACATGTCTTAATCATTATGGTCTTAGACTTAATAATTCACACATCCCTAATTTGAAAGATATGTGTGCCATATTGCATACTTAATCTCTATTAAAGAATGTGACCCGCACCTCACATGCACGATTGCATTCATGATTATGGTATTAAACCACTTATTTTATTTTCTTTTATTATTTTTTATTTTTAATTTGTATTTAATGTTAAATAAGATATATACAATGTTAATCTAATTTTTATTTGATTTTTAGTTAAGAAGAAACACATAAAATAAGAGATATAACAAAGAATTTATTTTTATATACAATAATTAGTGTTAAGTATTTATAGGATGTTAATTGTTAAATTAGATTATTTATTATTTATTTTTTTAAAATACTTAAGTTAAAGAGATAATAAATCAATAATATGATGATAAATCTGGGATTTATCGAGCACGTGCTGAGCATGTATGAGGAGGACCTAGAGGTGATTCGCTGAAGTTGGAGGGGTTCTGTTGCAAAATGTCCCAGCCCATGTGCCTCCTTCACGTGGGGGCTTGGTTTGGATGAGGCGCAGGCTCGGGTGACACATGGCATGATGTGAAAGCACTACAGGATCCTCGGTGCCTGAGACTCGAGGGGCAGGACGGAGGCTCGATGCAGATCTGAATCGTTAGATCTAGCGATCAATGATCATGTCAGGGTGTGGACAGACGGTGACGGAAGCCCTACAAGGTAGGTCTGACATCACAGATAAGAGAGAACATGAACCATAGGATCTAGAGATCCTACGGTATCTGCTCTTTATCTGTATCGGGCCTTCTCCTCAAGCAACAGTGGAAGGCGGTGCTCCAACGACCTCTCTCGAGCTCCATAGAGTTCATTTTGATGGTCTGAGGGACCTGAGAGCTAGAGGAACCACAACGAGGTCGATGGTGGTCGGGAGGAGCAGATGCAAAGGACGAGGTGGTGGTCGATTTTCCGTCATCAGAGGCAGTGGAGGAGAATGGAGGTCTGATGCTTTGTATGATCAATGAAGAAGATGTGTACCTACAAGGGTTAGCACGAAAAATCGAGGTGAAATGGAGGTGAATGGTGGTCACTGCGAGCAAAGGGAATGAGGGCCTAATGGGTCCAGGTTTGTACAAGACCTGGAGGCGGAGCCGGATATAGGAGTTTCTGAAGGAGGAGGAGGTGTCGAAAGTGTCGGTGAGGATGTGGGAAGTGTGACGATGCTCAGGTGATGCCCCCAAAGGGTTGGAGGTATCCTGGAGTGAACGGAAAAAATGGAGAAAATTGAGGTGGAGTAATGGAATTGATCGAGCGGCGGTTCCTAACATCCGGTCTTTGAGGGTATGCGGTGTCCGACAAGTCGGATTCGGCAATCGTTGTATCAGCCGCTCTCATGGTACTCAGAACTTGAGCAATCAATCAAATCAACAATCAATGCACAATATAGATAAAATAAAAAAGGAATGCAGGGTGAAATTTATTATACCCTACATAAAGATGTGTATAGACAACAAGTGTAGGGGTCGAACCACTAAGAGCAAATCGCAGATAGGCATAATTATTAATTAATGAAAATAAACAACAATTATATTCTTGTACTTTTCCTTTTTTTATTTTTTGTGGGGTTTTCTTTATATTTAATTCTTTTATAGATTTTTTTTATATTTTGTATTTTTTATTTTAAATTTCTATTTTTACAATTTTTAGTGTCCTTTTCTTATTAAAGATATAATATATATAGTAATAATGATGAAATAGATATGATAAACAATATATAATATATATAATAAATAAAAATATAGGGAAATATATACTAGAACAATCCATTTTATTATTTAAAGGTTTAATTATATTTATAGGTATTAATAATTAACAATAACAATAATTATATGAATATAAGTAAATAGCCTATTTAAGGTTTATATTTTTAAATATATATATAGTCAAAAATATAAAAAAACTTTTTTTAAAACTTTTTTCTATATTTTTTATTTTTCTTATAATTTTTGCTAATTTTTAGGTATTTTTAGTTGACTTAAATATACAAAAAAATAATTATAATAAACATTTTGAATTATTTTAGGTTTTAAAAATAGATAATAATATCAAAAATTCTCAAAACTATCTTTAATATATATTATATAATATAAATATAGAACAAAAATCTTTTTTACATTTCTGTACAAATTTTTACTGATTGTTAAGTGTTTTTCATGGTTTTTCAATTTTCAGTGTTTTTCTTTTATTTTTTTTTGAGATTTTTAGTATGGAGTTATAATACTAATATATACTATATAATTTTTGTAATTTTAAAGTTAGTTTTACAAATTTTGTATGTTCATGTCTAAATATGGAATATTTAGCTCATGTTCTATTTTTATTAATAAGGAAAATAAAATGTTAAAATAAAAATAAGGCATGAACAAGCATCAAGCGAAGCCTTTACCACAATTTTCCCAAATTTAATGAGTATAGGAGTTGATTTAGAAAAATAGAAATGCAAATAAATAATTACAAATATGAGAGGGATGTATCTGCAATAAAAATATACCTTAAGGTGTTCCGTACAAATAACCTGAAAGTTTTACATTTAATGAAAATTTAAGTACTAAATTGAGATAAAGGAATTCGAAGGGGCTATAGTACAAAATGTACTCGCCTCACGTGGGGGGCCATGTGAGGTGAGCTGGCACGGACCTCTATGTAATATACAATAAGTCCAAGGGGTCTGATGTAATTTTTACAAAAAATTCAAAATATAACTTAATATTTATAGGACCTACAATTAAATACAAAAACATGGAGGTGTAATATTGTTGAGATGACTTTTATGAGGGTTTAAAATAATATCCTCACGAGGTGTGAAGATAAAATGTCGATGTGGCGACTACTCACTGATGATCGCCAAATCCGCATCTTTAAGAGTAAGGAGTTCTCGTAGTACAGGAGGCGGATTCCGGTCATGAAAAAGACCATAACTTCGAATATGTGGACATTATTTATACTTGGCAAGTCTACCAAGTTCGAACACAGGGACACGAGCCTCTTTAATCTATTTATCGAATTTATTAATTAATTTAATGTGTGATTATTTCTAGGTTATTTTAGGTCTTCATGCAGATGCACAATAAAATGCAGATAAATGATGAGTGCATTTTTGTTTGATTTTAAGATGCAGTTATATGAGTATGCATGAACTTAATGTATGAATGAATGTAAGGGATAAACATGCAAAAGATAAATTACAAATATGCCCTAGAAAATATAAACACAGAATATGATTCAGATTCAGAGTCAATATGAGCATAAAAATTACGCGCAAGCACTATTAATGGTAGAGGCATATAGAGCAAGGTACAATAATTAACATTAAAAATTCATCACAATTAAATTAGAGCCAAATTAGAAAATTAGAAATGTCATTAGATAGAGGGTGAAATAAGCAACAAAATGACACTAAAATCATGCAATTTGGATATAAGATGCTCAAGTTATGAAAGAAACGATGTAGAGGCATAAATGTAATACAAATACAAAGAAATAAAATAATTACAAATAGGTCCCTAGAAGGACCTATTTGCAATTTACAAAAATCGAATAGGATCCTTTGTAATTTTTCCATCTGCACACAGGGACCACAATGCAATTTTGTAAAACCTCAATGGCCTCCCTGTAAAATACCCAGACACACACACGCCACGCGTTGTAATATCAGAGAACTGTTGGGTCCTTCGTGCAATTTACCCAGCCCTCACGTGCCTCGCATGCGTGGGGCTAGGCTCGGGAGGCGAGTCACGCTTGGGTACACGTGGCGCGTCAGGAGGCACAACTCATGGCTCGGTGTAAGGCTCGGTGGACCCGAGCCTGGAGTCTAGGCGTGAGGCTCGGCCTGGCCACGTGGCATCACAACTTTGTGCTCTACCGCATGTCACCGGAGGGGGCTGCGCTCCGACGACCTCCATATGGCTCCTCCCTGCTCCAGCTGCTCGCCTGAGAGTCGAAGAAGCTGGCTGAGGTCCGGGCGAAGATGCTGGAGGTGCGGCGAGGCTCTTGCTGAGGTTCCTTAGGAGCCTCCGATCGTTGCATGACGTGCTCAGCCTAGGGCACGGTGCTCAGCCGTGGTGGAACCACCGTGACATGGTCAGAAACCATGGGTCGACACCTGGGCGAGAAGGTTGTCGTCGCCTCTCCAATATCGCCCTTCGTTGTCACCGGAGGGGCGACGGAGGCTGGGCCTTAGCCTGTGAATTGATGAACGGGGGTAGACGGTGGCGTCAGAGGTCGATTTATAGGTGGAGCTTGATGGCGGTTATGAGGTGGCGGGGGGTATTTAACGCAGGTTTGATGATGGGGGAGTAATGGAGGTGGAATGATGGAGGTCGCGCGAGGATGGCGGGGAACGAGCGTCGTGGTGGTGGCGTTACGAGAGAAGGAGGTGATCGGAGGTACCTTCCAAAATAGGAAGGGGACAGAGTGGGCGCGAGGTGAAATGACTGGGAGAAGGAATGGCGTTGAGGAGGAAGATGGCATGGAGCCGTTGGATCTTTCGATCCAACAGCCCAGATGAAGGCACGGTTGGACGCCTTGGATCAGATCACATGATCTGATCTAACGACGAGGGTAAGGCGGTGGTGGGTGGCTAGGATGAGATCTGGGGAGTGATCTGACGGTCAGGATGAAGGGGCAACGTGGCGAGCAGAGAGCCCCAGGATAAAAAGGATCAGATGGTTGGGGTTTAGGTGCGAGGGAGCAGCTCAAATCTCATCAGAAGCAGCGATCAGATGGCTGTTGGTGAGTGAGGTTTGAACGATGGAGATGGAAGGCGGGCCAGGGGGATTTAGCGGCCAGGAGAGGTGCCGGGTGGCGAGAGAGAAGGCAGGTCACGTGGGCAACCCAATAGAAAAATCAAATAATGTAAAAATAAAGAAAAATCTAAAAGAATTAGTTAGAGGCAAATTAGGAAAAAATCAAAACATGAAAGTTGTAGATCACAGTGAGATCTATAAGTTTAATGTTGGACAAAAAGTCAAAAGAGGTCATTTGTATAAAAGTATTTTTTTGGATGTATTTTTAAAGGGATAAAAATACCGCCTTTTGGATTTGAGATTTTTTTGTATTTTTTAATCTCTTTTAAAGGTCAGTACCATTACAAAGAATTAATTAACCTAATTTTTATGGGGTTTTAATGATAATTTAAAATAAGGAAAATAATAGAAATTAAATACAATTAATATAGTGTTAATTATACACAATATAATGCAAGATAATAATAAGGAGTTATTAGTGATTTTTATTGACTTAAGTAAGGAGATTGAGAATTGAATTTTAGCATGATGAATTCATCATATCCCTATACTTAAACTATGCTCGTCCTCGAGCATCTAAAGAATGAAGGAGTCAGATTGATTCCTGACAGTGCACGTGAAGATTTCAAAGCTCAATTCTTTCGAAGACCCCTAATTTAAGCAATTCTAAAGTTCTGAGCTCAACCAAGCTCTAGTCAGAAGGAATCCAACTTCTCTAATTATCAGACTCTCTTTTTGTACATAAAATATAAGGATATGAAGATTAGTGTACTGCATTCATGAGAGTCAAGTCGAGACATCACCCAAAGTTCCAGTCCAGGAGACTCTCCTCTAGACCTAATCCTCAATACTAGGGAATAAGTCTATTCTTGCTTCAATCAACCGTCTCGTTAGTTCATCAGACTTGAAAATGTATATGGACGGCCAGCTGATGGAGGGAATAGGATTGTGTCTATTTTTCTCTCCCTCACATTGGAACAAGGAGCCTCTCAAGTGCCTTATTACTCAACACATGTATATTTTTATTCTGTTGATCAATGTGTTCATCAAGAGAATTCAGAGTCGTCTGCCTTGTTTTTCTGGGAGTACACCGGGTTGTGTCTCTTTTGAGTATCTAAGACACCTTCGACACCCAGATTTGTATAACTATACGATGCAGAGCCCTTTTATGGTTCTAGCCTGACTCCTTGGTTCTAGAAGCGTTTGGTCCAAGTGGACACTTTGAAAATGGTTGAGAGTGCTCGCTTTGGTGGAAGCTCATTGTAATTGACTTGAAGAATAGAGCTTTTCTTTGAACATTTCTTTCTTTTCTTTTCTTTTTGGCTAGCTCCATTGCTTTTACCAAAAGTTGGCACACACTGATCAACAATTATTTAAGTTTCATCTCACCCTGGCATATAGGTAAATATCAAATGATAGCATATGAACTTGATCACATACTGGCTAGGGTTCGGTGACACTCAGGTTTCTTGAAGCCTTCATTAACTTTATCCCATCCTTGAGCATCTTTAGATCTGGTCTAGACTCAAATATCCAACTCCAGTTCCTCAAGTCATAACTCAATTCATCTCATCAATCATGCAATTGTTATTGTGTTGTGTTGATCGTATTTTTTAGAAGGTAGAGATGAAGAGTGCAGTATAGTGCTTAAATCTTTCAAACTAGGTAAGTGTGGATAATTAAGTTCAAAACCCTAATGACTAAGGTTGTTTCACTCAGACTCTCAAGATCATAGAAAACCAGTGTCTTCAAAATCCTTAAGCCTTGAGTGAATGTGAATGTGTTAGGAATACACCAACTCGGTTAGTGATTTTTTGTGTTTTTTATTTTTTTGTAAATTATTATGGATTTTAATTTTTCATTTTTTGAATTCCTTTGAGAGACAATGACAGGCCCATGCTCATATGAATAGTTGTGTCCACTCCCACCCAGTATGAGTATAAGTACGAACCGTTAGACAGACCTGTGTTACTTGAAGACGGAGCCATATATAGTGTCCTCTAAACCACCCACTCTGCTAAGGGAGACCAAGGTTCCCTCACTGAGAGTAGCTACTCATTTTTAAGCCTAGTAATTAGAGCCTTTACCAAAGAAAAAGTTTTTAACTTTTTATATTTTTATGGAGATTTTGAACAAGGTTAATTTCATTTAAAAATTTAACATTTACAAAAAGTTAATTAATCCTCAATTTTTAAGAAAAAGTTTTTACTACGAAACTCAGTTCACAGGTCAACTTAATTAGGTCTTCATGTAGATGCACAATAAAATGCAGATAAAATGATGCGTGCATTTTTGTTTGATTCTAAGATGCAATTATATGAGTATGCATGAACTTAATGTATGAATGAATGCAAGGGATAAACAAGCAAAAGATGAATTACAAATATGCCCTAGAAAATATGAGTACAGAATATGAGATTCAGAGTCAATATGAGCATAAAAATTAGGCGCAAGCATCTATTAATGGCAGAGGCATATAGAGCAAGGGGTGTTATTTAACACTAAAAGATCGTCAGATTTAAATTAGTGTCAAATCAGAAAATTAGGAATGTCATTAGATAGAGGATGAAATAAGCAACAAAATGACACTGAAATCATGCAATTTGGATCTAAGATGCTCAAGTTATGAAAGAAACAATGTAGGGGCATAAATGTAATAAAAAAACGAAGAAATATAAGATAAATAATTACAAATAGGTCCCTAGAAGGACCTATTTGCAATTTGTAAAATCGGTTGGGGTCCTATGTAATTTTTCCATATGCGCACTGGGACCATAATGCAATTTTGTAAAACCTCAAGGGCCTACCTGTAAAATACCCAGGCACGCATGTGAGGCACATGCCTGGGGACCAAATTATATCAGAGAACTGTCGGGTCCTTCGTGCAATTTACCCAGCCCTCACGTGCCTCGTACGTGAGGGACTAGGCTCGGGAGGCGAGTCAAACTCGAGAGCCGAGTCAGGCTCAGGCACATGTGGCGTGTCAGGGAGGCACAACTCATGGCTCAGTGTAAGGCTCGGTGGACTCGAGCCTGGAAGCTAGGCGTGTGGCTTGGCCTGGCCACGTGGCATCACGAGGGATGTCATATCGAATCGAGCATATGGTATCTGTACTTTGTGCTCCGCAGCATGTTGTCGGAGGGGGCTACGCTCCGGCGACCTCCATGTGGCTTCTCCCTGCTCCAGCTGCTCGCCTGAGGGTCGAAGAAGCTGGCTGAGGTCTGAGCGAAGATGCTGGAGGTGCGATGAGGCTCTAGCAGAGGCTCCTTGGGAGCCTCTGGTGGTCGCACGACGCGCTCAGCCTAGGGCACGATGCTCATCGGTGGTGGAACTACCGCGACATGGTCGGGGACCATGGGTCGACACCTGGGCGAGCACGTCATCATCGCCTCGCCAATATCGCCCTCCGCTTTCATCGGAGGGGTGACGGAGGCTGGGCCTTAGCCCGTAAATTGGTGGACGGGGTAGACGGGGGTGTCGGAGGTCAATTTATAGATGGAGGTCGACATTGGTTATGTGGGGGGGTGGGGAGGAGGGGGTATCTAACAAAGGTTTGATGACAGGGGAGTAATGGAGGTCGTACAAGGATGGTGGGGGAACAGACGCCGTGGTGGTGGTGTTATGAGAGAAGGAGGTGATCAGAGGTACCTTCCAAAATAGGAAGGGGGCGGAGCGGGCACGAGGTGAAACGATTGGGAGAAGGAAGGGCATTGAGGAGGACGATGACGTGGAGCCGTGTGGCTGGACGCCTTGGATTAAATAATATGATCTGATCTAACGGCAAGGGTAAAGGCGGAGGCGGGCAACTAGAATGAGATCTGGGGAGTGATCTCAGGGTCAGGATGAAGGGGCGATGTGGAGAGCGGAGAGCCCTAGGATAAAAAGGATTAGATGGTTGGGGTTTAGGCGTGAGGGAGCGACTTAGATCTCATCAGAAGCGATGATCGGACAGTTGTGGGTGAGTGAGGTTTGAATGGTAGAGATGGAAGACGGGCCAGGGGGATCCAGCGGCCAGGAGAGGTGTTGGGTGGCGAGAGAGGAGGCGAGCCACGTGGGCAACCCAGAGGGCGCCACGTGGCCCAATAAAAAAATCTGAAAAATGTAAAAATAAAGAAAAATCTAATAGAATTAGTTAGATACAAAATTAAGAAAAAGTCAAAACATGAAAGTTGTAGATCTCGATGAGATCTATAAGTTTTATGTTGGACAAAAAGTCAAAAGATGTCATTTGTATAAAAGTATTTTTTTGGGTGCATTTTTATAGGGATAAAGACACCGCTTTTTGGCTTTGAGATTTTTTTGTATTTTTTATCTCATTTAAAGGCCATTGCCATTTTAGAAAATTAATTAACCTAATGTTTATGGGTTTATAATGAGAAATAAAAACAAGGAAAATAATTGTAATTAAATACAATTAATATAGTATTAATTATACATAATATAATACAAGATAATAATAAGCAATTATCAGTGATTTTTATTGACTTGTTTAAGCAAGGAGATTAGGAATTGAATTTTAGCATGATGAATACGAGATTCACCACTCAAAAGAATCAAGTTAAACGACAATTAACCCATACAATGTGCAGATCATGCAAAGGAAGCAAGTGTGAATCAAATTTATTATACCCTACAAATAGACGTATAGTGGACAAGTACAGTAGGGGTCGAACACAGAAAACAACAGAGGACAGACAATCAAAGATGGATATGAGAAAGCAATAAATAATTTTCGGCATTTTTTAGGATTTCGATTTTTGGGGGTTTTTAATTTTATATTTTTTATGGATTTTTGTTTTTATATTTTTTAATTGTTTTAAATTTTATAATTTTTTATTTCCTTTTTTTTCTTTTTTCTAATATTTAGTTTCTTTTTCCTTTTAAATATCTAATATAGGAATATGTAAAATTATATATATAATATAATATAATAGATTTATAAATACAACTAAAAATAGACAAAAAGTGCGAAATAAAATGTTTTTCTATTTGAAATATTTTTTTACTATTTTTTATTTTCCAGATATTTTTGCCATTATGTATTTTCAAGTCAAAAATATCCCAAAACAAGGTTTAAATAAATAGCCTGAATTGTTTTGGAGTTTAAAATAGAAAATAAATCCAAAATTTCCCAACATATTTTTAATTAATAATATATAAAAAATAAAATTATAGAATAGAAATGAATATTTTTGGAAATTTTGGTGATTTTTTAAATTTTTATAAAGGATATTAGAGCTTTTAAATTTTTAGGGTTTTTCTTTTTCTATTTTTAGTGATTTTTGGTCTATAGGATCAAAATACAATAACAAACAAAATATATTTTTTTTTATTTTTTTTCAAAATGTTTTTATAATTTTTATGGATTTTTACTGTTAACATGGGATAATAAATCTATTTTTGAATTTTTATAAATAAAAAATACACTCAAAATACTAACCAAAAATATACATGTGATATATGGATATGTCAAGTATTTTTAGAAAAATTCACGAAAATTTGAAGGTCAGGAGCTATTTTTTACAAATAAAAGCTACAAAAAGGAAATATATTCTACAGTGGTATTTTTGCAAATATTTAAACTTTATGGACCAAATCCGAAAACCTTAAAGGAATCTAATGGATAAACAAGCAATTTTTCCAAAAAAATAAAATAGTATATACCAAGAGGGGTATTTTTGTAATTTAATACAAGTGTAGGGTGCCTAATGCAAAATTTCCAGAAAATATTACATTATTTCCTTAAAAATGTGGACTAAAATGAAATCTACGAAATCCAAGGGTCCAGATGCAAAATACCACGTCCCCCATACGCACAGGCACGCGAGGTGATGTGGAATGAACCTAAATGCAAATATTGAAAATGCAGGTGCTAAGATGCAAAATATCCAAAATAAATTACACTACAGACGAATGTTTGAGTGAAATTACAAAAAGAGCAGGGCCTCGGATGAAATTACGCCTACGCACACGATCAGACGGTGGATCAAAAAGTCACTTATCCACGTGGCGCCTCACAGACGACCGATGACGCGTCGTGGATGGGTGGCTTTGATTAGATCTCTGGTGGAGATCAACAGGTGCTGGTGCTTCATGATACAATGGTTGATGTTCAATCTAGTGTGGCTCATTGATCAGACGGCTGGAAGAGAGGCTGGAAGAACAGTGCAGGAACTCGGCTGAGCCAAGTTTCGATTGGGTCTTCCTCATTCCTCCATGCACCTGAGAAGCTTCGGGCTGGTGCAAAATGGAGTTGCAACTCCTCCACGTCAGACTGATGCCAACTGGACCCCTGGAGCTCGGACGTGAGCTGGCGAGGTCAGAAAAGATCGGGAGATCCAGCTGGTTTGTATGCAACCAAAATCGACCCACGATGGGTCCTTTATCCCTCCGGAACCTACAGTGAGCTACAAGACGCAAAATGAAGGGTCTGGGTGGTCTTTACATGTCGGGATGAGTGAGGATGGACTCGGGCGGAGCTCTCCGGCGAGCGGCGGAGGAAGGAGAGTTGGATCCCAGATGTGAGCAAGATCAGAAGGTACGTAGGTGCATGGAGCGAGGAGAATGTGCAAGGGAGCGAAATGGTGATGTTAACAGAGTCAGGGCAATGTTGGATATGGTGGAGAGGTGTGTCGGAGCTGAGCTCCGACGAACTATGATTTGGGTGTTTAACAAAATATAGACTAATTTGACTGTAAATAATGCCTAATCTATGCTATTGATACACCTAGGAATTGAAAGTGCGAAGAAAAAAATAATCTTACCAGGACAGAACCACCTGAAGCAGGGCTTCCAACAGAGGAGGCAACGGAGCTTCAAATCTCTCAATTTGACATTCCGATCAACTCCCAGAACCACGGGGGAGCTTGCTGTTGTCACCAGGTCACTCAAACCGGTATAGGTTTAAGGTTTACCGGAGCGGAAGACGATCGAAAATGAATGAAGGAGGGAGACGATACTAAATACCCATCGATCTTTGACCCTTGATTCCTCGTGCATCGATGCGACTCAGTCCCAATAATCAATCCCGCGTGAAAGGACTTCAATCGAGGAACAAAAATCACGAAGGTATCAACCGGAAATGTGCAATGATTGAGCGCAAAGCGGCGGAGAATTCAAGGCACCAGACGATCACCGACATCATGCATCGGGAGATGGGAAACTGACTTGGGTCAACTATGGCTGAGCTCTGATTGGCCCACATCAACTCACAAAACGCCGAAAATCAATTAAAAAGAGTTGTAAATTAAAAACAAAATACTAAATAAGAGAATAAAATAAAACTAATGAAATAAAAAATGTTCACTATTTTATAAAGTATTTTATTATATTTTTTTATTTTTATGATTTTATTTATTATAGATTACTTTTTAGGGTTTTATAAGTATAATTACCTATGTATTAGGTCTTTTAGTTTGTATTTTTTATTTTGTATTTTTATTTTATATACATATTTAATAAATGTATGACTTGTTTAAAGATACATAAATATATTTTTTATTATATTTTTCGGATGTGTTTTGTACTCTTAAATAAATAAGGGTTTTAATTATATAAGTATAAGTATAGTATATTCATCTATGCATTTTTATGTACTATTTTATTTCAATATTTTCTTTTATGGTTTTATTCTATTATAAATATGTACATATACTATAAATAATATTCGCAAAATTATAGAAGTAAAAAGGTATGAAAATTATAAATAATAAATAAAATGAGTATTTTATTTGGGTATATTGTACAATAGGGGTCCAAAACCTAACTTTTACATCTTAACTCCAAACTGATTGAAATCGTCTTCATTAAATAGCTTATTAGAAGTTATAGACAATTAAAGTGATTTGGGTACATTTTGAGTTCATATGGAGAAGATATGGACCTGGGAAGTTTTGGATTTTGGATTTTTATTCTGAGAATAAAATGTACATTATGTATTATTTTTGTGTGAAATCAATTTTATATTTTTCTATATATTTTTATACGACTTTCATGTACAAAGTTTCTTTATTTCAGGTATAAATAATAAAGAATAAAATGGGTCCCAAAAATGTAATATTGGATCATAAACATTTGGGTTTTCATTGTCTTTTTGACCCTTATCTCCCCTTACTTTATTCTTTGTCGACCTAGCCATCAAGATTCTTATGTCTCGAGGTTTAGGGTCATTAAATACCTTTGGTATTTTTATTTTGTTTATTCTTTTTTTGAATTTAAATAATGTATTTTATATAATAAATAATGAATGTTAATTTGTACATAATAATGATATTTACATGCATTTAGCTAGTATTTAAAGGCCTAAAATGAAAGAATAAATGTGATGAAATGGAGATTCATCACCCCCATACTTACCTTTGCTAGTCCCTAGCAAACAATTATGCAATAAGTGCATAAAATAAAACTAAAGAAAAGAAAAAGAAAGAAATTGGATTGATTTTAATTCTCAAACTTGTCTGTATAAAATCAAAGTTTGGAACTTAAGTCGGACCTTTGGATTTTAGGTGCGGTCGAAACCTTATTGGAAAACAGATTTGAAACGCAACAACCTTCAAGAATCACAAAACTCTGCTTAGCTTTACTCAATAGCCAGGTCAAAATAAGTCAACTCATATGCAAACCCTTATGACTATGAATTTATCTTGGATAGTGTGTGTGATATGTAGCTCTCCTCGGCTGAAGCGGTAAAAGTCAGTCTTCTCCAACATGGTGACCCTAATTCCCAAATCCAACAACTCTTTCATCGAGAAGTGAGGTATTCCCTTCTAAGTTCAAGTACAACCAGCTCAAGAAGAGGAGGTGGAGAGAAGAATGGAAGGTAGCCAGTGTAGCTGCCTATCCTAGAATGCTTGACCAGTATAGCCAAGTCATCCGGCTGCAGGCTCACAAATATCTGACTTTGAAGCTCAAGCTTGATTATTGACTATACAAATATATACACTCCGGCAAGCATTTTATTTTCAATAAGGCCTGACCACTTTTTTGGGTTTTATTAATTATTTTGAATACTATATACTGAAACATTTACATATGGACTTTTTCCTCTTGAGTTGGTAGACTATCCCTCTTTTGAAGCATTATTGCAACCCACGACTTCTATCTTTAGACCTCATCACCATTGGATCAGGTTAGGGTACAATGGCCACAAATGTGTAACTTCCGATGTTTCCATTGGCTTGTGTCTCATGTTGGCAAATCCAGCTCTCTACCACTACAACTGAGGTGAGCAAAGTGAAAGGTGCAGGTGTGCAAGCTAGTTCATTATCAACAAGAGTCACACGTGTGCTTTAAAATACTCTACTTAGGCAGTCAAGACGACACTAAACCAAGTCTCATGATCTCAAAGAATTAAGTCTAGTAGACCTGAAGTATCTCAATTCCAGTTAGTATAAGGTTCTTATGATCAAGTAGATTTAATGTCCAACCAAGCCCCAATCTTCAAATTTTACTTAGACTCGTTCAATTATGAAACTCAATCCAAAAAATGCAAATCCTATGCACAGTGCAGAAAAATATTTTTTTGACGCAAATTTTCTTGTTTTGATCTTTTTATGTATTTTTGAAAAGGTTTTGCATTTTTTATGAAATTTTGAAGAGATTTTGCAAATGTTTTGGGATTTTTTATTTTAAAAATTTCTAGGAATTTTTTTCTAACAATTTTTTTTTTTGGGAAAAGAAATAGGTACAGATATTTACACATGAGTGCATCTTGTTATTTACAAGAATTGGGTATTAGAAATTTACAAGTTTATATGTAAAGGATGTATATAGTTCTCAAAATAATTTGAAAGATTTTTGCAAGCATTTTGAAAACTAATTTTGCAAACTAATTTGACAAATAGTTTTTACAAACATTTTACAAAATGTGAAAACGATTTTGCAAAGATTTTTTAAACAATATATATATATACATATATTTCAAAATAGTTTTGCAACTATTTTTCAAAATCATTTGCAAATAGATTTTTAAAAGTTTTTATTTCAAGCAAAGGAAAGAAATTTTTACAAACAAAACATTTTTACAAAGATTGAAAATATTTTATAAAAAAATTCCAAATAGTTTTCAAAGGATTTTTCAAAAACTTTTTCAAATAATTTTTAAACATTTTTTGCAAAATATTTTTAATTGATTTATTAATCGATATATACAAAGAATTTTAATAAATTTTATGCAAGTATGTTCTTTATAATTAATTAATTGTATTTTGACCATTCTGATTGAAAATATGAAAGTGCGAGTTATGACTAAAGTATATACAAAGTATATACTACCCCCCATACTTAGCTTGAGCTATGTCCTCATAGATTAGAGAGAAAAAAGAGAAGACATAACTCGTACTAAGTATAGAAAAGGCTATACTTCCAACGACTATAGAATGAACAAATGAGAAGTTGACCATCCCCCTATACTTAGGATGAAATAATCCTAAGTGTAGCAGATTGTACACAAGGCAGCGAGGGTCAAGGATGGGAATGTACGAAATCATCATCTCGACCTGTCCTCCCATACTTAGGGGAAATTATCTTTAAGTATAAAGAAAGTGTCGAGAGTTGAGGGGACAGGTGAGGGATCAAAGAATGAACAACAATGATGAAAGGGGTGACACCTTTTCGGAAGAAAAAGAAAATAAAAATGAAAAGAAGAAACAAAGAAAAGAAGAAAAGAAAGATCATTAAAAAATGTTTATATCTGCTTTGTTTGATTCATTAGATGTGGTGGAGTTTAGCTCATGTTCATATACAACTTGAATCGAATCTACAACTAACAAAAAGGTAACATGCTCTAGGTATGGTTTGAGTAGCTGTCTATTGACCACGAAAGGTTATGCATCAGCTGACAATTCTGATATCATTACGCTACAGTTGTTACGCACAAGTTTCACTATAAATGGCCCAGTCCATTTGCTTTTCAACTTTCCTAGAAAAATCTTCAACTTTGCATCGAACAACCAAACCTTCTGATCCGACTCAAAAGTCTTTCAGTGGATGTGCTTGTCATGCCACTTCTTGTCCTTTTCTTTGTACATCAGGATGTTGTCATATGCGTAGTCTTGGAATTCAAACAGTCTGTTAAGATCTAATTTTCTATTCTTCCCGGCCTTCTTGGAATCCAAATTTCAAACATTGATCGCCCACAAAGGATTTATAAATTAGTTCCATGGAAAGATGGCATGGCTTGCCGTGTACCAGGCGATAGGGAGACATTCCCAAATGTGACTTCTATGATGTTTTGTAAGGCCAAAGAACTGAGTCAAGCAACTGAGACCAGTTCTTGCAATCCGGATGCACAAGCTTACGAAGAATTTCCTTTATCTCCATGTTAGAACATCCTGCCAAGCCATTGGACTGTGGGTGGTAGGGAGAAGCTACATGATATTCAATGCAGAATTCTTGAGTAGATTCTTAACCTCTTAATTAATGAAGTGGCTACCACCATCAGATATGAGAATCTTAGGTATCCCTAACCTGGAGATGATATGATGTTTCAAAAAACGACAAACAATGTGATTGTCAACGGCTCGGGTTGGGATAGCCTCCACCCAATGACTAACATAGTCGATAGTGAGAAGAATGTATTTGAATCCCTGGCTGTTCAGAAATGGGTCCATGAATCAATGCCCCATGCATCAAACACATCTGAAATCTGTTTAAATTACAGGGGCATTATGCCTCTCATTCTGATTGTTCCGCCTATTTTCTAGCAATCAGTGTAGTGTTTCACATAGTCTTCTGGATATTTGAACACAATCGACCACCAAAGGTTGCATTGAAGTACTTTCGTTGTTGTTCTTTTGCCTAAATGGTGTCCTCCGAATTCTCGATCATGGCAATGTGCGAGGACACTTGCAATTTCCTTCTGAGGAATACACCTTCTCTGGATACAGTCTGCCCCCTCACAAAAGCGATTTGGGTCCTCCCACTGGTAGAAATGGATATCATACAAGAATTTGTCTACTTTCAGCCTTGTCTAATCTTGTGGAGTTCTCTTGGATACAAGACAATTCACAACATCAGCATGCCAAGGGAGTGAGGTGGCTGACAATATGGCTTTGTCTAGAAAAGTCTCTGTGATTAGCCTCAAATTCAGCTCAGGAGATTTAGGCTCGGGTAACCTTGAGAGATGATCTGCCACCACATTCTTGATTCTATGCTTGTCTTAGATCTCAAGGTCAAACTCCTGGTGTAGAAGGATCCATCTGATAAGGTGTGGTTTTGCGTCCTTCTTCTATTGCAGGTATCGGATGGCAGAATGATCCATGTAAACTATAACCTTGGATCCAAGTAGATGGGATCTGAACTTTTCTAGGGCAAAGACTACCGCTGGCAGCTCTTTCTCGGTAACAATGTATTCTTTTGAGCTTCATCTAGAGTTTTTCTAGCATAGTGAATAGCGAACGGTACATTGTCCTTCCTCTGTCCCAAGACAACATCGATGGCATTTTGACGCATCAGTCATGATTTCGAATGGTAGTGTCCAGTTCGGTGGCTGCAGGACAGGTGCCTGAGTGATTAATTCTTTTAACTGTGAAAAGGCTTGGAACACACGATTACCAACAATAAAGTCTGTCTCCTTGCCTAATAAATCGGTCAGCGGTCAGGCGAGCTTGCTGAAATCTTTGATAAATCATCGGTAGAAACCAACATGCACTACGAATGATCGAACCTGTTCGAGGTTTGCAGGTGGTTCGAGTTTTGAAATCACCTCCACCTTGGCTGGGTTAAATTCCATGCAACGTTTTGATACAGCGTGACCAAGCACGATCCCTTCTGTCACCATGAAGTTTTCTCTTCTCCCATGAGAGCACGTGACTTACTTCGTATCACCTCCTCAAAACTCTGTCTAGATAGTCCAGGTATTAATCAAAGGAATCATCGTAGACCGAGAAATTGTTCATGAATACCTCCAGAAAAACTGCCCAAGATGTCAGCAAATACGACTAGCATACGTCACTAGAATGTCGTAGGGGTGGTTCACAGCCCGAACGACATCAGTCGGAAAGTGTATGTCCGAAATGGACATGTGGACATTGTCTTCGCTTGTCTTCAGGAGTGATGGCGAGTTAATCGTACCCAGAATTTCAGTCCAGGAAGCAGAAATATTTCTTCATGTCCAGTCTCTCAAGAATCTAGTAGATGAAGGGCAATGGAAAGTGGTACTTCTTTATGGCGAGGTTTCAGACGTCTGTAATCCATATAGACTTGCCATGAGGTCGGCACTCTGGTCAGAATATCATCTGCTTTGTCATTAGTAGTCATTGTGATCCCATAATTCTTCAGCACTACATGCAGGGACTGATGAATACTCATTCATCACTCTTTATTCTTTTATTTTAGCTACAAAACTTTGCAAATCACCATGTAGATTACTTGTAAATACAATAAATTATCAAATTGCATGCTTTGCGTAAATAGCAATAATTAGCATGATTTTTGTGCAAAAATAAAAGAATAAAGAAGAAAGAAAAAGAAGGAGATATTTGGAATAAATATCGAGTGACCTGAACCCAAGGGAGGGCCAAGCATTGGCCTGACCACAAAAGAAACCAAGTAGAGAGAGATAGGGCCATTCACCATGTACATACTCCTTCATGTATATATTGTATTTTATTAAAAATAAAACAAAAATAAAAATTTGTTTTTATTATTTTGTAAATATTTCTAAAAATAAAATAAAAATGAGAAAAATAAAATAAAAATAAAATAAAATCATTTCTCTCTCCTGCCCTTGTACATACCATGTATATATGTACCTATTCTTATTTATTTCACCTTTGTAAATAAATAATATAAATAAAATAAAAATTATTTTATATCCTAAATATTATGTTGTAAATAAATAAAATATAATTAGCTTCACTGGCCTTCCTCCCCTGAGGTCTCAGCCTCCCGCCGTCATCTCACTCGGCTCGCTCGGGCCTATTACCACCGAGATCAGCACGCGAATAGTAGCCATACGCACGGGTGAAAAGGTATGGGATAATTGTACAAAAAAATATCAAAAATAAAAATTGAAATACATAGGTATTTATACTTGTATATAATATTATATTATGTAAATACATTAATTTATTTTTCAAAATAAATAAATAAAAATCACTAAAAAATACTTTGAAATAAAATAAACATTTTTCATGTTGTAAATATTTTTAAATAAAAAGTTTTCTATTTTATTTTGAATTTCTAAATATTTTTGAAATGAAATAATCTGATTGGCCCACGGGGATTGTTGACCCCCGGTCAACTCTCCCCCATGGACCACTTCTTCGCGGATCTGATTTTTGACCCGACTTCTCTGAATTTTTCCAAATTGATCTGTTCTCCATCCATCTCGATCCGAGGCTCTGATTGTCGAGGAGTCACCCGTGATTCACGCCTAATATTCCTCTTAGGTATCCGCTCCTCGATCCGCGCGCTACATTCACGTCTTCTCGGATCCTCGTCTAGTATATAGCTCGCCTGGAGCAGCAATTTCCTTCATCTTTGGCCTTCCCCCTCGCCTCCGATGAACTCCTCCCCTTCGTCTGAGTGACAGCTGACGCTAGTGAGAGTTGCAGTGAGGGACGAGCAGCCAGGAACCTCTGATCCGGCGAAGTTTCGCCGTGCTCCGCCGCATGTGAGCCCGAGCCTCTGGAGGCGTTGCTCCATCGAGGCGAAGACCCCAGGAGGTCTAGCACCTCCAGCCCAGACGACTTCGACCGCCAGGTAGCGTAGTTAGTCCCTAGACTTCCGTAGATTCTGATTTCGCATTTTCCGACCACTGCCCAGGCGTTCCGATCATCGATACACCCTTCCGACCATCCTATCATCTCCACGAGTCTTCTCTCCATGTTCTGCACCCCTCCACTCCCCTCGGTTCACCCCGAAAATAGGTATCGGATCTCCTCCGCCGCCGCTCACCGGAGACCCACGCTCCACCTCACCCGCGTACCCCCTTCGCCCACTAACGGTTCAAGGCAGTTTAACCTCGACCCCTCTTTCTTCCTGTGCAGATTAGAAGGTTAAGGAGCCTCATCTGGAGGCCCGACCATCAGAGCACAGGTGCTCCAGCTCGTCCTCGTCACCGGAGCACTCCAGCTACTCCCGGCACCATCGGAGCATTCCACTAGCTGCGGACGATCATCAGCGTTCGTTTCCCCATCTCCGTAGCCTCGAAGGAGCCATCAAGCACACACATCGGCCGGGCGAAGTTCGCCGGCGATCAGTTCTTCCTGAACCCTCCTCCGCCTTTCGATCGAGTCTCCTCCTCCAGGTATATCCGAGCCGTTCATCTATGGAGAGCTAGCAGCCGTCCGATCATCTGAGGAGCTCATCCAGAGCATCCATCGCCGAAGGGGTACAACCGTCCTCCACCGTTCGATCTGAAGCGGACTCCTCTCGACCGTTGGATCTGAATAAAAAGGGTAAATATCACTTAGGCCCTCCTTAGTTTTGCATTTACGTTTGAGTCATGTAAATATTTTTAGTAGTTTTTTTTAATTTGGAATAATTGCACCCTGAACCTTAGAGTTTTCAGATATTGCATTTTAGTCCCTCTGTGTGTTGTGCACGTGCTTCGTTACGTGAGATTTTGGGATAATTGCATGTATTGGGCTAGGGTTTATGAATGTTATGAACTGAAAGTTTAGTTTTAATATTTGCATTTATTCCCTGTGAGTGCTGAATTCAAACATGTGCTGGATTTGATGGAGAATTTACACTGAGCCCCTTATAGTTTCCGCACGTGTTTTATCTAAGCCCCCAGAACTTATTTTTCTTTCACTTAGGTCCCTGTGTGTTGTGCCTTTTCTATTGGTTGAATAAAATATCAAATCAACTCCAAATTTTCTGAAATTTGGACAGTGGCCCCTGCCACTGTGTAAAAATTTCAGTAATTTTTAGGACAATTTTGTTTTGATTTTCTATTTTTAAAAATTCAAAAACATCTATTTTTGCTACTGTTTGAATTATAAAATCAACTAAAAATATTAAAAAGCCTTCAAAAATTCTAAAAAAATTGTAGTGTGTTTGTTTTTATGTCTTCTTGCTTAAGTTTAATTTTTACTGCATTTGGAATTATAAAACCCCTAAAAATTGAAAACTTTAAAAATCTTATAAAAATCATTAAAAATTCTAAAAAAAATTAGAAAAAATGCAATTTCTTTTCCTATAGCTTAGTTTTATTTGTAGTTTATCATAAAATTATCTCCAGATTTTTAGAGGCTATTTTTATATTTTTAGATAGCCTTTCAAATCTGGATGCACAGTAGCTTCCTGTTTTTGCCTTATTTCATTTTTATAAAATTAAGAAAAAATATAAAAAATCTGAGAAAATTACCAAAAACACTTAAAAATTTATAAAACCCAAAAACATTTTTATTGAAATTTTCTGACTCTTTTTATGGTGTTAAATAATTAGTTGATTACGACTTTTTAGGCTTGTTTTATATTTTCTTCATAATTAAAAATCACAAAAAAAATTAAAAATCCATAAAATCCACCAAAAATATTTTATTCTTTTTATTTGATTTTACGACTACTTCGTAGGCTTTTTAAGCCAATCCGTGCTCCTTGAGTTCGACCCTGGTCACTATACCAGGTTAAATAGACTGCTATTCGACTTTTTGATTGATTATTTTATTTTGGTGGTCTTCGATTTTTCTTAATTGATCGAGCCTTGAGATTCGAGTCGCAACGACTTGTATTTTGACCTTTACCCGGATCTCGTGAGTTTGTCCTCGGTCATCAGGGACTCACCCATTTACTGTCAGAGATGGGATATATGAACCCCGCATCACACCATTTCTGAATTGCCTTCATGATGACCTCTTGGAGGTTCAGAATCACTCTCCTCTGGAATTAACGGGAGGGCTTGCTACCGTATTTGAGGTAGATGTGATGCAAGCATAGGAATCGATTGATACCGTGGAGATCCGATATCTTCCATCCTATTGCCTTACGGTTTCATTCAAGAACCTCCATCAGGCGAGATTCTTGGTCTTCGGTCAGATGAGCATTGATTATAACTGGGTACATGTTTGGCTCTCCTGCAAGGAAGGCATATTTCATGTTGGAGGGCAGAGGTTTAAGCTCTAGCAGAGTGGAAGTTACTTCTGTGCGACTTCGGCGATTACTGCAGGTATTGGTTCTTACATCAGCTCGATGTCCACCTATGTCTGTGCAGATTCTTTATTCAATGATTCACAGAATTTTTCAATAATGTCCTCGTGGTTGTAGAAATCCTCAATGATTTGTTTCTTGGTCTTTGATGCTCATAGGGCCCACATAGAATCTGTCAAGTGCATCAGCAAAGATCTCATTATAATCTATAGAGGAGAATTCAACTGTTGTCTCCACTCCTTCCTCTAGGAAAAGGAATTCATGGATCTCGATATCATCAATGAATAAGTTTGTATCCTGAATTTTCATCAGAAAGTCATAGTCTTCTTGGCAGTTTGGTGTAAGCACACTCAACTCAGATGCAACCTCCATCGGTTTCAGCTCAGTTATGGTCTCTATCTGCACTTTGTGGTTGCTGGAGCTGAATGTGATCTCTCCAGTGTCGTAGTTCACTATTGTCTCGGTTGTTTGGAGGAACGAGCGATCAAAAATGATGGGGGTGTGGAGCAGAGGTGCGGAGACATCCATGTCTAGTACAACAAAATCAACAGGGAACTGGGATCCTAAACCCTGACAATCAAGTCCTCCAACATGCCCCTAGACCACTTGACTGACTTGTCTACAAACTGCAGAATCATCTTGGTAGGTTTAAGCAGTCCTATCCTGAATTCTGTGAGCAGTGAGGCTGACGTAAGGTTGACAGAAGACTTGTTGTCGAGTAGCATTCTCTTGAACTCTTGATTGAACATACTGCATCGGATGAGTGGTACTCCCTTGTCCTTCTTCTTGTCCGGGAGGTTGCTGATGTCATTAACAATTGCCATGGTGAGGATGTGTTTCTCATTTATTTCCGTTCTAGCTTCTGGGATTGTGGGGGCGAAACTGGGACTTAGTTGTACATGCTTCCTTAAGTCCTTTCTCCACTGCATGCATGTATTCCAGAGCTTTCATCAGTGGCATGTTTAAGACCAAGTTTTTAATGATTTCCACACTCGAATGAACAAACAAAGCATTTTTCAAATTTTTTTCTTTTTCATTGCTTTAGGAAATAGAATATGTATAGAATCTGAAAATTTATCATTCAAAATCTTGTATATATCATTATGTACATGTATATGGCAAAAAGAATAAAAATCATCTACAAGAGGTGGACCAAAAAATGCAAGATCGGCTTCCTTGACTAGCTCTGGATCTTCTGCAGGTGTTGGCTTCTCCAGGATGGTTAGTCTTTATCGGGTCTGGTGTTGATGTTGTCTTTTTGTACTTTTTGCATTTTCTTCATTTTTTTTATGAATTTTCTATAGAGGGTGCTCCTTTAAAAATGCGTTTGGCTCCTGATGCTGGCTGGGCCGATGACTTGCCATATGCATGATGTTTTCCCTTCACGGTTGCCGATGGCCGAAGTGTCCTACCACTCCTGAGAGTAACAACATTAGATATAAACACAATATTTTCATCTGAATGGGGTAGAACAACATAAGATACCTACTCCTTGCATTGGAAATTATTAGGATTGGCCTCAACCTGGCTAGGATAACAATCTTGATAGTCGTCAGGTCGCTAATCTTTTGGTTCATTTCTGCCATGTTTTCATCAATTGTTCCAAGCAAGCAAAAGTTGGGTTTACCGGCGCAACCTCAAAAGATTCGCCCTACTGTGACCTATGATTATGGTAGGACTGAGGAGATTGTTGTTGGTATCCCTGAGAGTATTGGTGGGGGGGGGCGAGAAGAGTATTGTTGGTTATACTGAGAGTGGTATGAACTCTGATGATGAGTAGCAGACTATTGTTGTTGAAACTGCGATGCTCGATAACCATACTACTAGTATCCATGCCTCCAATTGTTGCTGTGCTGCGGAGGCTGCTGGTATTGGGGTTGGTAGGGCTGGAAATTCCTCCCCCTACTACTGCTGGTGGTATGGTCAGTTAACCAAGTTCTGACCTTGAATTGTCCCTGAGCATGGATCTGTTTCTATTCATTATCCCACACAACATTAATCTCTTGGATGAGTGGTGGGGGTGGACAAAAATGCTCACGATACATGGGCTGGGGTCAGGCTGGTACAAAACCATCTGGGTCTGCTGTTGTGGTTGTTGCTCAGGGTCCTGCACGTAGTAGATGTGTTGGACGGGATGAGATGGCAGAGGAATCAGCTGAGGAGGTTGTGTCGATGCAGGCTCCTTGGGCTCAACAGCAGTCTCGGTGGTAGAGAACACCGAGTTGCAGGAGATGATGGTTATGATGAGCAACTCCAGCTACATGGAAATCTGGTCTAGCTTATCCAGGCCCTGGGTTCTCTTCTAGATGACGGCAAGTTTTTCGAGGTCTTGCAACCTCTTCTCAATGATGTCCACCTTGGACAAATAGCTCCCAATGATGCTGAGGTTGGAGCTCTCGTCCTTGTTCTTGGAATGAGCTGCCTTGTTGACAGGCTTGTGCTTGGCTGGGGGCACCTTCATGTAGGCTCATGACGAGGATTGAGCGACCTCTCCTTCGAGCATCTCCTCAAAGATTTCCCGTACGACATCCTCGTCCTTGTTAAAATACAAGCCACCACAGGCGACATCAACCAATCTTTGACTCTCAAGTGTCAGTCCACTGAAGAAGTGCTGAACCAGGTCAGTCTTCATAATCTCATGGTGGGGACACTTCTCCTGCAGATCTATGAATCTTTCCCATGCTTCGTGATTGGTCTCGTAGGGCTGCTGGATGAAGTAGGAGATGCGGGCGCGCATCTGATTCAAGCGACCGAGAGGATAGAACTTATGCAGAAATGCAGATTTCAGCTCCTCCCAAGTCCTGACTAACTTCCCCAAATGGTTCACCCAATAAAGTGCCTTGCCATGGAGAATGATTGTTCATGAACGCCAAATTTTCCTCTCTAATAGTCAGGGAATGTCGTAGCATAGGAGGCAAATTTGATTCAGCAAAAACGCAATCTTTGAATGTTGTGGAATATTTTAACTTGGCAAGTCTACCAAGGTTAAACACAAGGACATGAGCCTCTTTAATCAATTTATCGAATTTGTCAATTAATTTAATGTACGATTATTTCCAGGTTATTTTAGGTCCTCATGCAGATGCACACAATAAAATGTAGATTAGATGATGAAAAAATGATGCATGTATTTTTATTTTATTTTTCAATGCAATTATAAAATGATGCATGTTCAGAATGAATGAGTGAATGCAAGGGATAGATATGCAAAATATGAGTTACAAATATGCCCTAGAAATTATGAGCACGGAGTATGATTTAGATTCATAGTCAAAAGAATCAAGCATCTATTTAATGGCAAGACTTTATTGAGCAAAGGAAAATTTTTAACATTAAAAATTCATCGTATTTAAATTAGTGAAAAATCAGAAAACTAAAGATGTCATAGATAGAGAATTAAATAAGGAACAAAATGAGACTGAAATCATGCAATTTGGACCTACGATGCTCAAGTTATGAAAGAAATAATGTAGGGGCATAAATTTAATAAAAATGTGGGAAATTAAAGATAAGTAATTGCAAATTGCAAAATTGACAGGGTCCTTTGCAATTCCTCCATTTGCACGTAGGGACCTCTTTGCAATTTTGTAAAGTCACAAGGTCCTCCCTGTAATTTACCTAGGCGCGCATGTGATGCACATACTAGGGGACCAAAATGCAAATTCAAAAACATCCTAGGTCTTCTCTACAATTTGCCTAGCCCCTCACGTACTGGCCACGTGAGAGAGTCAGGCTCAAGAGGGTCTTAGGCTCGGAGCTGACATGGCGTCTGTTGGTGGCTTGGCTCTTGGCTCGGTCTGCCCAAGCCTGTAGGGTTTGTTTGGGGCTTGGGCCAGACCACATGGCATCACAAGGGTCGTCCTATCAAAACAATCGAACAGTAGCTGTTATTCGTCTTCCATCGTTGGTCACCGAAGAAGGCGGGGCTCTGACAAACTCATGTGCGCTCCTCCGTCTACCAGACGCCTGCCTGAGGGTTGACGAAGCTGGCTGATGCCCATGCAAAGATGCTGGAGGTGCAGCGAGGCTCCAGGCGTGGCTAGAGTGGCTAATTGATGGAGCGCCACTGGTAGCAGAGCTCGAAATCAGCAAGGGGGCTCGAGCTCTGATCATTGAAGTGCATGCAGTTGTTAGCTTAGCTGAAGCATGTGGATGTGTCCGACCGAGGTGAGTAAGGTGAGGTGGAGGAGCAGGGGACTTGAGCTCCTTCTCCGGTGAGGTGAAGAAGGAGGTGGGTCGGAGCGGGGGAGGTTTTGGAGAAAGGGAGAAGTTGCGTTGAAGGGTCAGCGAGGATGTTGGTGGTAGGGAGGAGCTTGAGGGATGGTCAGACGATGGCGAGAGTAGTTGTGGGCGGAAGGAAAATAAGGAGAAAATCAAAGGAACAGAGGAAGAGGGATACCTGGTCGGAGGTGGATGAAGATCGTCGCCCGGCAAGGTCAGCTGGGCCTCGGAGCTCAACGGGCCTAAGGCACCGTGGCACGACAATCGATGTCGTGGGTCGACACCTTGGAGGTTCGGTCATCTTCTTCGGCAAATTCCACCTCCTCCTATCAGGAGAAAGGGAAGAGGGGCTAGGCAGAGCTCCATCAAATGGTGGACGATCGTAGCTGGGGGTAGAGGAGGTGCTTTTTTAGGAGGAGATGGAGGTGACATAGGTTGTCGAGGGGTGTATTAGCTACGGTGGTAACGTCTGGTGGAGTGAAGGGGGGAGGTCCTGGAGGTTACTAGGGAGAAAGGGATGAGCGAGCTTTTCGGAGGTGGTGTTATGGAGCGAGGGGGTGATCGGAGGAGCGAGCTAAAAATGGAAGGGGGCAGGTGTCTCGCGAGGTGTAACGTCTTGCTGGAGGAGGATGATGAGCAGGAGTCGTTGGATCGTGTGATCTAACGGCTCGGATGGAGGCGCGGGCGAGGGGTGGAGATCAGATCTTAGGATCTGAACCTATGTTGAGGGATAGGTCCTAAAGGGCGACTACGATGGAGAGGTGGGCTCGATCCAAGGGTGATGGGAGAAGGGGCGGCGTGGAGAGAGGGTGATCGTGGATAGGAAGTGGATCGGGTGGTTGAGATTGAGGTGGAAGGGGGATGTGGGGATATGATCTGAGATTGAATCTAATGGCTGGGAGTGAAGGCGCGAAGGATAACTAAGATGGAAGGTGTCCAGGGGGATCCAGCGGCCATGAGAGGGGCCGGGTGGCAAGTGAAGAAGCGGGCCACGTTGGCGGCCCAGAGGGTGTCACATGGCCCAATCAGAAAATGGAAAATCAAAGAAAAATAAAAAAGAATTAGTTAGAGGAAAAATTAGGAAAAAGTCGAAACATGAAAGTTGTAGATCTCGATGAGATCTGCAAGTTTCAGTTGGACAAAAACCCAAAAGAGGTCATTTGTACAAAAGAGTCTTTTGGGGGCATTTTTAATGGGATAAAAGCACCGACTTTTAAGCTTTGAGATTTTTTGTATTTTGTATTCCTTTTAAAGGTCAATACCATTATAAACAATTAATTAGCCTAATTTTTAAGGGTTTTTAATGAGAAATAAAAACAAAGAAAATAATTATAATAAATATAGGTTAATTTAAACATAGTTTATACACAATATAATACAAGATAAAAACAATGGATTATCAGTGATTTTTATTGGTTTATATAATCTAGGAGATTAATATGTCGATTTTAACATGTTGAATACAAGATTCATCATTCCCCTATACTTAAACTATGCACTTCCTTGAGCATCTAAAGAATAAAAGAGTTGGATTAATTCCTGACAGTGCATGTGAAAATTTTGTGGAGAGGGATATTTTTCTATGTTTATTCCTATGGGTTTAGGGCTCCTTATATAGGAAAACCCTAGAAACCCTAGAGAGTACATGGAAAGGAAAAATACAGAACTGCCCCTTACTGGGGTTATAATAAGAAACGACTCATGATTACTAACACTCCCCCTCAAGTTGGAGTGTAGTTATCAGTCATGCCCAACTTGGATACAATCCATGACAGGCGTTTCTTTGGTAATGCTTTTGTGAAGGCATCTGCAAGCTGTAGATCAGTACTGATGTGTGGAGTGGTGATTCTTCCAATCTTGAATACATCCCGTACGAAGTGGTAATCCATTTCTATGTGTTTGGTTCGTTCATGAAATACAGGATTTGTAGCAATGTAGGTTGCAGACTTGTTGTCACAATACAGGGGGATAGGTGTAGTGACATTAATACCCAGCTCTTGAAGAAAGGCCAATAACCACGTGATCTCACAGGTGGCTTGTGCCATTGCCCTATACTCTGCTTTAGCACTTGACCTGGATACACTAGTCTGCTTCTTGCTTCTCCAGGTAACAGTGTTTCCTCCAACCATCATAGCATAGCCTGTGGTGTTGCGTCGATCTTCTAGAGAGCTTGCATAATCAGCATCTACATAGGCAACCATGTCCGTGTGGCCATTTTCTTTGTAGAAGAGTCCACGACCTGGAGATTCCTTTAAGTATCGAAGAATTTGGAGAACATCCTGCCAGTGACTGTAACATGGACGTTCCATATGTTGGCTTGCTCTGTTTACTGCATAGGAGATATCTGGTCTGGTTATAGTAAGGTAGAGAAGTTTACCAACAAGGCTTCTATATCGGGAGACATCCTCAAAGGCTGAATCAGATAAGGTGGCATGCTTCTTTGGGTCAGTAGGAATACCAGAGGGCTTGCATCCAAGAAATCCGGCTTCAGTAAGTATGTCCATGCAGTACTTCCTTTGTGAGAGGTGAAGTCCTTCGGTAGTGAGAAGTACCTCTATGCCTAAGAAGTAGCGTAGAGATCCGAGGTCCTTGGTAACAGATACCTTTTGAAAGAAGGCCTTGGTTTCGGATATCCCATTGTAGTCGTCACCTGTGATAACCATATCATCAACATAGACTGCAAGTATAACGGTTCCAGTTGTTCTTTTCTTGACAAATATAGAATAATCAGATGTCGTCCTCTGGAAACCAAGAGTGGTTATTTCTGTAGTAAGCCTGTCAAACCATGCTCTTGGACTTTTCTTGAGATCGTATATGGCATTGCGAAGTCGACATACATACTCCCCCTCGACTTCATAGCTCGGAGGTTGTTTCATATATACTTCGTCGTCAAGGTCGCCATAAAGAAATGCATTTTTCACATCAAGCTGGAAGAGGGGCCAAGATTTGTTTGTAGCAACAGAGAGAATAGTTCGGATAGACCCCATACGTGCAACAACAGAAAATGTCTCAAAATAATCGACACCATAGGTTTGTGTAAAACCTTTAGCCACAAGGCAAGCTTTTAATCTATCAATGGTGCCATCCGGGGATTGTTTGGTCGTAAAGACCCATTTGCATGCTACAGGTCGAACACCTTTCGGACATTGAACAAGATCCCATGTCCCTCGGGAAGTAAGTGCATTCATTTCTTCATTCATTGCATGTTTCCAACCTGCGTCCTGTAGAGCACTAATGTGATCTCGTGGAATTGAGACAGTCATAAGAGCATCGGCGTACCGACGGTCATTGGTAGATAAGCCAGATGTGGATGTGTAGTTGGATATGGGGTAAGTAGCACAACGTCTTTTACTCTTCCGTAGAGCAATGGGAAGCTCTAGAGGATCATCCGAGACATTCTTGTAGGGGACAGTCGAAGAAGGCATATTATCCTGCAGTAATGAGACTGGTAAAGGGATTGCTGGTGGTGTAGGAGCTTGACGTTGCTTATGGACGATGGGTGGCGAGTGAAGATCAAGTGAAATATCAGTTACAGAATCTGAGAAGAAGCTAGTTTGATCAAAGAATGTTACATCAGCAGAGACGTAATACTGATGACCAGCAGGATCGTAGCATCTGTACCCTTTCTGAGTTCGTGAGTAACCTTGGAAGAAGCATTTGATAGCCCGTGGTGAGAGTTTGTCGATATTCTGAAATTTATGGACAAAGGACACACATCCAAAGATCCGCAGAGGAAGAGGAAATGGAGATTCATTGGGATAAAGAAGGGAGAATGGAGAAGACCCATAAAGAGTAGGCGATGGTACTCTGTTTATTAGATAGACGGCTGTGAGAATAGCATCACCTTAGTAGGTTTTGGGGACCTTCATCTAAGATAGAAGAGAGCGAGAAACATTTAGAAGATGCCTCAGTTTCCGTTCTGCTATCTCGTTTTGTTGGGACGTGTAGGGACAAGAAGTTTGGTGGATGGTTCCCTAAGAGGCAAAGAAGGAGGCAAGGTCAAGTTGGGTAAATTCTAATGCGTTGTCAGAACGAAAAATTTGTATGTTAGACAAGAAAACATTTTTAACATAATGAAAGAAGTTCTTTATGATAAGATTAATCTCCGAACGTTCTTTGAGCAGAAAAACCCAAGATAACCTGATGAAATCATCTACAAAGACAACAAAATACTTGTGACCACTTAGTGTTCGGACTGAACAAGGTCCCCAAACATCACAATGAACTAATGAAAAAGGAACAGAACGACGGGGCTCAGTACGAGCAGGAAAAGAGGCTCGATGATGCTTCCCAAACTGACACGCCTCGCACTCAAAAGTTTTTAGCGATGAAAGTTGAGGAAACATCATAGAGAGGGCTTTAGCAGATGGATGACCAAGACGAAGGTGCCATAGTAGAGGATTGGTGGAGATGGAAGCTGCACCCGAGAAACCAGAGTCTGTAGGAATGTCAAGATAATATAGTCCATTCTTCTCATGCCCCCCACCAAAAATTTTCTTCGTCCGGATGTCCTGAAAATAACAGCAAGATTTATCAAATATCACTTTACAGTCAAGTTCAATGCATAGCTTATGAACAGATAATAAGCTTAGAGGGAAGGCAAGAGCACAGTGAACCCCTGTTAGTCGTAGTGTGGATGAGAACTCCATAGTGCCCACACTAGTGATAGGCGAATAATCTCCATTGGCAACCCGAACTGATTTCACAACCGAAGAAGGTCGGGAAGAGGATAGAAGTCTACCTTCTCCTGTGAGATAAGTCGATGCTCCTGAATCAATGATCCAAGCAGGTGCAGATGTCGAAGCAGTGCTGGCAGTAGTACTGGAGATTGTTGCAAGATTGGCAGTAGATGCAGAAGCAGTAGTATCAGTGGGAGTATTTTGCAGCAGTTGTCATAGTCGGGCATATTCAGAGGCAGTAAAAGAAGGCTGACTATCACCAGTATGCTGTTTAGATGCATAATAGGAAGTATCAGAGATGGCAGAATCATATGCGTTGTTGGAATTAGGGAGCATGCCAAATTTGACCCAATACCTGTCTAACAAGTGATTCATGCGACCACAATGTGTGCAAGGTGGAAAACGATCACGTCCTTGGCCACGTGATGAATCTCGTCCACGGTCCAAAGTTCGACCACGTCCTTGGCCAAAATCGTGTCCACGTCCTCTAGAGTGAAAAGATCTTCCCCTTGCAAAATGTGCTGATGTCTCAGCAGACGGAGGAGGAGGTGGAGACTCAAGTTCTTGAAGACGACCAAAAATGGTCTCAAGATTAGGCAATGCTGCAGCTGTTAGAAATTGATCTTTGACAGGTTTATACCGTGGATGTAAACCTGATAAGAATCTGTAAACCTGCCATTCTGCCTGTTCTCCTACCTGCTTATCACAACAGGCAGGTTGGAAGATAATGAGTTCTTCAAATAGACATGTCAACAGTCTGTAATATTCGATTAATGATGTGTCGCCTTGATTTGTGGACCAAATCTTAGTGTATATATCAGAAAGCCTAGATTTTGTTGTTTGTTGGGAATAGGTATTTTCAAGGCTCTCCCACATCGCCTTTGCAGTCTCCTTATAGAGGAGATTGGATGCAATGGAAATGTCAACATTGTTCGTCAACCATGTAATAACCTGACAGTTATCAGTATACTAAGTATCATAATCCTTGTCTGTCGCAGCCAGTGGGACAGTGGTAAGAACATAGTTCTTACGTTGTCCACCAATGAAAACTTTGAAGGACCGAGACCACAGGACGTAGTTCTTGAAACCCTTCAGTTTGATAGTAGTGCCCTGATTCATCATTGAAGGTGTCACATACAGGGTCTTGGAGTCCACAGAATTGGAACTAGATGTCATGGCGACCGAGTATAATGAGCAGTATAATGAGCAATATATAAACTAGTCTATCTCAATGATCATGAGAACTTATGAGAATATCATCATGCTATTAATAATCAGACCGTTGTGCAAGGAGTACCGTGCGAGGAGGCAAACTTGTGAAATAGCGTCGCAAAGGAAAAATAGTTTGGAGACGGCCTGGAGACGGACTGTAGGTGCCTTGGACGGTCAGAGAAGAGACGTCTGAGAGCTTGAGTGTCGTGGACTGCCTGGAGGAACGGCCTGAAGGGAGATCGCCTGAAGTGGTGGGGGTCCTGGAGGGAGAGCACCTGGTTGCAGAGCCTGTTGCGCGTGGGGTGTGCATAGGGGCGGAGTAAGCGCGATGGGCGACGCTTGGAGGCAGGGAGGCATGAAGGTAGGTCGCATGGATGGAGATGACGCGATTGGGGCACGCGGGCAGATGGAGATGGCGTGGTGTGGGCGAGGGGGGGCTGGTGTGCGCACCTGGATGGAGATGGTGCGGGGAGATGGCGACGCAGGGTCTGGAGGGAGAAGGCGTGCGCGCGGCGCACAGGGGGGGGGGGGTTGCGCGCGGGGTGTGGGGGATGCGCGGGGTGCGCGTGGTGTGGGGGATGCGTGGTGTGCGCGAGATGCGGGGTGCGCGGGGAGGGACGCCTTGTGCGGGAGGGTTCCATGGCTGTGTGCGTGGAGGAGACGGAGGTTGCGCGGAGGCGGTTGCGCAGAGGGGAGGGGGGTGCGATGATGGTGTGGAGGAGCGGGTGGGCTCCCCTAGGTTGGGCCTCACGCATGACGAGGGGGTGGGGGCGGCGGGTGGGGAGAGGGAGAGATTAGGTTAGATCCCCAGCTCAGGACTGTTGCTCTGATACCATGTGGAGGGGGATATTTTTCTATGTTTATTCCTACGGGTTTAGGGCTCCTTATATAGGAAAACCCTAGAAACCCTAGAGAGTACATGGAAAGGAAAAATACAGAACTGCCCCTTACTGGGGTTATAATGAGAAACGACTCATGATTACTAACAAAATTCAAGGCTCATTTTTTGGAAGACCCTTAATTTAAGTGATCCTAAAATTCTTGGCTCAACCATGCTCTAGTCAGAAGGAAACTAACTTCTTTAATTATCAGACTCTCTTTTTGTACATAAAATAAGGATATGAAATTTAGTGTACTGCATTCATGAGAGTCGAGTCAAGACATCACCCAAAGTTCCAGTCCAGGAGACTCTCCTCTAGACCTAATCCTTAGCACTAGGGAATAAGTCTATTCTTTCTTCAGTCAACCGTCTCATTAGTTCGTTAGACTTGAAAATGTAGATGGATGGTCAGATGATGGAGGGCATCGGATTGTGTCTATTTTTCTCTCTCCCTTACATTGTAACAAGGGGCCTCTCGAGTGCTTTATTACTCAACACATGTATTTTTTTGTTGAATAATGTGTTCGTCAAGAGAATTCATAGTTGTCTGCCTTGTTTTTCTGGAGTACACCGGTGTGTGTCTCTTTTGAGTATCTAAGATACCTTCGACACCCATACTTGTATCACTATACGATGCAGAGCCCTTTTATGGAGCTAGCCCGACTCCTTGGTCCTAATAAGCTTTTGGTCCAAGCGGACACTTTGAAAGTGTTTGGGAGCACTCGCCTTTGGTTGAAGCTCTTTGTGAATTGACTTTGAGGATAGAGCTTTTCTTTGAACATTTCTTTCTTTTCTTTTCTTTTCTTTTTGGTTAGCTCCACTAGTTTTACCAAAAGTTGGTACACACTGATCAATAATTATTTAGGTTTCATCATACCATGGAACATAGGTAAATATCAAGGAGATAGCATGTGAACTTGTTCACATGCTTGCTAGGGTTTGTTGACACTCAGGTTTCTTAAAGCCTTCATTAACTTTATCCCATCCTCGAGCATCATTAGATCGGGTCTAAACTCAAATCTCTAGTCCTAGTTCCTTAAGTGATAACTCAACTCATCTCATCAATCATGCAATTGTGATTGTGTTGCACTGATCATATTCTTTAGAAGGTAGAGATGAAGAGTGCAATATAGCGCTCAAATCTTTCAAACTAGGTAAGTGTGGATTATTAAGTTCAAATCTCTAATGACTAAGGCTGGCTAACTCAGACTCTCAAGATCACAGAAATCAGGTGTCCTTAAAATCCTTAAGCCTTAAGTGAATGTGAATGTGTCAGGAATACACGACCTCTAGAGTTAGTGAATTTTTTTATCTTTTGCAAATTTTTATGAATTTTAATTTTTCATTTTTTAATTCCTTTGAGAGATAATGACTGGTCCAGGATCATATGAATAGTTGTGTCCACTCCCAGCCAGTATGGGTGTAAGTACGTACCATTAGACGGACCCATGTTACTTGAGGACGGAGCCATATACAATTTCCTCTAAACCACCCACTCTGCTAAGGGAGACCGAAGTTCCCTAACTGAGAGTAGCTACTCATTTTTAAGCCTAGTAGTCAGAGTCTCAATCAAATAAAAGTTTTAAATTTTTCAATTTCTTATGATTTTTTTGAAAAAGGTTGATTTTATTTTTAAAAAAGTTAATTTTTACAACAAGTTAATCCCCTCAATTAAAAAGATTTTTACAGGTATTTTTACAAAACACGGTTCACAGGTTTACTTAAACTAAGCCCAAAAAATTATTTTTCGAAAAAAATTAAAAAATATGAGCTATGGTTAAAGTATATGTACAATAATATACGGTATACCCCCTATACTTAACTTTTGCTATGTCCTCATAGCACAAGTGATATGAAGCCATGGCTCAGTTAAATATAGGGTGATATAGCGGAACTGAGAAGGAGGGCCCCCCTATACTTAGGTCAAAAATAACCTCAGTATAAGAAGACAGAGCGATGATGGATGCATGAGTCGAGTCCCCCCTATACTTAGGCTGAATTTAACCTAAGTAAAAGATCTGGAATTAGGTTGGGGGTCCGAGGGTGTTAGGTTAGGGTATGTTTTATATAGATGAGTGGAGAGGGGGGAGGGTGAAGGTTTTTTCAGATGATTAAGAAGACGTGGGAGGGGGTGTGTGTATGTGCGTTGTGTGAAAATACGGAGATAGTGAAAAGAGGGGGGTGAGTCGACGTACAGTGGGGGGGGGGTAGGTCATCTAGTGATCTACTTTTTTGTTGTTGTTTTTACACTTGCGAGCCCTCAAATGAGGACTGCTAAAAATGAACATAATACAATATTTTTTACAACATGAAAATGCATGATGAGCTGGCTAATCTTCCTTATATTCCTCATCTTCTCTTTTGCGGCCTTCTCAGCGGGAGCTTCCAACTCCATGCCTCCATGGAGATCAAGCATCCTCGATCTTCATGGGTCCTGCCACAAAAGAAAAATGTTAGAAAAATAGCAAGAAAAATAAGCAAAAAAATGATGAAAAATTCATGAAGAGAGGACCTACAATTTTGGAAAATTTTCACAACAAATTTTATTTCAAAATTCTACAAATAAATAAAGATGAATCGTGTCCCCGACAACGGTGCCATTTGATGAACGTCAAATTTGCCTCTCTAGTAGACGGGGAATGTCGTAGCATAGGAGGCAAATTTGGTTCAGCAAAAACCACAATCTTTGAATGTTGTGGAATATTTTAACTTGGCAAGTCTACCAAGGTCGAACACAGGGACACGAGCCTATTTAATCTATTTATCGAATCAGTCAATTAATTTAATGTGCGGTTATTTCCAGGTTATTTTAGGGTCTTCATGCAGATATACACAATAAAATGCTGATTAGATGATGTAAAATGATGCATTTCTATTTTATTTTTCAATGCAATTATAAGATGATGCATGTTCAAAATGAATGAGTGAATGCAAGGGATAGATATGCAAAAGATGAGTTACAAATATGCCCTAGAAATATGAGCACAGAATATATTTTAGATTCAGAGTCAAAAAATCGAGCATCTATTTAATGACATGTCTTTATTGAGCAAAGGACAATTTTTAACATTAAAAATTCATCATATTTAAATTAGTGCCAAATCAGAAAACTAAAATGCCATTAGATAGAGTATTAAATAAGGAATAAAATGACACTGAAATCATGCAATTTGGACCTACGATGCTCAAGTTATGAAAGAAACAATGTGGGGTCATAAATGTTATCAAAATGCAAGAAATAAAAGATAATTAATTACAAATAGGTCCCTGAAGGGACCTACTTGTAATTTTGTAAAACCCGTAGGGGTCCTTTGCAATTTCTCCATTATGTGCAGGGACCTCTTTAAAATTTTATAAAGTTACAAGGTCTTCCCTGTAATTTTTACCTAGGCACACACGTGAGGCACACGCTAAGGTACCAAAATGCAAATTCAAAAACATGTTGGGTCTTCTCTATAATTTGCCCGGCCCCTCACGTGCTGGCCACGTGAGGGTGTCAGGCTCGAGAGGGTCTCGGGCTCGGAGCTGACATGACGTCTATTGGTGGCTCAACTCTTGGCTCGGTCTACCCAAGCATGTAGGGTCGGCGTGAGGCTCGGGCCAGGCCATGTGGCATCACAAGGGTTATCTGATCGAAACAATCGGACGGTAGCTGTTATTCATCTTCCGTTGTTGGTCACTGGAGAAGGTGACGAGGCTCTGAGTATGGCTAGAGTGGCTAATTGATGGAACGCCACCGGTATCGAAGCCCGAGATCGACAAGGAGGCTCGAGCTCCGATCATTGAATTGCCTGCATTCGTTAGCTTAGCCGAAGCATGTGGGTGTGTGCGCTCGAGGTGAGTGAAGTGGGGTAGAGTACCATGAGGTGGAGGAGCAGGGGACTTGAGCTCCTTCTCCGATGAGGTGAATAAGGAGGTGGGCCGGAGCGGGGGAGGCTGTGGAGAAAGGGGGAGGTTGCATTGAAGGGCCTACGAGGATGCTGGTGGTAGGGCGAAGCTTGAGGGATGGTCAGACGATGGCGAGAGTGGTTGTGGGCAGAAGGAAAATAAGGAGAAAATCAAAGGAACAAAGGAAGAGGGATACCTAGTCGAAGGTGGACGAAGTGGCTTGGGATGAGCTCCGTTGGAGCTTGGGGTCGTCGCCCGGCGAGGTCAACCAGGCCTCGGAGCTCAGCGGGCCCAAGGCACTACGACAGGGTGGTCGATGTCGTGGGTCAACACCTTGGAGGTTCGGCCATCTTCGTCGGCCAATTCCACATCCTCCTGTCATGAGGAGGAGAAGAGGGGCTAGACGGAGCTCTGTTAAATGGTAGACGATCGTAGCTGGGGGTAAAGGAGGTGATTTTATCGGAGGATATGGAGGCGTTATAGGTTGTCGAGGGGTGTATTGACTAGGTGGTAATGGCTGGTGGAGTGAAGAGGGGAGGTCCTGGAGGTTACGCGAGAGAGAGAGAGAGAGAGAGAGAGGGATGAGCGAGCTTTCCGGAGGTGGTCTTATGGGGTGAGGGGGTAATCGGAGGAGCGAGCTAAAAATGCAAGGGGGCAGGTGTCTCGCAAGGTGTAACGTCTGGGTGGTGGAGGACGATGAGCAGGAGTCGTTGGATCTAACGATCCAACATCTCGGAAGGAGGTGCGGGCAAGGGGTAGAGATCAGATCTTAGGATCTGATCCTATGGCTGAGGGATAGGCGCTAAAGGGAGGCTACGATGGAGAGGTGGGCTCGAGCCAAGGGTGATGGGAGAAGGGGCGGCGTGGAGCGAGGGTGGTCGTAGGATAGGAAGTGGATCGGGTGGCTGAGATTGAGGCGGAAGGGGGCAGTGGGGATATGAAATCGAATCTAATGGCTGGAAGTGAAGGCGCGAAGGACGGCTGAGATGGAAGGCGGCTAGGGGGATCCAGCAACCATGAGAGGGGTCGGGTGGCGAGTGAAGAAGCGGGCCACATTGGCGGAAGAGAGGGCACCACGTGGCCCAATCAGAAAATTAGAAAATGGAAAATTAAAGAAAAATAAAAAAGAGTTAGTTAGAGGAAAATTTAGGAAAAAGTCAAAACATGAAAATTGTAGATCTCGATGAGATCTACAAGTTTCATGTTGGACAAAAAGCCAAAAGAGGTGAATTATACACAAGAGTCTTTTTTGGGGGCATTTTTAATGGGATAAAAGCGTCGTATTTTAGGCTTTGAGATTTTTTGTATTTTTTATTTCTTTTAAAGGTCAGTACCATTATAGATAATTAATTTACCTAATTTTATGGGTTTTTAATGAGAAATAAAAGTAAAGAAAATAATCACAATAAATATAGGTTAATTTAAACACAGTTTATACACAATATAACACAAGATAAAAACAATGGAGTACCAATTATTTTTATTAGTTTGTTTAAGCTAGGAGATTAATATGTCGATTTTAACATGCAGAATACGATATTCATCAAATGTGAAGGCAACCATATTGATCACTACTAGAGGAATATTGGGGTAGTGGATTATTGCGCAGATACAATCGAACTGTTATAGGTGGATGTACGGTTCTTCAGTTATATTCACGTGGAAGGCTCGGAGCAGAGGCAAGAACTGCTGCTTCAGCTCAAAGTGGGTGTGGGTGGGTGGAATCTAAATCCACACGGTGACATGGCCAGTCCCAGGGTTGTAAATCTGGTTCAGTGTGGGCTTCGACGGTGATGGTCTTGCCTCTCTTTCCTCATTATGGGGTCCACCTACTGAGTAGTTGTCTTCAACATCCTCCCCGTTCATCTCATCTTCTCTGTGAAATTCATCCTCTCTCATGGCATCTCTTTCATCAGTTTCCTCATCGGATCATTGAGCATTTCCTGAAAGGCGACCTTGGCCAAACCTTGGTTTGTCAATAGATTGCTTGAATAGATGAGAGAAGTTGGTTGTTGACATCATTCTGACTTGTGTGTTGCCCTTCCCCAAGATTCGGATCTTTGGCTGGCTAGGGCTTTGATCCCTTTCCTCTTCCAGTAGGAGCCATTTCTGGTTTGGCTTGTAACTTTGGCTCTAGATCAGGGTCAAGATCTGTAATGGGAAATACACCTCGATTAGTTTATATACAAGCACCAGATGGAGAGAATAATTCAGAATCAGGGTCAGTTCTGAATCTTATTAGGAATGGAGAAGAGTATGGAGTATAGTCTATCTCCATCCAAAATGGACAGAACTCGAGAAGGAAGTGTTCCCAGTCTGGGTGAGAAAGAAGAAGCGGAGAGTCCTGAGGGTGGATCGCAGAGTCTGAACCATGGATCTGGAAATCACCCCGAATCATTAGAGATGATGGCGACACGGAATCGATGTGGTATCGACAGAGTCCTGATCAAACCATATGTGGGTCGACATCTTGAGAGGGTCAAAAGGAGATAGATGATGGATGAAATATACAGAGATGAACAAGAAATAAAAGGAGTGTAAAATAGAAGATGACTTGAAGCGAGCAAGGATTCAAGAGAAAATGTAACAAAATGGTGCAAAGGCACAATGTTTTTGATCTTGACCTTAACAAATCTAATAAATCAAACCTCAATACAATAGATTCACCAACTCGAACCCTGAAGCCGTGAAGGTTCGCAGTTATCTTGTAAGCTTTAGATTGATTTCTTGGGTACTTATCTTTGCATGAGTCCTTAATGCGCTAATCCTATAGGAGTAAGAGTACCGTCAAAAAAGTATCTCGTACGTATCCTCCTCCTTTGTAATATGTAGTCTACACTTTTTGAGGTCCTTGAAACCTTCCTAGATCCGTACTTAGCCAAAGAATGAGAAAGAGGAAGCCAATAGGCGAAACTACTAATTCGGACATCGCTCGCAACGAAATCACCTGTGAGCATGCAAGGACCTACTCGGACGCAAGACGATGAGACAGACACACCCGTGAAGGTGTGGCCTAAGCTCAGTACTTCGGACATGGTTGATGTTCTACTCATGGCGAGAATATCATTGTTGACCGGGCCCTACTCGTCCACGTACGGTAGAAGCACCAATACTTCATAAATCCAGGCGATACACAAGGCAGTTACAGACTAGGTTTTTGGCTCTAATCCTTACGATAGTGCTCACTCACTCGGGAAGGAAACCTTCCGCAATGGTACTTGAAAACAACTGAGGGCTTTGCTCACCCAATGAATTGAATCCAATTAATCAAATTTATTTAGGTCAAGTATTTTTAGCAGACATTTTTTTTGTTTTTTCTATTATCACTTGCTTTGAGTAGATTCAATACAAGCACCTAATATTTTTGTAGATTTTTTTTTGCCTAGGTTGTCAAAATCAGAGGCAGAAGGTGGAAATGCAATGCAAGTCAGAAAATAATGATGAATGATCGGATAAAAGACTCCCAATGATTCCAAGCTCTCTTCATGAGGGATGCAAGGCAGAAATTTTTAAACCTAGTCTATATGCAAATGCAACGATGAAATCATCCTAAGAGCATGCAGTGCTATTAGCATGAAGAACCAAATGCCAAACCTGAGACGGATCACCCAAAAGTTCGGTCTTCGAGACAACCTCAGTGCCCGTCACAAGGGGCCCTGCATGTGATGTATGGTGCCTCTCTCGATGCTCAGTGATCTATCTAATATTTAACAATTCATTTTGCGCTAAGTCCAATCACAAAGTAATTTATAGGTACATGAATTGCCTTAGGTATGTGGACCTAGTTACCGAGCAAGCACACCTAGATCTAAGGGCTCAATCACAGACAATAAAGAAAAGAAAGGCAGAAAACTCAAAATGTGGGAAACAAAGAAAATAAAGGCGGTAGAAATCACGAAGAATGCGGTGAGTCCCCAAGTGAACAATCACTTGAAAATTGGGCATGAATGTCCAAAGTACCTAGATTAGTACAAATTATCAAATGCACTCTCTCACAAAAATACAACAAAGCATATGCTAAATCTCTCTCTCTTGCTCTCTCCTCTTGGTCAATAGGTAGAATGACCCATCTTTTCGAACCGGGTGCCTCAACCACCTACGCGGTCATCGTCGTCTTGAAGTCCCTCGCAAGAAAAATAGAAGATATTAATATTAGTACAATAAACAATTATATCAACTGAAAGAGGAAATAAAGAAAACTAATGAAACAAAAATGACTTAAAATTATATCCTATGTGTAGCTCCCCTACAATGTCGCCATTTGTTGAGATGGATTTTGCGAGGTCTAAAATAATATCCTCACGAGGTGCGAAGATAAAATGTCGCTGAGGTGACCGCTCACAAGAATCAAGTCAAACGACAATTAACCCACACAATGTATAGATCATACAAAGCAAGCAAATATGAAAAATAGTTTATTATACTCTACAAATAGATGTATAGTGGACAAATACAGTAGGGGTCAAACACAAGAAAGAACAGAGGACATACACTCAAAGATGGCTACAAGAAAGTAATAAATGATTTCACGTATTTTCTAGGATTTTGAATTTTTTGTGGGTTTTTAATTTTATATTTTTTTATGAAATTTTGTATTTATATTTTTAGTTATTTTTAATTTTATAGTTAATTATTATTTTTTTATTTTCTAATTTTTGGTTTCTTTTTCTTTTTAAATATCTAATATAAGAATATATAAATCTATATATACAATATAAGATAATAGATTTATAAATACAATTAAAAATAAACAAAAAATGCATAATAAAATGTTTTTATATTTTAAATATTTTCTACTATTTTATGATTTTTTAAATATTTTTGCCAATTTTTATGGATTTTTAAAGTAAACAATATCCCCAAATAGGGATTAAATAAATAGGTCAAATTATTTTGGAATTTAAAATATAAAATACAGATAAAATTTTCCAAAACTATTTTTAATTAATAATATATAATGAAAAGAAAATTACAGAATATAAATTAGTGTTTTTGGAATTTTTGCTGATTTTTTATATTTTTATAACCGACTTTGGAACTTTTAAATTTTTAGGGTTTCCTTTTTTTATTTTTAGTGATTTTTGGTCTATAGACTCAAAATACTAATAAACAAAATCTAATTTTTGTATTTTTTTTTCAAAACATTTTTCTAATTTTTATGGATTTTTACTGTAAATAGGGGATAATATATCTGTTTTTTGAATTTTTATAAATAGAAAATAAACTCAAAATACCTTACCAAAAATATATGTGAGATGTGGATATGTCATGTATTTATAAATTTTCCATAAAATTTTAAAGGTCGGGAGCTATTTTTCACAAAATAAAAGATACAAAAATAATACATTTTGGAAGCGATATTTTTGCAAATATTTAAACTTTATGGATCAAATCTGAACATCTCAGATAAATCTAAATGCAATCATGCATTTTTTCCAAAAAAAAACCCAATAATATATAAATGGAGGTGTATTTTTGCAATTTAATACAAGTACGGGGTGCTTGATGAAAAATATCCAAAAGTATTACACTATTTCCAAAAAATGTGGAATGAAATGAAATCTACGAAATCCAAGGGTCTATATGAAAAATACCCCGTCATCTCATGCACACAGGCACATGAGGTGACATGGAATGTACCTAAATGCAAATACTGAAAGTGCAAGGGCTAATATGCAAAATATCCAAAATAAACTATACTATAGATAAATGTTTGAGCATTAAACTGAAATTACAAAAAGAGTAGGGGGCTCAGGTGAAATTACGCCTACACGTGTGATCAGGCAGTGGATCGGAGGTCATCCACATGGCGTTTCATGGATGATCGATGACGCTTCGTGGGTGGGCGGCTCTGATTAGATCTCCTACGGAGATCAATGGTGCTAGTGCTTCGTGATCTGAGGGATGATGTTCAATCTGGCGTGGCTCAGTGATCGAACGACTGGAAGAGAGGTTGGAAGAATTGAGCAGGAACTCGGTTGAGTCGAGTTTCAATCGGGTCTTCCTCGTTCCTCCAGGCACCTGCGAAGCTTCGTGCTGGTGCAAAATGGAGTCGCAACTCCTCTGCATCTGAAGACGGTGTCAAATGGACCCCTGGAGCTTTGACATAATCTGAAGAGGTCGAAGAAGATCAGGACCTCCAGGTACTTTATGTGCAACCAAAATCGACCACACACAAAATGGAGGGTCTGGGTGGTCTTTCCAAGTCGAAAGGGCTGGGGATGGACTCGGGCAGAACTCTCCAGCGAGCTGCGGAGGACGGAGAGCTGGCTCCCTGATCTGAACAATATCAGGAGGTATGGCGATGCGTGGGGTGAGGAAAATGTGCAGGGAGCGAAATGACGATGTTAGTGGAATTGGGTCACTATCGAATATGTCGGAGAGGTTTGCTAGAGCAGAGCTCCGATGGACTACGATTTAGTTGTTTAACAAAATATAGACTAGTTTGACTAAAAGTAAAGCCTACTCTATTCATATGTTACACTTAGGAATTGAAAGCATGAAGAAAAGAAGAAGCTTATCGGGTCGGAGCCACCTGAAGCAGGGCTTCCAGCAGAGGAGGCGGTAGAGCTTCAGATCTCTCAATAGACACTCCGGTCAAATCTCAAGACCACATGGGAGTTTGCTGATGTCACCAGGACACTCGGATCCGGCCTAGGTTTACGGGTTGCTGGAGCGGAAGAGGATCGAAAATGAATGGAGGAGGGAGACGATACTAAATACTCGTCGACCTTTGACCCTTGATTCCTCGCGCCTCGATGCAACTCAGTCCCAAAAATAAAGCCCGAGTGAAAGGACTTCAATCGAGGAACAAAATTCACAAAGGGATCAACCCAAAAAGGTTCAAGGATTAGGCGTTACGAGGTAGAGAAATCAAGGCAACATGCGATCAGCAATGTCAGGCGTCGGGAGATGGGAAGCTGACTTGGGTCAACCAGGGCTGAGCCTGATTGGCCCACGTCAGCTCACAAAACACCAAAAAAATTAAATAGATTTAAAAATCGTAATAAAGTATTTTATTACGATTTTTATTTATTTTTATGAGTTTATTTATTATAGAATTACTTTTTCGGGTTTTATTTATAGGTATAATTACCTATATATTAGATCTTTTATTTTTTTGTATTTACATATTTATAAATTTATGACTTGTTTAAAGATACATAAATATATTTTTATTATATTTTCTGATGTAATTTGTACACTTAAATAAATAAGGGTTTTAATTATATATGTATAAGTATAGTATATTCATCTACGTATTTTTTATACTTTTTTTATTTCAGTATTTTGTTTATGGTTTTATTCTATTCTAAATACGTACATATACTATAAATAATATTTACAAAATTATAATATATATTATTAAAAATGAATAAAATGAATATTTTATTAAGGTATATTATACAATATGGGTCCAAAACCTAACTTTTGCATCTTAACTCAAAATTGAATGAAACTACCTTCATTAAATATCTTATTAAAAGTTATATAAAAATAAAGGTGACTTGGGTACATTTTGAGTTCATATGGAGAAGATATTGGTCTGGAAAGTTTGGGTTTTGGATTTTCATTCTGAGAATAAAATGTACACTGTGTATTAATTTTGTGTGAATCGATTCTGTATTTTCTATGTATTTTTATCTACAACTTTCATGTACAAAGTTTCTTTATTTGAGGCATAAATAATAAAGAATAAAATAGATCCCAAAAACGCAATATTGGAGCATAAAAATTAGGGTTTTCATTTTGTTTTTGACCATCATCTCCCCCTACTTTATTCTTTGTCAACCCGATCATCAAGATGCCTAGGTCTCGGGGTGTAGGATCATAAAATTCCTTACGTATTTTATTTCTTTTTATTTCTTTTCTTTATCCTTTTATTTTTGACTTTAAATAATGTATTTATACAATAAAAATGAACATTAGTTTATACAAATTAATGATATTTACACGCATTTAGCTAGAGTTTAAAGGCCCAAAATGAAAGATTAAAAGTAATGAAATGGAGATTCATCAAATATGCAATCACCCCACTTAAAGGCATCAGATCGGGCGAACCTGTGAGCTCCATGTGGCTTGGTCAGTGACGAATCCCTGATTCTCAGTCTTTATTCTGTTATTTTAGCTATTTATCTTGGCAAAGCATCATGTAAATAGGTGTAAATACATTAACATAGCAAATTGCATGCACCTGTTAATATTACATAATTAGCATGTATTTGTGCAAAAATAAAAGAATAATGGAAAAGAAAAAGGAAGGAGGTATTTAGAATAAGTACAGAGTGATCCAAACCCCAAGAGAAGGTGAAGCCTTGACCTGATCACCAAATAAAATAAATAGATAGAGATAGGGCCTATTCTATGTTGTACATATTGCCTATATATATGACAAAATAAAAATAAAATATTCTTTTTACCTCCTTGTATATAGTCCTAGAAATAAAATAAAAATAAAATAAAAATCGGAAAAATGAAATAAAAATAAAAATAAAATCCTTCTTACTTGTACAAAATACATGTAGATATGCCACATCCTCTAATTATTCTATACATGTAAATAAATCATAAAAATAAAATAAAAATTATTTTTAACTCCTAAAATTATGTTAAAAATAAATAAAATATAAAATTAGGGTATTTATGTAAAAATAATAAAATAAAAATATTTGTACATGATACATAGGCATGTTATACATGTATATAACACTATATATTGTATATACACTGATATATTTTTCGTAAAAATAATTAAAAAACATAGCAAAATTCTTTGAAAAATAATAAAAATTTTTATTTCATTTATTTTTATATAAATTCATTTATTATTTTTAATTTAATTATCTTTCTTTTTCTCTTATGTTTTATTCTGTAGCTTATTTTGTCTGCATCCTACGCGGCCTCTGATTGGGATGCCTCAGATTGTTGACTTCGATCAACTGGTACCCCCGGGTCTCCTTTTTCGCCAGCCTCATTTTCACCTAGATTTCTCCCAATTAATCCAGAATCGACCCGAGCTCCATTTCACCTGATCTTTCGCCCCGATTAGAAGGGGTGGATCCCTAATCCTCGCTCGCTTCGTGCCTCCTCGGTCCGCGCCTCAAAATGCGAGTAGCACCTCTTCCATGTCGGACCCTCACGTGTATATAACCTGCATGACTCCCCTCCTTTTTGCGTACCTTTGGCTGTGCCATCTCCTCCTACATACCGGCCCCCTTTCCCAGAGTGACAGCAAATGAGAGGGAGGGTGTTGGAGGCTTTTTGAGCATGGAAACCTTAGGTCCGGTGAGGATCCAACCTTAGCTCCGCCGCAAGAAGACCAGCCTTTGGCTGCGCCGGCCATCGAGGCGAAAACCATCGTAGATCATTGTCTGCGACCCTAGGCATCTTCCTCCACTGTCATGTACTCCTTTTATCACCTAACGTCCATTCAATCCACCATTTCACCGACGAACAGAGCATCTCCGAGCACCCTCTGTTTTCCATCATTTCACCGCACTTCGACGATCACACACCTCACTCCGACTTCCTTCCACTTCTACGATCGCTCCACAACCTCCCACGAAGCTCCAATCATCGGATTGGAGTCATTTAGCAGGCCCCATCCCCTGCTTCCGTAGTGACCTGTCTCGTTCACTGACCCCCCTTGGTTTGTGATGCCTACTACGCCCTAACCCGTGCCGGAACCATCTTCAGAGCAAGATCCTTCTTCCTGCAGGGCAATGGCGCATCCCGACCTCATTTGGAGGGCTTGTACACCACAGGAAAGGCCCGATGTACCCCAATCATCCCCAGGGCCTCTCGCTTGGTCCTGGGACCTTCCGTGCCTTCCTGCAGCTGTGGAACGACAACACCGTCCGACTCCACACCTCCGTATCTCAAGAGAATGCTGGAGCCACGCACCATCGATGAAAGAAACTCACCGGAGGGGAGTTCTTCAGACTAGCCCTCCGTCGTCCGATCGATGCTCCCCCCAGTTCTAATCAATACCGTCCATCTTCGGGGGATCTTCGACCATCAGATCCATATGAAGATCTGATCAGTGCCCTCCATCGTTGAAGCGTTTTCCGTGAAGCACAACCATCAGATCTTAAGTGGAACAACCTCAGCCCTTGGATCACATTCAATAAAGGGTAAACTTCACCTCAGCCCTTCATGTTTTATCTTTTATAGTTTAGTCTTGTAATTATTTGTAGCAGTTTAAAATAGTCTGGTCATTTTGCTTATGGGCCCTTGCTACTTTGAATATTTGCATTTCCGTCCAATTTAAGTAAACTCACGTGTTGTCTCACATGGATTTGTGGTGTTTTTGCAATATCTGCCCTGGACTTTATCCTTGTTATGCTTTGAATGGAATATTTTTGATATTTACATTTATGCCCCTATTTGTGATTAAATGAGCATGTGCGTTTATTCTATGGTGGTTTTGCATATCCGGTCCTAAGTTTTTATTCTGTGTTAATATTTGGCCAAGAACTTTACGTTAATTGCAAGTCGGTCCGTTCTTGCTATGTGTGTTGTTTTTAATCAAATAAACACCTAATTAACTCCAAAAACTCCACAAAAATTATAGTTAGCTCCTGCTAACATGTAATATTTATGGTAATTTTTGTGAATTAATTTAATTTTATTTGATATCTTATAAAAATAAAAAAACATCTAAAAATGTTCTGTCTATTCTATAAAATACCAAAAATATATAAAAAGTGTCTCAAAAATTCCTTAAAAATGTGTGCATTTGTTTTTGTGTGCTTTGTATTCAGTACATGTTTTATTGCATTCCTTATAAAAATCCTAAAAATCACAAACCTCTTATAAACTTATAAAAATCATTTAAAGTTCTAAAAAAAATCAAAAAAATGTAATTTCAGTTTCTAGAGTTAAATATTTTTATTTACTTTTTCATAAAAATCACAACCAGGACATTAGGGCATTTTTAGTATTTTAAATTTACCTTTTGGTCCAGGCTGTACACTATTTTCCATTTTCGTCCTTATTTTATTTTTTATAAAATCACATAAAATTTAGAAAATCCTCCATGAAATAACAAAAAACATATAAATAGTTAAAAAACATAAAAACATTTTTATTTCTGATTTTTGAGCCTTTTTATTCTTAATAAAAACTATGAAAGCTTGCTTGTTCCTTATTTCCTTGTCTTGTTTTCTTATTTTGAAAATATAAAAAATTTTGCAAAATAAAAATAAATAAAATTAGCTTTTATTTCTCTAAATAGGGCTACTTCGTAGGTTTCACTTGTGCTCCTTGTGTTCAACCCTGGTCGCTATACCAGGTTAAATAAATAGCGGAGACCGCTAACATTGGATTTTGTGCTTTGATTATCTTATTTGTGTGATCTTGATTTTTCTTGTTGATCTTTGGCCTATTAATTGGGGTCACAACGATCCTTGTTTATTCTTGATACTTAACCCTAGTCAGTAGGCCGCTCACAGAATGGCTCCGTTGCCGGGGAGCACAACTTAGCAGTCTTTTCATATTTCTATTTATTTTTTATCTCTATGTTATATAACTGTTTTTCTAACACTCTCTCTGCTTTTCTTTTTGTGCGAGGGATAGACCGAGGATGTTGCAGCTTTCGGTTGGAGTAACCACACCGAAGGAGGAGAAGGAGGACAACCATACATCAGTTATATAGAATAGAGTAGTTAGGTTCCCTTTCCAACACATTCATTTTTGTTGTAATAGTTCTAGACTCTGGACGCTTCTTCTTCTTATTCTTCGACTTGAGGCATATCAGGGTCTGTTTCGCCGAGAACTGGTGTGCTCGGGGGACCTCACCGTAGTTTTTCACCGATTTTATTTTATCGCACTTTTTGTTATTTAATTCTCGAAGATTTTGGCCCCTAGACATAGGATATTCTTGATTGTGACGTAAATAACTTAAGGCCCACTCCCTAACTATTTGCCTGCACCTATAGTTCATAATTGGACCTTATTAAAAACCATTATAAAAAGCCAACTTGATTATTTGAGAGGTCACATGCTGTAAAGGTCGTATACAGCGCGTGCAGAATCCGTTGTAGCGGACACCGACTGACATCTGAGACCGGACATTGACCTCTCTCTCTCTCTGATCAGTTAGCTATTTTTCTTCATGATTAGAAATTGCTCATCTGAAGTCGTTTTCTTCTTGCATCATTTAGATTAGTTTAAATATCTGTCTTTAAATTTATGTGCGGACCACCCTGCATGTAGAGTGATGGCGACATGTATGCATTTCTGCCTTTGCATGCATCATAGTATTTGATCGCGCATCAATTTTTTCGACCCTCCCCCCCTTGTTTTTTGGACTTTAAATAATCAAGAGATTGAAAAATTCGTTAGCCATTTGTTTGCTTTAAAAATACCATAAAAATAGAAAACCATAAAATTGGGACTGCTAATCAAACTTGATCTTAAAAGACACATCACATAAAAATCTGCTTTGGGAGAGTCATCCCCTCCTTGTTTGGTTTGCTTGAGCGAGAGAATGACCCGCACACTAGACTAGAGCCACACCTGAACTCTCGTTAGACCACTGGTCTTGAGGTTAGTCGTTCTTTAGTGAGGATCTCTCCGGTCTCCGGTAAAGCGGGTCGCGACGTCCTTAACAGATTGAGTTGATCGGGTAGTCGGTAAACGATCCGCAACTCGTACAGGCCGGTAAAGATCTAGCTTTGGGATCAGGCCGGTCTCTTGAGAGCATCGAGTACCCAACAGCTCGCTTAATCGCTCTGTAAGTCTGAATTATCACCTAAATAAAATTAACAAGATAAACGACCGAACCTTCATGGTCATCAGCTCAACGTTGCGTAAGTGAAATTAGGGTTTGACTTCTTATCTTGTTTGCTTACCAGATCTCATCTGCATTTTTACCACACCATGATGATGGGCCAGAGGTCCCTTAGGCTGCCGTTGATAGCACCCCTCTCGAGCACTCCAACCCCACTCATCTAGGGAGGTTCTGGGGAGCCTTAACCCGCTCTTCAAACCCGAGTTTGATTCCTCCCTATTCTCCCTCGACTACCCTCCTTCTAGTCCTGAGGTGCCCGAGTAGAGACCAACAACACAACTATTTGTTCATATGATGGCACATGAGTTCAAGTCTTTTACCTTTGCATAGACCTGCGAGATGGTCATCAGTGATGGACACACCGATGAGCAACCCCAAGGTTCGACGTATGTTTTAGATCAGCGTGCCATCAACAATACACTTCTAGCCTCTCTGGAGATGATGTAGAGGCAGATTAGAGACCAGGGAGCCTTCATGGCAGAGGTGTGTCGGGAACTGACCCAGATGCGAGCCGACAGAGAGGAACAACGGAGAGCAGCTGGTGGAGAGATTCCAGAGGGTGGAGGAGGAGATGGAGGACAACCAGAAGAGCAACAGGAGCCAGCCAGACCCACCAGGTTGATGAGGAAGTTGCACAACCCTGGTGCAACCCTTATACACTGTTGGATCCAGCTTCCAACAATTATGGGAGACTTCAAGCTTCCTCCCCAGACCATTCATCTCTTGCCCAAGTTCCATGGGCTTTCCACCGAGGAGCCACATCTACACCTACAGGAGTTTGAGATGATATACAGTACTGTCCACGACAGATTTGTGGACGAGGATACCATCAAGATGATGGCATTTCCATTCTCCCTTGTAGACATAGCAACCTATTGGGTGAAGCATTTAGGGAGATATGTGACTTCGTGGGAGTAGCTCCGGACCAAGTACTTGAATAAGTACTATCCACTCAGCCGTACGAATGCAACGCAAGCTCTTATCAACAATTTCTCCATGATCCCCAATGAGCAGTTCCATGAGGCGTGGGATCATTTTCGTGAGCTCATCGACTGGTATCCACATCACGACATCTCCAAGCCCAACCAAGTCAGAGCTTCTTTTGTGGGCTGACCAAAGCTGTAGGGGCTATTTAACGCTTCTTGTGGGGGATCGTATTTCACCAAGGATGAGGACCAGGTCTGGGCCATCTATGAGGAGATGGCCGAGAACTATACAGTGATTCCCAGACTAAGATCTACACTCAGGGGAAGCCCCTACCCCATGTCGTGTCATATCAGAGGATAACACGGGTTGATGTGGGTCCAAACACTTCTTCATCATCAGCAGCAGCACAGGCAGAGTCTTTAGCTGCTGACATGGGCATCATCAGTGAGAAGTTGGACAGTATTGAGATCATCGAGAAGAAGCAGCTATGGCATGACACAGATTGATCAGTTGGAATAGACCCTGAGTGACCTGAAGACCCAGATCATGTGTCTCCAGGAGGCACAAACAGCTTCTCAGCCCTGTCTCAGGTCACGGGCTGATCCTAGCAGCAGTGGCTCGTCCCAGCACTCTGTGTAGTATGACGACCCATGAAATCAACCCTTTAAGAGTGTTGTTTTAACACTTGATAATGTCATCGCAGTCGGGTCGATTCGGGTCATCAAAGACCATCTCATTTAAATATAGCAATCAAAATAAGATGGTCATATTTTTTTCTTGGCAAGAAACCAAGGTCGAACTTAGGGACATGAGCCTCTCTCGTATTATCTGGATTTTTATCTATTTAACTAAGTGTTGAGTTGAAGAACATAGGTCAAAGTTTGCAAAAGAATGAGACAATGCAACAAGCAAATAGAAAACATGCATTTTTTTATTTTAATTCTTATCATGCAAACAAATGCAATGAAATGCATCACAAATAATATGCCCTAGTACAAAATGATGAGAAAAATTAAACAAGAGTCAATTTCAAGTTTAATTAAGGAGACCGATTTGATGAACAAATTTAAACAAGGCATGAGTTAAAGCTCTAAGAGACACAAGGCGAATAAAATAATGTATCAAAGTTACAGTGCCTAAAATGATAAATAATTATGCCATTAAAAAGAACATCAAGCGAGCTTCGAAATGAAACTGAAATCAACTTAATCAGAAATAGATGCTCAAGATATACAAGAAAGAAGACAAGGGCATAAATGAAAGAAAACATGAAATAAAATTACAAATAGGTCCCTGGGAGGGACTAAAATGTAATTATGAAAAAGATCGGGACCTTCCCTGTAAATGACTTACACGCACAGGGGCATTTTTGCAATTTTTATAACATGCGAGGGTATAACTGCAAAATTCCCACGGCGCACGTGGACTGCACGTGATCTAGACATGTCTGCAAATTGGAGAAGATGGCAGGGTCTCAGTGAAAATAACCCAGATCGCATGTGCTAGGCACGTGCTCTCCAGGCTCGGGTCGGTTCTGAGGTTCGGAGGAGGCTTGGATGCTTTGGCGAAGGCTCGGAAGATGCGAAGCGCTGATGAGGCTCTGAGCCGGCTTGGAATATCCAAGCCTGAGGTTCGGACGCCGAGGTTCGGTGCGGTTCTTGGATTAACACGTTGCCAATGGATTTTCGTCAGATCTAACAGATCCGACGGTGTCTGTGCTGGCAGCGGAAGAAGACATGGCTGAACGGGAACCGTTGGATCTCGAGGATCCAACGGTACCTGGAAGAGGCGCTGATTGGCGACGTAGGCGTTCCTGGACCGTTGGATGATCCCCTAGAGAGGGACATCCAACGGCAACTGCTTCTCCTCCATCATCTGCAGCTGGCGGCGACATTCGGACTCCAGCGAAGGGGCTGGAGCTCCGCCGCTGGTTCTCGGATGTGGTGGGCCTCTCCTGAGCTACTGTGAAGGATGTCGAAGACGCTCGTAGCTCGGGGAAGACGTTGACCCTCCACGATTAAGTCATCGACGCTTTGACGATAAAAGCAAGGCTCGGCCAAAGTACGCCGGTGAAGTCTCCGGCCATTAAAGGAGTTGTCTACCTGCAGCGTTATTCTAATAGCTGAAGCATGGTTCGAAGTGCTCGTGCGAAGGGAGGCGAAATGGAAGGGCTCTTATGCACGGAGAAGATGGCAGCCCTTAGCTCCTCTGCCGTGGAGGGCAGAGGAGGTGGGTCGGGGCGATCTTAGATTGTGAAAGAAGAGAGTGTGAACGGAATGGGTCGCGTGAAGGATGGGTGTGGGGCGAAGCTCGAGGAAGAGTCGATGGAGGTTGAAGATGAGTCCCGAAGCCTAATTAATTACATAAAAATCAAAGAAAATGTGAAGGAGAAAGAGGGGACTTACCTGATCGGAGATGGTGATCGGAAGCTTGGGCTGGGGCTCGATTCGAGCCCCGGGTCGTCGTTGGACCCCGGCAGCTGCTCCGGGCAGCTCGAGCAGGCATGGAGCTCCGCAGCACCGCCGTGATCGGTGGTGGGTCAACACCGGGGAGGCTAGGTCGTCATCGCTCAATCCTCCACCTCCCCCTATCACAGGGAGATGGAGGAGGGCTGGGCCTCCTCCCGCGTAAAGGTGGACGACGGGTGCTGGTGGAGGAGGCGGAGTATTTGAAGGGCGGAAGTCGGCGGTTGGTGAGGTGGAGTCGTATTTTGTGAGGGAGATATGGAGTGACTGGAGGAAGATCGTGGATGGTTTAGTCACTGGCGAGGGTCGTGGATGAGTGGAGAAGGACGTGGGCTACTGAGAGCATGGAGAGGACGACTGGAGTTGCAGAGTAAAAGGGAAGGGGGAAGTCGCCGTGCGAGGTGGAGAACGTGTGAAAGAGGAGGGGCCGGAGGTTGACGACGAAACTCTAGCCGTCGGATCGTGAGATCCAATGGCTGCCAACGAGGTGCTAAGAGATGGCTGAGATTAAATCGATTAGACTTGATCAAAGGGCGTACGAAGCACCACATGTCGAGCTTATACGCAGGAGGCAGCAGGCGGTTCAGATGCGAAGGAGGAGCTGATCGAAGGGTTGACATCGGATGCGGAATGTAAGGTGGTGAATTAATGGACAGAGAAGGCATCGGATGGTGCACAAAGCGCCACGTGGCGTGTTCTCTGTGAGACGCGAACGAGCGGTGAGGATCAGAGATGGTATAGATCGGATGGTTGACGGTTAGAGCGGATGTGGAGAGAGCTGGGTCGTTGGATTAAAAAAGAAATCCAACGGCCAGGGGTGTGGACGGCTGATTCAAGGTGGGCGGGCCACGTGGCTCACCCAGAACGGACCACATGGCCCAATCAGATTATTCCAAAAGAAATGCTTATTTTTAAGGGGCTAAAGGCCAAATTTGAGAAAACTCAAAACATTAAATTGTAGATCTCGATGAGATCTACAGGTTTCAGGTTGACCAAAAGTGGAGATGAGGTCATCTGTAGATACAAAACATTTTTGAGGGTATTTTTAAGGCTAAAAATACCACAGATTTTAGTTTTGTGATTTTTTAGTGATTTTTAATTTATTAAGGACTCTGATAATTACAGGATTTTATCTGGATTTTATTGACATAAATTTAAGCAAGGGGGTTAATAATGGAAAATTAAGATGATGAAATTGGATTTCATCACCCCCTATACTTAAACTATGCTCGTCCTCGAGCATCAAAGAGAATGAAAAAGCTGGATTAACCCCCTTGTGCATGTGAATACAGGATCCAATCTGTTCAAGTCCACTCAACTTTAGAGGTCCAAAATTCTAGAATTCAACCCAACCTTAATCAAGAGGCACCCAAATCCTCTAACTCTCCAGACTCTCTCTGATGTACATATAATCTAAAGGATATGAAATTTAGTGTTGACTGCGATTCCGAGAGTAGAGTCAAAACTTCACCCAAAGTCTTGGTCCAAGAAATTCTCCTAAGGACCTAATCCTCAACACTAGGGAATAAATCAAATCTTGCATTCAATCCACCGTCTCTTTAGTTGTCAGACTTAGAAAAATGTAGATGGAAGGCCAGTAATGGAGGGCATGGGATTGTGTCATTTCTTCTCTCCCTCTCATTGGAACAAGGATTCTCTCTAGTGCCTTTTTACTAAACGCAATTTTTTTGGTGTTGATCAGTGCATCCGTCAAGAGAAGTTGGAGCCGTCTGCACTTGTTTTCCTGGGAATACACCGGGGTATGTCTTTTTTGAGTACCTATCGTACCTTCTACGCCCAGACTTGTAGCATTTACAACGCAGAGCCCTTTTTTGGTGCAAGCCCGACTCCTGGTCGTAATAGCGGTGGTCCAAGTGGACACTTTGAAAAGTTTGAAGAGTGCTCGCATTTGGTGGAAGCTCTTTGATATGTAACTTTGTGGAATGAGAGCTTTTTTGGCATTTCATTTATTTGTAGTATTTTGTCTAGCTCCACTGCTTTTACCAAGAGTTGGCGCACATTGATCAACATTTTTTTCTTTATTTCACACCCTGGCACTTAAGTCAATGTTAAGAGATTAATATAAGAATCAAGTTCTCATACTGCCTAAAGTTGCTGACACTCAGGTTTCATGAAGCCTTCAAAGATTTTATCCCATCCTCGAACATCATTAGATTAAATCCAAACTTGAATTCCTCATCCCAATCCCTCAGGTGAAAAATCAACACATCTCATCGAAATCGCAGTCGTGCATGTGATATGCTGATCATATTCTTTATGTCTGAGACTAAGCATGGAATATAGCATGCAAATCTAGAAACCTAGGGAAATGTGGATGATTAAGTCTATGACCCTGATGGCTAAGGCTGGTTAACCTAAATCACAAAGACCTCATAAAACTAAGTTTCCTTGATCATTTCAGATCCTTGGTGGAAGTGTGAAAGTAGGGGATTAATCCAACTCCTTCATTCTAAAAAAACACATTTTTTTTAGACTTCCAGAGATATTAGGACTGCCTAAACTCAATTAAGCATATGCATTCAGCCAGTATGGATGTAAGTACAGGCCGAAGCCCGTTGCTTGAGGACGGGGCCTTACGCGATGTCCTTTAAACCATCCAATCTGCTAAGGGTGAACCCTCACTAAATGCGGCTACTTAATTGGGATTAGTAGTCACTAATGACTCTTAAAGGATTTTTGAATTTTTCTCATTTTTATGGATTTTAATAGAAGGTTAAAACACAGGTTAGACTCAATTTTCCTTGAAAAGAGAAAAAATTTTCAAAACCATGTCACACAAATAAAAAGTTTTCAAAACATTTTCAAAAGGTTTTTTCAAAATAAGGAAAAATCATTTTCGAAAATATTTTTATCAAAATAGTGTAACATAATATAGAAAAAGCCGTGAAAAACATATGAGTCCACTTAGTCCAAAGAATTTTACTTTAGCCAAAAAGTTTTAAATTTTTCAAAATTTTCAGATTATAACTAAAGTAAGTATACTGTATACGGTATACCCCCCTATACTTAGACTTTACTATGTCCTCATAGCACTAGATGATACAAGTACATAGGTCCATTTAAATATAGAGAAATGTACAGGAGCTAAGAGGGGATCCCCCTATACTTAGGTTAGAAATAACCTAAGTATAAATGCAAGGAAAGAAGAGTAGAGGAAATCACGGGGACTCGGGTCCCCCCTATACTTAGGCTGAGAGTAGCCTAAGTATAAAGATGGATATTTGATGTTGGGAGAGACCCAAGGTGAACGAAGAAGAAGGATGGATTTACAAGTGAGCGGATGAATCTACGGAGATCGATGGAGTGACTAAGGCTCTGGGGAGTGTATCGAAGCAGACATGGCTCAATCAAGCATGCAAGACCCTCAATTTCACCAACTCACACATGGAACCAACCGAAGTTGGTTTATTATCTTGTCGATTTTATTGGTGATAAAACATTTGATGTTTACGCGGAGAAAAATGTTAAGTAAAAATCAATGCGTAAACGAGGGTGTTGCTCTCCCAAAACTAAAATTTTACTCCATTTTATGTTGACTTGCAATTAACAGTCCCAATTATTTTAGGTTGTCACTGAATTATGGTGAGCACATAAACCAAGCATTCACCGTCTACCGTTCATTCCCATTTTCCATTAATCCCAGGTGACCAAGCTAGGAAGGGAAATCGAGAAAAACATGTATTCGATAAAAACTGCGATCTAGGCTAGGCGATAAAACATGTAGTGACTTGGCGAAAATCCGTGAAAAACTTGGGCTGTTTTGAAAATCAGAATCAATATGTATGCAAGTCGATCAAAAAGCTGCACCTAACATGCTTCTATTAGCGGGGAAAAATTTCTTTTAAATTTGACTAAGTGAAGCGATGCTACGTGAGTCTTGAATTAAGGTGTGTCTTACCTACGAGCAAGCACGTAAAAAATAAAAAATAAAATTAAGCTCAGAGAGCCGCGTGCGCTGGTCCTAGGTCGACACTCAAGTGGGGACGATCCCCACACAACCACAATCATTCGATTACAATCGCAAGTCTCGATCGAAGACCGCTATAAAGGATGAATTATTACAAGTATAAAAATACGAGACATTTTTTTCTTTCTTTTCTAATTGCTCCAAGCAAGCTTCTGCGGCTCCTCGCAGCGGGAAGCAATGGCTCCTCGCCTTCTTGAACACCAAGGGCCCTCCCACAAAAACAATGGTTAGATATCAATCGAAAAGGAAAAATTTTATAATGCAAAATAGATGAACATAGTGACCTATATAAAAGAAACACTTAATTAAATAAACAAAATCTCAATAATACAAAAAAATGAGCCGTGTCCCCGGCAACGGTGCCATTTGACGACCTGCGAAATCGGCCCTTTAAGAGTGTCGTTTTAACACTTGATAATGTCATCGCAGTCGGGCCGATTCGGGTCATCAAAGACCATCTCATTTAAATATAGCAATCAAAATAAGATGGTCGTATTTTTTTTCTTGGCAAGAAACCAAGGTCGAACTCAGGGACACGAGCCTCTCTCGTATTATCTAGATTTTTATCTATTTAACTAAGTGTTGAGTTGAAGAACATAGGTCAAAGTTTGCAAAAGAATGAGACAATGCAACAAGCAAATAGTAAACATGCATTTTTTTATTTTAATTCTTATCATGCAAACAAATGCAATGAAATGCATCACAAATAATATGCCCTAATACAAAATGATGAGAAAAATTAAACAAGAGTCAATTTCAAGTTTAATTAAGGAGACAGATTTAATAAACAATTTTAAACAAGGCAAGAGTTAAAGCTCTAAGAGACACATGGCGAATAAAATAATTTATCCAAATTACAGTGACTAAAATGAGAAATAATTATGCCATTAAAAGAACAGCAAGCGAGCTTCGAAATGAAACTGGAATCAACTTAATCGGAAATACGATGCTAAAGATATACAAGAAAGAAGAAAAGGGCATAAATGAAAGAAAACATGAAATAAAATTACAAACAGGTCCCTAAGAGGGACTAAAATGTAATTATGAAAGAGATCGGGACCTTCCCTATAAATGACCCACACGCATAGGGGCGTTTTTGCAATTATTGTAACATGCAAGGGTATAACTGCAAAATTCCCACGGCGCACGTGGACTGGATGTGATCTGGACCTGTCTGCAAATTGGAGAAGATGGCAGGGCCTCAGTGAAAATAACCCAGATCGCACGTGCTAGGCATGTGCTCTCCAGGCTCGGGTCGGTTCTGAGGTTCGGAGGAGGCTTGGGATTTTTCGGCGAAGCCTCGGAAGATGCGAAGCGCTGATGAGGCTCGGAGCCGGCTTGGAATATCCAAGCCTGAGGTTCAGACGCCGAGGTTCGGTGCGGCTCTTGGATCAACACGTAGCCAATGGATTTCCGTCAGATCTAACAGATCTGACGGTGTCTGTGCTGGCAGCGGAAGAAGACGTGGCTGAACGGGAACCGTTGGATCTCGAGGATCCAACGGTACCTGGAAGAGGCGCTGATTGGTGATGTGGGCATTCCTGGACCTTTGGATGATCCCCTGGAGAGGGACATCCAACGGCAACTGCTTCTCCTCCATCATCTGTAGCTGGTCACGACATTCAGACTCCAGTGAAAGGGCTGGAGCTCCATCGCTGGTTCTCGGATGCGGTGGGCCTCCCCTGAGCTACTGTGAAGGATGTCGAGGATGCTCGTAGCTCGAGGAAGACGTTAACCCTCCGCAATTAAGTCATCGAAGCTCTGACGATAATAGCGAGGCTCGGCCAAAGTACACCGGCGAAGTCTCCGGTCATTGAAGGAGTTGTCAACCTGCAGCGTTATTCTAATAGCTGAAGCGTGGTTCGAAGTTCTCGTACGAAGTGAGGCGAAATGGGAGGGCTCTTATGCACGAAGAAGATGGCAGCCCTTAGCTCCTCCGCCGTGGAGGGCGGAGGAGATGGGTCAAGGCGATCTTAGGTTGTGAAGGAAGAGAGTGTGAACGGAATGGGTCGCGTGAAGGATGGGAGTGGGGCAAAGCTCGAGGAGGAGTTGATGGAGGTTGAAGATGAGTCACAAAGCCTAATTAATTACGTAAAAGTCAAAGAAAATGCGAAGGAGGAAGAGGGGACTTACTTGATCGGAGATGGTGATCGGAAGCTTGGGCTGGGGCTCGATTCGAGCCCCGGGTCGTCGCTGGACCCCGACAGCTACTCCGGGCAGCTCGAGCGAGCATGGAGCTCCGCAGCACCGCCGTGATCGGTGGTGGGTCAACACCGGGGAGGCTTGGTCGTCGTCGCTCAATCCTCCACCGCCCACTGTCACAGGGAGATGGAGGAGGGCTGGGCCTCCTCCCGCGTAAAGGTGGACGACGGGTGCTGGTGGAGGAGGCAGAGTATTTGAAGGGCGGAAGTCGGCGGTTGGTGAGGTGGAGTCGTGTTTTGTGAGGGAGATATGGATTGACTGGAGGAAGATCGTGGATGGTTTAGTCACTGGCGAGGGTCGTGGATGAGTGGAGAAGGACGTGGGCTACTGAGAGCATGGAGAGGACGACTGGAGTTGCGGAGAAAAAGGGAAGGGGGAAGTCGCCGTGCGAGGTGGAGAACATGTGAAAGAGGAGGGGCCGGAGGTTAACGACGAAACCCTAGCCGTTGGATCGTGAGATCCAACGGCTGCCAGTGAGGCGCTAAGAGATGGCTGAGATTAAATCGATTCGACTCGATCAGAGGGCACGTGTCGAGCTTATACGCAGGTACAGCGGCCGGTTCAGATGCGAAGGAGGAGCTGATCGAAGGGATGACATCAGATGCAGAATGGAAGGTGGTGATTTAATGGACAGAGAAGGCATCGGATGGCGCACAAAGCGCCACGTGGCGTGCTCTCTGTGAGGCGCAAATGAGCGGTAAGGATCAGAGATGGGATAGATCGGATGGCCGATGGTCGGAGCGGATGTGGAGAGAGCTGGGCCGTTGGATTCAAAAAGAAATCCAACGGCCAGAGGTGTGGGCGACTGATGCAAGGTGGGTGGGCCACGTGGCTCACCCAGAACGGGCCATGTGGCCCAATCAGATTATTCCAAAAGAAATGCTTATTTTTAAGGGGTTAAAAGGCTAAATTTGAGAAAACTCAAAACATGAAAGTTGTAGATCTCAATGAGATCTACAAGTTTCATGTTGACCAAAAGTGGAGATGAGGTCATCTTTAGATACAAAACATTTTTGAGGGTATTTTTAAGCCTAAAAATACCACGGATTTTAGTTTTGTGATTTTTTTGTGATTTTTAATTTATTAAGGACTCTGATAATTACAGGACTTTATCTGGATTTTACTGAGACAAATTTAAGCAAGGGGGTTAATAATGGAAAATTAAGATGATGAAATTGGGTTTCATCACCCCCCTATACTTAAACTATGCTCGTCCTCGAGCATCAAAGAGAATGAAAAAGCTGGATTAACCCCCTTGTGCATGTGAATACGGGATCCAATCTCTTCAAGTCCACTCAACTTTAGAGGTCCAAAATTCTAGAATTCAACCCAGCCTTAATCAAGAGGCACCCAATTCCTCTAATTCTCCAGACTCTCTCTGAGCACATAAACCAAGCATTCATTGTCTACCGTTCATTCCCATTTTCCATTAATCATAGGTGATCAAGCTAGGAAGGGAAACCGAGAAAAACATGTATTCGATAAAAACTGCGATCTAGGCTAAGCTATAAAACATGTAGTGACTTGGCAAAAATCCGTGAAAAACTTGGGCTGTTTTGAAAATCAGAATCAATATGTATGCAAGTCGATCAAAAAGCTGCACCTAACATGCTTATATTAGCGGGGGAAAATTTATTTTAAATTTGACTAAGTGAAGCGATGCTACGTGTGTCTTGAATTAAGGTGTGTCTTACCTACGAGCAAGCACGTAAAAAATGAAAAATAAAATTAAGCTCGGAGAGCCGCGTGTCTGGTCCTAGGTCGACACTCAAGTGGGGACGATCCCCACACAACCACAATCGTTTGATTACAATCGCGAGTCTTCGATCGAAGACCGTTGTAAAGGACGAATTATTACAAGTATAAAAATGCGAGACATTTTTTTCTTTTCTAATGGCTAAAAGCAAGCTTCTGTGGCTCCTCGCAGCGGGAAGCAATGGCTCCTCGCCTCCTTGAACACCAAGGGCCCTGCCACAAAAGCAATGGTTAGATTTCAATCGAAAAGAAAAAACTTTTATAATGCAAAATAGATGAACATAGTGACCTATATAAAAGAAACACTTAATTAAATAAACAAAATCCCAATAATATAAAAAAATGAGCCGTGTCCCCGGTAATGGCGCCATTTGACGACCCGCGAAATCGACCCTTTAAGAGTGTTGTTTTAACACTTGATAATGTCATCGCAGTCGGGCCGATTCGGGTCATCAAAGACCATCTCATTTAAATATAACAATCAAAATAAGATGGTCGTATTTTTTTCTTGACAAGAAACCAAGGTCGAACTCAGGGACACGAGCCTCTCTCGTATTATTTCGATTTTTATCTATTTAACTAAGTGTTGAGTTGAAGAACATAGGTCAAAGTTTGTAAAAGAATGAGACAATGCAACAAGCAAATAGAAAACATGCATTTTTTATTTTAATTCTTATCATGCAAACAAATGCAATGAAATGCATCACAAATAATATGCCCTAGTACAAAATGATGAGCAATATTAAACAAGAGTCAATTTCAAGTTTAATTAAGGAGACAGATTTGATGAACAATTTTAAATAAGGCATGAGTTAAAGCTCTAAGAGACACATGGCGAATAAAATAATTTATCAAAATTACAGTGCCTAAAATGAGAAATAGTTATGCCATTAAAAAGAACATCAAGCGAGCTTCGAATTGAAACTTAAATCAACTTAATCGAAAATACGATGCTCAAGATATAGAAGAATAAAGACAAGGGCATAAATGAAAGAAAACATGAAATAAAATTACAAATAGGTCCCTAGGAGGGACTAAAATGTAACTATGAAAAAGATCGGGACCTTCCCTGTAAATGACCCACACGCACAGGGGCATTTTTACAATTTTTATAACACGCGAGGGTATAACTACAAAATTCCCACGGCGCACGTGGACTGTGCGTGATCTGGACCTGTCTGCAAATTGGAGAAGATGGCAGGGCCTCAGTGAAAATAACCCAGATCGCACGATCTAGGCACGTTCTCTCCAGGCTCGGGTCGGTTCTGAGATTCAGAGGAGGCTTGGGATGCTTCGGCGAAGGCTCGGAAGATGCGAAGCGCTGATGAGGCTCGGAGCCGACTTGGAATATCCAAGCCTGAGGTTCGGATGCCGAGGTTCGGTGCGGCTCTTGGATTAACACGTGGCCAAAGGATTTCCGTCAGATCTAACAGATCCGACGGTGTCTGTGCTGGCAGCAGAAGAAGACGTGGCTGAACGGGAACCGTTGGATCTCGAGGATCCAACGGTACCGGGAAGAGGCGCTGATTGGCGACGTGGGCGAACCTGGACCATTGGATGATCCCCTTGAGAGGGACATCCAACGGCAACTGCTTCTCCTCCATCATCTGCAGCTGGCGGTGACATTCGAACTCCGGCGAAGGGGCTGGAGCTCCGTCGCTGGTTCTCGGATGCGGTGGGCCTCCCCTGAGCTACTATGAAGGATGTCGAGGATGCTCGTAGCTCGGGGAAGACGTTGACCCTCCGTGAAAAGTCATTGACGCTCTGACGATAATAGTGAGGCTCGGCAAAAGTACACTGACGGAGTCTCCGGCCATTGAAGGAGTTGTCTACATGCAGCGTTATTCTAATAGCCGAAGCGTGGTTCGAAGTGCTCGTGCGAAGTGAGGCGAAATGGGAGGTCTCTTTTGCACGGAGAAGATGGAAGCCCTGAGCTCCTCCGCCGTGGAGGGCGGAGGAGGTGGGTCGGGGCGATCTTAGGTTGTGAAGGAAGAGAGTGTGAACGGAATGGGTCGCGTGAAGGATGGGAGTGGGGCGAAGCTCGAGAAGGAGTCGATGGAGGTTGAAGATGAGTCACGAAGCCTAATTAATTACGTAAAAATCAAAGAAAATGCGAAGGAGGAAGAGGGGACTTACTTGATCGGAGATGGTGATCGGAAGCTTGGGCTAGGGCTCGATTTGAGCCCCGGGTCGTCGCTGGACCCCAGCAACTACTCGGGCCAGCTCGAGCGGGCATGGAGCTCCGCAGCACCACCGTGATTGGTGGTGGGTCAACACCGGGGAGGTTAGGTCGTTGTTGCTCAATCCTCCACCTCCCCCTGTCACAGGGAGATGGAGGACGGTCGGGCCTCTTCCCGCGTAAAGGTGGACGACGGGTGCTGGTGGAGGCGGCGGAGTATTTGAAGGGCGGAAGTCAGTGGTTAGTGAGGTGTAGTCGTGTTTTGTGAGGGAGATATGGAGTGACTGGAGGAAGATCGTGGATGGTTTAGTCACTGTCGAGGGTTGTGGATGAGTGGAGAAGGACGTGGGCTATTGAGTGCATGGAGAGGACGGCTGGAGTTGCGGAGAAAAAGGGAAGGAGGAAGTCGTCATGCGAGGTGGAGAATGTGTGAAAGAGGAGGGGTCGGAGGTTGTCGACGAAACCCTAGGCGATGGATCGTGAGATCCAATGGCTGCCAGCGAGGAACTAAGAGATGACTGAGATTAAATTGATTCGACTCGATTAGAGGGCGTACGAAGCGCCACGTGTCGAGCTTATACGCAGGCAGCAGCGGGCGGTTCATATGCGAAGGAGGAGCTGATCGAAGGGTTGACATCGGATGCGGAATGGAAGGTGGTGATTAATGGACAGAGAAGGCATCGGATGGCGCACAAAGCACCACGTGGTGTACTCTCTGTGAGGTGCGAACGAGAGGTGAGGATTAGAGATGGGATAGATCAGATGGATGAGGGACAGAGCGGATGTGGAGAGAGCTGGGCCGTTGGATTCAAAAAGAAATCCAACGGCCAGGGGTGCGGGCGGCTGATGCAAGGCGTGCGGGCCACCTGGCTCACCCAGAACGGGCCATGTGGCCCAATCAGATTATTCCAAAAGAAATGCTTATTTCTAAGGGGTTAAAAGGCCGAATTTGAAAAAACTCAAAACATGAAAGTTGTAGATCTCTATGAGATCTACAAGTTTCATGTTGACCAAAAGTGGAGATGAGGTCATATGTAGATACAAAATATTTTTAGGGTATTTTTATGGCTAAAAATACCACGGATTTTAGTTTTGTGATTTTTTAATTTATTAGGGACTCTGATAATTACATGACTTTATTTGGATTTTATTGACACAAATTTAAGCAAGGGGGTTAATAATGGAAAATTAAGATGATGAAGTTGGGTTTCATCATAGTACCGACCGGTTCACCACATCCAGGCGGAGCAGAATCAACAGTTGTAGCACCGGTATTCTCAACCACCACCATCTCAGGACACTCAGATGGTGGTGTACTAGCAGGATCAGCCACTGGCAGTTCTCCCCCCGTCCCCATACGAGCAGGAGCCGTTGATGGAAGTCAACTGGATTCGGTATGACCAGCAGCAGCCCGGGATCCATAGAGATCATCCCATATTCAGGTGGTCTACCGAAGGCGCCTCGTCCCAGCAGCAGCCTCCAACTCAGGGTGGGCAGTCCAGCCAGCACCAGCAGCAGCCCCAGTACTCCCAGCAACCACCATACCACTACCAGTCGGGTCCTCGTCCCTACCAGCAAGGACAACAATGGAGGCAACAACCTCAGCATCACAATATTCTCATCCTCCCCCTCACCAGTTCTAGCAACAACAGCAGCCTCATTTCCAGCGAGGCAACCCATCTGGTTCTCAGGGGCCAGCCTATGAGAACCCAACCCTTGATGATCTAGCCCGCCTACTCTCAGACCAGCATGCATCCTTTAGGCGGGAGATGGACAAGTGTCGCCATGAGATGAAGGATATAATAAAGGGCAAGGCTGCCATACCCGCTCAGATCGGGCCCACCCCGAACAACCTAAAGCGAACATCTGAGCATGTACAATTCATAGAGACCACCACTCCTAGTGCTTTATTGGGTGGCATTGCTTCATATACATTTGATGTTGATTTTGTGTCACTTAGGAGCAGTAGGATGCCAACCGGCGGTACCTCATCTGAGCGATGACATCACGAGGAGCCAGGAGCACTAGATGAGGAGGACAGCGTTGCTGATGCCGCTCATGACGATGACGATGACGGTGATACTGATGCCACCAAGGATGCTGATCCAATCGACAGTACTAAGGTCATCCTTTCTCCAGATGCAAATGGTGGTACTAACGCCACCAGATTACCAGGTGTTGAGCCAGAGCGCGGTGCTAATTCCATGAAGACAGATGTCGTGGGTGGTACTGAGGCCACCACTTCTATTCCAATTATGTCCCCTCAAGTTTTTATACCTCGGGACCATATGAAAAACATCAAAAAGATTAATAAAGGAAAGGTTTCTTCATCTTCGAGTCCATATGTGATGCATGATGATACTTGTATGGATTCTGTTCCCTCTCAGCAACAGGAACCTGTTCCTAGCTCTCTATCTGAGGAGGGCTCAGCCATCCCTTCCCTCAAGCACTCCGCTTGGCGAAGGGAAATAAAAAGAAAATCCAAAAAGAGACCAATAGAGTTCAGCTAGCAGATGATAGATAGATTCCACATTTAGCTGACTCTTCAGGAGGCACTTGAGCACATCCCTCTCTTCTAGAGGAACTTGAGAGAGAAGACCACAATTCGTAGGAAGAAGAGGAACAATCAGGTAGAAATCCATGTGCTGAATCGTACCACCTGCTTCGCCATCCAGAACCGTCTGCCAGCCAAGAGGCCAGATGCAGGATCTCCCTACGTCAGATGTCACATTTATGAGCAGAGATTTGATCGTATATTAGACAGCGGTCCTCCATCAAACTTCTCCCGGCAGCCTTACTCGATCGATTCGAGTTTGGCCCTCTTAGACAGAGTAGGACAGTCCTTCAGTTTGTTGATTGATTTGTCAAGAGGCCAAAGGGGTTGCTGAAGGGCGTGGTCGTCACAATTCAGGGCCTGAACTTCTCTGTGGACTTCGTTGTGTTGGACATGGAGATCCCTAAGTCTGTAGCCGATACCCCCATCATTCTAGGACGTCCATTCTTGACCATAGACAAGTCAGTGTCCGACCATGATAGCAAGAAGGTGTAGTTTTGCGTCGATGGCGAGAGTATACAAATAGAGACGATCAATGAGACTAGAGAGCGAGACTCAGCTTGCTCAGAGCAGTTCAGCGATGTAGAGCAGACGACAGAGGCAGAGCGAGACGTTCACCAGGAGTGTGACTTCGTGATCACTGATGATGAAACCGCTTGGTCAGATCCTGTTTCACGAGCCCTTCTCTCTCCTTCAGATGCCACAGATCCCTAGTTTCCAGCAGAGGAGAGTTCGGAGAGCACATTCCTGGCAGAGGACACCATAGAGGCTGACGACCGCATTCAGGATAGCGAGGCAGAGTACATATCTTCTGATTATGATTCAGATCCCTTGGATTCAGACATAGATTGGGATTTGCCATGTCTGATTCCCACAGAGCCCGTAGCTAGGGTGGAGATAGAGCTGGTGCCGAGCACATATACACCAGCAGGGTCATCTTCATCAGTTTCTCATGATCAGCGAGAGTTCTCACATTCAGATCCGGTTGCCTTCACTCAGACCTTTTAGAGGCCAGATTTGCGAGCTCCCAGTTGTCCAGAACTAAAGACTTTGCCGCAGTCGCTGAAGTATAGGTTCCTTACGGGTGAGCATGAGATGTACCCAGTCATTATCTCAACAGATTTGATTGGAGAGCAAGAATCTCGATTGATGGAGGTTCTTGAAAGAAACCGCAAGGCAATAGGATGGAGTGTAGCTAATCTCTAGGGGTTAAGTCTGGCCATGTGCTCTCACCATATCTATCTTGAGGAGGACACGAAGCCGTCGCATGAGTTCCAGCATCGGTTGAACCTGAATCTTCGAGAGGTGGTCATGAGAGAGATATCCAAATGGTGGAGCGCTGATTTTATATACCCCATCTCCGACTCCAAGTGGGTTAGTCCATTGCATGGTGGTGCCTAAGAAGACGGGCATCACTATAGTGTGCGGGTCACTCTCTCGCCCAATCAAACCATACAAGGTGGGGGTTGCTGTCCCAATGTAAAATTTTGGTGAAGTGAGTTTTAAGTCCAATTTGCTTTAGTAGTCCCAATTTTATGGTTATCTCTTTTTAGGTGTTTTTCAAGCAAACAAACGCCTAACGAATTTTTCAGGTTCTCCTGATTTTATTTAAGTCCAAAAATAGGGGGAGAAGACGAAAAAGCCAATGCGCGAAGAAATCAATGATGCATGCAGAGTAAGAGATGCGTACCTGACTCCAGCAGTCTACATGCAGAGTGATCCGCGCATAAAAATAAAGACAGAAAGTAAACTACCTATATGATGCACGAGGAAAACGGCCTTAGACGAAGCAATTTTTACACGGGGAGAACAGTAGCTAACGGGTCAACGAGAGGGGTCGGGGTCCGGTCTCTGATGTTGATCGGTGTCCGCCACAACGAATCCTGCCAGCGCTATATACAGTCACTAGAGGCACATGACCCCTCGAGTGACCAGGTTAGCTTTTTCTTTATTAATTATTAATTAGATCTAATTAAACGGTCTATAGGAACAAGCAATCTAATTAGGCTGGGGTCCTAATCAATTACGGCGCAAGCACAGAAAATCCTACGGCTAAGGCTAAATCCGCGTAAATCCGATAAGCATTAATAAAATGCGAAAAATCAAAATCGGCGAAAACACGGTGAGGTCCCCCGAGCACACTGGTGCTCGGCGAAACAAACACCGCAATCACAAGTCCGAATGTCTCTGAGTCTCTATCCCTGTATTATAACAACAAAATGGTCTGCATAGAAAATAAAGCTAATCTAAGCTAAACTACGACTCCTGCACTCCTGCTCACTTCCTCGCGCTCTCCTGCAGCTCTGTAGAGAAGAGAGCTGCCTCCGGCTTCTGCGGTTGCTTCAGCTTTCCGAGAAAAGCCGCCTCGATCCTCGAGCCCTCGCAAGAAAACAAACAGAAGTGTAATAGACTAGATTATTATAAAAATATGTAAGAGAAAATAAAATAAAATGACAACTATATGCAAAAATAAAAATAAAAATAATCACAAAATAAAAACAAAAACAAAAATAGAGAAAATAAACTAAAAGAAAAGAAAAGAAAGAAAAAGAAATCAAAAATAAAAAGAAATCAAAAAGCCATGGAAAAAGCTGCGAAAATCAAAACTGAACAAAAACGACTACTAAGCCATGCTCCCCGGCAAGGCGCCATTCTGATGACCGAGAAAATCAATCTGAAATCCGAGTGAAGGTATAAAAATAAGGGTCGTTGCGACCCGGATCTCGAATCTCAGTCAATAAAAAAATCAGACCACCACATAAAGCAAACAGTCAATAAAGCACGAATAGCGGTCTCGCTATTTATTTAACCTAGTATAGCGATCAGGGTCGAACTCAAGGAGCACGGGTTGGTCAAGTGGCCTACGAAGTAGTCAGAAGTAAAATAAAATAAAGAAAATGACTTTTTGGTGGATTTTATATATTTTTATTTTTTTATGATTTTTAATTATGAAGAAAATACAAAAAAGGCAAAAAGCACACAAACAACAATTTATTAGACACTCCAAAACAACTCAGAAAATTCAAATAAAATTATTTTTGTGTTTTATATATTTTCAAGTGTTTTTGGTAATTTTTTCAAAATTTTATTTTTTTGTTGCTTTTATAAAAATCGAAAAAGTAAAAACAAAGAACTAATGTGCAGCCAGATTTGAAAGGCTAATTAAAAATATATAATTAGCCTCTAAAAATCTGAAGGCAATTTTTATGAAAGCTAAAAATCAAAATTAAGCTACCGAAACAAAAATTGCATTTTTTTATATTTTTTAGAATTTTTAAAAAAATTTATAATATTTTTAGGGTTTTTAATTTTTATGGGTTTTATAAATCTAAATTAAACCAAAATTGGACTAAAGCAAAAAGACACTAAAAGAAACACTACCTATTTTTTTTAATTTTTAAATGAGTTTTTATATTTTTTAATTAATTTTATAAACTAAACAGTAGCAAAATTAGGGGGTTTTTTATTTTTTAAAAATAGCAAACAGTAATAAAAATGTCCCAAAAAATGTGAAATTTTTACACAGTGGAAGGGGCCACGTGTCCAAATTTCACAAGATTTGGAGTTTATTTGATATTTTATTCAATCATAAAACAAGGCACATCACACAAGGACCTAAACGCAATAAAAATAAGTTTCTGGGCTAAAGTGAAACACGTGCAGAAATCCTAAGGGGTCAAATGTAAATTTCACGCTAATTCAGCACATGTTCCAAACAACCACGCACATGGGTACATATGCAAATATCCAAAACATAACTTCAATCCATAGCAGCCATAGAACCCAAGCCCTTACATGCAATTAACCCAGAAAAGTCACGTGGCGAAGCACGTGCATCCACAAAACATGGATTAAAATGCAAATACAATAAACCATAGGTCCTGATATGCAAATTATCCAAGTGTGCTAATTTATTTACTAGACTAAAAAAGAACTGAAATAAACAGCAGGGGGTGTGGCACAAATTACCTAGCCAAAGCGCATGCGGGTCACGTGGGGGTGACGTGTCAAAAGGTGAGTGGCTGCTCGCGTGCGGCTCTGATGACGCCTCCTGTCAGATCTGACGAATAGGACGAGGAGGCGAACATGGGGAGCATGTGGCCGTCAGATCATGGATCTAACAGTCTGACCCTGGGAGACGACGAACGACTCTAATGAAGTCTAGACGTGAGGCGCGATCCGACGATGGATAAGGTGTCTGGAAGAGCACCTCCTGGATGAACTTCGCCGGCGAGCTGGAGCGGTTGTGTGCGTCTGATGGATGATCGGCAAGAGGGCTTCGACGCACCTCGTCGCTCCGCGTTTGGTGGTGGTGGCCGATGAAGCTTCCAACGATCAGATCCTCCGGCGAGGGAGGAGGGACATGGGCTACTCCGGTGAGGGATGCAAGATGCGGCTCAGGGGGGTAGCTTGTGCTTATTCACCTGCAAAGGAACGCTCGTGCTCGGAGGAAGACTCCAGCATGGGTTATTGGAGAAAAAGCAAAGGGAAGCGAGGTGGTTTGGCGAAGGGAGGTCCCGGTGGAGGTGGCGGAAGGGACCAAGCTCGATCTTGGCTCGGATAGCCAAGATCGAGGTGATCAGATCGTGGAATGAGGGTGACGATGAGTCGGGAAGTCGATCTGTAGGGATGGGATGGGGTGACGGGGCTCCGGCCACTGGGGCAGAGCAGGCGGAGCAAGATATGAACGATCAAAGCTACTCAACGAACTAAAGGTTAAAGGAAGTACCTGATGGTCGGATGCGTCTAGGCTGGAGCTCCTGAGTCTCCTACGGTCTTCGCCTCGATGGAGCAACGCCTCCAGAGGCTCGGGCTAGCCGGTGGCGGAGCTCGATGACGATGGTCGCCGGACCTAGGGCAAACGCCTCCAAATCCTCGCTATGACACCCTCAGTCACTCACTGTCACTCAAGGATGAAGGTGGAGGTCAATGGGAATGAAAACAGGAGCCAAAGGTGCGTGAAATGGCGGCTGGAGGAGCAGCTATATAGTGCCAGGGGTCTGGAAAGATTGTAGTCAGGCGAGCATTCCAAGGAGCGGATCCCTAGGAGGATGGGCACGCGAGGATCACGGATCACTCCTTGGCAATCGGAGCCCTGGGTTTGATCAAATGGGTGGCAGATCACGTCTGGAAAAGTCGGAGAAGTCGGGTCGAAAACACAGATCCGCGAAGATGTGGTCCTGGGGGGAGAGTTGATCGAGGGTCAACATCCCCCGTGGACCAATGGGAAAAATCCATTCTAAATTATTTGGAAATTTAAAATAAAATAGAAAAAGGTTTTATTTCAAAATATTTACAACATAAAAAATGTTTATTTATTTACAAAGTATTTTGTAGTGATTTTTACTTTTTTTTTAAAAAATAAATTATGTATATTATATATTATTATATACATGTATAAATACCTATGTGTTTTTTATTTTTATTTTTATTATTTTTATTTTTGTATAATTATCCCAATTTTATATTTTATTCATTTATACCATAAAATTTGGAATATAAAATGATTTTTATTTAATTTTTATTAATTATTTACAAGGTGAAATAAATATATCTTTTATTTATATATACATGGTATGTGTGCACTGAAGAGAGAGAAATTATTTATTTTTATTTTTCTTTTATTTTTCCCATTTTTATTTTATTTTTATAAATATATAAAAAATATGGGGAACACATAAATATTTTTATTTTTGGAAAATAAAATATATACACTAAAAGGGGGTTTACAGAAGATTGAGTCACCCTATCTCTCTCTACTTATTTTATTTTGCGGTCAGGCACATGTTGAGCCTTCCCTTAGGGTTCAGGTCACTCAATATTACACAGTGTTTTGCAAAGGTTTTTAGCTAAAATAAAAGAATAAAGAGTGATGAATGAGGATTCATCAGGTATCCACTTCTTGGAGGGTCTGTGTGGACTACAGACGATTGAACCAGGCCACCAAGAAGGATCATTTCCCGTTGCTTTTATTGATCAGATTATTGAGAGGCTAGCTGGGAAGAGTCACTACTGCTTCCTTGATGGGTACTCCGAATATAATCAGGTGGCCATAGCGTCCAAAGACCTGGATAAGATGGCATTCGCCTGTCCGTTTGGGACATATGCTTTCAGACGGATGCCCTTTGATCTATGTAACGCCCTGGCGACATTCCAAAGGTGCATGTTATCCATCTTCTCGGACATGGTGGGTGATTGTTTAGAGGTCTTCATGGACAATTTCTTGATCTACGACGATGGGTTTGATGCTTGTCTTGATTGCCTAGCCCGAGTGCTTCAGTGCTGCATAGAGGTCCATCTTGTTCATTGTTGGAAGAAGAGTCACTTCATGGTAACTCAGGGGATGGTGCTTGGTCATATCATCTCCAACAAGGGCATGTAGGTTGATCCGACCAAGGTGGATATCATCAGGAAACTCAATCCACTGTCCAACCTGTGGCAGTTGCAGTCTTTTCTGGGGCATGTCAGTTTCTACCGATATTTTATTCACGACTTCAATAGGATTGCCCAACCGCTCACTGATCTGTGGATGAAAGAGACCGAGTTCATTGTAGATGATAAGTGTCTTGTATCTTTTGATATTCTCAAGCACCTAGTTGTTGAGGCTCCTATCTTTCAGCCGCTTGATTGGTCTCTCCCATTCGAGATCATGATGGATGCCTCCGATTTTACCGTAGGGGCAGTGCTAGGATATAGGAGGGATGGTTTGCCATTTTCCATTCACTACACTAGACGTACATTGGATGCCGCTCAGTGGAACTACATAGTCACAGAGAAAGAGATACTAGCCTTAGTTTTTACCTTGGACAAATTCAGATCGTATATTATTGGATCCAAAGTGACTATATGTACTGATCATACCGCCATCAAGTACCTTATGGCAAAGAAGGATGTCAAAGCTCGATTGACTAGATGGATCCTTCTACTCCAGGAGTTTGATATTGAAATCAAGGATAAGGTTGGAGTCAAGAATGTGGCAGCGGATTATCTCTCCCGTTTGGAAAATCTTGAGGAATCCGAGCAGATTGATCCTATCACGAAGACCTTCCTATATGAGGCAATCCTTTCTATTGCCTCACTCCCATGGTATGCCGACATTGTAAACTATCTTGTTGCCAAGAAAGTTCCACGAGGTTGGCCCAGACAACGACTTGAGACCTTCCTTGTGAAGGCCACGTCTTACCATTGGGAGGATCCCATCCTTTATCATGAAGGTGGGGATAGCATCTGGAATAGGTGCATTCCTCAGGAGGAGCACCACAGCGTCCTCACATACTGCCACAAGCTTGAGGCAGGAGGACATCATTCTGGGAGGAGGATGTCTTAGAAAGTGCTCCAATCTGGCCTATGGTTGGCCTACCCTCTTCAAAAATTCTGATGAATTTGTGAAGAGGTGTACTAACTGTCAGAGGATGGGCACCTGTGGACAGCGTGATATGATGCCGATGCAGGTCATTTACTTCTGTGAGGTTTTTGACGCATGGTGCATCGATTTCATGGGTCAATTCCCTAAGAATCAGGGATTTGAGTACATTCAGTTGGTTGTTGATTATGTGAGTCGTTGGGTTGAGGCCATTCCCGTCCGAACTGCAGATGCTAGGACTGTGTGCAGATTTTTGAGGAAGAATATCATTTCACTATTAGGGGTGCCTAGAGTTTTGATATCTGACAAGGGGTCTCATTTTATCAACGACAAGGTAAGGGCTCTTGCTAACGATTTCAGCATAGACCATCGACTAGCCACTCCATATCATCCTCAAACCAATGTCTTATTGAAGTATCGAATAGGGAGATCAAGACAATACTACAGAAGGTAGTCTGCCCAGACTGAAAGGATTGGTCACAGCTTTTGGACTCGGTATTGTGGGCATATCGGACTTCCTTCAAGACTCCTTTGGGTACATCTCCCTTTCGTCTCGTTTATGGTAAGCCATGCCATTTACCTGTTGAGATTAAGCATAAGTCACTTTGGGATGTCACTGAGATATTATTGGATCTAGAGACTATAGGTGATCAAAGGAAGGCAGAATTGGAACCCCGTGGAGGAGCTTAGAGATACAACCTTTTCAAGCAGCCTACAATATAAGGAGTGAGTGAAGATATGGCATGATTCTCATATTAGCCATAAACAGTTTGAGCCAGATCAGAGAGTATGGTTGTTTGATGCCAAGCTTAGATTATTTTCAAGGAAGTTGTAGAGTAAGTGGAAGGGACCATACCTGGTCCGGAAGGTGCATGACAATGGTAGTATCGACATATCTGAGATGACATCTGAGTCCACCTTTCACGTCAATGGTCAGCACCTCAAACCATATCTAGATCATGACCCACTGATTGTTGACGTCGCCCCAATTCATTTTGCATGAGATGTGGTCTTTTGACTCACATCAGTTGCATCTTCTGCCTGATATCATGGTCTTCCGCCCTTGTATAGATCCAGATGTCCATATCACACATTCTTTTGTCTAACACCCCATTTGCATCTTATGATTATGCTATACTTATGGTGTACTTTATCCTAAGTATAGGGAGCGTCGGATTTTTTTATTACATTTTGATTCTTTTTATCTATGTTTTGCTACCTATACTTAGGGATATTTTATCCTAAGTATAGGGGAGGTAGACCATGCACATTATATCACTCGATTTTCCCTTTGTATACAATCTTCTATACTTAGGATTACTTGATCCTAAGTATAGGGGGGATCATCCATCACTCATCTATTCTTTTATTCGTCGTTGTAGTATAGTCTTTCTTTTCACTTCCCAATACTAAGCACGAGTTATGTCTTCTTCATCACTCTTTGATCACTCTGAGGAAATTGTTCGAGCTAAGTATAGGGGGTGTATATTGTATATATACTTTAGCCATAACTCGTACTTTGTGTGAGTGTGTTAATAAATAAAATGGCTAAAATCCACAACCTAAAAATCACAAAAATTTTAAAATTTCCTTTGTACATAAAATTCTTTCCTGCACATACATAGCTATTTATAAAAATTATTTATGTACAAATGTTTGAAAAATATTTTGATTGTGAAATTTGTGTAAATATTTTTCATATTAAAATTATGTATATAGTACAATTTTTTTGAAAAATGGTTGAAAAATAAAAGTTTGCATAAACCCTTGTGTAAATATTTGTAAACAGTTGCAAAACCTCTGCATTCATGCATGCATTCAAACATTTTCAAAAATTGTGCACGTGTCAAAAAAATTTTGCATAAAAAAATTTTGTACATATTTGTATATTCTTCTGAATCATAGTTGACATTTAAAATAGTCTGGAATTAAATTGGAAAATGGAGCTTGGTTAAGACCTTAATCCACCTAATTCTCAGAGGAACCTTTTAGGATTTGGTGTTAAGACTTTTCAGGTCCATTAGTGACTTAATTCTTTGAGTCCACTAGGCTATGATCACATGTCATCTTGATGAGACTAAGTAGAACATTTAACAACACACACATGACTCTCACAGACAATGGCTTTACTTGGACCAACACTTTACACTCAGCTCCACCCTGATGAGGTGGTGAGGAGGCAGTTTTCCTTGGCTTGGGGTAGCATACGAGGGTGGTACTTCTGGGCGGAATCTCTCGTCTTCCTTTAGGGAGGGAAGTGTACCTCAACTTGGTCTGGTGGTGCTGAGGTCTAAAGACAGGAGTTGTAGGCTGCAATAATGCTTCAAAAGAGGGATAGTCTGTTGGCTCAAGAAGAAAAAGTCCTTATGTATATATGGTGCACCATGTAGATATGTTGTACATATGCATATCAAAAAAATATGCAAAAGAAAAAAAAGGAAAAACTCCAAAAAAGTGGCGGGTCTGATAGAAAATAAAATGCTTGCCAGAGTGTATATAGCCAAATAAAGCAAAGCTTATGTTACACTTTCTCATCTCATGAAGCTTGCAGCGGGAGACATAGATACACTGGTTGGGATCCCAGGGATGGCTACACTGGCCACTGTCCATTCTCTTCTTCCCCCCACTTCTTGAGCCGGTTGAACTTGAACCTAGAAGGGAATACCCCGCTCCTCGAGGAAAGAGCTGCTAGACTAGGGCATTAGAGTTACCTTGTTAAGGGAGGTTGTTGCCTTGTCATTTCTGAGGTGGGGAGCTACCTATCACTTATACCGTATAAGGAAAGAGACATGGTCATCAGAGTTTGTGTATGTAGACATGTTCTGATCTGGATTATTGAGGAGTCTTGACCATAGAATGGTGAAACTTAGAGGTTGTTGAGTCTTAAACCTAGACCCAAATAAGGTTCTGACAAACTAATAATGCAAAGGTCTGAGTAAGCTCCATACTTCAATTTAATGAAGATAAGTTTAATCATCAACCTTGATTCTCCTTCTTTTTCTTTTCTTTCCTGTTTCACTTCTTTTTCAAATAAGTGTTTGATATGGGACATGCAAGGTAAAGTATAGGGGGGTGATGAATCCTTGATTCTGACTCTTTATTCTTTTATTTTAGCTATTTATCTTGGTAAATCATCATGTAAATAGGTGTAAATACAATAACATAACAAATTGCATGCATATGTTAATATTGCATAATTAGCATGTATTTGTACAAAAATAAAAGAATAAAGGGAAAAAAGGAAGGAGGTATTTAGAATAAATACAGAGTGACCCGAACTCCAAGAGAAGGTCAAACCTTGACCTGATCACCAAATAAAATAAGTAGAGAGAGATAGGGCCTACTCTATGTTGTACATATTACCTATATATGTAAATATACTTTTTTGACAAAATAAAAATAAAATATTTTTTTACCTCCTTGTATATAGTCCTAAAAATAAAATAAAAATAAAATAAAAATAAGAAAAATGGAATAAAAATAAAATCCTTCTTACTTGTACAAAATACATGTAGATAGGACACATCTCCTAATTATTCTATACCTGTAAATAAATCATAAAAACAAAATAAAAATTATTTTGAACTCCTACAATTATGTTAAAAATAAATAAAATATAAAATTGGGGTATTTGTGTAAAAATAACAAAACAAAAGTATTTGTACATGATACATATGCATATTATGCATGTATATAACACTATATATTGTATATACACTAATTTATTTTTCATAAAAATAATTAAAAATCATAGAAAATCCCTTGAAAAATAAGAAAACTTTTTTATTTTATTTATTTTTTCATTTAAATTAATTTATTATTTTAATTTAATTATCTTTATTTTTCTCTTCTATTTTGTCCTATAGCATATTTTGTCCGCATCCTAGGCGACCTCTGATTGGGCCATCTCGGATTGTTGACTTCGATCAACTGGTCCCCCGGGTCTCCTTTTTCACCAGCCTTATTTTCACCCGGATTTCTCCCAATTATCCAGAATCGACCCGAGCTCCATTTCACCTGCTCTTTCGCTCCGATTAGAGGGGCAGATCCCCAATCCTTACCCGCTTCATCCCTCCTCGATCCGTGCATCGAAATGCAGGCCGCTCCTCCTCCATGTCGGACCCTCACGTGTATATAACCTGCGTGACTCCCCTCTTTTTCGCGTACCTTTGGCTGCGCCACCTCCTCCTGCTTACCGGCCCACCTTTCCCAGAGGGACAACAAGTGAGAGGGGGGTGTTAGAAGCTTTTTGAGCGTGGAAACCCTAGGTCCGGCGAGGTTCCAACCTTAGCTTTGCCACAAGGAGATCAACCTCTGGATGCGCCGGCCATCGAGGCCAAGACCGTCGTAGATCGTTGTATGCGACCCCAGGCATCTTCCTTCATTGTCAGGTACTCTTTTTATCACCTATCGTCCATTCAATCCTCCATTTCACAGACGAACAGAGCATCTCCGAGCACCCTCTGTTTTCCATCATTTCGCCGCACTTCGACGATCACACACCTTACTCCGACTTCCTTCCGCTTCTACGATCGCTCCACAACCTCCCACGATGCTCCAATTATCGGATTGGAGTCGTTTAGCAGGCCCCATCCCCCGCTTCTGTAGTGACATGTCCCGTTCACTGACCCCCCTTGGTTTGCGATGCCTATTACGCCCTAACCCGTTGATGAATCTCCATTTCATCACCTTTATTCTATCATTTTGGCCTTAAAACCCCTAGCTACTGCATGTAAATAACATTAATTTGCACTTAATAGCATCAATTATTTATTGTATTTATTGTACATAAAATAAGGTTTGTAATGTCAAAATTATAGAATAAAGAGAAGAAAAGAAAAAGGAATAAAATAGTGAAAAATATTTTATGACCCTAAACCCCGAGACCAAGACAAGAATTGACTTGGTCGACAATGAATAAAGTAGGGGGAGATAAAGGCCAAAAATAGAATAAATACCTCATTTATTTATTCTTTAATTATGTAGTTTTGACACCTATTTTATTCTTGATTATTTAGTTATCAAATAAAGAAATGTTGTACATAAAAGTTGTAGATAATAAGGTAAACAAAATACAAAATTGAGTTTGTGCAAAAATAATATACAGTGTTCATTTTATACACAGAATAAAAGCCAGAAACCAAACTTCACATATCCATATTTTTTTCAATAAAAACTCAAAAAATAGCAAAATCACCTCTAATTGTATACAACTTTTCATGAGCTATTTAATGATGATGGTTTATATTTTTTGGAGTTACTGTGTAGAAGTTAGGTTTTGGGCCCCCATTGTACAATATACCTATTAAAATATTCAATTTATTCACTCTTTATTTTTTTTTCAAATTTTTATTTTTATAATTTTGCAAATATTATTTATAACATATGGACATATTGAAATTAGAATAAAATCAAAAGGAAAATAAAAAATAAAATAAGTCTTTGAAAATACATATGCAAAATACCTATGTTATATATGTATAAAAATAAAAGGAGAATATATTCTTTTATTCTTTAATTATTTTATAATTTCCTAATATTGTAAATAATATATATATATATTCTATTAAGAATATAAAACTAAAATAAAATTCATAAAGATACATTAAAATAAAGTAGCATGCACAAAGCATAGGTAAAATATATAGCTATATAATGTACATACCTATTTATTAAAGAGTACAAATAAAATCATAAAAATAAAATAAAAATAAATTTATACTCATAAAAATAAGGTATAACTATATAAAATAATAGAAAAAATAATAAAATAAGTTTACAAAATAAAAATAAAATGTATAAAATATAGGTAACTATACCTATAAATAAGCTATTAAAAATAAACTTGTAATAAAATACACTATAAAATAAATAAAAATCATAATAAAATACTACATAAAATAATAAACATTTTTTATTTTATAATAAAAAAATAATAAAATCATTTACTATTTTTAAAGTAATTATTTTTTATATTCCAGCGTGTTTTGTCTTGTAGCGAGCCTGGCTGGATCAATCACCGCGCGTCAAATATTGACCGCGGTCAACTCCCCCCTCTGCTGGCTGAAGTGACACGACCTGTCAAACCCCACGTTTTCTGCCATTTTTTATGGGCATCTCGTCCATCGATCGATCTCGCGTCCTGAAGAGAAAATGATCACTGATCATCAGAGATCCACCCCACCTTCTTGGATCACCTAGAAACACGTTCGAATCTTTGATTCACCTCGGTCAATAAGCGTGCATCACCATGCCTATAAATAAAAAGCTCTGCCTCCTCTTCCAAATTTGGTCAACATTTACCCTTCTTCTACTCCAGCCTTCGGTTCAGATCGATTCTTCGTGATAGGGAGAAGCTCCTGGAGGCTGCAGCCGGTCAGAGAAGGTGGGGCTGCACCCATGGCGGCGCTACGACGTAGCCTTGTCCCTATTGTTCTACTAGGTATAAGAGTTGTTTTTCTTGCTTGTTTATCTAGGCTTTAATTCCCGCATTTCATTTGTGCAGGTAGTTTAGTAATTAGCGCAGTGGTTAGCTTAGTTTAGTAGAATCGAAGTTCGCCGGAGCTCCGCTCCGGCGAACGATTCCAACATGAACCATCTGTGCTCTGACCCTCCTTTCACCCTCACTTCGTTCCCTCTCGCATCCCCCATCTTCTGATCACCTCAGATCAACCAGAACCTTCCCGGTTCTGCAAAGCAAGGCTCACCACCTCCCCTCGTCGGAGCCTTGCCGCCCATCCCATTTTAATCGCATAACAGCTTCAATCCAGGTCGAGGTCGAAGCCCTCGAGCTACCCGTTCTTTCTGTGTAGGGTATGCGAGCGAAGGAGCCCTTCTGGGCTCATATTGACCTGGCACAAGGTTCCTGGAGGTGCCCTTCTTCTCCGAGCTCGCCTGACCTCTTCGGACCTCCAAGCGCCTAGTTGAGTATATCAGCGGTTGCAGAATGACTCCCCAGACGTGCAGACACCATAGCCATCGCCAAAATCCACCGGAGGAGGGAGAAAATTGGAGACGAAGTTCAGGGAAGAAGACCTTCTTCCCTGTTCTTCATGGACAGCAGCAGCCGTCGGATGGAGCTCCCCTCCATATCTAATCCTGGCTGTTCAACCACGTCGCGCCTCCAGTCGTTCGATGAAACCCAAGATCTCATCCTCACCACAGATCAACGAAGGGGTATCAAGCTTCCATGTCTCGCTACGTGTCCAAGTGAGGATGGAGCACCGTCCGATCCAGCTTATTACGGGGTAACTTGCACTTATACCCCTGCCCTTTTTGTCTTTGTCATTTAGTCCTGTAAAATAAATAGAACGTTTAAAATAAAGTGGAAATTTTGTAAAAAGACCCCCGAACTTCTTGTAATTGCAGACATGTCCATTCCACGTCGCCTCACGTGTTGTCCCACAAGAGGTGGGAAAATTGCAGGGATACCCCTGTAGTTCTGTATATTTAGAAAAGGTCTAGTAAAATAAAAGTTATTTGTTATATTTTTGTGAAATTTGCAAGCAGGACCCTGAACTTTTACATATTTTCATTATGATCCCCGCTTGTAGGAGTCACGTGTCGTCCCACGTGATGGGTATTTGCATATGAACCCTATCCGGTTTTGGAATTGTAGTTTAGCCCCGAAATATTAAATAAATGTTGAAAACTTTTGGTATTTTTGCACAAACCCCCTGGACTTTATTTTATTTGCAAAAATACCCTTACTAGGACATGTATTTTATAGTCTTTATGTATTTATTAAAAATACCTACACTGCTCCTAAAAATACGAAAAATAGGGATAAATCTTCGGGATATGTATTTTCACACCCATATTTTTAATTAGAATTTTTTGCATTTTACCTATTTATAAAAATTCAAAAGGAGCCTAAATAGTCCCTGACTAATTTATAAAATACCAAAAAAATATAAAAACTTGATAAAAAATTCTAAATAAAATTATATAATGATATTTTTGATATTTGTTGAGTCCAAAAAATAAAAACCCCTAAAAATAAGAAAAATAAAATTAAAAAAATCAAAAAGATCTAAAATCTAATAAAAAAATTTAAAAATTCCACAAAAATTCCAAAAATATGTTTTTATGTTTTATAATTATCTATAAATTATTATTTATGTAATAAATTAATTTGGACAATTTTGGAACTTATTTATTAATTTTAAAACCCAAATTAGTTTCGAGATATTTATTAATTCCTTGTTTGGGCTATTTTCGGCTTTAAAAATATATAAAAATTAGCAAAAATTTTGGAAAAATACAAAAACATTAGAAAAATATTAAAACCTAAAAATAATTTATTTTATGAATTTTGTTCGTACTTAATAGTATTTATAAATGTATTTCTATGTATTGTGTAAAGAAAGCCCTATATCGGCTATATTGTTAAAAAAGAAAATATAAAAAGATAAAATTATAAAAAGGAAAAAATAATAAAATTAGAAAATTAAAATTCAACTAAAATTATAAAATCAAAAATCAAATCCAAAAAATATATAAAATTAAAAACCCACAAAAAAGAATTTTATGAAGAAATGACTTGGTTGTACATAGATAACCATAGGCTACCAGTTTTGCTCTCTGTGGTTCGACCTCTACATGCTTATACACTATGCATCTTATGGTAGAGAAAATAAATGTTAATTCCACCTTTTTTGGGGATTAAATTATTTTATTCAAATATTGTGGGTTAATTGCTGATTAACCGATGATTTTTGAGTGGTCACTTCAGCGACTAGATATTTATCTAGACCCTCGGAAAACCTCAGTTATCACCCGTGCCGGAACCATCTTTCGAGCAAGATCCTTCTTCCTGCAGGGCAGTGGCACATTCCAACCTCATCTGGAGGTCTTGAACACCACAAGAAAGGCCCCAGGTTCCCCAGTCACCCTCAGGGCCTCTCACTTGGTCCTGGGCCCTTCCGTGCCTTCTTGTAGTTGTGGAACGACAACACAGACCGGCTCCACACCTTTGTAGCTCGAGAGAACATCGGAGTCACGCACCATCGACGAAAGAAACTCGCCGGAGGCAAGTTCTTCCAAACTAGCACTCTATCATCCGATCAAAAATCCCCCCAGTTCTAATCCATGTCGTCCATCTTCAGGGGATCTCCGACCATCAGATCCATCTGAAGATGTGATCAACGCCCTCCATCGCGGAAGCGTCGTCCGTGAAGCACATCCATCATATCTTAAGTGGAACAACCTCGTCCCTTAGATCACGTTCAATAAAGGGTAAACTTCACCTCAGCTCTTCGTGTTTTGTCTTTTATAGTTTAGTCCTGTAATCTTTTGTAGTAGTTTAAAATAGTCTAGTCATTTTGCTTATGGACCCTTGCTACTTTGAATATTTGCATTTCTGCCCAGTTTGAGTAAACTCACGTGATGCCTCACGTGGATTTGTGGTGTTTTTGCAATATCTACCCTAGACTTTATCCTTGTTATGCTTCGAATGGAATATTTTTGATATTTGCATTTATGCCTCCATGCGTGTTTCAATGAGCATGTGTGTTCATTCTCTGGTGGTTTTGCATATTCGGTCCTATGTTTTTTTCTGTGTTAATATTTGGCCAAGAACTTTACGTTAATTTCAAGTGGGTCCCTGCTTGTTGTGTGTGTTGTTTTTAATCAAATAAATACCTAATTAACTCCAAAAGCTCCATAAAAATTACAGTTATGTCTTGCTAACATGTAATATTTATGTTAATTTTTGTGAATTAATTTAGTTTTATTTGATATTTTCTAAATATCACAAAAATCTAAAAATTGTTCTGTCTATTCCATAAAATACCAAAAAAATATAAAAAGTGTCTCAAAAATTCCCCAAAAAATGTATGTATTTGTTTTTGTGGGCTTTGTATTCAATACCTATTTTGTTGCATTATTCCTTATAAAACCCCTAAAAATCACAAACCTCTTAAAAAAATATAAAAATCACTAAAAATTGAAAAAAAATTTAAAAAAAATGTAATTTCAGTTTCTGGAGTTAGATGTTTTTATTTACTTTTTCATAAAAATCACAACCAGGACATTAGGGCATTTTTAGTATTTTAAATTTGCCTTTTGGTCCAGGCTGTACATTATTTTCCATTTTCATCCTTATTTGATTTTTATAAAATCATTTAAAACTTAGAAAACCCCATAAAATAACAAAAAATATCTGAATATTTGAAAAACATAAAAATATTTTTATTTCTAATTTTTGAGCCTTTTTAGTCTTAAAAAAATTGTGAAAGCTTGCTTGTTCCTTATTTCCTTGTCTTGTTTTCTTTTTTTGAAAATATAAAAAAAATGCAAAATAAAATTAAATAAAAACTAGCTTTTATTTCTCTGATTAAGACTACTTCGTAGGTTTCACTCGTGCTCCGTGTGTTCGACCCTGGTCACTATACCATGTTAAATAAATAATGGAGACCGCTAACATTGGATTTTGTGCTTTGATTGTCTTATTTGTGTGGTCTTGATTTTTCTTGTTGAACTTTGGCCTATTGATTGGGGTGCAACGACCCGTGCTTATTCTTGATACTTAACCTTGGTCGGTAGGCCGCTCACCAATCGTGCAGTTCATGGGGTGCAACACTTTGATTTAATTCGACAACCCAGATTAGATCTGAGTCTACTCTCTCATCTAATGACGGGAACAGTATCTGGAAGAACACGTAAGAATTGGACATGAGGTGACTTTCAATCGGCTCTATGTTCGAGCCCATGCCTCCTCCTCCTTCCCTTAGGGTCTCGACATGATCATGGGGTAGCTCCGCATCTACAGGATGCTTCACATGGGTCTGGACCCCATAGGAGGGGTCTTGGAGATCAAGAGGACCTAGAGCTCTGATTTGGGATCTGAATCATCTTCAGGAGGCTTGTTGAAGCCCAATACCTGCACAAAATGAGTCTGTGGCTCGAGGTGAAGAGCCTTGACCAAGAGGTGAAGCTTGTAGCTCGGTGAATGTGTGAAATGGACGAGCTCAGATGAGGGGTAGATGAGCGATCTTGGTTGATCTGATTTAAACAAAATCAAAGGGGATGCTAGAGGGGTTCTGTGGAGAAGATGTTAGGGAAGAAGACGGGGGCGATAATAAGTTGAATCACAATCAAAGAACAAGTAAATTAGGGCTAGATCTTGGAGCTCCAACCGATTAAAATCCCAAAATTATGCTAACCTAGAAGCTAATTAATTAAACTAACATTAAATCTAAGCTAAAGAAAGGAAAATGCATGAGTTAAGACTACATAGCAGCTCTAACATGCGTACTTGGAGCAGATGGGAGGCTTCATCAGAGGTACTCCAGCAACACCTGGATCGCACCGATCTCAGCTTATCCACGCCGGCAAGGCAAGGGAAGGCTTGATGTCACCAAGGCCATCAACCTCAGAGCTGCTATTGAAGTTACGGTTGAGAAACGAGGACAAACACGAGAAAGGGGGCGGAGGTGGTGCTTTATAGGCGAGGGTTTTGGGCAAAAAGTAGAGGAGATGGCATGAAGATGAGAAGTGTGGAGAAACATGGGGGGTCCAAGTCTGACATGGGCGGGGCCTGAAGTCAGTACAATTGACCCATCCGATCAACAAACGAAAGCTCCTGGTTGGTCCATGTGGACCAATCAGGAAAAGAATGAATGAAATCCCTTATTAATTTGAGTAATCTAATAAATAATTTTATTATTTTTTTTAAAATATATAAAAAAATATTTGTAATTTTATATAGTATTTTATTCTAATTTTTATTTATTTTTATAAGTTATTTATTAGAGGTTAGTATTTACATGTATATACATAAGTATATATAATTGTATTTATATTATATTATTTTTATTTTTATTTTATATTTTATTTTATATATAGGTATTTTATATATTTATAACTTATTTAGCTATACATATACATATTTTTATTGTATTTAGTTATATATATGTATGTATTATATAGGTATATTTTACCTATATATTTTAATAGATTATTTGCTTTAATGTATTTTGCATGATTTTATTTTAAGTTTATTATTGAAATGTATTTTGAATAATATTTACAAGTAAATAAAAATATAAGAAACCTAAAAATATAAAGAATAAATATATTGATTATTATATAGAGATATACAATACAATAGGGACCCAAAAGCCACTTCTGCATCTCAACTCCAAATTAAATGAAACCATCTTCATTAAATAGATAATTTAATTTTATGAATAATAAAGGTTAGTTTAGTCAATTTTGAGTCTTTGTGGAGGAGATACATGTCTGGAAAGTTTTCATTGTAATTTTTGTTTTGCATGTCCCGGGTGCATTGTATATTATTTTTTAGTGACATAAATTTTATATTTTTCTTTGTATTTTTATGTACAAGTTCCATGTTGAGGGTTTATTGATCTGAGGTATAAATAATGGAAAATAAATTATGTCCAAAAATCTCATTATTGAGATATAGAATTAGGGTTTTATGAGTGTACTCTGTACAATTGGCCATCCTATCTCCCCCTACTTTATTCTTTGTCAACCAATCATTATGATGATTGAGTCTTGGGGTCTAGGGTCACTCAGTGTCTTTGACACTTCATTCTTTTTCTTTTCTTTCTTTTATTCTTTTATTTTGGTATTAAATACATATATTTATACAGTCTTTGGTATCAAATATTGAGTGTTATTTTATACAAATTAATGTTATATACATGCATTTAGCCAGAGATTTAAGGTCAAAAATGAAAGAATAAAGATGATGAAATGGAGATTCATCAAGAGGTGATTGAAGGTTACCTAGAGATGATAGAGGAGTGAGGCGAGGTGAAATCACCTGAACCGAGACCTAGGGAGGATGCCTAGTCATTGTTCGACCTTATGACAAAGATACGGAGCTTGTCTGTGGCTTGACCCAATGGATGATGACCATGGAAGGTGGTCGGATCATACTTGATAGGTGGTTGGTCTTCGCTTGAGGATTCACTCTCTCGCTGTCTCCGGAGGGTGGCTCCGAGCTTGGGCTTTCTCTATGAAAGGGTAGATGGCGATGAAGGTGGCAGAAGAGATGGATTTATAGAAGGAGGTGCATGTGGGGGAGCTTAGGGTTTCGAATGTGGAGAGTTAGGGTGACATGTAGAGGATTGAATGGAGGGGGTTTACACGATGAAGGTGATCGAATGGGGTATCGGTTGGGTTCTGACGTGGAGGGGAGTCATGGAGCGGTTGGAGTAATTGGGTTATGATCGAGTTGTGATGTGTAACAGTGAATGGAGGGAGGATCAGAGAAAGACGATGACCCGATGGACGTTGAATCGAGTTGTAGTGTGCAACCCGGACGAGGTAGTGCCTCAGCGCGTAAGGCACACACGAGGGTGAGATGGGTTAGGCAGGAGAGGTCTCGGTCATTGGATCAGATTTGATCTAACTACCCAAATGGCATGTGATAAGATACAAGGAATGTAGACCAAGTTAATGTGAACGCTGACTGGGATGCGAATTGGGCATATAAGCAGGAGATGCGTCACAAAGTGTTGACCGGGTGGTTAAACAATTAAGAAAATAAGAAATAAAATAGAATAAGGGTCAAATCAAAAAGTGCTCAATATGAAAAGTTGTTGATCTACACTTTTCATGAAGGTTTAAAAAGCAAAAGAAGTCATTTGTATATACGTATATTTTGTATATGTATTAATTTGCCAATTTAATCCCCATTTTTAAGTTTTATGTTTTTTTGTATTTTTAGTGTGTTTATTAATTAGAGACATGATTATATACAATGTACAATAATAATCTAATTTTTATGAGTTTTTATAAGTTAGGAAAAAGGTGAAAGAAAATCAAAAAATATAAAATATGTACGCTTTATACAAAGTTAAATATGCTTGATATCTTTTTATTTTATGATTTTTATCGATTTTGTTTCTTAGTGCCAAGTTAGGAATAAATCAAAAAATATAAATGAAAAAAAATAAGTAAAAATAGTTAGTTTTATATATATATATAATAATGAGCAAGTTAACTAGATATTAGGGTTTATTTATACACAATAATTAGACCCAATTACCCAGTTTATTACAATAGTTAATTAAGTCAATTTAAAGGGTTTATGTGATGATTTATTAAGAAAATTTTTCTAAGATCCTTATATAAAGTAGATGACTCATGGATTCATCAAACATCCACAAAACATTTTAATATTTTGCGAGTATCTGGTCAGTAATGCTAAGATTTGCTACTTTCCAATTCAATGTAATTGTTTTTTATGCAATGTAAATTCCATACTAATATAAAAAAATTTATGTAGTGAAGTGATGGCGTGAGAGGTAACACTTCATTTGGAGGAGCAGTAGTTTTATGTAGTGTGTTTTGTTATCATTTAATATTTTCAAGTAAAATAGGTAATTTTCCTTGTAAAACGTGTGTGAGTCTTTTTGAAAAATAAATTTCATAATTACAAATATATTGGTTCTCTTTCATGTTGGTAGCTTTGTGGTGGCTCCATGAACGATAAAATGGGTTATGCAATATTCATATTCTCTTTGTAATTTTGAGTGGTGGTTTGTAAAATAAAAAAACCAATTAGTAATGTTTCATTTATTTTTGCATTCTGAGCCAATAAATTCAAAGTGAAATGTGTATTATCTTTGTAAATCTTGTACTATTCTTTGTAAAAAGAATAGTATATTTACAATAAATTGGTTATTTTTTATATTTTTTATGCCAAAGTGTTTAGAAAGTATGGTGTGTTTTCATAAAAGTCATGTTCCATTTATAAATGTTGCACGGTGTTTTGCGAAAAATGATTGATTCATAATATATCGATACTTTTCTAAAAAGATATCATGTAACAAATGAATGCAAATATACAAATCAATAAAGAACTATGTACTGTACGTATTCAATTATGTAAACTAGTCATCAACTATGTAGTTCAATCTATCAAATAGTCCAATAAACATAACCTCCATTCAAGGTTAAATTGTATGCTTCAGGTCTTGAATGAAAGTTAATAAAAACATAGCCAATAGTCTTAGAAGCACATACAAAATTAATCGCACATAAAATAATTATCTAACTTTATTGATAAAAGTTCTTCGGGGGATGTCGATAGGTTAATATGTTTAATAACATAAGAAAGATCGAAACATAAATAAATCATGAATAACTGCATCCCCCGTACTAAAAAATCATAATATGTGATCCTTGATCGGTATTAAAACGTGAATGCGAATTTCCAAGCTAAAAATTACTTGAAGATCTATCATAGGACTCATTCGAGAAATTTGTCTTAAAATATGCTTCTAGATCCTCATGTATATTTCAGTTGTTATCTCATTGTATCTAATCAAGAGTTACAGGAAAGCCTATTTAGCATATCCAAACCTTTCAAGAGATTGTCTGTTACCGTCCCCGTGATTTAACTAGCATTTTCATGGATACAATGATTTGTTCATGCACAAAATCGAAAAAATACGAATACAGGCCGATATGACATCTCCATGCATTAAAATACCTCTTTAACAAAGACCTGCTACTAAATAAAACCCTAAAATTTCTGTATTTGTGCATCATGAGCTCAAGGAGGGAACAACTTGAAAGCGAAAACCACACACTTGCAACTGAGTCGCTGTCGCGGTTATATACGGGGTCGGGGAAGGGAGGGATCGAGCACATGGTGGAATGAGAGGGATCGAGCAATAACACAAGAGACAAATGTAGTCATCACTAGAGCTGCTAATTGAACTAAATCATTTGAACTCGATTAGTATTCGTTCGATAAAAAATAAAAAAAAGTTCGATTCGAAACCAAATGAACTGAATTTGAATTTAATTTGTGGATTCGATTCCCAAAAGAATCGAATCTGAATTAACTTGTATTCATTCAATAATAATTCAATTCGATTCTATATTTATATACATACATATATGTGTGTGTGTATATATATATATATAATACATACATATACATGCATAAAATAAATACATATTTACATACACACATACATACATGTAACAAACCACTTTGTGTCGATTAGGATATTATTGTGCAAGGAATTATAGCATAATTACATCAACAGATTGACATGCATTTATTCAAATCCATTTGTAAGTAAATAGCTGCAGAAAATAATATATGAATATGTATATAAAACTACTATGTTTAATTTACCTTGAAAGATTTAGAATTTGCATTATACCACTAAGCATAACATGTGCAAGCAACTAAGATACTCTCAAACCAACTTCCTACAGTTATTAAGTGGTTAGTTTTAACTTATAATCATATCTAGGCTCCATTGATATGATTTATCATGTCCAGCATTCACTGCTATGATTCCCATGCTTACGCGCTACACCGCCGTGACTTATCAATGTGTGACATGTATATGCAATATTAGACCCTCCCATATGAGACCCAATCTTTTATTTCCTCTTTATAACCAAATTCAAGTGGTTTGACTGCAAATGTGTTATGAGTTAGAAATGTGGGTCCTTCATGCATCGACTATACAAAACATCTAACTTCCTATCTTTACTTATAATTTTAGCCTAGTGACAGTAGTTTAGGTTTGAGTTATTTTGTACAAGTACAATAATCAATCTTAACATGCTATTCAGAAATTTTGAGGCATTAAGAGTAGGACTCTTAGAAAATTCTTAGGTTCGACATTCTTTTAGATTCAGCCCGCTAAAAGTTCGATTCGGATTTGATTAAAAAATAAATGAACAAACCTGAACACGAGTTTGGGCTCGATTAAATAAATGAACCGAACCTTGAAAAATAGGTCCGCTCAGGTTTGATTTGTTAAAAGGTCGATTATATACATACATACATGCATAAAACTATATATACATACATATTGTATATATAAGGAAAAAATATATTCTATATTAACATAAGGGCTAATCACTTATTTTCCCAAACCCATCCAGTTAGGGGTGTAAACGAGCTAACTTGAGCAAACCAATCCAGGCATGGTTCGGTTCGTTTAGCATACTTTCAGGCTCGGGTTCGGTTCGACTCGATAAAATGGAAATTGTAATTAGGTTCAGTTTGGCTCAGGTAATGTTCATAAAGATTCGGTTCGGCTCGTTAAAGGTTCATTTAAGAATATATGTTGTGCATACGTTTCTGTTCAAAGGGAAAAATTATAGCCTCAGAGGAGGGTTTTGTGGGGTTTCAGGAATAGGGAATAGGGACTTAAGGAGTGGATGACTGGATGGGTTTGGGAAATAAGTGAATAGCCCTTATGTTAATATAGAATGTATTTTTCTCTTATATATACAATATATATATACTTTTATGTATGTATGTGTCTATCTAATCGAACTTTTAACGAATCGAACCTGAGAGAACCTATGTTTTTGAGGTTTAGTTCGTTTATTTAATTGAGCCCAAACTCATGTTCAAGTTCGGTTTGTTTATTTCCGAATCAAACTTTTAGCGAGCCAAATCTGAATGAATGTCGAACCTAAGAATTTTCTGACAGCCCTTCATCCAGTAATCCACTCCCTAAGTCCCTATTCCCTATTCTCGAAGCCCCAGAAAACCCTCCCGCGTGGCTGCGGTTTTTCCCTTTGAATAGAAACGTCTGCACAACATTTATTCTTAAACAAACATTAACGAGACGAACTGAACCTTTACGAACTTTACCCGAACCGAACCTAATTACAGTTTTCATTTATCGAGCCAAACCGAACCTGAGCCTGAAAGTATGCCAAACGAACCGAACTGAGCCTGAGTTGGTTCGCTCAAGTTCGGCTCCTTTACACCCCTAATTAAGAGGATACAAAAGACTCTAAGACATACTCAATTTAATATGTATATATAATCCTATTGTTTGAAAAGTAAATATTAAATATAAAAATGAATAAAAAATATTAGTCATAAAATCTAAAAGGAAAGATCAAATGTTTAAGATCACCCACTCATTTATTTTCATGTTCTCACATTCCTTACACTTCCTTTTCCATTTCCCCTTTCATTGTCTATCAAAGATCCTAACAACCTACGGTTGATTACGGTGGCCTATCTCCTAGCACATGAAAAGGATGATTTTGCTATTTTGAGTTCCTCCTTAACATATGTCGTGATTCAAAATTTATCTAGATGTATCTCCTTTACTTTTTTGTTGTTTTGATTTTCCTTGCATGGCAATCCATGATGATTATCATTGTCAAGGTAACATTTATCATCATATGAGTAATATACAAGTTCTTCTCACCATAGTGTAAGTTGTTTCCTTTATACATCAAAATTTTGTATATTTCATTTTCAAGGCTTTGTTTTTTGATAGTGAAGATCCTCACATTTAATGAAGAGATTTTATCTTGCTATATTATTTTTATTATTCCCATTGTTTCAAATAATAATATTAATTTGCATCAACTTTCTATATAAGTTTAGTATTATCTTGCTTTAACATTCAATGATAATTATAATGTATTTAGCTTTTTCGTCAATGCTATTCTATATCTTTGATAGGCTCAGACATTTCTTTATCAAAGAAAAAGAGTAAATTTACATTGTAAAAGACATATAGTAATTGTAAAAATTAGATAATTTTATTCACTGTATTGTATTGATTTGATATTTTCCTTGATTTTATAGTTTTTTCAACTTTTCTTAGTAATATACTTTCAAAATTAGAATTATACAATAAAATATTTATATTATATTATTCATCATGTAATATTATTTATATAAGCTCTAAAACATAAATTAAAATTTCAAATTCAATTCGAAACTAAAATATTTAGAATTTGAATTTTTGAAACTCAAAATGAATTGAATCTGCCTTTAAGTTAGTAACTTTGTTTGAAATTCGATTTGAGTTCGGATTCGAAACTTTTACAGTGAATTGGATCAAATCCTCGTGGATTCGAAGGTATTCGATTCGATTAGCACCCCTAGTCATTAGGGGTGCTAATCGAATCGAATACATTCGAATCTATCTAGATTCAGATTCGATTCATTATAAAATTTTCGAATCTGAATTCAAATCGAATATTAGACAAATTTCTAATCTAAATTCAAATTCAATTCATTTGGAGTTTTGAATATTCAAATTTGATTCACTTTATATCGAATTAGAATTTTATTTAATAATGTAATTAGTTATATATATTAATAATATTTTAAGTTTCAAATAATTGAATAGACTTTGTGATACTAATTTGTGAAAAAATAATTGAGATAAGTAAAAAACTTTTAACATAAATGGTAAAATTCAATAGATAATATAAATTGCATTAAAGTACCTAACTTTTGTCGTTCGTGTATGTTCGTTGCAATCCTAACTTGCACTTTTTGTACCTATGGTGAATTGAATATATAAAGAAAAAATAATTATTGTCTTCTTGATAAACCGTTGATCTTTTCTTGTATCTACGATGAAAATTCAATCAATGCATCTTCACCTTTCAACAGGCAGTCCACCAACTTTTTCATTCTCTTTGGTAAATGATTCGTAAACCATTGATATTTTCTTTCGATCAATCTTGTATTAATTATTTCAGAAAACGATTTTTCTTTTTCTTAACCCTCTTCTTCCCTTTTTCATTAATATCATCATCATGCCCAATGTCCCTTTCATGGACACTATCTTGAGAAGATGGTATGTTTGAATTAGACTTCTAAAAATAAAATAAAAATACATACTCAAAATTATATTTTAAATTCCATACCAATATAGAAATACGAGATACATATTTATAGATATACTTGTCCAAAATAATAACCAGAATATTGTGTTCCACGTTTCTCTGAAGAATCCTCCATATCTTCCTCCCATTGTGATCTATCTCCATGATAGCAGAGAAAAAAGAATCACTAAATTCCATCAGAACCAAAAAAGATGATGTGAATTGACTTATGGAGCTGAATCCAGCATCTGAGGTGTATAAAAATCGGCAGACCGGACCGAGAACTCAGTTGGTATGGCTCTGATCTTCCATTTTCTAATATATAATATTTTTCTACATTAAGCATGAATCGTTCATGCTTACCTCATTTCAATGCACTTTTATGGGGGCATAGTTGAGCTTATTAAATATTACGATGATATTTCTTTCTTGATAACCTAGTCCACTTGTAATCTTGATGAGAAAATGAATTTAGTTGGAGCTACGATCTTTTGCACATTTAGTCATTTAGACAAAGCTCGAAATCCATGAAATCTATTCATAGCTTAATTGTCTCTAAGATATTATTTGTATTCAAATGTTTGATTGTCCTTATCATAAGATCTAGATATTATGATGGACGGAAGTATTAAGAATGAGATTAAGTAAAAGATTGTTAGAAATTTGAAATATATGACCTCAGGATCGTTTTTAAACATTTAGTATGTATTTGTTTGCAGATGATGTATTTTACAATCGCATAGATTATTTGGATAGAAGCTAAATCTTAAGATTTTAGGTTAAAAGGGGGTGTGGTAATACCAGTAGCTGCGGGGGTGATGAAGAGATACCGACGACGTTGGTGAGCCTAGAACTGATGTCGTTGTCGTTGACGGGAGAGAGTGGGAGCTGGTGGCGGAGTTGGCTATGGGAGGGTGGTGTTGTATGTGGTGGGAGCGAGCAGGAGCGGGAGACTGGAGCCAACGACGTTATAGAGAGCGAGCGGGAGCGGGAGGCTAGATCCAGCAGCGTTAGAGAGAGCGAGCAGGAGCGGAAGGCTGGAGCCATCAACGTTGGAGAGAGCAAGCATGAGCAAGAGGTTGGAGCTGGCGACGTTGGAGAGCAGTAGCAAATGTTAGGATTTTTTCTCATGAGTGACGAGGAGAGAGAGAGAGAGAGAATTTGTGGGAGTAAAGAGGGGGTATGGTGTATGCAATGGGCATCCTAAAATTGGGATGTTCAGAATAAGATGATGAAAATTTTTATTTATTATATTAAGTTGTGTATCATGCATGGAAGGCCGTATCCCTATATATCGACGATATATCGGCGATATATTGGTATCGACAGGTCACCGATATATCACCGATATGTCCGATATCGGGTATCGACATGCAAAAAAGGCAAGCCGAATCCCGATGTCGGTGATATGGCGTCGATATATCGCCGATATATCGGCGATATATCGGTATCGACATGGTACCGATATCGATACCGATATCGATATGTCCTTCCATGGTATCATGTGTGGAGATTTTACAAATTATATACTACATTTATTAACACACATATATATAATGCTTCATACCATATCATATATATGTGTGTATCGAATCGAATCGAATTATTATTGAACGAATCCAAGTGAATTCAGATTCGATTCATTTGGGAATCGAATCCAAAAGTTAAATTCAAATTCAGTTCATTTGACTTTGAATTGAACTTTTTTCGAATTTTTATCGAACGAATTCTAATCGAATTCGAATGATTCAATTCAATTAGCAGCCATACTAGTCATCACCTAAGGGAAGGGCTTCTGAATCCGAACTGAGTTGTCATCGTAGTTAGATCTAAGGCCGAGGAAGGGCATTATTCACAAGAGTGACAATGGTAGTGATGAGGAGGATGAAGACGTAGTGGAATGAGAGGGAGTGGAAGTAGTAGCTCGAGAAATGATCATGACAGTCAGTGGGGGAGGGGCCTTCACATCTGAGGGATATATGGATGTTCTCAGTGGAGGGCTTCCTGATTGGCACATGCAACAAGAGAGAGAGAGAGAGAGAATTATAATGGAGGATTTTAGGGTTGTTGGATGAATTGAACATATATGTAGAAAGTCTATAAAAGATCAAAACCAATTTTTAATTAATATAATAATTAATATTAATATTGAAAGAAGTAAATAAAAAATTATTTACTACGCATCACAAAAATACGGAATATTTAGCAGTCTTTTGCCAAAAATAATGTTAGTTCATCGTATGAACTAGAAAATGTAGCACAGCAATTTGTGCATTCAAAATTATAAATTCTAAGGAAATAATTTCCAAAATAATTTCTGATATTCAAAATGAATAAAAGAGATATATCAATATTACCTCTTTAAGCGTGAGTTTCTAAATGAAGAAACCTCCCGAATCAAGTCCAATTTGCAGAAGTCTCTCTCAGGACACGGAGATGAATCACGTTGCTTCCCACGAACCCGAAAGTCGATCATGGCAACAAGAAGAGGCATATGGGAGATGGAGACTATAAAAACTCTCTACATCACAAGGGACATGAAATTTCTAAGGACTATTGCTATCCAAAATTGTGTTACAAAAGAGAGGGTCTTGCCCTCCTTTTATTCTTACGCCACATGTCCAACATGTGTGTTGTAGTTCTGTGGATTTTAAATCAAGGGCTTAGAGAAGTTCTAATTCAATAAGGATTATGTTCTTTTTATATTCAACTACTATTAACTAATTAACAATAAATAAGCAACAACTTAGCTTAATTAAAATTAGTTAAAGTTGTTACCTTTTTATCTATTACATAATTAACTTGATAATCTCATTATCAAAACATATACAAAATTAATGTGAATCAAATTCACATAATTTCATACCTTGGAAATATTATGTAAATCATATTTACATAAAATATTTATATGAATCATGTCTATATAATATTAATTATTGTGAATCACTATTCATATTAATTAATGAGATATATTTGTGAATCTTATTCACAAAATCACCCTTATGCAATAATAATATTGACATCAGTAGGTATGAGTCCAAGTCTAATTAGGACTCATGAGATATAAATGCAGATACTTGGAGATAATGTCTGGGAGATCATACTATCCATATATAATAATTTGAAATGTGAATAACTATCCAAATTTGAGGGTTTATATCATTTTTGCAAAAATCCATCACCAACGAATGTTCAGCTCGAGCTGTAACACTTTACACTCTTAGTGAGCTCAACGAAACATATTACACTCTCCAAGAGTAGGAGAAAGTGCCGGTGATCTGATATATTTGTGAATCTTATTCACAGAATCACTCTTATGCAATAATAATATTGACATCAGTAGGTATGCGTCTTAATTCAATTAGGACTCATGAGATACAAATGCAAATATTTAGAGATAATGTCTAGGAGATCATACTATCCATGTATGATGACTTAAAATGTGAATAACTATCCAAATTTGAGGGTTTATACCATTTTTGCAAAAATCCATCACCAACGAATGTTCATCTCGAGCTGTAACACTTTACACTCTCAGTGAGCTCAAGAAACACATCGCACTCTCCATAAGCTGGACAAAGTGTCGGTGAGCTGAATCTAACTTCATTGACCATTTTTAATCATAGTCCAAATTATTTAGAACTAAGAAATGAGCTCAAGTAAGTTATATATTCCTATTTTCATGACCATTTAAGTTTCCAACATTTGGGCATTGGAATTGGAATTGGAATTGGAATTGAATTCAAATGAATTATGATTTAATCCAATTAAATGACAAATCAACTAGCTAAATGGAGACACTATAATCCATCATGCTTCATCACTCCATCGTAATGGAAGTATCATGGTAGATGATCCATTACAACAGATGTAACCCAGAGTATTCCCAATACTCATTCATCCTTTTTACTGGAAGACTTTGATACATCCGAAGTTCAAACCCTATTTTGAATGTCTTCTTCATAATATATCAATAGATTTCTCATTTGATAACTGAGCGACAATATTAATCATACAAAAGCATATATTAATATCTCGAATCTGTGTCTTATTTCATAAACAGGAAGACCGTACATGGAATTCCCAATCATCTCATGAGTGAGCTCTGTCGCCCGATTCATCAACTATGAGCATGTATGATTCTTTCGAGAGATCATACATCTCGTACGACTTCATATGCACACCAACGTCTGGTATATGGACCTTGACTAGGTCACCAACCTATTGGTCTGTCGAATGTGCATACTCAGACATATATATGCATATCTGTCTCATGTCAAAGGAAGTGTGCATGATCGTGACAGATACGATTTAGGTCTTAGTTTATCTCGACCTCATTAAGTCAACTCTTTGACTTGATTATTCCAACACTTTTGAATTTTCCTTCCTATGCAGAGGACATGCATCAAGAAGTCAGTTGGAAATCAGTCCTTAGAGAAAGATTGCCACCTCTTTCTCAGACTGGAGATATGTATATTTGAAGCCAGCTATGTCCTCTCAGTTGGATGGCATTCATTATGACCATGGTACATAACCCTGATTGTACAAAGGGGCCTTAATAGTAAAGTGCATTCATTCAATTATTCATTTCATTTCAGATGGATTTGATAAAATAATAACTTCTATTGCATTAATGGATCTCCAAGGGCTTACAAGTCCAACAAAAACACCATTAATTTTAGTTACATGATTTAAAATAAAAGGATGAGATGGAGGGCTCGTCATGAAAATGTTGAGCCCCCACCTCATTTAAAGTTTCTCCTATATATATTTATATTTATTTATTTACAAGTGTTTACTATGTTCTGAGCAAAATAATTATAATTTCACAAATGTTATATATCACTTTATATTAATGATTATTTTAACAAAAAATAAACCTTAAATTAATACAAAATGAATGCATCTTTTTTCATATTAAAGATATATTTTACAAATGTTCATCTTATATAAATTTAAGTTTTCTTTTTTTTTTGAAAATTTGATCATTTATGATCTATAAAATGATATAATGTAATTCAATAAAAACTTTGCTCAAAGAAATTGCAGATACCAATAGATCTAAGCTAATGAGAAATTGTACATATGTATGTGTGTGTACATACATACATTCATACACATTCATACATATAGACATATAATGCATGCCCGTGTGTCTGTAAATTTTTCTGAGGAGCTCGGAGTTCATTGGGATTGTAACGGACACCATTACTTTTACAAGTATTTTACAATTAATTTTGAGCAAAGTATTTATTGTTTACAAATGTCATATCATATTCTAACTATTAAAGGTCATTTTTACCAAAATCAAACCTTAAAGTAAAACAAAACGATCTATTATAAAAATAGAAAAGATATATGTAAAACGAATAAATTTGCAATCATATTAATACAAGATTTGCTTTTGTCATAATTATAAATATTCTGCTCAAAGTGATCGTAGATGCTTGTAAAAATGAGTGTCCATATTATAAGGTCCCATACATACATGCATGTGGTTAAATAGGAGTTATCCCTATGAGAGAGCCAACTTGACTACCTCTGTTATTTTTTTTATTTTTAAAAGCACGAGGGTTTTCAATTCACTGGATGACATCATGTTCTCTTTCGAGTAAAATTGATATTCCTAAGTCTTACTCCGACCATCTAAAGGGGTAAATATAAACTACTGCGAGACTGATAATATTTGATAAGTTTGATGGCTTTCCGTAGGTTCGAATTCTAGTAATGACTCAGTAATAATTCCTACCAAATGTTCGTTTCGTTGAACTGGTCGTCCATTAAACCGGGACTGATGGCCAACACGTATCAAAAGACGTAGTGAGGATGATAATAATAATATTATTATAGTAATTAATAAATAAGAAATAATAATAGAAAAACGCCGACTGGAATCCAGCCTGTACAGTACAGGGCCTTCCGATCCAAGAGTCAATGTCGAGGGATCCAGAGCGCGCCTCGATGGCAGAGACCGTAAAAAGAACGGAGATCCGGGGCCAGATTCCAGATTCCAGTGGTCCAGCCTCCACGTTTTCGCCGTTCCACCACGGGGGATCCGATCCGATAAAAACGATGATTTCGTCCCGATCCAAATCCACGTCTTAATCGGATTTTGGAGGGTACAGTCGGACTGTACGTCGATCAGATTGTGCAGGACTGGTGGAGTTTCCTGTGGATATGATATAGTTTTGGGTTTTTATCACTTGTGTCTTTTCGAGATATTATAATTTTAGTTATGCTTCTATCTTTTTGGTAATATCAGTTGTGTCCCTCACTTCTTTTTCCGTTATCACTTGTGCCCTTCCGTCAGATTGACCGTCAATAAGTTGATTTAACCATGGTTTTTTCAAACCTTGGTGCAGTTAAGAGGGGTATTATTGTCCAGACTTCTTCTTCATCTTCTCCATCCGTCATTTGTTCTTCTTCCTTTCTCTTCATAATTTCTCTCTTAGTGACACCTCCATGCATCCATCGAATCTCTAAAAATTTTGCATTTTCACGGATATATCACTCATTACGGATCAAACGGTGAATTTTATTGATTTTTTTGATGAATTTTTATGAATTAATTAGTCAAAAATATATCTTAATTTAACATAAACTGAAAGCTCTCCAGTTTTAGCCAGACATGCGGAGGAGGAGGGCGGAAGGGGGGAGGCACGGGGGAGGGGGAGGCGTAGGGGGCGGGGGCGGTGGCGACACGGGGCGGGGGCAGGGGCGGAGGGGAGACCTGGGGCGGGGGTGGGGGCGACACGGGGCGGGGGCGGAGGGGCGACCTGGGGCAGGGGCGGTGGCGACACGGGGCAGGGGCGGAGGCGGAGGGGCAACCTAGGGTGGGGGCAGGGGCGACACGGGGCGGGGACGGAGAGGCGACCTAGGGGCGGGGGCGAGGGTGACACGGGGCGGCGTAGGGGGAGGGGGAGGCACGAGACAGAGGGAGGGGGAGGTGCAGGGGGCGCGGGGTCTAGGGGCACAGGGGAGGGGGGAGGAGGCAGGGGCGAGGGGGCGTGGAGGCGTCGGGGCGGGTCGACGGGGGAAGGGGGAGGCGCGGGGCTGATGAATCTCGGATTCATCACTCTAAGTCTCATTTATTAAGCTCAATTCCCACAAAATCATCAGTATTTCTGCATTTATTCTGCATAATTAGCATTCATGCATGTTTTCATAAGAGTTGCATTTTATCCATAATTTTTGCACAAAGTAAGAAGCCAAAAATCCAAGCCAAAATGACCTGTAATTAGCCTAACTTTTCCTATTTTTAACTCCTTCGTGCTAACTCCGAATGACACAAAACCACTTCCACTGTGTACATATCACTACCAAGAATAAATAAAAAATACAAAAAAATCACTAATCCTGATAAGTGGACCAAAAACCCAAACCCTAGTTTCAGGATTTTCAGACTAAAAGCCCCCTATCTTCCCCATCTAGTGTCCGATTTGATCCTACTCACTTTTGAACTAATGCGCATTCAATTACCTTCAAAAGAAGACCAAGTTCAAGTGAATCGGAGCTCGTATGTGAAAGTTGGGTTTTGGGCCTCTTTTGTACATTGTGTATTTTAGCGGTTTTGACCCGTATTTTATGTACGTATTTTCTTAATTAATAAAAATAAAAAAATAGATTTAGATGTCTTTTATTTATCTTTTATTTCTCCATATTTTTCTGGATTTTTTATCTGATTTAAAATGATAAAAAATAGAAAACCCAAAAATCTAGGTATTCTATGTATATGGGATACCCCAAAAATTCACTTTTTACATTTGATCGATTTTAGCTTTAATGTCTTCATGAAAGTTGTAGATCTCATCAAGACGAGCATTTTTTGTGAAGGAACTTTTTTGATCCGAGATCGTTTACTATTTCTTTTTGATTTTATAAAATCTTTTTCTTCGATTTTTCTTGAGCTGACACATGGCAGCCCCGGGGGCCGCCACGTCTCAGTCATTTTCGGGCTATTTATATATTCATCTTTAAAAAAAATTGGACGCACGTGCGTCGCATGTGCCTCCCAGGCACGTGCTCCGTACGTGCGCCCCCCTCCTTGCACCCCCACTCGCCACGCGTCGCAACGAGGGTCGTCCGATCTCGGCCGATCGGATGGCCCACCCTCATCTCCTACCTCCCGCGCCCCCCTCCGCACCTGCCGCACCTACCCCCCGGTCTTTCCGCCTTCGTCAACCTCCCGCACAGGCCAACTGCCCCTCCGCGGATCTCGCGCGCCAACAACCTCCGCCTTCATCTCACCGGCCAACCACCACCGCATGCACCGCAACTGCCTCCGCGCCTCTCGCGACCCTCCATCACCGACCTCTATCCATCGCAAACCCTATTTAGAGACCTCCGAGCCTTCACCTCCCCCTTATCCGCCGATAGTCTACTGTGAAGACCACCCTCCGGTGGTGACAACCCGGAGTGGCGTCCATTGCGACGAGATCCGGTCGCTCCCGCTACGGCCGTTACAGAAATGCCTTCCAGACATGCTGCTCTGCTCTAATCTTTGTCGAGCCAACACGCCATTATCACTGAACGACAACTCCATCTCCACGGTCAGCTTCGGCCGTCTTGGATCGCCGTCGAGCCCAGTTAGCAACTACGTCGTGCGTCAACCATCATCAACGACGACGCAACGCCTTCTCCATCGACACCATCTCCGACATCTTCATCGACTCCATCTTCGACAACCGCAGTCCGCAACCCCATCTTCAAGGAAGCCAACTCCGCCTCAACGTTTCTTCTCCGACAAACAAGCTCCGCCCAGCACCCCCGTCTCCACCTTCTCCTCCGATAACGCACCAGCACCCATCGAAGCCACCGCATCTTCGCCGACGGCCACCAACGGCGCTCCGACTTCACCACCACCTCCACCGCTATCTCCCCCGGTCGCCAGGGCCGAGACCCCCGCCACGTGCCGTACATGTGGAGGCGGGGGGACGTCAGCCGAACGTCGTCCCCAGGGGTCACGTGCGCTGCACGTGACCCGCTGGGTCATTTACATAAAACCCCCTGGGTTCCTTTGAATTATAGAACAGTCCACCCCAGAGGGCACGTGCCACGTACGTGCCCCTCTGGTTATTTTGCAAGAAAGGCCCCCAAACTCCTGGTAATTTCAATTAGGTCCCTCATGCTTTGTCATTATTTATTTATTTATTGCATCTGTACCCCTGCATTTCTCCTTTATTTTAGACCTTTGTTTTCCATCATTTTATTTATCTAAAAATAACATGATGTTTGTTAATTAATTCTCTATATTTTGGCATATTGTGGGCATTTTTGTGAGTGACGATTAATTGATAAATAATTGTTTTGTGGGAATTTGCATATTTTATCCATTTCTTGCTCTAAAATTCATAATTGATTAACCATTGCTCTAAAAATCCCTGAAAATCATATATTGTAGAGTTAATTTTGTTTGACATTTTGCCCAAAAAGATTTGCATTTGCATGCATATTTTGCCCTGTAAAATCATTTTACATAATTCAGTGTTTAATTTTTAATAGGTATTAGATCTCACATTTTCGAGGTTTAGGATTTTTTTAAGATCAATCACCTTGTGATAGATCTTAAATAATTTTGATCCTTGAAAATAAGTAGGTTTAGTATTTATTATAATTAAACATTGAAATCCATTCTGTTTGCATTTAAAAGTCCATAAAAAATTCATAGTGCATCCAAAAATTCCAAAAAAATTATAGTGCATTCATTTCATCATATTTTGCATTATGGCCAAGTTTCGTATTTTTCAGACATCATTTGATCGAAATTTACATTTTAGTCCCTAAAATAGGCCGAAATTGCATCTCACATCCCTTATTTGCATTAAAAATTCCAAAAATAGACCGCCTCGAAAATCATGCACGAATATTGATAGACATAACTCTAGGTTGTTCCTTTGCCTCCTTGTGATCGACCTTGAGACTTGCCCAAGTAAAATAAACATAAAACCACTTGATTGCATTTGAATAAATATTTGTGGTTATTTCTTGACCGATTCCGATCGCCGCCTACAACGAATCGCAACCCATTATTATTTTCACTCACAAATAAAAACAACTTGTTAAAGCAGCGATAAACGGACCCGTCAGATGGCGCTATTGCCGGGGAGGCAAACAACTTAGTTTTGTGTTTTGACATTTCTTGTTCGGTTTCTTCGCATTCGGGTAGTCTGACCCCCGAATTTTTCACTGTAAATCCTATTTTATTTCCTGTATTTATTTTTCAGCATTTATTTCTTTTATTTTATTTTTGATTATTTTTGAGTCACTCTCTTACATCTTCTCTCTTATTTTTCTTGTGAGGTACCTGGCACACGTGGAGCGGTTTTTCAAGAAACCGACGCATCTTCACCGACATCCGAAGAAGCCGCAATTAATTTAAGATCGAGTCGAGTCGTGAGAGATAGTAGAGTCAAGGTTTTCAATTTCTGCAATTTTATTTCATTGCTCATTTACAGCGGTGTCCGATTGGACTCTCGCATGTGTAAAAAGACTCTGAACTCTTTTCTGTGGTGTGTCGTGACCTGTTTCACTCTCCGGTGAGAGTGGGGCCCGACTTGTGTGGCGAATAGGATAGACCTGCACATACGGCTCTCAGAGCATTTTATATTTTTGATTGTGCTCGTAGGATCTTAGGCCACACTGCACTTTAATTTAGACGTACATTAGATCATTCAACTTAGCCAAATTTAACTCAATTCTTCCCCGCTAATAGAACTTTCTGCTTAGGTGCAGTTTTTCATCGGCTTGCATTCATTTAGAATAATTTTTTAAATTCTGTCTAGCATCCCACATGGAGATTGTGAGGATTCATTGTAAGTCTTCTAACTGAGCATTCATCATAGTTTTCCGCGTGCATCAGCTTTTCCCGAATTTCTCTCTCTTGTTTTATCACATAATTCTAAAGGAAATTGGGATTGGACGGTAGACGTGTATTTGTGCTCATCTAAGTTCTTCAGTGATCACCTAATTAAAATTGGGACTGCTAAATATAGCCGATCTTAAGAACCCATAAAATCATGAATTTTTACGGGAGAGAAAACCCATCATTGTTTGGTTTGCTTGAGCGAGAGAGCGACCCGCACACTAGGATAGAGCCACACTCTAACTCTTTTCAGACTACTATCTTGGGTTAGTCGTTCTCCAGTGAGGATCTCTCCGGTAGCCGGTAAAGCGACCCATGACGTCCTTAACAGATTGAGTTGATCGGGTAGCCAGTAAACGATCCGCAATTCATACTGGCTGGGAAAGATCTAATTTGGGATAGGCCAGTCTCCTGAGAGCATTGGGTTCCTAACAGCTCGCTTTAACTGCTCTGATATATTGCATTATCACCAAACTCTAAAATTGACAAGATAATTGACCGAACCTTCACGGTCTCCACTTTGAGTTGAGTTAGTGAAACAACCCTTGTATTGTGTTTGGATTGTGCGTAGAAAATAGTTCATCAACGAATACCGCACACTTGTGCCTAGATCATGAACCATAAACCTCTTGTTAATCCTTTTGAATCGAGAATGGAAAATTATAGTTCGGACTCCGCGAACCCTTCTCTAACTGCCACAAATATTCCAAGTCACTCTTACTCAGGATCACCTCGGGTTCATGGACACCCTTCCCATGAATCTTCTGCGTATGATTCTCTCAGCTTCCTGAAGGGACGAAACCACACTGTCCCTCCCTCACCAAAGAAGATCAAAGAAAACTCTCACCTCATTGATTTCTCAAATTCTTCCTACTCTTTTAACTCGAACCCCTTCTATTCTGAAGGTGAAGAAGAAATGCCTCCCAAGCCGCCTCCCAGAAAGGAACCAGGAGATGAAGAAGACCCACTACAGATGATTTTTGCAAGACTGGCTGCATCTGAGCAGCAACAACAGTTACTGAGGGAGCAGCTGGAACAGATGAATGCTGGGGAAGAACTGCCAGTAGAAGCCGCATACAACCCTGGACAGTACAGAGTGAGAATTTATTTGCAGCCACCTCAGCCAGAAATAAACTATGAACTGAAGCCACATTTCATAAGTCAATTACCACAGTTCTATGGTAATACGACTGAAGAGCCATATGAATTCTTGCAAGACTTGGAGCTGATATGTTCGAATCTGAGGCACCCACAAGTCAGCCAGGACTACATTCGTCTCACTGCACTACCTTTCGCCTTGAAAGGGAAGGCAGATTACTGGGTGAAAAACTTAGGAGTGACTGTGACCACTTATGAAAGGTTCAAAAACCTATTTTTGAAGAAATTCTACCCATTGAGTCGAACCAACCAAATGAGGACCCGCATCACCAGCTTCTCTCAGATGCCCAATAAACCACTCTGTGAGGCATGGGATAGGTTTAAAGACCTGCTACAGAAATGTCCCTGCCATAATTTGGATAATAACATCCTCGTTCAATCACTCTACTCTGGCCTCAACCATGAGACTCAAGGATTGGTTAGCGCTGCCTGTGGCGAGAATTACACATCACGTGGAGCTGAGTCCGTCTGGAAGATACTGGAGCAGATGGCAGAGACAAACCATTTACAAATTGCTAGTAGAGAATACACTGACTCCTTGAACACCTTTCAAGCCAAAGGAGGAAAGCAAACTGTCGCGGAGATAGCGGAGGATTTGATACCAAACATGAACATCATCACCGATAAATTAACCGTGGTGGATCAAATTTATAAGAGAATGAACGACATCGACAGCAGGATTTCCCAATTTCCAAAGCAGATGGAGGAGCTCACTGAGAAGGTGTCCAAGATGGGGATGCCTATTGCACCTACTATCCCGATCTATCATGTGCATCATGTACAAGAACAGCCAGGAACAGAACAACAGCAATCGTGGGCTTAGGACCAATCCTATGCCCAGCCCTCCCAGCAGCCACCTCCACCGGCCGAGACAGTCAAAAAAGCCCCGCCTCCGATTTTCGAAATAAATGGCATTTGGTACACACAGACACTACCCGACAAGGTAATATGGGGGACCGTCAGCCTTATCAGCGTCCACCCACTTTCTATAATACCGCATTCCCTCCACAGCATACTGCATCTTTCCAGCAGCCGAAGCAGAAGCAGCCCTATAATCGCCAGACCCAACCTCAGCAATACCGTCAGCAATATCAAGCTCCCAGACAATCATCTCAATCGTCTAATCCTCTAGAAGAACCGATCGACATCCAGAGGCAAATGCTTGAAGAGAATCGCAACTTCTAACATGAGCTGCACGATCTATGGGTTGATGTGATTTGCTTGTCCCGTTAGAAGGATGAGCAGACAGCCCCATCAACAACCATTCCCGCCCAAGTCCAAGCTAACCCCAATAGCTTGAACAAATTTTAATCATCTCAACATAATAGCCATGTATACTATTCAGATTTTTCCACATCTGAACATGAGATTCTTTCGTTTGACAATACCAATGCCATGTCACTCAGGAGTGGAAGGATCGTGGTCGTACCTGACCGAGCAAGGGAATCGGACCATGAAGACTCGGAACCGGAGGATGTTTCCGAGGAGGAAGAAGAAGGACGCCTGAAGATCCCAGCGCAAGATACAGGGAAAGCATCTATGGAGTCTGCAGAGGACCTTGAACCTCTAGTTGCTGCAAAAATACCTTTGTCACCTTTTCAGCAACCTGATTTTGATTATTATCAAAAAAACATCTGATTGTAATAAGAACTCCAAGTTTAATAAAGATGCTCTTATTTATGATTCTGGCTCTCTATCTCCTGTCTCAAATGCTTCCATTCCTTTTCTCCCATGCTCTCAAGAAAGGAAAACAAAAGAAAAACATTCAGGATGACCTAATGATGAAAAGATTCTGCCAGCAAAATATCACAGTCAAAGTAACCTTTGATCAGTATGTGGCCAGTAATCCAGCCTTTCAAAACTACTTGAAGGCGAAATGCACCCCCACCAAGACTCATACAAAGAAAACAAGTCAGTTTGTGGAGACTCATATCTTGATAGTTGCCACTACCAAATGTGTCAAAAATCAGCATTTGCCAAGAAAGAAAAGGGATCTGGGTGCCCATTATGTGGAGAGCCACATTGGCGGCATTGCGTTCGCACGCACACTTCTCAACAATGGTTCTTCCATAAATCTTCTACCCTTACCCTTATATTATAGATTGGAGTTAGGCCCTCTCAAGAAATCGTTATCTTTACTCCAATTTGTTGATAAATCCACTAAAAGACCCAAGGGAGAAGTGAAAAATGTTATCATCGTGATCGAGGGTACGGAATACAAAGTGGACTTCACTGTCCTTGATATGGAGACCCCGAACCATTGGAAGGAATCACAAATCATTCTTGGAAGACCATTCCTAAGAACCGCCAAAGCTGTATTCGATTACTGCACCGGAATGATGAAGTTCCGTTCTCCAGGAGGAGAAGTAGACTTGGAGATGAAACAGACAAAGTGACAAAGGCCAGACTCCGAATCCACCACTGAATATGCCGAAACATCAGAATGTAATCTCCTCGGCACTACTGGGTCGTGGGACCAACTGCCATACATACAGATTGAAAGCACATCACTAGGAGAAGAAACAATGCACAGTGCAGTTTGCGAGACATTGCCATACATATCTAGTCACCCAGATTCCTACAGTCTTGATGACACAGAAATCCTTTCGGATTTGTCAGTCGCATCATCTTCGGGACAATCAAGAAATATTGATGACGAGTCGGACGCGGCTCTGGCCGAATTACCCTACTACTTTAGCGACCCGGCTCAACTTTCTTTGGAATTGGTAGCCAGCACATCACAGAGAGATTCACCACCAACCGACACTGAGCCAGGCACAAAAGTCATCCAGCCAGACCTGATCGATGATTCAGAATTACCAGAGCTGAAGCCACTACCTTCCACACTGAAGTATGCATTTCTCAATTGACCCAAAGAAAAATTCCCTGTGATCATTAGCTATCATTAACCGTGGACCAGGAATCCAGACTGCTCGAAGTCCTTGAGCGAAACCAAAAAGCCATAGGTTGGACTGTGTCGGATCTCGTAGGAATAAACCCCGCTCTCTGCTCGCACCAAATTTATGTTGAGGATAATGCAAAGTCTTCCCGTGAATTTCAGAGAAGATTAAACCCCAATCTTCGGGAAGTGGTGAAGAAAGAGATAGAGAAATGGTGCAAAGCAGGATTTATATACCCCATTTCTGACTCCAAGTGGGTGGCTCCCCTTCATGTCGTCCCGAAGAAATCGGGAATCCAGATGGTCACCAACGAGGAGGGGGTAGAGATCGCGACCCGAGTACCTACGTCGTGGCGCGTCTGTGTCGATTACAGGCGCCTGAATGCTGCGACCAAGAAAGATTACTTTCCACTGCCATTTATTGATCAAATCTTGGAGAGACTTGCAGGGAAAACATTCTTCTGTTTTCTTGATGGGTACTTCGACTACAATCAAGTAGCTATCGCTCCCGAGGACCAGGAAAAGACCATGTTCACATGTCCCTTCGGTACCTACACATTCAAGCGCATGCCATTCGGGCTTTGTAATGCCCCAGGCACATTTCAGTGGTGCATGATTGCTGTATTTGCTGAAATGGTTGGTGATTTCCTGGAAGTCTTCATGGACGACTTCTCGGTTCATGGTGATTCATTTGATACATGTTTAGCGCACTTGGACCGAGTCCTCCAGAGATGCAGGGAGGTTAATTTGGTACTCTCTTGGGAGAAAAGTCACTTTATGGTGACTGAGGGTATCGTGTTGGGGCACGTCATCTCCGAAAAGGGAATGGAGGTTGACCCTGCCAAGGTGGATGTGATCAAGAAACTTGAGCCACCAACCAACGTCAAGTCAGTGAGGTCGTTCTTAGGGCATGTTGGATTTTATCGAAGGTTTATCCCAGATTTTTCAAAGATCGCCCGCCCACTGTCTGAGCTCTTAGGAAAAGACACCGAGTTTATTATAAATCACAGGTATCTATAGGCCTTCGAGCTCCTGAAAAAGAAAATATGTGAATCGCCGATATTACAAGCTCCTGACTGGTCTCTTCCCTTCGAGATCATGACTGATTCATTGGATTTTGCTGTCGGAGCAGTACTTGGACAAAGAAGAGATGGAATTCCTTATGCAATCACCTACACGAGCAAAGTGTTGGATCCTGCACAGAGAAATTATGTAGTGACTGAAAAGGAAATGCTCGCGGTTGTTTAGGCCCTTGAAAAATTCAGATCGTACATATTGGGCTCCAAGGTGACAATTTTCAAAAATCACACAACAACTAGATATCTCATTGATAAAAAGGATGCTAAGGCATGACTTTTGAGATGGATCTTGTTAATCCAGGAATTTAATTTGGAGATCAAAGATAAACCTGGAATAAAGAATGTTGTTGCTGATCACCTTTCCCGAATCGAGCAAAATGATTATCCTAACACTGGACCAATTAAAGAGACTTTTCCAGATGAATCAGTTTGCATTATTGATTCAACCTCGTGGTATTCCGACATAGTGAACTATCTTGTCTCCAAGAAGGTTCCCTTTGGTTGGACCAAGAGAATGATTGATCGATTGAAGTCAGATGCTAGAAAATACCATTGGGACGATCCCTTCCTTTTCTATGAAGGACCGGATTGTGTCTGGAGAAGATGTATTCCTCATGAGGAATATTAGAGTGTCCTCACACATTGTCACTTTCTCGAGGCTGGAGGACACCATGCGAGAAAGAGAACCGCGTACAAGGTACTCCAATGTGGATTTTACTGGCAGACCTTATTTCAGGATGCTAATGAATTTGTACGATCATGTCCGATTTGTTAAAGAATGGGAGGGACTGTGGGATATAGAGATGAAATTCCCATGCAACCAATGATTTTCTGTGATGTTTTCGATGCATGGGGGATTGATTTTATGGGTCCCTTTCCCAACAACAATGGATTTGAGTACATCTTGTTAGCGGTTGACTATCTATCAAGATGGGTAGAGGCTATTCCAACCGAAGCCGCAGATAGCAAAATCGTCTGTAAGTTTATCAAGGATAATATCATTGCAAGGTTCGGGATACCAAAAGTGTTGATTTCTGATGGAGGTAGCCACTTCGTGAACAGGGAGATGAGATCTTTGGCTAAGGAGTACAAATTTGAGCATAGAATAGCCAACCCATATCATCCACAATCTAATGGCATGGCAGAGGTTTCTAATAGAGAAGTGAAGGGTATTCTTCAGAAGTTGGTTCGTCCAGATAGGAAGAATTGGTCGAAACTGTTGGACCAAGTTCTATGGGCCTATAGGACAGCCTATAAGACTCCACTCGGTACTTCACCTTTTAAGATGATCTATGGCAAGTCATGCCATCTATCTGCAGAATTGATTCACAAATCAGAATGGGCGATCAAAAAGTTGAATTGGAGTTGTCACCTTGGGAAATTATGTCGAGGTTTAAATATGAATGAGCTAATTGAAATCCAAAATCGGGCATATGACAACATTGTGATTTATACGGACAAGGTCAAGAGATGGCATGATAGACACATTCGAGATAAAACCTTTGTCTCTGGGCAGAAAGTATGGTTGTTTAATGCTCGGTTGAAGATTTTCCATGGGAAACTAAAATCAAAATGGACAGGTCCCTACATTGTCATCGATGTGCATACCAATGGAAGCGTGGATATTGCCGAACTCAAAGAGGATGCACAACCGTTCGCAGTAAACGGACAAATGCTGAAGCCATATATTGAATTACCCAAAGAGCAGACATTCCAAGTTGAGGCCATCTACTTCACGCAGAGCGAGGATATTGAAGATTTATCAGATCATTCCCACCCTCCCTCCCGACCACATCGGCCTCCTTGTACAGCTTCTTCCTCTACTTAGGCCAAGGCCTAAGTATAGGGGGATCGATGCCATCTGTACATACCATCCTTCTCTTTCTCCAGATCACTTCACGTCACTTCCACCCTTCTTCTATACTTAGGCTGACCAGAGCCTAAGTATAGGGGGAACTGACATCCACTTGTATATACTCTCCTCACATCCCAAACCACTTCATTTTTATTTTTCTTTCTTCACTCCCTTACGCTTAGCCCGAGCTATGTCTTCCTTCCGCTTCTTGTGCTCTGAGGACACAACACTCGCTAAGTATAGGGGGGTCTGTGTATATACTTTGTATATATTTTACCCATATCTCGTACTTTCGCGTAAGTCTATATGTATTTACGGGGTGGGTAATTAACTTTTAAAAAAATGTTTTGCTACTAACACTAACCTTGCCGAAAATTTTTTGAAAAAAAATGGCTTCTTATTTCATTTTTTCATTAAAAAAATCAAAAAAAATTTGTGTCTGCATTTCACACACCTGCACTTCATCCAGCATCACATGCATTTACATCTGTGAAAAGTCATTGGGTTCTGAACCGAGTTATGAGTAGAAACCAAGAGTGGTCTTGACTTGACCTTAATCCACCTAATTTTCAGAGGAACTTAACCGAGAAATAGGATTTTAAGAGCTTCGGATCTTTTGACTTAATTCTTTAAGTTCCACATGACAATGTGCAGTGTTTGACTCTTAGTATCTAACCTGGCCTCTTCATTCTGGGTACAACTCTGGAATAGGGAGTTAATTTGTACTCTCGCACTATGCACTTATCTCAACTCAGACGAGATGTTGGAAGACTGTGTGAGTCTCTTTTCTGGTAGCGTGGAAATCTAAAGACCGGAGTACGGGTTGAAATAAAGCTTCGGAAAAGGGATGGACGGCTGGGCACAATTTTTTCTAAGACCCCAAAAAAACGTACGGAACAAAAATATTCTATATCCATAGGGGCACAATAAGATCCAAGCAGAACCACCAAAAATATCAAATACAAAGAAGCAACTACCAAATACAATCTGACCAAAAAGGTCCAAGCTTCAAGAAAGCCTGCAGATCTTGGTAAAGACTCGGCTACACTGGCCATCTTCACAAGGAGAGGTGACTACACTGGCCACCCTCCAGTTCTTTTTCCCTTCTTTTATCTTCTCCCCCAATTCGATTGTGAACACAGCGCGACAGACCTTAGAAGGAAATACCCGACTCCCCGAGGACGAGTTACTGGAGAGGAGAGGAGCATGGTAGTCCGACATTCTGGATGGGAAGAGCTAAAACCCTTCACACACATGAGTCTGTTATTCAATGTTCATAGGGTATACTTTGGGAAGAGGATTGATCTAAGATGACTTCTGAGCCAAAACTGTGACAATGATGGATAAAACTTGTGGGCTGTTGATTTTAAAATTCTAAGTCTCACAGAAGTTCCGCCACACTATTAATCCAAAGGTCAAGTTCAGTTTCATTTTCACCTTTAGCTCATGGTCTTGCTATGGAACCCAATCTCATTTCACTTCATGGCATTTCTTTTTGATGCTCAGGGACGAGCATGGTTTAAGTATAGGGGGATGATGAATCTCGGATTCATCACTCTAAGTCTCATTTATTAAGCTCAATTCCCGCAAAATCATCAGCATTTCTGCATTTATTCTACATAATTAGCATTCATGCATGTTTTCATAAGAGTTGCATTTTATCCATAATTTTTGCACAAAGTAAGAAGCCAAAAATCCAAGCCAAAATGACCTGTAATTAGCCTAATTTCTCCTATTTTTAACTCCTTCGTGCTAATTCCGAATGATACAAAACCACTTCCACTGTGTACATATCACTACCAAGAATAAATAAAAAATACAAAAAAATCATTAACCCTGATAATTGGACCAAAAACCCAAACCCTAGTTTCAGGATTTTTGGACTAAAAGCCCCATATCTTCCCCATCCAGTGTCTGATTTGATCCTACTCACTTTTGAACTAATGCACATTCAATTATCTTCAAAATAAGACCAAGTTCAAGTGAATCGGAGCTTGTATGTGAAAGTTGGGTTTTGGGCCTCTTTTGTACATTGTGTATTTTAGCGGTTTTTGACCCGTATTTTATGTACGTATTTTATTAATTAATAAAAATCCAAAAAATAGATTTATATGTCTTTTATTTATCTTTGATTTCTACATATTTTTCCGGATTTTTTATCTGGTTTAAAAATGATAAAAAAATAAAAAACCCAAAAATCAAGGTATTCTATGTACATGGGATACCCCAAAAGTTCACTTTTTACATTTGACCGATTTTGGCTTTTATGTCTTCATGAAAGTTGTAGATCTCATCGAGACGAGCATTTTTCGTGAAGGAACTTTTTCAATCCGAGGTCGTTTACTATTTTTTTTTTTGATTTTATAAAATCTTTTTCTTCGATTTTTCTGGAGCTGACACGTGGGCCGCCCCTGGGGCCGCCATGTGTCAGTCATTTTCGGGCTATTGATATATTCATTTTTTTTAAAGAAAATTGGACGCACGTGCGTCGCACGTGCCTCCCAGGCACGTGCTCCGCACGTACGCCCCCCTCCTTGCACCCCCACTCGCCACGCGTCGCAACAAGGGACGTCCGATCTTGGCCGATCGGACAGCCAACCCTCATCTCCTACCTCCCGCGCCCCCCTCCGCAACTGCCACACCTACCCCCTGGCCTCTCTGCCTTCGTCAACCTCCTGCACCGGCCAATCGCCCCTCCGCATATCTCACGCGCCAACAACCTCCGCCTTCATCTCACCGGCCACCCACCGCCGCATGCACCGCAACTGCCTCCGCGCCTCTCGTGGCCCTCCATCGCCGATCTCTATCCTTCGCAAACCCTATTTAAAGACCTTCAAGCCTTCACCTCCCCATTATCCGCCGATAGTCTACTGTGAAGACCACCCTCCAGTGGTGACAGCCCAGAGTGGCGTCCATTACGGCGAGATCCGACCGCTCCTGCTACGGCCGTTGCAGAAATGCCTTCCAGACGTGCTGCTCTGCTCCAATCTTTGTCGAGCCAACACACAATTATCACTGAACGACAACTCCATCTCCATGGTCAGCTCCGGCCATCTTCGATCGCCGTCGAGCCCAGTTAGCAACCCCGCCGTGTGTCAACCGTCATCAACGACGACGCAACACCTTCTCCATCGACACCATCTCCGACATCTTCATCGACTCCAACTTCGACAACCGCAGTCCGCAACTCCATCTTCAAGGAAGCCAACTCCGCCTCAACATTTCTTCTCCGACAAACGAGCTCCGCCTAATGCCCCCGTCTCCACCTTCTCCTCCGACAACGCACCAGCACCCATTGAAGCCACCGCATCTTCGCCGACGGCCACCAGCGGCGCTCCGACTTCACCACCACCTCCGCCGCTATCTCCCCCGGTCGCCAGGGTCGAGACCCCCGCCACGTGCCGTGCACGTGGAGGCGGGGGGACATCAGCCGAATGTCATCCCCAAGGGTCACGTGCGCTGCACGTGACCCACTGGGTCATTTACATAACCCCCCCGGGTTCCTCTGAATTATAGAACAGTCCACCCCAGAGGGCACGTGCCACACACGTGCCCCTCTGGTTATTTTGCAAGAAGGCCCCCCAAACTCCTAGTAATTTCAATTAGGACCCCCATGCATTGTCTTTATTTATTTATTTATTGCATCTGTACCCCTGCATTTCTCCTTTATTTTAGACCTCTGTTTTCCATCATTTTATTTATCTAAAAATAGCATGATGTTTGTTAATTAATTCTCTATATTTTGGCATATTGTGGGCATTTTTGTGAATGACGATTAATTAATAATTGTTTTGTGGGAATTTGTATATTTTATCCATTTCTTGCTCTAAAATTCATAAGTGATTAACCATTTCTCTAAAAATCCCTGAAAAATCATATATTGTAGAGTTAATTTTGTTTGACATTTTGCCCAAAAAGATTTGCATTTGCATGCATATTTTGCCCTGTAAAATCATTTTGCATAATTCAGTGTTTAATTTTTAATAGGTATTAGATCTCACATTTTCGATGTTTAGGATTTTTCTGAGATCAATAACCTTGTGATAGATCTTAAATAATTTTGATCCTTGAAAATAAGTAGGTTTAGTATTTATTATAATTAAACATTGAAATCCATTATGTTTGCATTTAAAAATCCATAAAAAATTCATAGTGCATCCAAAATTTCCAAAAAAATTACAGTGCATTCATTTCATCATATTTTGCATTGTGGCCAAGTTTCGTATTTTTCGGACATCATTTTATCGAAATTTACATTTTAGTCCCTAAAATAGGTCGAAATTGCATCTCGCATCCCTTATTTGCATTAAAAATTCCAAAAATAGACCGCCTCGAAAACCGTGCACGAATATTGATAGACATAACTCTAGGTTGTTCCTTTGCCTCCTTGTGATCGACCTTGGGACTTGCCCAAGTAAAATAAACATAAAACCACTTGATTGCATTTGAATAAATATTTGTGGTTATTTCTTGACCAATTCCGATAGCCGCCTACAACGAATCGCAACCCATTATTATTTTCACTCACAAATAAAAACAACTTCTTAAAGCAGCGATAAACAAACCCGTCAGGGGCCTGGGGGCGCTGGAGCGGGGGGAGGAGGCAGGGGCTTAGGGATGAGGAAGATGAAGAGGAGGGAGGAGGAGGAAGATGAACAGTGCATGGACTTTTCAATTCATTTGTTTTCATTAATTTCTGATGTGTCCCTAAATTTAACGCCTGTTTGCATTTGGGATGGACGGAAACTAACCCGAGTGGTACAAGTGATAGAACGACAAAAAGTCAGGGGTACAACTGATATTACCAAAAAGATAGGGGCATGGCTGAAATTACGATATCTCAGAGGGGCACAAGTGATAAAAATCCTATATTTTTTGAGCAACGGTCGAGTTGCTTCCGTTATATTTTTTTGGAAAATAAAAATATGTATTTTTATCACTATATCTCCTCAATATCATTCAAATTTCGTCGGAAATAGAGACTCATATATTCTCCATTCAGAACAGATCGATTACAACAATTCCAAGACTGTTAAAATTGCACATTCTAGATGGAAGACATAAGATTATCTGTTTCTGAAAAATTTGAACGATATAGTAGTGGATACAGTGATGAAAATTGATATTTTTATTTTTTTCAAAAAAATATAAATGAGGGGAAAATGAGGATAGGAACAACCCCATTTTCCCAACGCAAAATTAGTGTTAACGACCAAATTAAGAAACACGCCTTAATAGATACAATTCCACATTTATAGCAACCTCTAGTAGTGCACAAGATCTCTATCTTAATTTTTCCCTAGTCAGCTTGTCCGACCATGTGATTAGGGATGAGCATTGCACTGGTCGGATCCAACTTGTATGTTCGATCTAAACCTGAGTTTGATTGTAGTGGATTAGACTTAAGGTGGTAATTTGATTCACTTAACAATGCATGCTTTCATAAAATAGGATTTCAATCTTCCTCACAATATTGATCTCATCACTGCAAGACGATCTATACTCTTATCTTTGCTCCTTCTATGTGTGCATCAAGCACAAAGGGAGCCCTGGTTTGAAGAGGGGTATTAATGCAAAACCACAAGGTAAGGATGGGCCTCTCTTAGTGATGAAAATGGTCGGATACGGATACGAATATAGGTATAATCATATCCTTATCCATTTTAAAATACGAATACGAATGCAGATACGAATATTTATGAATGTGAAAAATGTGTTATCATATCTGATGACACGAAAATCTATAGGTCGAGAGATAGATAAAACTCACAATGTGTCGTTGTTATCAACCACTCGAATCGGTCAACAAGAAAAATATTTAAACCACTCAAAAAAAGATAAAGCAATCAAACCACAATGTAAGCGGTCTCCGCTATTCTTTTTACCTGGTATAGCGACTAGGGTCGAACACAAGGAGCACGATTTAAAAACTAAGTAGTCAAATTTCGGAAATGATTTTTAGTGGTTTTTGAATTTTTTTATTTTTTTTCAAAACAAGCACAAATGAATAAAAACACACACACACACACAACACTCTATTTGTATTTTTTAGAATATTCAAAAATGTATAGAAAAGTCCAAAGAAAAAATGTTTTTTGTGTTTTATATATTTTAAAATATTTTTGGTAATTTTTTCGTAATTTTCTGATGTTTTGTGATTTTATAAAAATCAAACAATGCAAAACAAGCAAAACAATGCACAACTGAGAGTATTTTGCAACTTAAAAAAAAATTAAGTTCGTGGATATTATTTTTAACAGAAACTACAAAGCAATATCTACAATCAGAAAACTGAAATCACAATTTTTAGATTTTTCTAGAATCTTCTACATTTTTTAAGAATTTTCATTTTTCGTAATTTTTTTTGGTTTTTATAAAGAGTTAATACACAAAAATTGGTCAGAAATTAAAAACACCAAAATACACCTACACTAATTTTTTTTGGAAATTTTAAACAATTTCAAATTTTTATGAATTTTTCAATTTATGACAGACAAAAAGACACTATTTTTTATTTTTTAAATATATCAAACGATAATAAAATGCGATGAAAAATTTATACAAGGTTAACAACCACATAAAGAACATACACCATTTTTTTCAAAAAATTTCGAGCAACAAAAATATTTATTTTATCAAGAACATGCAAAGTTTAAGTCTGCAAATACAAGGACCAGAATGTAGATAACCAAAGTATTTGGAGGGAAAAGTAGCAAAAAGACAATATGAGATTAAAAATGCAATTTACCCAGTAACGTCATGCGGCATACGTGACTTGTTTTGGAATTGGGGGGGGGGGGCTTTTTGCAATTCGAGAAAGCTTCATGGACGGATCCATAATTTTCCAAAAGATATATTTTTTTATTCAAACCCACTCCCTCCCCCTAGGGTTCTGTTCGTCTTTGTTCTCAACAAAGGGAATGGGGGTGAGGGAGCCGCCGCCCACCCCTTCTTCAATGGCGGAAAGGCACACGGTGGCGGGGTCGCACCGCGCTGAGGAGGGGAACAGGAGCAGTACCACACGATCTCGGTGGAGGCAGGTGGCACGCGGTAGACGCGTGGCGGCGACGAGGAGCTCGGTGGCGAGGTCGGTGCGCGACTGCGCGGTAGAAGGGTGGCGCGCGGCGGCAGCGGGCGCTGGGTGCGGTGTTCGCGGTCAAGGCCATGCTTGGAGGTATGGAGGCATGGGCCGACGGCGGCGAGCGTCGTGGACGCGCAGCTGGGCGGAGTCGGGTCAGGCGCGGGGCCGCACAACGCGTGGCGGTGCGCTGCGAGAAGGGGGGCCAGGCGCTGTGGAAGGGGCTCGCGGGTCCACGAGGCTTGCGCACGCGACGAGAGCCGAGGAGCATAGGTCAGCGCAGCACCGCGCGAAGGGCGGGAGGGCGGCGCTTCCGCAGGGGCTTCGGGCGGAGGAGGCGCTCAGGCCGGCGGAGGGAGCTTAGTAGGAGCGGCCGGAGGCGGGGCCACCACCGCAATGGGCTGAAGGTGCGGCTGTGGGGGTTGCACCGCCCACTGGAAGGAGGGCGCGAGTGACAGGAGTCCTCGGCAACCTGCTGATTTTTTTATTATTTTTTTAAAAAAACTATAAACAGGAGTAATAAAAAGTTTTTTTATTTTTTATAATTTTAATTTCCTGCAAAATTAGAGAGGAAAGACAAATAATTTTGTTATTTTTCTTGCAAAAACAAATGTGAGATAAACAGGAAAAGTAATTATATATATTTTTATTTTTTTATTTATTTATGCACAATAATTGAATGTGTGAACGGCTTTGGATCTTGCGAGATGATGGATAAATCCGTGTCTCTGGTCACCGTGCGTGACCGGAGGTGGAAGGTTGCGCGAGGTAGAAAAAGAAATGCAAGGATCGAGATGTGAGATGAAAATCGGAGTCGGGTGACAAATGTGTGGTGAAAATTTTTGAGGTTTTGGATTTAAAAACTAATTAAATGAGATCAAAAACATTAGTCCTACGATTTATCTAAGAGAAAAATGACAAGAAATGAAATATAGATCTCACCTTGGATTTGGACACACCGTGATGGCCTCGACGACGATCGAATCGCTGTCACCGACCGGACCGGAGGCTGGACACCTTTCTGCAACGAGTGGCTCTCGGAGATCGGGTTCCTCTCTCCAAAGATTGATCAAAGAGTGAATGAGGAGGAGGAGCCCATTAAAAAGAGAACAAAAATAAAAATGAAAAGTATCTACAAATTGGGGAAAGTTTTTATTAGTGAAATTAATAAAATAATTTAATCAATAAATTGAATAAATTAATTAATTTCGAAATTCAGAATTAAATTAATTAAATAAATTAAATAAATAATGGAAATCAATTAACCACCATAATGGTGGCCATTAAAGGTAAAGAATCAAATCTAATATACATGGTATGCTATAAAATCAATTAATTCACATAAATCCACTAAATCAAATAATTAAATATGAATTTTGGAATTAAATTAATTAATTAATTAATATTAGATAATTAATTTTTTGGTGATTTTTATTTAAGGAAGTTAGTTGTATACACATATTATACACGTATAATACAACATACATAGGTACAAATAAGGAAATAATTTTTATAAAAGATTTTTTTAATTTTTATTTTTTTAATTTTATTTTTAATAAAAATAATATTTACAATTATATAAATATAAATAAATATGTACAACAAATATTGGTTAAACTGCACAAAACACCCCAGAAAATCGACTTTTTAACCATAACTCCAAAAATTATGAAACGACGATCATTTGAAAGATAATTTAATTTATAGTATAATGGAAGTGAGTTTGATTTGATTTGAGCTCGTATGGAGCCGAAATTGGTATTTCAATGATCGCATTGTGGCTTTATCCGAGGGTGATTAATTACCATATATACATTATTTTACTTTACACTTATTTTTATTATTTACAACACATTTTTATTTACAACTTTTATTTACAAAAATAGTTAGTTTGAGGTCAAAATTATGTGCAAATAAAATATGGTAAGTTTTGTACAAATATACAGAAAAATATTTACAAAATATTTTTGGATTTTTGACAGAAGACCCTATCTCCCCTACTTTATTCCTGGTCGATCAGGTCAAGGCTTGACCTTCTCTCGAGGTTCGGGTCAGTCTATATTTATTGCATAAATACCTCCTTTCTTTTTCTTTTCTTTTTTATTTTTTTATTTATGTACAAAAAGTGTTAAAAATGCAAGGGTAAATTACAATTTGGGTCCCCATCTATGGATTCGATCCCAGAATGGGTCCAATCTTTATATTGTAACGATTCGGTCCCAGGACCATTTAGGAAATGGAAATTTTGGAGTTCATGACGAATATGCCCTTGTTGGGAAGGGAATGAGGGTTGGGTTCCAACTTTTAAACAAGGGCATACTCGTCATTAGCCCCAAAAAAATTCCTTACATTAATGGCCCAGGGACCCGAATCGTTAACTTTAAAGATCGGGACCCATTCTGGGATCGGGCCCATAGATGGGGACCCAAAATGCAATTTTAACAAATGCATGCAAAATGGTAATTTTATGGAATTAGTGGTATTTACAGGTGTTTGACTAAGGAAATGAGGCTAAAATAAAAGAATAAAGACGATGAATCGTGGATTCATCAATATCCTTAAAAATGAATACGAATGTAAAATGAATACAAATCGAATACTAATAATAACAGAAATATTTTATAGATTAACTAAAATACACATATTTAGGATGGTTTAAACATAAAATAGATATACCGGATATTGTAATTCCATAACAATTATATCAACAATAGTGAATGTAATCATAAAATGTTGTTATGCACATTGATAAATAAATCTATAACTATACTTATATTCGAAAATGAATATACGGATACAAATGTGAATATTAGCGAATGTCAAAGTGATATCCATATCCACATCCATTTTAAAACGAATACAAATACGAATGCCAAAATATTTAAAAAACGAATACGATAGCGGATCGGATACGAATATATTCACATTCGTGCTTTCTTTATATCAACTCACAATGACCTCTCTCTCTCTCTCAATAAATTCATGTTCACTTCCCTCTCCATCCTTCTCTCTTCATATAAAAAAATCTTTCTCCCTCCTCATCAAACGGGAAAAAAAGTATACATTCACATGACATCCTACCATCTGGTAACTATATTATAATACAAATAAAATCAAATCATTTTACCGTATTTCCATAAAGTCACGCCATATTAAATCCTTATAACAACAAATAAAATTTCCAAAAACTAAACCAAACAAACAAGTTATCCCTCCAGAATAATTTAACCCAATATCAATTTTACCATACATTCAGAGACACATACCTTGAATTAAAGACGGCATATCGCATACCAAAAATAAGGATAATGTGAATGCTAAGTCACAACATCATTTAATAAGCTATTGTCCACAATAGAAAAAAATAAAATGTCTTTAAGAAGGTGGAAATAAATGTTGAATTGAAATGCCAAATGACATAATCTCATATAACTTGGACTTAGAAACAAAGAAGAAGCTCAACAAACACTCTAGCATGAGAAACGTTTGTGCATTTATAACCTCAAGCATAATACTGCTCTACCACATATTCAAGCATTTGAACCTCGATCTCCTGCACCATCGTTGTTGTCGGATTTTCAAGAACGTAAATGAGTGTTCCAACATACATAGTATATCATTTTAATAATCAGTTGATATCGTATGGGACTGGTCACTTCCCTAGCTTGATGTTAAGAATGCTTTCCTATATGGTGATCTACAGGAGGAAGTCTATATGCATCATTCACCTAGGTTTGCTATTAGGAGGGAATGCCAGAAGATATGCAAACTTCATAAGGCTATTTCATGGCCTTAAGTCGAGTCTGAGAGCATAGTTCCAAAAGTCCTCGAACTTGATAAAGCTGCAGGGCTTCACAAGATCGATTGCATATCACTCACTCTCTGTACACATGATAGAGAGAGGAATTGGTGTCATTCCGATTTTACGTTGATGACATCATTGTTATAGGTTATGGCTTATAGGACATCAACAAGGCTAATGAATCCCTTAGACAATAATTTGTCACCAAGGACTTTGTTGAACAATAAGAGTAATAACAAACTGTAAACTAAAAAATGTTATACTACTACTATATTTATTGCCTACAGTTTTGTTCGAGACTCTAACATATCCTAATCCAATTCATCAAGACTTTTTCAATTTTATATTTATTTTCTTTTAGATATCTGGGATCTATTTTGCAACATGATGGGGAAATTGATGGAGATGTTACTAATAGAATAAATGCAGGCTGGCTAAAGTGGAGAGGAGCCTCCGCTGTTCTCTGTGATAAGAAAATTCCTTTAAAAATTAAAGGAAAGTTCTACAAAGCAGCCGTGAGACCTCCTATGCTTTATGGTTCTGAATGTTGGCCTGTGAACCATAGACATGTGCAGAGAATGGCTGTAGCAGAAATGAAAATGCTAAGATGGATGTGTGGACATACACGTAAAGATCGGATTCGGAATGATGCAATCCGAAAGAAAGTTGGTGTAGCTCCGATCGAGGATAAGATGCGAGAAAACCGCTTAAGATGGTTTGGTCATTTGCAAAAAAGGTCAACTGATGCACCAGTTAGGAGATGCGAGTGTTGGGATGTTGAGCCGGCTAAGAGAGGGCGAGGACGGCCCAAGAAGTGTTGGAAAGAGACTATACGAAGGGATCTTAGTTTTTTGGATATAAGTCCGAGATTGACCCAAGACAGATCTGAATGGAGGCGAAGAATCCATGTAGCCGACCCTACTTAATTGTGGGAAAAGGCTTTGTTGTTGTTGTTGTGATTTCATTGATTAATCACTTGTCACATAAGAAGGGGAACACAGAAAGAGTTCTTACACAACCATATAGAAAATTAATAAAAGAAAATCTCGGTGTAAGAGAGAAAGCATTGCTAGCCTCGAGAAAAAGTAATGCTAAGGAACCCTAGTTTTGTCATCTGAGTATGTTAGAAACTCTTGCTTGTCCAAGGCACACACACATAATATTCCTAAAGTACATATAATCACCATTACCTTGTGAAGTTCCTCGAGGAAGTTGACTAAGTAAATATTCTTCAAAATCAGAAGGTTGTATACCACTCTATAGTATTTATTATTCACACTCTATACACATTATCCATATATTATTTCATATATTTGTTCGTGAGAAAATTATTCATGAGTTATATAACTAATCGGTTTTTTAAGTGTTGTAAATTATGGCATCATTGCCCTAACCAAAATATGCTCCACCGACATCCTTAATCGATTCCTAATACATTGGTTTACTAATTTGCATTTATAATCTCGACTATATCTTTAATGAACCCAACAAGACCATCCTTTTGTTATATTTCAAGAGGATAAAAGAGATGGATGATTAAGGTATTAGTCCTTATATGGTTCATCTCTGCAAATCACCTTTAAGTTTTCAAAGTAAGTTAGAGAAGTGTTTTAGATTCCTTATATTAATACTTTGTATAATGGAATCGCATGTATCAAGCATTAATTCTAGGTTCTCCAAATCAATTAAAAATGCACCATTAAACTTATTTATTGTTCATATTTAGAATACTCAGGTGATCAAATAACTAAAGTAGTCTAGTCAATCATTTAAGTGCGTGTAATATATCAGCCGAGATAAATTTGATTGATTCCATGAGCACTCCATTTTAGGTTTTTTTTTTATTATTGGTCCATCAATTAGTTGAGGTGTAGAGACACCCCGTTAATCAGTCATTTTAAGTGATGTGATCAATCACTTTCGCTTGGTTAACCTTGGGTTTCTTCCAAGTTAATCTAGTCAATCACACTTCACATATCGATTGACTGCTCTAGGGTTTCAAGAAATAGCTCCTTTAATCTGATAATCAATTGTAGGTTATAATCCCCTCGATTTGTTAGTATAAAAATCATTAACAATAACCCTAAAAAATGGCAATTCCTTAATTATTATTGCGATTCTCTGTTGATTCACTCCTTTCCATCGCCATGGTATGCTCAATCAATTTACGAAACTATTCAATCGCTATCCTAGGTTGTAGACATAAAACATCATAATTGGCCTAGTGTGATATGAAACTTCAGCATCTCCTTCAGCGATCTGACATTTTGAACTGATCCATTTGCATGTTATTCAAGCAATTTTAAAATTTATGAGAAAAGACCGACAACGTCTAATCCATGTGAATTATATCAACATGGACTCTCACGTGTAATATGTGATCCCTATGCTAGGAAAAAATCAAGCATTCATTCCCAAAAATCGATCTCTATAATATAACTAGACATGGGATCATATAAAAGGATAATTATTTTTTCAATGGCCAACTTAATTATAGTGCCAACAAGGTTTAGTCTTTGTTTTTTTTCTTGATACTGCTTTTTGGTTTGATTTTATCTTTATTGTTACTGTCCTTCCCTCTTATCTTTATCCTTAGAGGTCATGAAGTTGACCTTTGTCTAAACGTCAATAGCAACCACATGGTTTTGTTTCTTGTGTTCCTCCTATATGACGATGTCACCATCAAATCATCTATATTCCCCTTTATGTGTTTCAGGGTCATACAAAAATCTTCTCATGACTTGGAGAGTTCTTCTATGATTCACATGGCTTGAAAATTCTCTAGAAGTTTCATTTGCCACCTTCTAATCCATGGGATACGAGCAGAAACTCGCGTATAATCATGAAAAAATTCAAGACAATGTATTTCTCTATGCTGAGATCTTCGATATTATACTTCTTGTCAAGTTCTTCCTGCAATCCCTTCGTAGTCTTCATAGTATATGTCAGACAACATTATAGAGCCAACACGATGCAACCATGGCATATATGATCTCATCCATTCTACGTAGATTGCGCCTTATAGCTGCAGGATGAGGGATTTTCCATATGCATCGTGAGACATTCGATTTCAAACATTGAGATCGACTCTATGGTGGTTAACTAGATCTTCTTATGTTGCTTCCGATGCTTGAAATTCTAACTACCAAATTTCTCAGGCATACCGATCATATCTACCCTCAATTTAACATTGTATTTGACATGATTTTCATCATGGTTCTTGTTATCCTCTCCTAGATTGTTATGGCCATAAATAATATGGATAATATAAAATCGTTTTTTAGTTTCACTTGAACCGTTTTAATAGCATTACATGTTGGCAAATAAATTATCATGCATTTCATATTTATATCCTATTGTGAGTATGAGATAAGAATTGATTAATAATTTGGTACAGTATATTAGGGCAAGATCCATATTGGGAATAACAATAAATGAATTGCGGTACGCAAAAAGTAAATAAAAATAGAGAAGAGATCACTAAAGTGATATGAAGGACTGTCTTTAGAGATGATATCGTCTCCATAAATAAGATGCGTAGGGTACTGACTATCCGCTCTCAGGATAGGATGGACACTATCGACATAGCACATAGACGAGACCGCCCTCCAATGTACCTCACATAACAATAGCCGACAGACTGAAGAAGAAAGACTTTGGGCGAGAATGAGAAATGTGCAAATGAAGAAATCATATTTGGGGAAGGGTTTAAGAAGATCTTGTCAATCCTCTGATTTTTTAATCACCCATTTAAATGAGTTTGTTCAGATCTCGAAACAACATATTTGGAGCGTCGGTTCATGTTCCCACAACGATCGGATTTCAAATTAATCCGATAGATTAATTTATTCTATCCACTACATGAAATTCATGATAAAAGTATCGAAATCTGAGTTGCCCCTCCCAACCCAGAGATGGAGTGGAGTGCACGTGCACATGTGGTCCTCCATTTCTTCTCTCTGCTATTGCCACAAGAGCTCGAGGTGTAGACACATATATAAGTCCACAAATTTTTGGAACTAGTTTATGTGATACTAAAACTCCATCCAAGACTCCACCATGTTTCAAATTGAGCATTCTAACTTTCCCTCCAACCAATTTGCTTTTCCACTTGAAACCAATTTTGATTAACAAACGTAATTGAATAAGTTTCTCAAAATTAAAATATAAATACGTTAATTTTAAATACATCATATTGTAGATGTCAAAAGTCAATCAATGTGGGAGATAACATATGAACAAGTTGGTGGAAATTTCTGTCATTTCTTAGTTTTCTTTCGAAATGTGAGGCAAGGATATAACTTTGGCCAAGGTCTTTTTTGTAATGAAAGAGTACAATTAATTAAGTCATTATTGCGAAATGGAAGTAAGATTTCAAATCAATTTTTTCTTTATCTTGAAGATACAATATGCATTATATTTAATTTTGAGGAATTTGTATACCTAGTTGACAAATTCCAAGCGGTAAAGAGTTGACTCTAACCAGCCAACCACACATGACATCCTATGATAGAAAAATAAGGGATAGATAAAACAAAGAGCAATTTAGATTTCTATGTTAATCTCATAAAGTACGAAATCTTAGGTCTTCCATGGGAAACGAAGGGAATGACATGTGTTTTTTGTGATTTCATTCCTTTGTCACTTGTCTTAACAAAAATATCTACATTGGAATCCCTAGGATTCTTCATAAATGCATAATTTAAGACGTTAAGACACAACTGGAATATTAAGTTAGGACAAGTAAGGCAAATGATGGTGGGGTAATGGACACGCAATCAACCACCATAAAAGCATATACGGGAAGATACATATATAATGGTGGTTAGTCATCTTTTATGATCAATCGAGAAGTAAAATCACTCCAATGAACAAGCATAACTCTCTCATTTCACACGCTCTCTTTCTCTCTATGTGTGGACGCGTGGAGGAAATGTCTCGCCTCTTTTATTTATAGGACAAAATACAATCTCATATTGATTGTAGTAGGAAATCTCGACCAATAAATTTTTTAATGAGATGTAGTCAAATTAATCTTTCCATAACCAAATATAACTAAATATCCCTTAAAGATTTTGTACGGAATACAACTCTACTATATAAGTTTGAACTACTAAAAAATCTTAATCTTATTTATTTCGCTCGCGAGTTGAATTCCATTAGGATCTGCATCACCTGATCTGTCCTTATCATTTGCAAGTCTCTCTAACAAGAAGAAAATTTCAGTGCATGTTGCATACACATGATTGCACAACTCAACATTGCACTTTTTGTTGTGGCGCCGCAAATTTCTTATGATGAAAGGGTGTGTCATCATCCTCTAGCTAACAAAAGATCTATCTGACAGTATATGGATCAAAATATGTACAATTACATTCAAAACAACACTCATGAATGTACTCTTTGATCCATAATGGAGAACTTGTATGCTTTTGAAGAAAGTAACAATGGATTTTTTTCTACTTAAGATATTAATGCATTTAAAAATAATTTAACTTAAAAAACCCCTTTTTTCTTGTATTATTTGGATGTACTTGAATTTGATGATTTATTTAAACTTTTCGAAACTAGTACAATTATAGTGCATGCTACTTAAAAATATAAACTACGGAAACAAAAGAAAATTTCGAAACACATTTTTAAAATGTATTTATTTATGTTTTTTTTTGTTTTTTAAGGGTTTAATCGGACCGGACTATACGATACACGTGATCGGGTCGGGCTGGACCAATAGACCCGGCAAGTGGTCCACAAATCGACAAAGAAGCTTTTTTGGGGGTCACCGGTGTTCGTGCGATATAAAAACTGGAGGCGTATTTTTTGATCCTTTCTAAAATGGCATAATTATATAAATAAATAAATGTGAGAAAGGAGGAAAGCCGCCAAATTTCGCGAATGAGTCAAAGCTTTATACGTGTTGACCCTTTTATCGACTTTGCAAATCTGACTTTGTGAATGGAGCCGTCAATTGTTGATGTTCCCATTATTCAATAGCTTTATGTGTTCTTTTTAAGAGCTTTTCCATTGATAATGATATATTACAAAACTCTTTCCTTTACCTTCAAAATATACTTTTCACGTCTTTTATTGCACTTCATGTCGATCAGGTTGGTGAATATGAACAAACACAAGCAGTAATTGCCATAGAAATTTCTCATATAAATGGTACTTAAAGTTCAATAGTTGGAACATTGATAAATACTGAGACACACTCGTATATAGATTATTATTAATAAAAGATGTACAATTCCCAAACTCGGAGGAACGATAGATAAGCATCAAACATAAGAATGTTTCAAATGGGGTATGTCAGCACACCGCGTTTGAAACGAGTATCAATATTTTCAAACTCGTACAAATGTATTCGATAATTGGAGCATCGATTTCATGAGACCTTTTCCCAACAGTCAGGGATACGAGCATGTCCTTCTTGTCGTTGACTACGTGAGTCGCTTGGTTGAAGCTATCCCCACCCGAGCCACAGACAATCGTACAGTTTGTAGGTTTCTGGGAGAGAACGTCATATCGCGGTTCAAAATTTCAAAGATTTTGATATCAGACGGGGTAGCCACTTCATTAACAGAGACGTCAAGAAATTAGCGAATGACTATGGCATAGAGCATTGAGTCATGTCTCCTTATCATCCCCAGACCAATGACGTGGCAGAATTATCAAATAGAGAAATCAAGACGATCCTGCAAAAGCTTGTGAAGCCAGATTGAAAGAACTGATCCCAACTCTTGGACTCTGTCCTTTGGGCGTACAAAACCGCTTACAAGTCTCCCTTGTGCATGTTGTCCTACCGTCTTGTGTATGGAAAGCCATGCCATCTTCCCGTGGAACTGATCCACAAATCATTATGGGCAATTGATATCTGCAACTTAGAGTTACAAAAAGGTGGTCAGAAAAGAAAAGAGGATCTGAACAAGCTCATGAAATTCCAACACTATGCATATGAACTTTTCATCTATTAGATAGATAGTTACACGTGACTAATCATATATCCTACGGATTTCATGTACCCAATAGGTATCCACATATCGAATACAAATAAATATAGAACTAACCACTGTATTTTTGTAAACATATAATAAAATTAAGTTATACATAATCTTCACACATATATCCAACATAAAGTCAATCCTAAACTAATTCCTGGGCGTGAATGTTTGAGAACACTGGAGATATATAGTAGATGGAAATATTGAAGATAGCAACATGTTGGAGCGTACTTCATGGGAAACATACAATGTGTAGAGTCTCTCTAAGGTGTCAAACATATGCAATACATGTGTAGAGAATATTGTGGAATTATATTGATTGGATGATTTTCTTATAAAACTAGATGAAAGACAGTTGTCGGTGGACTTTCCTCAATGTTTCAAGAAGACTGTCATCGTAGAGGAATCATCCCAGTAATTATTCTTGGACGGTTTATTTGTGAAAATATATGTTTATTAAGAATTACACATAAAATCTAATCAAGTAATAAGATTGATGAACCTTATTTGGTCACCTCAAGAAGAATTGTTCACCAAATGAAGGTAGATCGGGTTTTTTTTTTCATTCTTGGAGAAGTACATATCTACATGGATCTTCGCTCATAATGATCCCAAACAATAGTATTATTGGAGTTGATACTTGATACTCATATAACTTTAAATATAAGAAGTCGAGTAAGCGAATTGACACGAGTGGAGAGAAAAAAATATTGAAATTATTATTTTTAGAATAATCGTCGACATTTCAAGAAGGTTGTCATTGTAAATTAACAATGTCGATGGCTCTCTGCGAAGCCACTGACGACGATTCAAAATAGAATCGATGGTCCAAAAACTGCCATAAGTTACTAAGTGGCCAGTGATTCCACCAAATATATCATGGAGATGTTTTCTTCACATATTATTTTTTTAATGACCATGACGATTACAAACTGTCGACAATTGATAAAACCATATGTTCGAACTTTTTTAAACTGTTGTGGATAACAGTAGCTACTGTTGACTACTAAGATTTTTTTTCTTGACAGGAACATCGATGATCCGATTAGTAAACTAGCCATAATACATCAGAACCTATGACATATTTCGTATTTATAATGACATGTCAGTTGATATCTTTTTAAAGCAGATGTATTTATGTCGTCAAGTACGTGTTAGTATCGGTCGTTCTTGAACCGTCGAGAAAAACCCGTGAAATAAACCCACCACACGCTCCCTCCCGTCTCCTTTCAGCACACTTTCCGCCTCCTCTTGAACCTCCAACTCGTCTGCTCCTCTCCCGATGTTCCTCCATGGCATGCTCTTTACTACACTTTGTCGGTGCTTTCACTGCAAAAAAATTGAGTTATAGTGACGGTTTTTTCAAAATCCGTCGCTAAATTAGCCGTTGTTAAATTTATAACGACGATATTATTCGTTGCGAAATGATTTTTCGTACTCGAATTTAGCGACGAAAATCATATATGTCGTTATATCATTAGCAACGGTCCACATAGGGACGCTTATTCATTGCTATTTTTCAAAATTCTAATTAATCGTCACTAAATTTTGAACTAAAAAAATAGCGACGATTAGTTGATATTTTGAAAAATAGCAACGGATAAGCGTTGCTATGTTGACCGTTGTTAATGATATAACGACAGATATGATATTCGTTGCTAATTTTGAGTACGAAAACTCATTTCGCAACAAATAATATCGTCATTATATATTTAACAACGGCTAATTTAGTGGCGGATTTTTTTAAAAACCGTCACTATAGCTCAATTTTGTTGCAGTGTTTTATGTCCGTATATGATGTCAACGTCATATGATTACGGATATCAAAGTGATATATGTATCCGTGTTCATTATATAATAGATTGATTTCATATGCATAAAATATACAGAAAGTGGATCATATGCCTATATATCCATATTCTTTTTTAGATTAAAATTGATATAATGGATATCCAAATAAACAGATATACTAAATATATATATTTATTTATTTTGTAACCATTACAGTAAGCATGGTTATAAAAAGATCTATATTTATATGAGTTTATTACATTGTAAATATGCATATGGGTATATATGGGTAGAGTGAAAATATGCATATTTATGCATGATTTTGCATATTGATAAACAAAAGTTGCCGGACTGGACTTTAAAAAAAGCACGCATGAAGTTTTTTTTTTATATTTTTTTAATAGTAAGCTCAGTAATTTCTGAGGTCCAAATGCCTCTTTGGAATTCGAACCCGGGTCCTTTCAAGTATATGTACACTGCATTACCCTCCGATCATTGAACTCATGTGGATCAAGTCCGTACTAGCTGACCTTCACATCAAATCCAAAGACACTATGGAACTAAGATGTGACAATCAAGCAGCAATGTATATTGCAAACAACCCTGTGTTTCATGAACGAACAAAACATGTGGAAATCGATTGTCACTATACAAGAGATCTCATACAAAAAGGGCTATTACGTACACAAGGCGTTTTATCTACTGAGCAAGCTGCAGATATATTCACAAAGCCGCTAGCACGAGCCCAATTCGAGAAATGTTGTAACAAGCTGAGCATGTATGATCTATATGCTCCAGCTTGAAGGGGAGAGTAGAAGAGTGTGAGCTGTAAAGGGTATTTTGGGTATTAGCCCTAATGTCTGCCTCCTTTGTAAAACCCTAACCCTAATCCTCTGGTTATATAAAGAGGGTTAGGGAGCCTAATAGAGACACAGAAAATCCTAATCCCAACTTCAACAATGAGAGAAAGCTATGGCCCAAGCCCTAGATCGCTCTCAGCGGCAGACAAAGAACTTTTTTCCTTTTTTTTCAAAAAGTTAAAATCAAACTGACAATCTTTATATATAATTCGTGCATGTAGTTATGTTATTTTATTTTAGCCAGTTTGGTAATTATGAGTTGGGTTGGAGAAACATTACTTCAAAGTGTTGGTAAGGTGTTCAGACGGTAATATGATGTGATAGGATATTGTTGGATTTTTATCACTTGATTCCTTAACTTCTTCACATCGGTTAGACCTCTCACTTTTTTTGTAATATCAGTTGTGTCCTTGATTTCTTATAAAATTTATATATTTGTCCTTTTGTCATGGTAAAATATGATGCTATAAAAGGGTAGAACCGTGAATTTTGTAAGAATACAAAGGTATAACTGATATTATAAAAATGAGAGGAGTATAACTGATATTGTAGAAGTTAAGAAAGGCATAAGTAGTAAAAATCGTATGGTGTTTATATATATTAGAATATGTTGATGTCAATTTTTTTGCTTTTAAAGTCGTTGGTAATGTTATAGTAAAAAAAGCATGGGACCGGCAACATCAATCCTAACCCAAGTATGTAGGGGTGGAAATGGGAGTAATCCGGTCCCAAACGAGGCTTACATCTCGGTATCGGTAATCAAACATTGAGTCATGCATGCTTTATCATCAAGCTAGTAAAATAGGATTTTTTTATTTTCTTTTCCTCAACCCCGAATCCAACATCTCCCAACCTGTTTTTTTCTTCTTCTTGATATGTTTTTATCTATTCTTGAGTAGCTACTCTCAGTTAAAACAAAAATGATCTACGGCAATGAATAATATGATCTACGGCAATGAGTAATTTGATATTATCTTAATATTTTTTAATGTGAAATATATAATGGGGGACTTTTATAGCTTCAAAGTTATTTTTTGTTCTTGCCGTTTATAAGGAATGTCATATACGTTGTTTAAGTTTAATATAACAATGATTCTCCATTTACGTTTTCACTAAAAAGTTTGCAATAATAGTTTCTATTTTAGCGACAATTAAAAGAAAAAGTCAAATATTATGGATATATGGGTGATTTCATATGCATGCCTACATGTGATCCGAACTTGACCCTAACTTTAATCCTAGTCACACAACATTAATATGCCTATGGGGTAGCAGTTCATTCTAGTCCGAGCATATTCACGAGAATATAAAAGAGAGAGAGGGGGGGGGGTGAGAGGGAGAGAGAGAGAGAGAGAGAGAGAGAGAGTCTAATGTACGTAAGTGGAGTTGGCATAATACTAAATCCCTATTATGCAATTGTGCGTGATACTTTTTCTAATCATTGTTCTTCTTATGTGTCATTGATTGGATCCATTTCCAACAAACAGAGGATAGATTATTCATTGACATCAAAATATTTTTGATTGAAATGTAAGTAATTTTTTACATTTTCATTAAAAGTTTTTAGCTAGCTAACCATTACTTATAAATATGAACTGTAAAGAAAACATGATGTAGAAAAAAAATCAAACAAGCACAAAGAATCGAGACACAAGATTTACGTGAAAACCCTCCGGATCGGAAGGAAAAATCACATGGTAAACAATCCATGTTGCTCACAGCAACCAGGGCCTTTCTCTCTTTATTTTTTATCAACTTAAAATAAAAGTTGGGGTAAGCTACATATAAGTTTCTAAGTGGGTAAATGGATCCTCACCAATGATCCATTTAACCATATACAAGCAACTCCACTTCCCCTCAAGTTGGACATAGAGATTGTACATGCCCAACTTGTCCACATTCTTCTCAAAACTAGTCGTGGGACGTCACTTGGTGAAAACATCAGCCACTTGATCTTTAGTTTTTATGTATGGTAGAATAACCTCCTTAGAGTCAAATCTTTCTCTGATAAAGTGACGATCGATCTCCACATGCTTGGTTCTATCATATAGGACAGGATTGTTGGATAAATTTATAGCAGCCTTGTTGTCACAGAACAACTTCATAGGCAGCTCGAAAATTATTCTAATATCTTTCAAAATAGTTTTGACCCATATCATCTCAGCAACACCCATGGCAACAGCTCTGTATTCAGCTTCAACACTGGACCTGCACAAACTGATTGTTGTTTGCTTCTCCAAATCGCCAAGTTGCCACCCAGAAATACACAGTAGGCAGTTGTAGATCTCTTTGTATCGGTACATCCGGCCCAATCCGTATTTGTGTATCCTTCGACTTCAATTTTTTTATCCTTAGTAAAGATAAGTCCTTTTCCAGGGTCCTTTTTCACGTAACAGAGGATACACTCTACCGCTTTCATGTGAATATCAGTTGGTGCATGCATGAATTGATCACCACATTGATAACATAAGTAATGGCGGGCCTGGTAAGTGTAAGATAAATCAACTTACCCACAAGTATCTGGTACCGAATCTTGAAGCTTTCATCAAGTTGCTTCCCATCTTTGATGCTCAACTTATGACTCCCCTCAATAGGTTTAGGGGCAGGTTTACATCCCAACTTTTCAGTTTCCTTCAACAGATATAGAGCATGTTTTCTTTGACAAAGAACAAGACCTTCATTCGACCTTGCCAATTCAATACCCAGAAAATATTCCAGGTTTCCAAGATCCTTTAAGTCAAAAACTACAGCAAGCTCTCTTTTTAGATGAGTTATCTCCTCTTCATCATCTCCTGTGATAATTATATCATCAACGTAAATAAGAAGAAGAGTTGTTCTATTTTCACTCCTCTTGACAAAGAGAGTGTAATCACCATTGCCCTGATGATAGCTCAATCTAATCATCACCACTCTAAGCTTCTCAAACCAGGCTGTAGGAGACTGTTTCAGTCCATATAATGCTTTCTTCAATTTACAACATTTTCCTGTCTTCTCTTGGCCAGGTGGCAAGTGCATATACACATCTTCCAACAGATCTCCATTCAAGAAGGCATTCTTAACATCCATTTGATGAAGCTTCTATTTCTTGATAACGACAAGAGAAAGCACAATCAGTACTGTATTCTTAACATTCATGTGATGAAGCTGCCATATTTTTGACTAAAACCCCTTGCAACAAGTCTGGTCTTGTATCTTTCTATTTGACCATTTGGTTTGTATTTTATGTTATATACTTACTTTGAACCAACCAAATGCATACCATCTAGAATATCTACAATGTCCCATGTACAATTTCTTTCAAGGACCTCCATCTCCCCATGCATAGCTTGAACCCATCTAGGATCTGAACCAGCTTCAGCAACATTCTTGGGAATCACAAAGGTGGAAAGTGAAGAAATAAAGCACTTATAATTTTTGTTAAGTTTAGAGTAACCAACATATCAGTCAATTGGGTATCTTGTACATTTAGCATATCTCGAAGGAGGCTTTTTCTCCCTTCACCCTCGTCTCTGTGCGATTGAGCCTTCTACAAAAATGATCAACTCATCCTCACATGCATCTTTACTAATGTCATTAACCACCTCTTCCTGAACACTTTCAAGATTAGATCCTGAAGCACCAATGATAGTAGATGAACTTTGATCTTGTATAGTTTCAACATGGTTGGGGTTGGCCTCTCTTTGCAAGGTTTGCGCCATATTTTCTTGCTGATAATTCTTTCTATAAGTTTTTTCATGTCAATGAGGAGAACGAGACTTCCACCCCTTTATTTTTACATCAGTTTGGTCGGAGTTACCCATAAAACTTATAAAGTCATCACACACATCCAAGATAAGAACATTTTGAACATTTCCTTCATCATTACTTCCATTCTCCCTTTGAATGGAATGCTCAGGAAAGTAAGATTCATGCTCACTAAAGGTGACATCTTTAGTCACATACATTTTCCCATCTTTAGGATGGAAGCATTTATACCTTTTCTGAGTTTGAGAGTATCACAAAAAATACCTTTGATTGCATGTGGATCAAGCTTCTTTGCATCAGGTGCGGAATTATGAAAATAAGAAATACAACCAAAAGTATTTGGAGGAAGAGCAAACGGCTTGCTCTCGAGTTGAATGATAGAAAAGGGATTGCAATGTTCAACATCCGTGATGGCATCCTGTTTATAAGGAAGGCACTTGTGAGAACAGCTTCTCCCCAGAATCTTCTGAGGAGTTTTTTTTTTGAAATAAAAGTGCCCTACTAACTTCAAGTAGGTGTCTGTTCTTTCGCTCTGTTACACCGTTCTGTTGCGGAGTATAGCTACAAAAAGTCTCGTGAAGAGTTCCTTTAGCAGTAAATAATTCTTGCAATTCCTTAGATAAATATTCACGAGCATTATCATACCAAAAATGATTTATCACTTTCCCATACTGCGTCTCAACAAGGTTAAAAAACTTTTTCACAATACTGACAACTTCTCTACGATCAAAAAGTAAATAAACAAATGTGCTTCTGGAGTAATCATCAATAAATGTAATGAAGTACTTATAGCCATTAAGAGTAGCAACATTAGAGTGGGCCCAAACATCAGAGTGAATCAGCTCAAAAATTTCACTTGTTCTACTCTCAGAAACAGGATAAGTTGCACGAGTGTGCTTTGCCTTTAAACAAACATGACACAATAAGTCTGTAGAATTCAGTTGTTCCAATAATACAAGAAACAATCCTTTAAGATAACTAAGTGGAAGATGGATGAGACACTCGTGCCATTGCAAGACCAAACTAAGACAATCCTTCTTGTTTTCTTTCCATGAATTGTAGTTGTTAATGCTTCTGCCAATTTAATGGGTAGACGATACAAACCTCTAGAAACAACACCAATCCTAATTCTCTTCCCTATTACAAAGTCTTGCAACATACAACAATCAGAAGAAAAAATTATTTCACAGTTCAGTTCTTTTGTTATCTTGCTAACAGAAAGGAGATTTAGAGGCATATCAAGAACATGAAGCGCATTGTGGAAAGCAAATTTGTCAATGAGGGATACACTTCCTTTTCCTGCCACTACAACATAAGATCCATCATCAAGGGCAACATCTTCTTTGTCTGATGCCAACTTATAAGCACTAAAGAGTTTGGGATCACCTGTCATATGGCCAGTGGCACCATTATCAATAATAAACTCTTTGTTCTCATAAATATTCAAATCATGATATTTCTTTTGAGCGGCAGCAATAAAGGCATTATTGGAGTCATTTACAATAATCTCTACTCGGTCACTTATTTCTATATTCTTTATTGATCTCATATTTATTTGTTGAACGAACATGCTCTCAAGCCTTTCAGCAGACACTTGGTGTGCATCTCCATCAACAAGCTTTGTGCTTAGAGATATTTTGTCGAACACCTGAAGTGCAACAACAATTTTTGTTCTCTGAGGTAATATTAAAAACACCTTGTGAGCATAAATTTATATCTTCATCTCCTGTGAAATAAAGGGGCAAAAAACACCCCAACAACACTCAAGGGCTTAGCCCACACCACAATTGCTCTCCCGCAACAGGAAACGTACCTCACATCACCAATGAAGCCCAAATTCCTCTTGGGATGCCAAAAAATATCATAGTAGCAGCAACTAATAACAAACTGGACACCAAGAAATGAAATTCAAACCGTCAAAACTGTAGCAGCAGTAGCCCACCAATCTCAAAAACGTGCAAGGGCTCCGTTCAAGGGCAAAGAACCCAACGCCAATCTTGAATAGACCCATAAATCAAGACTTCAATGCAACGCCTCAACAAAGCTCTGATACCATGTATAAAAAAATCAAACAAGCACCAAGAATCGAGACACAAAATTTACATGGAAACCCTTCGGATTGGAAGGAAAAACCATGGGGTAAACAATCCCTGTTGCTCACAGCAACCAGGGCCTTTCTCTCTTTGTTTGTTATCAACTTGAAACAAAAGGTGGGGTGAGTTGCATATAAGTTTATAAGTGAGTAAATGGATCCTCACCCATGATCTATTTAACCATATACAAGCAACTCAACACATGATACCAAAAAATCCAAAAAAACAAGTGATCAACAGAAATGTGTATTGGAGTCTTGAATTATGAATTGAGACCATTCGAAGTCGATTTCCCGTTGTTGATTGCTCTGTTTCCACAATCTCCAAACCACAATTACAGGCACTATCCTCAACGAGCAACCTTGATCTTAGTCAAGAGCATGAATACCTTTAATCCATGAGACGATGTCATCGGGTACAAGAAAAGCCAATTAGAAATACACAACCCATCCAAGAACTCCTTCTACATAGAGATTGAATAAGCATACTGAGATAATTAGTGGTTCTTAGAGTCATCATTGATAGCACAAGGATTGCAGGCATGACTTAAGACTAGTCCCAACTTTACAAGTTGGTATCATATTCGGAGCCTATTCAAGATAGAATAGTAAATGCAACAGATGTGCTTTGGAGCCTCTTTCATGCACAAAACTTCATTCATTAGGAGACTTCCAGAGCTCATATCCAAATCAAATCATCAGTCATTTGATAATCGGAAAAAAAAATTAAGGGTCGTATTAATCACAAGGCGGATCAATAGTCGATGCGTTAATCGTCCCATAAATCATGATTAATCAACAATTAACCCACAACCAAAATAAATCAATTAATGCCAAAATGCGAGTTAAAATTTATTGTCTCTACCCTAAAGTGCATAGCAGGCAAGCATGTAGAGGTCGAACCACAGAGATCAAAATGGTAGCCTATGGTTATCCATGTACAACCAAGTCATTGGTTTGTATAACTCTTTTTGTGGGTTTTTTAATTTTATATTTTTTAATTTTATTTTTAATTTCTTAATGTTATACTTTGATTTTTAATTTTGTGATTTTGTATTTTTTATATTTTATATTTTTTATATTTTCTTTTTGATTTAAATATAATGTATATATGGATGTATATGGATACTATAACGATAAAACATGTAAAAATATTCAAAATATAGAAAATAAAGTATTTTTGTTGTTTTATATTTTTTCTCTTTTTTGTCATTTTCTGGAATTTTTGCTAATTTTTATGTATTTTTCAGGTCAAAATTATCCCAAATATAGGACTAATAAATAAACCAACATTGATTTGGGTTTTAAAAATAATAAATGAGTAACAAAATTACCTAAATCAATTTTAATATATAAATAAAAATATTTAGAAAATTATAAAATAGAAAAACATATTTTTGGTATTTTGTAGGATTTTTATTTTTTTGTTGGATTTTAGAGCTTTCTGATTTTTTAATGTTCTTTTTCTTATTTTTTGGGGTTTTTGTTTTCTAGACTCAATAAATATCAAAATATACCATACATTTTTTTTGGATTTTTTCAAAAAGTTTTATTGTTTTTTGATATTTTCTAAATTAGACATGGAATATTTAGGCTTTTTTAATTTTAATAAATAGATAAAATGCAAAAATGCCAATTAAAAATATGAACGTGAATCTACAAGTCCTAAAGCATTTATCCCTATTTTTGTGATTTTTTGGAGCACTATAGGTACTTTTAATAATTAGAAAAAAATATACAAAAATACATGTCCTGGTAGGGGCATTTTTGCAAATAAAGTAAAGTCCAGGGGTGTATGTGTAAAAATGCCAGAAATATAGAATGTTTATTTGAATTTTAAAGACTAATTTTTAATTACAAAAACCATCAGGGCATATGTGCAATTTGACCAACACGTGGGACTGCACGTGACTCATACAGACAAGGACCAAAATGCAAATACATGAAAGCTCAAGGACATGTTTGCAATTTTTACAAAAAAACTATAACGTGAAATTAAATTTATTGGACTAAACGTTAATTTACAAAACTGTCAGGGGTATCGCTGCAATTTTGCCACCTCATGTGGGGCGACAGGTGAGGTGACATGGAATGGACCTAAACGCAATTAAAGTAAATACAGGGTCCTCGATGCAAAATTTCCACTTATTTTATAACGTTGCATTTTATTTACAGTACTAAATAATAAAATACAAAAAAGCAGGGCTAAGATGTGTAAATTACCCCATAATAGGCGTGAACAGACGATTGGATGATGTTCATTAATACGCGTGTCGTTCATCCGACGGCTGATGACGATTCGTCGATGAGCGGTGGAGTATAGATCCATGGAGAGGATCTGACGGTCGCAACGCTCCATCAGACGGCATCTGTAGCATCTGGAGGCCTTATCTTCATCCAACAACGGAGAAGCGCGGTCCAGGAATAGGAAGAACACTCACATGGGTGAGGTTCTTCTAGCGAAATCTCCCTCCTCTGGCGTCCATTTGAACTCCGAGATGGCCCCAAACACTCCTGGCGAGGTGCTCTACATGCTGGAGGCATCGGAATGGCCGGAGGTTCACTGGGGCTCCTCTGCGAGGTCGGGGAAGACGAGGAGTCCCATGTATCTCCGGCGGGTTTTGAACGTGGCTCCTGGCGCTTCGTAACGCACCTAATCTGCACAGGAATGAACTACGGCTCGAGGGGCTTCTCCTCGACCGAACTTGAAGCTAGATACGTAGGAAAAAGGGTGGACGGAAAAGACTTCGGTGACGCGGCGGAGGAGACCCTTGATTTGCAGAACGTAGACGGTCCTAGTGGATTGGATGCACGTGGAGCGATCGGAAGGCACGAAGGATTGATGTGAAGGCGAAAAGAGAAGCAGAGATGGTCCGAGTGTGCGCGGAGGAGTTTGCTGGAGCTCGACTCCAGCGAAATATGAGCTTGAGTGATTAACCTAATCTAGCCATCTAGGAATTAAACTAACTATTGGAAATGTAAACTAAGATCACAGTGAAGCAAAATAAATAAGAAAAACGCAGCTCTTATGCCTGGGGGACGCCCAGGGAGCAGGGTCGTCGGCTTGGCGGTCGTGGGTGCACCCCAACCTACTGGAGCTTCACCAAAGCGCGCACCTCCTCCTCCTGTCACGAGGAGACGTTTGGGATTCAAGGCGAGGGCTTCTAGGGCTCTAATGGTGACCAAATTTGGAAGAGGAGGCGAAGGGAATTATTTATAAACTTTGCTAAGCACCTTATTGACCGTCCTAGATCGATGAATCAGGGTTATGTACATATTATACAATGATCTGGCGTGGATCATGGATGATTCATGATGATTTTCTCTGGAGGAAGCGGGGTCGATTGATCGATAGATCAACCGGGAAAAGGGTGGAAGTTGAGGGAGTAGACAGTTCTGACATGCCAGGTCATCTGAAGGGATAGTTGACCAGAGGTCAAAGGTCCTCGGCCTGCCATTGGTCCACGTAAACCCGCTACAGGACAAAAGAGCGGATTTATTTGAAATTAATTATTTAAAAATAGTAAATGATTTTATTGATTTTTGTATACAAAATAAAAATATTTATTATTTTATGTAGTATTTTATTATGATTTTTATTTGTTTTTTTGATGTATTTTATTACAAGTTTATTTTTAATGGCTTATTTATAGGTATAATTACCTATATTTTGTACATTTTTATTTTTGTTTGTATGTTTATTTTATTATTTTATTTATTTATAGCTTATTTTTATGAGTATAAATGTATTTTTATATTATTTTTATGATATTATTTGTATACTTAAATAAATAGATGTGTATATTATATAGGTATGTTTATAGGTATTTTACCTATGTTTTATAAACATTTTTTTATTTTAATGTATTTTATTGAGTTTTATTTTAGTTTTGTATTTTTAATAGAATATGAATAATATTTACAATATTATAAAAATATAAAGAATAAAGGAATAACAGAATAAAATTCCCTTTTATTTATATACATATAATACATAGGTATTATGTCTATGTATTTACATAAACTTATTTTATTTTCCTTTTTCTTTTAGGTTTGATTCTAGTTTTAATATGCACATGCCTTATGAATAATATTTACAAAATTATAAAAATAAGAGTTTGTGAAAGTAATAAGGAATGAATAAAATGAATATTTTAATCAATAGAATGTACAATAGAGGTCAAAAATCTAACTTTCACATAGTAACTCCAAAAAATATAAAACCACCATCATTAAATAGCTTATGAAAAGTTGTATACAATTAGAGTGATTTTTTATGTTTTGATCTTTTATTTGAAAGATACGGGCCTGTGAAGTTTGGTTTCTGGCTTTTTATTATGGGTACAAAATGAACGCTATATATTATTTTGGTACAAACTTAATTTTTTATTTTTATTTGCATTATTATCTACAACTTTCATGTACAAAGTTTCTTTATTTGATGAATAAATGATAAAGAATAAAATTGGTGTCAAAAGTCAATAAAAGAATGAATAAATAAATAACATTTTTATTGTAGCGTGGTCCTTATCTCTCCTACTTTATTCCTTGTCGACCAACTCAGTTCTTGACTTGGTCTCAAGGTTTAGGATCATAAAATATTTTCAATATTTTATTCCCTTTTCTTTTCTTCTCTTTATTCCATAATTTTGACATTAAAAGCCTTATTTTATGTTCAATAAATGCAATAAATAATGGATGCTATTTTATCCAAATTAATGTCATTTATATGCATTAGCTAGGGTTTTTAAGGCCAAAATGATAGAATAAAGGTGATGAAATGGAGATTCATCACAAGTCGACTTGAAGGAGAACCCAAACTTGCCCGGAAGCAAAACTAGAGCAATAATAGTCTGTCCAAAATCATTTCGCACTTTTCCTCTATACCTCGGCATGTATCGTAAATCTGGTGAAGCCGTAGTAAATTTAGCGGCATTCAAAAATAATTTCTATCACCAATATATTCTGTAATGATATAATTTGCCTGAAATACCATCCTTCGAGAATAGCAACTAGATTGAACATATTCTCATAGCTTGCTTAATGGTCTCTATAGAGCAATTGCTCAACTTTCCGTTTTGTTTAGGGAGACAGATGACATCCCAAATGATGTTGTGCATGTAGTGGTCCCATAGAAAATCCGTACACAGCCCACTTATTCGTGTCAAGCCCGCCTAACATATCAAGGTGGTAGATGTTCAATATTAAGCAATTGAAGGCATCTAGCAAATGAAAGAAGTTAAAATTTTCATCCACAAAGCAAAGTCCTTATATTATCTACCAAGTTTCTCAAAGAAGCATATCTCCTGATCATATCAACGAGGTTAGATACCTTGATACAAGGTAGGAAAGAAAACCCCAACTATACGTATAGTTAAATTCATGCGAAAATGTTCTCCACGGATTTGCGATCAGAAAACCTTGCTTTTGCCTTCATTGATGATAACATGAATATCAGACAAAAAGAATGAAGTAATTCCCTCAAGGAGCATGGCAATTTTTGTGAGAGCTTGCCGAAGAAGAGGGGGTTATATGCATAATTAAGGTATGTAAGGGCTAATGAGGATCCCCACCCAGTAGATGCAATTTCTCCTTTGAGACTACCATCTCCACCATGAAGGATAGAGATTCCATTGCAATGGTAAAAAGCAATGAACTAAGTGGGTCACCTTATCACAAATCCACAACAACTCCTAAACAAGCCATACAAACACCCATTCACCAAGATCAGAGAATGAAGCTGTACAAATATAATTCTCAATCCATCCAATCCACTTTTTGTTGAATCTTAAAACCTCAATCTTTCTTAGGACGACCCCATGGTCCACCGAATCGAAGGCCTTTGTGGGATCAATTTTGAAGTAGGCTCTTTTGCCACCTGCCCTTTTGGCAAAACCTCCAGCTAGCTCCTACTCTAGCCTAACACTGTCTCCAATCGAATGCCTTTGATAAATGCCATTTTGATTCAAGGATATAAGAAAAGGAAAGTACCTGTGATAGCCCGCCCATTCGAAATTTGGAGAAAATCTTGTAGGTCACATTACAACATAGGATGGGCATGTAGTCTTTAATGGTGGAGGGGGGCTAAAACTTAGGAATGAGGGTGAGGAAAGCATGGTTCAAGTCTCTAACCATGCCTTTTCCCAATTGCAAAATTTGCTATCTCTTAGCACATCTTGTTGAATTAGTGTCAAGTCTCGTTCGAAGAAAACCTACATTAAATACCTTATATGGAGCATGGTTTCAGATTTCGCAAAATACCGGTGAAATTTTGGTTCAAACATGGGACCGAAATTTTGCTCAACCCTTCACAACTATATAGGTCTCGACCTAGATTAGGTCAGCTCCAAATGGATCAGCATGAGGAGGTAATCGAACTCTGGTAGAGGATCATAATTCAATTTGGCATTAGGTAGCATGTTTAAACCACCAGTCACTACATGGTGTTGGACATAACATGGTCACGATCCTAGAGGGGCTTTTCTTAGAGTTAGAGTAAGAACAGATGCTCCCATGACCAATCATCATTGTGTATGCAACCATTGAAATCAACCATTGCTGAAGAGTTCAGCAGCCTGCCCCCCATTCCTCAACTGAACGATGTTGTAGTCTCCAAAGATAATCGATCTTATGCAAATTCATTTGGTTACTCTCTTGCAAGAGCTCTGTCTTAAGCGTCGTTTTATCCCAAGGGACATTAAATCTTCCAAGCCAACAAGATCTCCCCCCATGAGCAGTGCAACCTCATCTTTCTATCTGCCCAACATTGTTGAAGTGGGCACTATCACGGGAGAGGCCAGACGACGGAGGAGGTGAAGCACAGATCAATATTGTTATGGTGCAATCGGTTACAGCTTTATATCAATTTTTCGAATCTACATTTCTTTCTATTTCCATAAACTCATGACAATCAATTCAACTGCGGTTCCAGTAAAAAGTTAGGTTCACTGCCAGATTTTATTTGCTGTAGAGTTATTGCTATCAGAACGCATTGCCAATTCTGTTTGATTGTTTTTTTGGAGGTTCTATCCAGCAAGGAATATATTGCACAATATTTTTCATATAATTAATTCTAGTTTATTGACCTTATCTGGTAACAACTTCAAAGATCATGATTTAATCTCAATTTAACTTAAATAGACAAATCAAGAGGAGATTAAAAAACCCTACTTCTTGCAGAATTCCTTATGCTATGACTGTTGTATTAAGAATTGTAATTAGATTTTAATTGGAAAATCTATGTAATTACAATTGAAGTTAATTTGGTTTCAATTGGGAAACCAAATGGCTTGGAGGGAAAGTTGGGAATTCCCAAAATTTGAAACATGGAAAAGTTTGGGTGGAAGTTTAGTACTATACCTTGGAGTTCTAAACTTTTGGTGGGCTTATATATGAGTTCATTAATGAATACTCATTCATCACTCTTTATTCTTTTATTTTAGCTACTTATCTTGGCAAAACATCATGTATATAGTTGTAGATGCAATAAATTATCAATAAGCATGCATTTATTAATTATTAATAATTAGCATGTATTTGTGCAAAAATAAAAGAATAAAGAATAAAAGAAAAAGAAGGAAATATTTAGAATAAGTATTGAGTGACCTGAACCCAAGAGAGGGTCCCAAAATAGACCCGACCGCCAAACAAAATAAGTAGAGAGAGATAGGGCCACTCTACCTTGTACATACACCTTCTTTATGTATATATTTTATTTTCACAAAAATAAAAATAAAAATATGTTTATATTCTGTTGTATATATTTCTAAAAATAAAACAAAAAATTAGAAAAATAAAATAAAAATAAAGTAAATTCTCTCTCTCACCTTGTACATAACAATGTATATATGTATCATAGACCTATTTATTTTACACTTGTAAATAACTAACAAAAATAAAATAAAAATTATTTTAGACTCCAAATAATATGTTATAAAAAATAAAATATAAAATTGGGTTGGACAAAAATAAGAAAATAAAAATAATCGTATAAAATACATAGGTAAATTATACATGTATATAATATAATATATTGTATATAGATTAAACTATTTTTCATGAAAATAATAAAAATCACAAAAAATATTTTAGAAAATAATGAATATTTTTTATTTTGAACATTTTTTAAAATAAAATCATCTTCTATTTTAAATTTATTTTTCAAATCTTTTTGACCGACCTTTTTCTGATTGGTCCGGGAGGGATGTTGACCCCGGTCAACATCCCTTCCCGGACCTTCTCCTTCGCGGATCCGATTCGTGCATCCATTTCTCCCATTTTTCTCAATCGGACCTTGCTACCTCCTACCCCGATTTCGACGCCCGTGTCTCCCTTGTGGATTAGTGATCCTCACGGATCCCTAGGGAGTCGTGGATCATCCTCGGATTACGCGCATGCCCCGATTCTCTCCAGCCACCTGAGACGCCCTATAAGTTCTTCATTCGATTCCCCAGATCTTCAGCTCGCGCTGCACACTTCCCTTCTACCCTAGAACCCTTCCCCTTGGTGACAGCAATCGGACTGGGCCCTTGGTGATAGGAGAAGGCCGCTGCAGCCGACGCTCGAGCTTCGTGACCGGAGCACCGTCGCAACGAGCTTCCTCTGCCTTCTGCAGCGAGGTTGAGGTGACGACCCCCTTTGACAGCACCCCCTGGAGCTTAGGATTCAGTTAGGACCCTAAGGTAGCTTCCATTTCGATCCTAGTTCCATTATCTTTCGAAACTTTCATCTTCATCGTTCCGCTGCTCCCCCAGCTCCGACCAGCCAGTCGGAGCCTTATCAGCCACCTTCACCCGTTTTGATCGACGCCCCATCTCACCATCACCCTCCTTACGCGACCTGATCATCCGAATCTTCGTTGTACGAGCCAAGATTAGGCTATAGGTTTCCTCTATCACCTCGTCGGAAACCCCCACTCCATTCATCGTCGCTTCCCTTTGTTTTAGGTTCAATAACCTTGACCGGAGCTTCGCTTCAAGTCTAAGCTTTCCTCTGCAGGACTTTGCGTGCGCGAAGACACCCCTTTTCACCTTGTACCCACTTTGTCGGAGCTCGCCCAGGTCTCAGCCCCCTTCCCGGATATCCGACCGTCCGCGAGGCCATCCGACTGACGCATTCGACGCGGAGGAGCCCCACGACTCTTTTGCCACCGCCCGATCGTTCATCGGATCCACCGATCTCCCTCGGTGCTCTGGTGAACTTCGCCCAGGCGGAGTTCTTTCAGATCCTCTCTTCGTTGTTGGATTGCACCCTTCGCCCAGACGCCATCGCAGCCGTCCATTCCCTGCAGTTGTCAGACCATTAGATCTGACATCTAACGGCCCCCGTACAGCCCATGTTCGCACATCCTGAGGGCCGTTGGATCCGCCAGCTGCCAGCACCAGAGCCACACGTCCTCAATCAATCAGAGCGTGCCACTTGTCCGCCCCACACGCAGCGCACACACTACACGGGTAATTTGCTTCGCCACCCCTGCAGTTATTTTCTTTTGTTAGTTAGTCTGTAAAATAAAAAGTACACAGTAGGGTAATTTACATCTGTGCCCCTATAGTTTTCTTTATTTGCATTTCAGTCCTGTCTGTGTAGACCTACGTGCGTCGTCACATGTTATTTGGGATATTTGCATCTTTTATCCTGGACTTATGAGCTGTTATGGAATGAATGATTAGTTTTGATAATTTGCAAATATACCCTTGTGCGTATTGTTTTCCAGCATGTGTGTGAATTAATGTGAAAATTGCAGTTTTGGACCCATACTTTCTGTGTGTGTTATTTATTGGTCCAAAAACATGTTTTCTTTGCAGATCAGTCCCTATGTGCTGTATATTTGATTTTTGTTTTAATAAATAGCAAATTTTGTCCAAAATTCATGAAATTTTAACACATGGCTCCTGCCATGGTATAGGAATTTCTGTGAATTTTTGGGTTCTTTTTGTTTTCATTTATTATTTTTAAATATTCAAAAACCCTAAAATTTATTACTGTTTATTTTTAAAAATCAACTAAAAATATTAAAAACCCTTAAAAAATTCTAAAAAAATATTTTTTGCTTTTGTTTTTGTTTCTGTTCCATTTTTGTTGCATTTCCATTTATAAAAACCATAAAAATTGAAAAATACTAAAAACCTTAGAAAAATCATTAAAAATTCAAAAAAATTCAAAAAATACATTTTAGATTTCTGTAGTTAGATTTTTATTTTTATTTTATCATAAAATTACCGCTTGAATTTTATAATCATTTTAAACAATTTTAAATTTCCTTTAGTTTCGGGTTGTACATTGTTTAGTATTGTTGTTCTTATTTCATTTTTTAGAAAATTAATTAAAAATCAGAAAAATTCAAGAAAATTAACAAAAACACTTGAATATTTTAAAAACTCAAAAATATTTTTATTTGACTTTTCGGAGTGTTTCTTATGCTTTGAATAATTGCTTTATTGTGAGTTTTTGAAGTCTTTTATTCTTTTTCTTAATATTAAAAATTACAAAAAAATTTGAAAAATATAAAATCCACCAAATTATCTTATTTCTTTTTATTTTTGGATTCCTAACTACTTCGTAGATTTTTCATATCGTGCTCCTTGAGTTTGACCCTGGTATCTATACCAGGTAAAATAAAATAGCGAGACCGCTATTTGTGCTTGATTGTTTGATTTTTATTCTTGGTGGTCTTTCTTCTTCTTGATTGACTTAGCCTCGCGATTTGGGTCGCAACGACCTTGATTTACACCTTAACTTGGATCACGAGATATTTGGGTCATCAGAATGGCGCCATCCCCGTCCGAACCACAGAGGCTTGGACTGTATGCAGATTTTTGAGGAATAACATCACTTCACGGTTCGGGGTGCCTAGAGAGTTGATATCTGACGGGGGGTCTCATTTCGTCAATGACAAGGTAAAGGCCCTAGCTAGCAAGTTCAGCATTGACCATTGGGTAGCCACTCCATACCATCCTCAGACCAATGGTCTTGTTGAAGTATCGAACAGGGAGATCATGACTATATTGCAGAAGGTCGTCCGCCCTGACCGAAAGGATTGGTCACAGCTTTTGGACTCAGTCTTGTGGCCATATCGGACGTCCTTCAAGACTCATTTGGGTACATCTCCCTTTCACCTCGTTTATGGCAAGCCCTGCCATTTACCTGTTGAGCTGAGGCACAAGTCACTTTGGGCTATCACGGACATACTTTTGGATCCAGTGAGTGTAGGAGACCAGAAGAGGGCAGAATTGGCAGCCCTGGAGGAGCTTAGAGATGCAACCTTTTCGAGCAGCCTACAGTATAAGCAGTTTGAGCCAGGATAGAGAGTATGGTTGTTCGATGCCAGGCTTCGATTATTTACAGGGAATTTACAAATCAAATGGAAAGGACCATACCTGGTCCGAAAGGTACATGACAACGGAAGCATTGACATATCTGAGATGTCATCTTAGTCTACCTTTCGTGTTAACAGGCAACGACTCAAACCATATCTAGATCATGAGCCATTGGTCGTTGACGTCGTCCCTATTCATTTTGCGTGAGATGTGGTCTCTTGACTCACATCTATTGCATCTCGCGCCTGATTATCACTGTCTTTCGCCTTGTATAGATCCAAATGTCCATATCATACTATTCTTCAGTCCAACACATCATTTGCATTTGTGATTATGCTATACTTAGGGTATACCTGACCCTAAGTATAGGGGGTGTGAGACTTTTGATTTCCTTTTGATTCTTTTCTACCTCTGTTTTGCTGCCTATACTTAGGGATATTTTACCCTAAGTATAGGGGAGGTAGACCATGTACATTCTCCCATTAGGATTTCCCTTTGTGTACAGCATGATATACTTAGGATTATTTGATCCTAAGTATAGGGGGAAACCCCCTGATTCTTTTCCATTCTTTCATTCGTCGTTGTAGTATAGTTTTCCTTTTTACTTCCCTACACTAAGCACGAGTTATGTCTTCTTCATCGCTCTTGATTCACTCTGAGGACATCGTTCGAGTTAGGGGGTGTCGTATATATTTCATATATACTTTAGCCATAACTCTTACTTTGTGTGAGTGTGTTAATAATAAAAATGGCTAAAATCTTTAAAACCCCATAAAAATTAAAAAATTTTCTTGTACATAAAATTCTTTATTGCACATACATAGCAATTTACAAAATTATTTTTGTACAAATGTTTGTAAAAATATTTTGTGTAAAGAGTTTGTAAATATTTTGATATCAAAATTATGTATATAGTACAAAGGTTTGGTAAAATGTTTGAAAAACAAAAAGTTCGCAAAAACCCTTTTGTAAATGTGTGTAAATATTTTGTAGAACTTTTGCATTCATGCATGCATCCATTCATTCAAACATTTTTCAAAAATTTTGCACATTTTCAAAAACTTGCACAAAAGTATTTTTGTATATATATTTGTATAGTTTTTTTTTCTGAATCATAGTTGACATTTAAACTAGCCTGGAATTAAATTGAAAAATGGAGCTTGGTTAAGATCTTAATCCACCTAATTCTAAGAGGAACCTTATATGGCTTAGGGTTGATACTATTCAGGTCCATGGTAACTTAATTCTTTGAGTCCACTAGGCTATGATCATATGTCATCTTGATGAGCCTAAGTAGAACACTTAACAACACACACATGACTCTCACAGACAATGGCTTTACTTGCACCAGCACTTTACACCTAGCTCTCTGTGGATGAGGTAGTGAGGAGACAGTCTTCTTTGACTTGGGGTAACATATGAGGGTAGTACTTCTAGGCGGAACCTCTCTTCTTCTTTTAGTGAAGGAAGTGCATCTCAACTTGGTCTGGTGGCATTGAGGTCTGAAGACAGGAGTTGTGGGTTGCAATAATGCTTCAAAAGAGGGATAGTTTACTGGCTCAAGAGGAAAAACTCCTTATGTATATATGTTGCACCATGTAGATATGTTGTACACATGCACATCGAAAAAAATGTGCAAAAAGAAAAACTCCAAAAAAGTGGTGGGTCTGATAGAAAATGAAATACCCACCGGAGTGTATATAGCCAAATAAAGCAAAACTTATGTTACCCATGCCCATCTCATGAAGCTTGCAGCAGGGAGACTTAGCTACACTGGTTGGGCTCCCTAGGATACATGGCTACACTGGCCATGGTCCATTCCCTTCTTCCTCCTCTTCTTGAGCCGGTTGAACTTGAACTTAGAAGGGAATACCCCGCTTCTCGAGGAAAGAGTTGCCAGACTAGGGCATTAGAGTTACCTTGTTGAGGGGGTTGTCACTTTACCATTTCTGAGGTGGGGAGCTACATATCACTTACACCGTACAAGAAAAGATTCATGGTCATTAGAGTTTGTGTATGTAGACTTGTTCTGATTTGGATTGTTGAGGAGTCTTGACCATAGATTGGTGGAACTTAGAGGTTGTTGAGTTTTAAACCTAAGTCCAAATAAGGTTCCGAAAAACTAATAATCCAAAGGTCTGACTGAGCTCCATACTTCAATTTAATGAGGACAAGTTTAATAATCAACCTTGATTCACATTCTTCTTCTTTTTCTTTTTCTTTTCCTTTCTCTTTTCACTTCTTTTTCAAATAAGTGTTTGCTAAGGGACTAGCAAAAGTAAAGTATAGGGGGTGTCATTAAAAATTCATAAAAATTCAAAAAAATGCATTTTAGGTTTTTGTAGTTAGATTTAGTTTATCATAAAATTACCGCTTGAATTTTATAGGCATTTTAAACAATTTTAAATTGCCTTTAGATTTAGGTTGTACAATGTTTAGTATTTTTTTCTTATTTCATTTTTTAGAAAATTAATTAAAAATAAGAAAAAATCAATAAAATTAAAAACACCTGAATATTTTAAAAACTAAAAAAAATATTTTTATTTGACTTTTCGGAGTGTTTTTGATGCTTTGAATAATTGCTTGATTGTGAGTTTTTGAAGTCTTTTATTCTTTTTCTTAATATTAAAAATTAAAAAAAATTGAAAAACATAAAATCCACCAAATTATTTTATTTCTTTTTATTTTTGGATGCCCAACTACTTCGTAGCTTTTGCATATCGTGCTCCTTGAGTTCGACCCTGGTAGCTATACCAGGTAAAATAAAACAGCGAGACTGCTATTTGTGCTTGATTGTTTGATTTTTATTCTTGGTGGTCTTTCTTCTTCTTGATTGACTTAGCCTCGTGATTTGGGTCGCAACGACCTTGATTTACACCTTAACCTGGATCACGAGATATTTGGGTCATAATTCACACCCCAAGCTCTTGTAGCAATAGTAGAGAGGAGGAATGGAGGACCACACACGCACTCTCCGCTCCATCTCGGTCTCGGTCTCGTGCTTGGGCTCAGGCTCGGGAGAGTCAATTCGTATCTCGATACTTTTGGTAAGTCGACTAAATAGAAATTCAACTCGTCGTTACTGACGTGATTTTGGCAGTGATTTCGGGATCCAAAATGACATGCCCGTTGAGGGGTGTTTTCGGAAATCGAAAGGCATCGTGCTAAGGCAAGCGACCGTCTTTATATACCCCTTCCCCCACGTTGTTTTCTTCACTCGCAAGAAAATCTCATGCCATCTATGTTCACGTTCTGGTTCTTCCTCTCGCGGACGAACCACCCTCTCTTTTTCTCGGCTATAGTTCTCTGAGGTACATTCGAGGACGATCTCGTCAGTGTGCACAACCGAAGATCATGTACTGTCGTATCCTGGGAGGGGATTACCAGTACCCTTCGCACAGGTATTGTGGGGGCGATATCCTCTCTAAGGACAGTCCATTTCATGGACGCTTCGATGATCTCTGACCTAATTCTCCTTTCAATCTGTTTGCCACAATTCGTTTATTGCTTTACCTTTTTTATATCTCGCCCTAATTTATGTTTCCTTTTATTTAATCGGTTCCTGCTTGCATTTTGTAATCGGATAATGGATTGGAAATGCATGTTGATAATGCTGTTAATCTGTAATGCTTTTCTTTCAATCCATTTGGATCCTGTAATTACTGTTTAATATGTGCATGGTTGATCATGTTTACAACAATTTTAGAGAGGATATCCAGAACTAATTTTAAAATCATGTCGGAAACGATGTTTAAATCGAGGGTGGATATGTCGGGTATGCCTGAAAAATTCGGTGGTCAAAATTTCAAGCGTTGTCAATAACACATGAAGATCTGGTTAACCACCATAGGATTAATCACTATGCTTGAAACTGATTGTCCTACAGTGGAAATGGAAAACCCCACACCCGATAGCCAGAAGGCGTAATCCGCGTGGAAAGAACTTGATCGTATATGTTATGGTTGCATCCTGTTGGCTATGTCCAACACGTTGTTTGACGTGTACTGTTCGTCCACGCAAACTGCGAAGGGGCTATTGGAAGATTTGGATCGGAAGTATAATACTGAAGACCTCAGTATTGAGAAATACTCCGTGGCCAAGTTTTTGAAGTTTTCCATGGCCGAAGGGAAGTCGGTTTCTGAACAGGCACACGAGTTTTTACTCTTGCTCCTGTTGGACATGCGAGCCCATGGCGAGCCATTATGCAATAAATGTTATTGTGAATATTATTCCTTGATCTGAAATGAAGAATACATAATTTGCATAATAGGTCCCTTAGTACAATTAGGCTTATGTACCATGGCCATCTTTATGATCATACATTTGTTGATTCAAATATTGAATCATAGAGGCTGGTGCTTGGATGAACATCTAAAGAGTTAGATTGATGACTCATCAAGGACCATCAAATGATTGTTAAGAGATGATCTCCAGCCTGAGTAGGAGATGACAATCCTTTCTCATTTAGGCTGATATCTGATCGACCTCTTGATGCAGGTCCTCTGCATGGGAATAGAGATTCAGAGGTGTCAGATTAGTTAGATCAAACCGTTGACTTAACAAGATCGAGATAACCAAAGTCCTATGTTGTATGATGTCACAATAAAGGCACGCATCCTCTGACCAGAGACAGATGTGTTGCTATATGTCTGAGTATGTACATTTGGCAGACCAATAGGTTGACGGCCTAATCAAGGTCTATACACCGACGCGCTGGTGTGCATATAAGGGCATATGAGTAATACGATCTCTCAAAGGGATCATACAGGTTCATTACTGAACCGGAAGACATGAGCTCACTCATGAGATATTGGGAAGAATCAAATTCCGTACACGGTCGTCTCGCTTTGGAAGCTTTATTGAATTTGTAGGTTTGATATATGCTTTTGGAAAGTATATGATCAACACCTGGATATGATATATGTTTGTGGAAAGTATATGATCTATACCGACTCCCAATGATCGAATGAGAAATTTAATTATAAATCTCTGAAGTAGACAGTGTAAAATTGATCTTATACTTTGGGATTATTCTGGGTCTTCCAGTATGCAGGATGTACAGGTATTAGGAATACTTGAGGGTGATGTGATCATAAACGATTGTATAACCATAACGTTTCCATTCCTAGAGAGTGATGAAACGGGTCTGGATTTTAGTGACTCCTCTCAGTAGAGAAGTAATCTGATCTTGGTCCTAATGTTGGACATTGATCTTAATGTTATTCAGATGCAATGAGAAGATTAGATTTGCAGTCTTATCAAGCATCTATGGGAGGCACGAGATCTGGATTTGAGATGTGATCTCAATATCCAAGTCACTATACGTGGAACAATACAATCACCCTGTGCTTATCTCCAAGTATTCGCAGAGAAAGCGCATTATCCTTGAAAGAGTTCAGGATAATTTCATTGTTGATATAAGTATCCGAGCATTGAGAAAATGGATAATTAAATGTGATTTAATTATCATGATTAATATGAATTCGATTCATATTATAAAGAGAGTTATCTTAGATAATTAATTGTGATTTGATTATTAAAGATGTAAATAATGTGAATGTTATTCATATTATTTGGGCACAAGAGAAAAGAGATCCAAGATGATGAAATATGATTTAATTATCATGGATATGAATAATGTGGATAAAATATCCATATTAATCATATATATTATAAATGTGATTTATAATAAATAAGAGAGAGCTATTTGTAATTTATATTTGTTAATTAAATGTTGATGTGAATTGGATTAACATTGGACATTAAATTGAAAATGTAATTTACATTTTATTTTGGGTTGTGAATGTGATTCACAATTTTTCCAATGGCAAGATTGTAATATTCACAAAATAATTATGAATTATTTTTGTTGAATAATTTACAACAAGTGTTGTTGTAAATCTTGGAGATTTCCATGGAATAATGTAATCTCATGAGATATCATGAGATTACATGAGATTGCCATCAAATCCCATATTATGGAAGGAGGCAATCTTCATTCCAATAATCTCCATGATTGCTTGATTTAATTTGAGATTGATTTATATTGATTTATCAATATAGATTTAATTTAAATTAAATTAATTGTTGTTGGTTTTTACCAACACAAATCTTAGCCATTAAAAGAAACACAAATCTATGTGAGCCATTGGATATGTGTTGTCCATGGATTGAGATCCATGGATCCCAAAATACTATAAAAGGAAAGGCAACCCCCTTGCTCTTCTTTACACAAGAGAACATTAGTCTCTCTCTTTCTTTTTCTCTCTACATGCCCCTGTTGTACATGCGAGCCCACGGCGAGCCACTATGCAATAAATGTTATTGCAAATATCATTCCCTGATCTGAAATGAAGAATAAATAATTTGCATAATAGGCCCCTCTGTACAATTAGGGTTATGTACCGTGGTCATATTGATGATCATACAACTGTTGATTGGATTATTGAATCATAGAGGTTGGTGCTTGGATGAATATCTAAAGAGTTAGATTGAGGACTAATCAAGTACCGTCAAATGATTGTTAAGAGATGATCTCCAGCCTGAGTAGGAGATGGCAATCCTTTCTCACATAGACTGATATCTGACCGACCTCTTGATGTAAGTCCTCTGCATGGGAATAGAGATTTAGAGGTGTCAGATTAGTTAGGTCAAAGAGTTGACTTGACAAGATCGAGATAACCAAAGTCCTATATCGTATACTGTCATGATACAGGCACGCATCCTCTGACCAGAGATAGATGTGTTACTATATGTCTGAGTATGTACATTTTGCAAACCATTAGGTCGATGACCTAACCAAGGTCTATGCATCGGCGTACTGGTGTGCATATAAGGGCATATGAGTAATACGATCTCTCAAAGGGATCATACAGGTTCATTACTGAACCGGAAGACATGAGATCACTCATGAGATATTGCGAAGAATCAAATTCCGTGCGCACGGTCATCTCGCTTTGGAAGCTTGACTGAATTTGTAAGGTTTGATATATACTTTTGGATAGTACATGATCAAGACCTAGGTATGATATATGCTTCTGGAAAGTGTATGATCGATACCAACTCCCAATGATCAAATGAGAAACTTACTGATAAAACCCTGAAGTAAACAGTATAAAGTTGATCTAATACTTCGGGTTTATTCTGAGTCTTCCAGTATGCAGGATGTACAGGTATTGGGAATACCTGAGGGTGATGTGATCATAAACGATTGTATAACCATGACGCTTCCATTCCCAGTTAGTGATGAAACAGGTCTGGATTTTAGTGACTGCTCTCAGTAGAAAAGTAATCTGATCTCGGTCCAAATGTTGGACATTGATCTGAATGTGATTCAGATGCAATGAGAATATTAGATTTGCGGTCTTGATTTAACAAGCATCTATGGGAGGCCCGAGATGTGTATTTGAGATGTGATCTCAATATCCAAGTCACTATACGTGGAACAATACAATCGCCATGTCCTTATCTCCAAGTATCCACGGAGAAAGCGCATTATCCTTGAAAGAGTTCATGGATAATTTCATTGTTGATATATATATCCAAGCATCGAGAAAATTGATAATTAAATGTGATTTTTAATTATCAAAGATAATATGAATTTGATTCATATTATAAGGAAAGACATCCAAAATAATTAAATGTGATTTAATTATCAAGGATATGAATAATGTGTATGTGATTCATGTTATTTGGCCACGTGAGAAAAGAGATCCAAGATGATTAAATGCGATTTAATTATCATGGATATGAATATGGATAGCACTATCCGTATTAATCATATATATTAGAAATGTGATTTATAATATACTAGAGAGAGCATATTGTGTTTTATATTTGTTGATTAATTGTTAAAGTGAATTGGATTTACATTGAACGATTAATTGAAAATATAATTACATTTAGTTTTGGGTTGTGAATGAGATTCACATTTTTTTCAATGGCTTGATTGATATTTTTCAAAAGGTAATTTGGAAATATTTTTTGTGAAAATTATTTTGACAAGAGTTATAGGAGATATCATGAGATAATGAGATCTCATGATATATCAATGAGATTGACCAAGTCCCCTCTAATAAGAGAGGACGGCTACAACTCCTCTAGAGGAGTAGAGTAGCAGTCCCCCCATTTTAGGAGAGAACCATGGTCTTCTCATTATCCAATCTCTAGTCATAAGTGATTTAATTTGAGATTAATTATATTGATTTATCAATGATAATTAATTTGAATTAAATCACTTATTATTGTGTTTTACCAACAACAATCCTAGCCGTTGAAAGGGACACAATCAATCTCATTCGTTGATTATGTGTTGTCCATGGATTGTGATCCATGGACACACAAAATCCTATATAAGAAGAGGCACCCCTTGCTCTTCTAATACACTCTTCATCAATGAATGCTCTCTCTCTCCTTTCTCTCTACACGCCAACTCTCTCTATCTCTCATGTGGCCGTCCACCATGGATGCCCTAGAGAGATCCTCCATCACCGCAGCATCGTCATTGTGTTGCCCGATAGTTTGCTCGTGGATCTCCGTCTACTTCGACGTACCTTGCTCGTGAAGAAGATGTCGTATCTCGTTTGTCGAGATCAAGAGATCCGTGGCTTGGATCATCAACATGGATTGCGAGGAGCACGCGGTTCATCCCCGCGCTCGCAAGCGTCTCCTCCGTCGGATCGGACTTGAGACTGGAGGTCTCTTTGTTTAGAGACTCGATCGCAACCACGCTTCAAGAGGTAATCCTATTACTTGTTTGTGGTTTAGACGAAACGATCCGAGAAGTGTTCTGGGATCATGTGGTTTCATTACATAGAAAATTTTAATTTCCGCTGCATCGAGCAACTAGTGTGACTAGTCGTTCCCGATCGTATTCGATGCGATCATCACGCTTCTGTGATGCGCTTGAGGATATTTCCTGTATTCTTTAAGGGTATCAGAGCCAGGTTGTCGAAGGTTTTGGATTAGATCCATGAACCTACAAAAATTTGGGCTCGTTTGGGTTCGTAAAGATTTTAGCATTTCAATTTTCGCAGCCCTGTCGTGTGATAAACTTTCAGTCCTGTTTATAATGTTTAAATACGAAATTTTAAATTGGATAATGTTCCCCATTAATTAAGTAAACAGTAGAATTTGAGTTTGCGTAATTTGGATTTCGTTTGCTCAAGATATGATCGTTTTATTGACCATATGTCCACTGTTTCGGGGATGACGATTAGAGACGTAATTAAGATGTTAATTATGGTTTTAAAATGCCTGAAAATCCGTGTTTATCACAGATTTCGTTTTTAAATCAAGTTATCAATCTCTAGAAATTTATTTTGTTTAATTTGGATTTAAAATGAATGAGATATGCTATTTTTAGTTAGTGAGGGTCACTGCTGGAAATTGCATCATTATCATGAACCTTGTGATTGTCATTCAAATAAATTAATAAAAATTAATTGTTAATTTTCTGAAATAATTATTGATAAATATTTGTGAAATATTTAAAGATGATAATTATTTCCTTGAATGATGATACATTAACCAAAATGATAAGATAGTTGATCTTGATCAAAATTGGTTAATATGAAATTTCCAACAAACATTATTTTCATGAAAACTCTAGTTTATCCTACAATAGTTGTAGGACAACTTTTACATGCAAAACCTTGTTGCTTGAATAGGATTGGGGATTTGTTTAGCAAATCTCCTTATAATATTATCAAAATGGTTTTGATGAATATTATATGGTATAATTTCGGTTGAAAAACCGATGATCATCTCAAGTACAAAGTGATTGACTCGACATTGCTTTTTCCCGAGGCGGATATGGTGTCTAGTCGGGGATCGCTGGGGTAGCGGGTCGCACCGGTTGCGGTTCGTCCCACTCCTACCAGTACTGTCCATGACAACGGGTAGGGAACGAATGATGCCTGAGAGATCATGATGTATTTTCTAATTATTAAAATTCGAAATAATACGTATTTGAGATAATATCATATTTCAAGTAACAATTAAAATGTTTGTTGGATATTAATTGGACCATTAATTTAATATGATTAGATTAATTGGAATCCAATTAAAATTAAGACACTCTATTATAAATAGATGTGTTATATCCCTTGGAAGAATTAATCATAATGAATATGATTCATAATGATTAATTAGAATTTGAATATGTTATGGAGGATCACATAAGTGACCATGGTTTCCCGTCAAGGCGAAGAGTTCCGTCGCCAGATATTGTATGTAAGGAGACGCCTGTCCGAAGTGACAGCTCCTGCATACAATCCATTTGGATCGGGCTCTTCGCTTCTCGAAAGAGTAAGGTCGTACACGTAGTGACCCCAATATCGGGTCCTCATAAAATTGGGGCGATATTGGATTGCATATAGCGAGTATTAAGCATGTTGACAGTTGGTTCAATTAATGACGGGTCAACATCACCTTAGGGGTGGTGGGCCTGGGTGTTAAAGACCGCATTGGGAGATGCAAGTTGGACTTGCAAGGCGGAATGTGTTCCCGCTTCTTTTTATCTGAGTTGTAGGTTCTCATATTATTGGGATGTGACAAAGATAAGGAATGAGATCACAGATCTTGCTTGAGATATAATGGTAAGTATATCTCTTACATTGAAAGTGATTAAGGGAATGAACTTTCAGTATTGACAAGGCAGGACAACTTTGATAAAAAAATTCCTAAATCAAAGTAAAATATGTATATATAATATATACCCTTATGCAAATTTCTTATTTCAGATAATCCTTCAATAAACCCACTCAATGTTATACTCAATAATAACGAGTAAAATATCATGGATTGGACTCATGATCCAGATATTGTACTTGTAGTTGGACACATAATGTATGTGGTTGCAATGTGCAAGTTTCCTCTTAATAATGAGGAATGACAATTAAATAGACAATAGATCTACAACCCGAGGGTTCATTTATCTCTATAGTCTTGATCTTCATCGAGTGTACTTTGGAAGTGACATGTCGATGATGATCGTAGTTGTCAAATTAATCCTTATAAAATCAAAGAAGATGTTCTGACATGCATATGTGCTCTCGACATTTTAATCATGAATGACATGGTTCACTACATCATGCAGAATGGTAGTTCTATAAGAGATTATTCAAAATGTTTGAATACCTACCTGAACCAATATTTTAAGAGTTTAGATGGATGTAGATACGATGAATGTCATCATTCTACTGTCTATACTCTAGTCATTCATGAAGCTTCATAATATTCATATTGTATGAATTTAATGAAGCATGTATAAATGTTGAAATGCTCTTACATTGAATTATTTTGAATTTAACATAAGAGATCCTTAGTCTTAAGCAATAGTGTTTATAGATGAAGGGAGCGTAGTGGAAGCATGGGTCAGACCCGAGTAAGAAGGAAAGTCAAAGAGTTGACCTACTTTTGTGACTTCCATATGACATCTAAAGAGTTGGATGAATGTCTATACTGCAATAAGTTGATGTGTTGATAGTGTGACTATCAAGTTTGTCTAGAATCCTTAGAGGACTCATATAGTGCATCATAATAATCTATATCTACATTTGATCATTGAAATTGACTTTCTTATAAGATAAGATTAAAGTCTAATAATTGTATCTCATTCTTCTAATGACACTTGCAATTGTTGCATATGTTTTAAGAAGACTGAAAATTTGATCTTAAGGTTTATAGTTATCCACATGGATATTGATGCAATTGTTGCAACAATCTCTATTGGATAAATGGACTTCATATTTTCAGTGTTAGAGTCCTTAGTCTTAGAGAATGTCTCTATGACCTAGATATTAGAATACACTCATTGTTTGTTTCTAAATGTTGGAAATAAACATGAATTCTGGAATAAACCTATCATAAAGAGTTATGATGGATATATTTCAGATAGTAATCTAGCATCTAGTGGACTCCACAAAATTAGAAAATTAATGAATGGTTCATTAAGATTTCTAATACTGAAAGTTGAACCTTAGAAGATCAATAGGAAGATGAAGATCATTTGACAATGATCTGGCATCAAGTTTTGGGCATATGTTTGTTGATGAGATCAATGGACTAGTAAGATATGAAACTTTAGAATGTCTAAAATTTCAAATCTTACATACTTATGAATATTGCATTTAAAGTAAAATGTCCAATACACCCTTTTTGGGGGAAAGGTGTAAGATGTCAAGGTATTCAAGATCTCATACATATTGATGTATGTGGATCATCTATATCATAATAAACATTATGGATATGTGATATCTATTGATGAGTATGCATGATATGAGATTTCTTCTCTTCACCTAAGAAACCTTTGAAATGTTCAAAGATCTCATAATTTGGGTTTGGAACCAAAGTTTGAAGAAAGATGAAATGAATTTGATCTAACCTAGGTAGCTTGTACCTGTTAGATAAATTCAAAGAATACCTTATGATGATATGAATATCAGTTCTATCTCAATCCTCCTAACACACCTAAACTCAATAGAGTTGTAGGGAGATACAATTGGATCATGTGCGACATGATTTGATCAATGATGAATTTTAGCATAATTATCCCTTAGTTTCGAGGTATATATGTAGTAGAGACTACAATATATATCATTAACTAGATTCCATGCAAGTAACATGGAATCGAGCACTAGAGAGTACTACTTCATTAGGAAAATAAAGGATGGTATTGGATACCTACTTTATAACCCTGAGATTCTTAAAAGATCTCATCTCTGAGAATGTGATTCTTATAGGATGACTCTCTTGAGAATCAAGATGAAAATGAAGTAAAGGAACTCATTTAATCTTGAGATGATAATGAGGCTCCAAACGGAAACTAAAAGGATAATTAAAGATGAAATACTAATACCTCTTCAAATGAGTTTGAGGATGTATTCCATGTGTCAGTTAAGTCTGACAATGATCGGACTTCATGTGATGAAGCTCCTGAGGATCATGACATGGAAATATGGATGTTAGCAATAAAGGTCTAGAGTAGACTTCATATACAAGTGTTGTATATGGACCCTCAAGGATCCACCTATGTGAATAAGACCCGTTAAGGTGTAAATGGATCTTCAAGAGAAAGGGAATCTGATGATAAGGTAGAGACCTTCAAAGCACGGTTCGTAGCCATGAGCTACACACCAGAAGAGAAGATATTGCTTGCAATAAGACTTGCTCTTCAGTGACCATGCTTAACACCATCAGAATATTGATGACTATAGCTACACAACTTGACTTTGACATCTATGAGATGAAAGTCAATATTGCATTCCTCTATGAATACCTCTTTAAGGATATTCACTTGAAGTAGCCCCAGGGCTTCACGGTTGAGGAAAGCAAGATGTGCAAGCTAAAGAAATCCATCTATGGACTCAAATAAGCTTCTTGTAGTTGGAGCATAAGATTTGATGAAATTATAATTGTTATGATTTCAGATAGAATCGTGATGAATCATGTGAAGCTTAGTGGGAGTGCTATTGTGTTCGTCGTGCTAAATGTAGATAATATCCTAATCATTTTAGAACGATATAAGGATGATAATAAGTCTTTTATAGACTAGATATTCCATATCATGAAATATGATTTCAAGGATACCTCTTAGATCTTAGTTCTGAAGATGTTCAGAAGCAAAAAAGAGGCTATTGGGACCGTCACATTTGTAGTACACCTTGGACATGTTCCGTTCTTGGAAAATCCCAAGGAAGGCTTCCTTCCCTTAAGATATGGTACTGACCTATCTGAAGGGATAGCACCTCAAAGAGGTAAGGAAGTGAATGCTAGAAGTGCTTGCACTTGTGCATGCGTTACGAGAAGCTGAGTGTATGCTAGATGTGTAGAAAAGCTAGATATCTGCCATGCAGTGGGAGTAATAAAATGTTTCTAATCCTACTATGGAGAGAAAACACTTGATTGCAGTAATAACAAAATCTTCATAGATGACAAGATTTTTGAGATAGTGATCTCAAAGTCTTATCTTCAAAAACTTAAGACTTTATAGATAGAGATCTAAAAGGCCTTAACTATAGATGCCTTAGGAGATAGTGATCTCCAGGAATAAGGGTATTCTGATAAGGATTATGGAAATACTGGTTATGATAATTATTAAGCCGTAGTGTCAAGGACACTATAACTAACAGGATTGAGTATTGGTTGCATGAGATGCAACATTCGCATTAGATGCGAGCACTGTTACTGGGGATATGCAAGTGCCGTAAAAGGACTTGGTGTAGTCTCGCGGGAACAGAGTGACTGATCAGCTTACCTAGCTATTTTCTAAATAGCCTATCATTGTCACATGAGTGTGGGTTTAAATGATTAGCCCATTAAAGGCTCTTTGAGCTAGTGGGAGATTGTTGGACATGCGAGCCCATGGCGAGCCATTATGCAATAAATGTTATTGCAAATATCATTCCCTGATCTGAAAGGAAGAATAAACAATTTGCATAATAGGTCCCTTTATACAATTAGGGTTATGTACCATGTCCATCTTGATGATCATACAACTGTTGATTCAATTATTGAATCATAGAGGCTGGTACTTGGATGAATATCTAAAGAGTTAGATTGAGGACTCATCAAGTACCGTCAAATGATTGTTAATAGATGATCTCCAGCCTGAGTAGGAGATGGCAATCCTTTCTCACATAGGCTGATATCTGACCGACCTCTTGATGCAAGTCCTCTGCATGGGAATAGAGATTCAGAGGTGTCAGATTAGTTAGGTCAAAGAGTTGACTTGACAAGATCGAGATAACCAAAGTTGTATATCGTATGCTGTCACGATACAGGCACGCATCCTCTGACCGGAGACAGATGTGTTACTATATGTCTGAGTATGTACATTTAGCAAACCATTAGGTTGATGACCTAACCAAGGTCTATACACCGGCGTGCTGGTGTGCATATAATGGCATATGAGTAATACGATCTCTCAAAGGGATCATACAGGTTCATTACTGAACCGGAAGACATGAGCTCACTCATGAGATATTGGGAAGAATCAAATTCCGTACGTATGGTTGTCTCGTTTTGGAAGTTTGACTGAATTTGTAAAGTTTGATATATACTTTTGGAAAGTATATGATCAAGACCTAGGTATGATATATACTTTTGGAAAGTGTATGATCGATACCAACTCCCAATGATCCAATGAGAAACTTACTGATAAAACCCTGAAGTAGACAGTATAAAGTTGATCTAATACTTCGGGTTTATTCTGAATATTCTAGTATGTAGGATGTACAGGTATTGGGAATACCTGAGGGTGATGTGATCATAATTGATTGTATAACAATGACGCTTCCATTCCTAGGGAGTGATGAAACGGGTCTGGATTTTAGGGACTCCTCTCAGTAGAGAAGTAATCTGATCTTGGTCCAAATGTTGGACATTGATCTGAATGTGATTCAGATGCAATGAGAAGATTAGATTTGCGGTCTTGATTTAATCAAGCATCTATGGGAGGCCCGAGATCTGGATTTGAGATGTGATCTCAATATCCAAGTCACTATACATGGAACAATACAATCGCCCTATCCTTATCTCCAAGTATCCACGGAGAAAATGCATTATCCTTGAAAGAGTTCATGGATAATTTCATTGTTGATATATGTATCCAAGTATCGAGAAAGTTGATAATTAAATGTGATTTAATTATCATGGATAATATGAATTTGATTCATATTATAAGGAGAGACATCCAAAATAATTAAATGTGATTTAATTATCAAGGATATGAATAATGTGAATGTGATTAATGTTATTTGGGCACATGAGAAAAGAGATCCAATATGATTAAATGTGATTTAATTATCATGGATATGAATATGGATATCACTATCCGTATTAATCATATATATTATAAATGTGATTTATAATATACTAGAGAGAGCATATTATGTTTTATATTTGTTGATTAATTGTTAATATAAATTGGATTTACATTGAACGATTTATTGAAAATATAATTACATTTAGTTTTGGGTTGTGAATGAGATTCACATTTTTTTCAATGGCTTGATTGATATTTTCCAAAAGGTAATTTGGAATTATTTTTTGTGAAAGTTATTTTGACAAGAGATATAGGAGATATCGTGAGATAATGAGATCTCATGATATATCAATGAGATTGACCAAGTCCCCTCTAATAAGAGAGGACGGCTACAACTCCTCTAGAGGAGTAGAGTAACCATCCCCCCTTTTTAGGAGAGGACCATGGTCTTCTCATTATCCTATCTCTAGTCATAAGTGATTTAATTTGAGATTAATTATATTGATTTATCAATGATAATTAATTTGAATTAAATCACTTATTGTTGTGTTTTACCAACAACAATCCTAGCCGTTGAAAGGGACACAATCAATCTCATCCGTTGATTGTGTGTTGTCCATGGATTGGGATCCATGGACTCCCAAAACCCTATATAAGAAGAGGCACCCCTTGCTCTTCTAATACACTCGACATCAATGAATGCTCTCTCTCCCCTTTCTCTCTACAAGCCTACTCTCTCTATCTCTCATGTGACCGTCCACCATGGATGCCCTAGAGAGATCCTCCATCGCTGCAACATCGTCGTTGTACTGCCCAATAGTTTACTCATGGATCTCCGTCTACTTCGGTGTGCCTTGCTTGTGAAGAAGACGTCGCATATCGTTTGTCGAGATCAGGAGATCCATGGCTTGGATCATCAACATGGATTGCGAGGAGCACGCGATTCATCCCCGCGCTCGCTAGCGTCTCCTCCGTCGGATCGGACTTGAGATAGGAGGTCTCTTTGTTTAGATACTCGATTGCAACCACACTTCAAGAGGTAATCCTATTACTTGTTTGTGGTTTAGACGAAATGATCCGAGAAGTGTTCTTGGATCATGTGGTTTCATCACATAGAAAACTTTAATTTCCGCTGCATCGAGCAACTAGTGCGACTAGTCGCTCCCGATCGCATTCGATGCGATCATCATGCTTCCCTGATGCGCTTGAGGATTTTTCCCATATCCTTCAGCCCCCTCTCCTTCTCTCATGTGGTCGTCCACCATGGATGCCCTAGAGAGAGTCTCCATCGCCGTAGTGTCGTCGTTATGTTGCCCGATCGTTTGCTCGTGGATCTCCGTCTCCTCGGTGCGCCTCGCTTGTGAAGAAGACGTTGGATCTCGTGTGTCGAGATCAGGAGATCCGTCGCTTGGATCATCAACTTGGATTGCGAGGAGCATGTGTTTCATCAACGCGCTTGCAAGCGTCTCCTTCGTCGGATCGGACTTGAGACAGGGTGTCTCATCGTTTAGAGACTCGATCGCAACCACGCTTCAAGAGGTAATCCTATTACTTGTTTGTGGTTTAGACGAAACGATCCGAGAAATGTTCTTGGATCATGTAGTTTCGTCACATGAAAAATTTTAATTTCCGTTGCATCCAGCTACTAGTGCGACTAGTCGCTCCCAATCGCATACGATGCGATCCTCACGCTTCCTTGATGCGCTTAAGGATCTAACCATATCCTTCAAGTGGTATCAGAGCCTTAGGTCGAAGGTTTTGGATACGATCCGTAAACCTAGGACTACTTGGGTTCGTTAAGGTTGCGAAATTTTTTGTCGCATTTCATTTTCGCACATCTGTTTAGTGAATAAATTCGGCCCTGTTAAAAATGTTTAAACACGAATTAATCATTTGTATTTTGTTCCCCATTAAATAATAAAACCATAGGATCTGAGTTTACATAATTTGGGTTCCGTTTGCTTGAGATATGGTTGTTTTAATGAACATGTATTCACTGTTGCGAGAACTGCGAATCTTAACATGATTAATGAGTTAATTACTGTTTTGATCCGGCTAGAAATGCATAGAATATCACTTAGGTTCTATCATAAATCAAATTAGAAATCTTTGAAAATTTATTTTGTCTAATTTGGATTTAAATTGATTAAGATATGTTAATTTTAGTAAGTATGGGTCACTGCTGAAATTACATTCCTAATCAAGAACCATGTGATTGTCAATTATTGAAATTAATTGTTAATTTTCTGAAATAATAATGGAAAATATTTGAAAATATTTAATGATAATTATTTCCTTAATTGACGTGGCCTCAACTAATAAATTGATTAGATTTGATCTAGATCAAAAATGGAAACACAATCAACAAACAACTTGCTTGAATAGGATTGAGAATTTATCTGCAAATTTTCTTATAATAAAAAATGTTTTGATTATTACTATATGGTATAATTTCGGTTGAGGAACCGATGATCATCTCAAGTACACATTGATCTATCTGGCATTATCCTTTCCTGAGGTAGATATGGTGTCTAGTCGGGGAGCGTTGGGGTAGCGGATCGCATTGGTTGCGGTCTGTCCCACTCCCATCGGTATTGGCCATGACAACGGGTAGGGACTAGATAATGCCGGAGAAATCAAGGTGTATTTTTCTAATTACTAAAATTCGAATTAATACGTACTTTGAGATAATACCATATATATATTCAAGTAAAACAATCAATTTGTTGATTGAATTGGATTGATAATTGATTTAATGAGATTAAGTTAATTATATCTGATTAAAAACAATCTATTATGAATAGATGTGTATTTCCCTTGGAAGAATTAATTATATGAATATGATTCATAATAATTAATTAAAATTGAATATAAGGTGGAGGATCACATAAGTGACATCCATGGTCTCCCGTTAAGGCGAAGGGTTCCATCGCCAGATATTGTATGTAGGAGATGCATGTCCGAAGTGACGGCTCCTGAATACAATCCATTTGGATCGGGCTCATCACTTCTCGAAATAGTAAGGACGTATGCATATGGACTCCAATATCGGATCCTCATATTATTGGGGCGATATTGGATTGCGCATAGCGAGTTGTATTCATGTTGACGGTTGATTCAATTAATGACGGGTCAACATCACCTTAGGGGTGGTGGGCCCGGGTGTTAAAGACCAAATTGGGAAATGTAACTTGGACTTGCAAGGCATAATGTGTTCCTGCTTCTTTTTAACCGATTTACAGGTTCTCATATTGGGATGTAACAAAGATAAGAAAGGAGATCCCAGATCTTGTTGAGATATGATGGTAAGTATATCTCTTACATTGAAAGTGATTAAGGGAATGAGCTTTCAGTGTTGACAAGGCAAGACAACTTTGATATAAAAATTCCTAAATCAAAGTAAAATGTATATATATATATATGCAAATTTCTTATTTCAGATAATCCTTCATTAAACCCACTCAATAATATACTCAATAATAACCAGTAAAATATCATGGATTGGATCCATGATCAAAATATTGTACTTGCAGTTGGACACATAATGTATGTGGTTGCAATGTGCAAGTTTCCTCGTAATAATGAGGAATGATAATTAAATAGATAATAGGACTACAACCCTAGGGTTTGTATGTCTCTATAATTTTGATCTCTCATTGAATGTACTTCGGAAGTGACATGTCGATGATGATCATAATTGTCAAACAATCCTTATAAAATTCTAAGAAGATGTTCTGGCATACATATGTGCTCTCGACATTTAAATGGCGTGGTTCTCTACATCATGCAGAATGGTAGCTCTATAAGAGATGATGTATTCAAATTGTTTGAGTACCTACTTGAACCAATGTTTTAAGAGTTTAGATGGATGTAGATACGATGAGTGTCATCATTTTACTTTCTATACTCTAGTCATTCATGAAGCTTCAGAATATTCATATTGTATGAATTGAATGAAGCATGTACAAATGTTGAAATGCTCTTATATTGAAATCTTTTGAATTCAGCATAAGAGATCCTTTGTCTAAAACAATGGTTGTTTATAGATAAATGGAGCGCAGTGGAAGCATGGGTTGGATCCAAGTAAGAAGGAAAGTCAAAGAATTGACCGTACTTTTGTGACTTCCATATGACGTCCGAATAGTTGGATGAATGCCCATACTGCAATAAGCTGATGTATATATAGTATGACTATTAAGTCTATCTAGATCCTTAGAGAAGGACTCGGATAGTGCATATGAATAATCTACATTTAATCATTGAAATTGACTTTCTCATTGGATAAGATAAAAGTCTAATAATTGTATCTCATTCTTCTAATGACACTTGCAATTAGTTGCATATGTATTAGAAGAATATAAAATTTGATTTTAAGGTTTAATAGTCATCCACATGGACATTGATGCAATTGTTGCAACAATCTCTATTGGATAGATGAACTTGTTATTTTCAGTGAGAGAGTGATGAATCCACCTTTCATCATCTTTATTCTATCATTTTGGCCTCAAAAACCCTAGCAAATGTGTGTAAATACCCCTAATTTCAGCATCTTAGCATCCATGCAAGTGCATGTAAATAGTGCATAAAATACTGTATTTGAAGCCAAAATTATAGAATAAATAAAAGAAAAGAAAAAGAATAAAATATTGTAAATATTTTATGACCTGAAACCTCGAGACCTAGGCATCTCGATGAATAGGTCGACAAGGAATAAAGTAGGGGGAGATAAGGGCCAGAATACAATAAAAATACCGAATCATTTTATTCATTCTGTATTCATTTTGGGACCTATTTTTGGTTCCACTTTTTATGCCTCAAATAAAGAAATTTTGTACATGAAAGTTGTAGATAATTAAATAAAGAAAAATACAAAATTGATTTCACTCGAAAATAATGTACAGATAAAAAGTTATGATCTGAATAAAAATCCAGAATCTCAACTTCCTAGACATGTATCTCCCTAATAAAAACTCGAAATGTGTCAAACTCATCTTTAATTGTATATAATTTAAAATAAGCTATATAATGGCGGTGGTTCCGCACTTTGCGGAGCTACGGTTGGAAAGTTGAGTTTTGGACCCTTATTGTACGCTTGTCCAGACTAAAATATTCATTTTATTATTTATTCATATTTTTATAATTTCTTATTTTTATAATATTGTAAATATTATTTATACTATATGTGTACAATAAAATCAGAATAAAAACCTAAAGAAAATACAGAATAAAATACTTGTATATAACTTACATAGGTATAATACATGTATATATACCTATATAATTAATACTTATATTTTATTAAGTGTACAAAATCTATCAAAAAAATAAAATAAAAATAAATTTAAGTATATAAAAATATTTTATAAATTTATAAAATAATAAACAAAATAAGTAAAATTAAATACACAAAATAAAAATAAAACATTAAAACACATAGATAGATATATATACCTATATAAGCCTAAAAAGGTAACTTATATTTTTATACCTCATAAAAATAATTAAAAATCATAATAAAATAATTCATAAAATATTAAACATTTTTTTATTTAATAATAAAAAATTATTTAATTCATTTTCTATTTTTAATTGAATTTACAAATAAATCAGGGATTTTTCCTGGTTGGTCCACGTGGACCAACCAGGTGCCAGCCCAAGTTGACCTTGGTCAACTGGTCGTCCTTCCCCCTCTGCCCTTGTCAGACCTCGTTTTGACCCCAGTTTCTCGATATTTTTGAGGTCAAAACTTGCATCTATTCTTGTCGATCCCTGAATGACTTTTGTTCCTCGATAGACCCTCTTTCACGCCATAAGCTCTCCTAGGGCCGAGGAGCGGCGATTCGAGCCATCTTCCTCGGCCTTTGGAGCTTCAGAGCCGCATAGTCAAACCCCATATAGTGCACCTCGACTTTCCCATTCGATTTTGAGTCCCTTTGGTCCACCTTCCTTCGTCTCTTTAGAGCTCCACAGGTCCCTGGAGGTGACAGCTCCAGTCTTGTGTTGTCAGCCAAGACGAAGGGAGTCAGAGGTGTCTCCACCACCTCCGGCAAGCTCGCCATCGAGGTACACCTCCCTCTGGTTCCGACCATCGAGGCAGCCATCTCCCTTCATTTATTTTTGCTGTATTTTGTTAGCCATTGCATTAGGAGTAAAACCCCCCAAGAAGTTTCCCGTTTCACCCATTGAATCACCCTCGCATACTCCTCGCCGGAGCGCTCCTCCGGCCACCACCATGCGCCACCCTTCTCCGCTTTGCATTCACTACCGCGGGGTCCAGGCACTTTGCCATTGACACTCTCACGTCTTTTCGCAGGTCCACACGCTTTGAAGATCACATGGGGCTAGTTTTGCTCGCTCGTCGAAGATACTCGGAGCCCGTAGCTCCGCCGCCTTCTAGCGAGCGCCTCGGCCGTCGTCGAGGAGTTTTGAATCCCTCGGGAGCTAGAGGAGGACCGCAAGAGGTTGCAGGCCACTTTTGAAGCCCAATGAATGCCGGAGGCCGCCGATCGAGGGTGGGGAAGCTCGCCTCACTAGCGTTGCCTCCCTGTTCTTCATCTACGCCTCTCCGCCGTTAGATCTCGGCCGCCCTCCAGATTGCACAGGAGCCGTTGGATCTCCCAGAAGCCCCACCGTCCGATCAGCCAAGGAGATCTAATCCGGAGCGTTGGATCGCGAAGCGTCATCGTTGCACGAGGGCGTGCCGCGTGGCAAGTGGAGCACCCTCAACCATTTGATCCGTGCCTGATCTGGGTATTTTGCATCGCCACCCAGACTCATTTTGTATTTTTATTTAGTCCATAAACTTTGGTTTATAGTTTAAATATTTTTGTAATATTTGCACCTAGGCCCCTGAACTTTGCTTATTTGCATTTAGGTCGAGTCCACGTCACCTCACGTGATCTGTACACGTGAGGTGGTGGTGATTTTGAACTGAACCCCTGCGGGTTTGTTTATTTCTTCTGAGTCCACGAACTTTGATATTACGTGTAATATTTTTGGGTAATTTGCATATTAGCCCTCAGGATTTTTGTATATTACACTTAGGTCCTTTCCAAGCGCGTGCCAATCACGTGTGGGGTTGGAAAAATTGCGTTTGTGTCCTAGCAGCTTTGTTTATTTGGATTTGGTCCTGGAAATCGATTTATTAGTTATATATTTTGTGTGAAAATTGCACTGTGGCCCCTGGATGTTTGGATATTTGTACATATGCCCCTGCCAGCTGTGTAGTTTTTATTTGTTGTTTGTATTTATTTCATGCATCTATTAATTGCTAAAAGTCACCAAAAATTAGGTTAAGCTCCTGTTGCATTGTTGATTCACGCCATATTTTTGTTTTGCATTTTTATTGTATTTTCATATTTATAAACATTCAAAAACATGTATTTTTGCTACTGTTTGCATTAGAAAATACGAAAAAATATAAAAACTCTTTTAAAAATTCTAAAAAATTTACCTTTAGTCTATTTTAGTGTCTTTTAACTCATGTCCAAAAATCATTAAAAATTTCAAAACAAAAACCTTAAAAATTAGAAAACTCCTAAAATCTTCCCAAAAATCTAAAAAATTCAAGAAAATCCTAAAAATAAATCTCAGTTTTTGTAGTTTCCTTATTTTATTGCCTTTATTTTAAAATTAATTTGAGGAATTTTGGACATTATTTGATATTTTTAATCCTCATTTTAATTTCGGCCAGTAGCTTAGTTCACTGTTTTATAGTATTTTTGATTTGAAAAATACTAAAAAATTCAGAAAAATCTATAAAAATCATAAAAATATTATAAAATTATAAAAAGACCAAAAACATTTTATTTTCTGAATTTTGGTTATTTTCCTTATTTTTATAAATACTATATTATTCTCTTTTCTTATATTGTGTATATATTCTATTTATAAAAATATAAAAAAATAAAAAATATAAAAAGAAAAATACAAAATCAGTAAATTAAAAAACAAAATATAAAAATATCAAATCCAAAAATAAAATAAAATAATATATAAAGTTAAAAACCCATAAAATTTGCATATTGGTAGGCACTTGATCACATCACATTTTGGCACATTTTTGTCCGATCTATCTTGTTTGCTCTATGTGTTCGACCTCTACACACTTGTACACTACATAAATTTTTGTAGAGTTATAATAAATTTGACTCCACCTCTATTTTCATTGCTTGATTTGATTGTCGTGGGTTAATTGTTGTCTTAATCGGGATTTTTTGAGGGTTGCCGCAGCGACTTCTGTCTCCACCTTGTGTGAGACATTTAGACCCTCGTGATTCTCGGTTAATCAAATGGTGTCGTTGCCGGGGAGCAACAACGTATAGATCTTCTTTTTGTGATTGATTGTGATTATTTGTTTACCATTATTGCCTCTTTTATTTACTTCATATTTGACTTATATTTTTGAGCAATCTAAGCACCCTCTTTGTGTCTTTGTGTGAGGTACCGTGGAGCGAGGGAGGCGGCTTGTCCTAGGCGCCTGGGCACCCACGTGAAGCCTTCATCCCGTGCACGAGGAGACTTAGAATTTTTGTAGATTAGCTCCTTTACTTTCTGCATTATTTGTGTAATTTATTGTTAGAGAGAGAAACATTATTTGTAATAATACAGGTACACTCAGGACTTGGACTTTCGGGCCTAATTTCCAAGTGATTGTTCACTTGGGGGCTCACCGCGGCTTTTATCAGTTTTCATCGCATTTTTTCCCTTTGTTTTCCGGTTTTGTTTTCTTTCTTTTGTGTGATTGAGCTCTAGCCTAAGGATTGATTGGCGTAAGACTAGGTCCAAACACCTTAATCAACTTTGCATGCACCTATTATATCGATTCTTTGGACTTAGTCAAATTTTGAAAAAAGGTTCTTCACGCTAATAGTATCCTCATCCTAGGGTGATTTCATCAGATTGCATACCGCATATAGATTAGGTTTATAAATTCCTGTTTTGCATCCCGCATGGAGAGAGCTGGGAGGCAATGTAAGTCTTCTATCTTTGCATTCATCATTTAGGCACAAAGGTGAGATTTCCATCTTGGCGCTGCCTTGCATTACTTTTTCCGACTCTCTTCCTCTATTTTTGGATCAAATAGGAATCAAGAAAAATACAAAAACGTTAGGCGCTTGAATTGAATTGACTCAAAGCAAGTGATAACACCAAAAAAATTAAAAAAGGGACTGCTAAAGAAAGCTTGACCTAAATAAAATCGGCTAATTGGACACATTGCTTGGGGTGAGCAATGCCCTCATTTGTATTCAGGTTGCATGGGAAGGTCTCCTTCCAAGTGAGAGAGCGGCTTCGTAAGGATTAGAGCCCAAACCCCAGTATGTGGCTGCCTTGTGTATCGCCTGAATTTCCAAGTATTGGCGCTACTATCGTACGTAGACGAGTAGGGCTTGGTCGACATTGATGACTCTCTATTGTGTAGAGCATTGACCTTGTCCAAAGTATCGAGCATAGGCCACGCCTTCACGGGGGTGTCTATCTCATCGTCTTGTGTCCGAGTAGGATCTTGCACGCTCACGGGTGATTCTGTTGCGAGCGAGATCCGAAGTATCGGTTTCGCCTATCGGCTTCCTCCTTCTATTTCTTTGGCTGAGTAGGGATCTAGGAAGGGTTACAAGGACCTTAAAAAGCGCAGACTACAGGTTACACAGGAGGAGGACAAGTACGGGAATCTTTTCTGGCAGTACTCTCTCCTATAGGCGTAGCGCTCTAAGGACTCGTTCAAAGATAATTGCCTGAATTCAAACTAAAAACTACAAAGATAATAGATGATCCTTCATGGCTTCACGCGTTGAGTTGGTGAACCCCTTGTATTGTGTTTGATAGACTAGTTTCATTAAGGTCAAGATCAAAAACACTGCACAATTGTGCACAATTTTGCCCTCCCTTCTTCATTTCTCAACTTCGCTCTTCTCAATAATCACGATGATGGGAAGGAGGTCTCTTAGGCCATCTCTGGCGGCACCTCTATCCAACACTCCTCCCTATTCATCTAGGACGACCTTGGGGAGTCCAGACCCTCTCTCCGAGCCTGAGTTCACTTCCACCCTGTTCCCCCTCGACCACCCTTCTCCTTCCATCAGTCCAAGAGTGTCAGAGTTTAGTGCAACACAGAGCTCAAATCATTTGTTGGCACCTGAGATGGGTTCTTTTAACTTTGCAGAGACCCAAAATATGGACGGCAGAGAGGAACACCCAGATGAGCAGAGACCACCACCATTCTTATATGATCAGGATGCCATCAACAACTCATTGTTAGCCTCCCTGGAGACCATGCAGAGACAGATCAGAGACCAGGGAGTATTCATGGGTGACCTCATGAGGGAGATAGAGCAGATGCGAGAAGGAAGAGATGACAGACCCGGGGCGGTGGAGGAGACATAACAGAAGCAGACGAAGGAGGAGAACCTAATCAGGAGAGGCCGCCGCCGATGACCATGAGGAAGTTGCACAACCCAGCCACGACCCTCACTCACCGATGGATTCAGCTTCCTCCTATTGTTGGGAACTTTGAGCTTCGCCCGCAGATTATCCAGTTGTTGCCCAAGTTTCATGGGCTAGCCACCGAGGAGCCTCATCTCCATCTGCAGGAGTTTGAGATGATTTGCTGCACTGTCCACGACAGATTAGTGGACGAGGACACAATCAAGATGATTGCCTTCCCATTCTCATTGGCTGACAGAGCAGCCTATTGGCTGAAACACCTAGGGAGGTACATCACATCATGGGCACAGCTCCGGACCGAGTACTTGAATAATTCACCATGGTCCCGAATGAGCAATTCCATGAGGCTTGGGATCGATTCAGAGAGCTCATTGATCGGTGTCCCCATCATGACATATCCTAGCCCAATCTGGTTCAGAGTTTCTTCTGTGGGCTGACACCGGAGCTGCAGGGGCTTGTCAATTCCTCTTGTGGTGGATCTTACTTCTCCAAGGGAGAGGATGCAGTTTGGGAGATCTATGAGGGTATGGTAGAGAATTCCACAATCATGGCCCAAGCCTGCGTCTACACACAACCGAAGCTTCCACCACAGGCAGTAGGATATCAGAGGATTGCACGCATCGATGCCAGTACACATACTCCATCAGCAACCGCAGCTCAGGCCGAATCCACTGCTGCTAACATGGGGATCATTTCTGAGAAGCTGGACCGCATCGAGATCCTCGAGAAGAAGCAGAGTCAGGGGCTGGCCCAGATGGACTAGTTGACAAAGACCATGAGTGACCTGAAGACACAGATTCTTTGCATCCAGGAGGCACAGATGTCTACTCAGCAGCCTCCCAGGTCAAGGGCCGGTCCCAGCAGTAGCAGCTCCAACCAACCCTCTGCCTCGTACCGCTAGGTCCATCACATCCAGGTAGAGCCGGTCCAGCAGCTACAGCACTACTCACTGCCACCACGATCTCAGGACACTCAGATGGTGGTCTATCAGCCGGATCAGCCACTGGCAGTTCTTCCAACACACCCCGTTGAGCAGGAACCATTGATGGAGGTAAATGGGATTTGGTACGATCGGTACCCACAGCAGCCCGGGATTCATCGAGATCACCCCAGATTCCATTGGACCACTGGTGGCACCTCATCCCAGCAGCAGTCTCCAGCTCAGGGACATCACAACAGCCAGCATCAACATCAGCCCCAGTATGCCCACCAGCAGTACCAGCAGGGTCCTCATCCCGTCTATCAGGGACAGCAGTGGAGGCAACGTCAGCAGCCTCGCCAGACATACTCTCATCCTCCCCACTACCAACAACCTCATTTCCAGCAGGAGAACACTTCCGGTTCTCAGGCACCTGCCTTAGAGAACCCAGCTCTAGATGACCTCGCCTGCTTGATTTCTGACCAACAGGCATCCTTCCAGCGGGAAATGGATGAGTTCCGGTAGGAGATGAGGGATATCATCCAGGACAAGACCGCCATACCTGCACAGATCGAGCCTAATCCGAATAATCTGAAGAGGAAGTCTGAGTAGGTACAGTTCACAGAGGGTACTTCTCCTAGTGATTATTTGAGTAACATGTCTTCTTTGTATGATGTTGATTTTTTTGTGACTACTAGGAGCGGTAGAATGCCAGTCGACGGCGCCTCATCTGAGCAACAACCACACAAGGAACCATGAGCGCCAGATGAGCAGAGTAGCGGTGCTGATGCCACTGATGATGATGTTGATGACGGTGGTGCTGATGCCACCAATGATGGAGATCCAGATGACGGTGTTGAGGCCGTCGTGATACCCGATGCAGACGGTGGTGCTGAAGCCACCATTTTTTATGCAGAGCTAGAGCGTTGTGCTGATGCTGCGAAGACAGATTCCGTTGGTGGTACTGAGGCCACCACTTCTACTTTTGTTGAGCTCCCACATGTTATGTTGCCGCCTTTTGTATCTCAGGACTATGGTAAAAAAATAACAAAAAATGAATAAAGGAAAGGTTTCTGTATACACTTCAGATCCATATGTGTTGCATGATGATCATTGTATGGATTCTATTCCTTCACAGGCACTGGAACCTATTCCTAGTCCTCCATCTGAGGAGGTCCCTACCGTCCCCTTCCCGCAAGCACTCCGCTTGGCAAAGGGGAATAAAAGAGAAAATCCAAAAAAGACTCAACAGGTAGAGTTTAGCAACAAGATGATTGATAGATTCCAGATCCAGCTAACTCTACAGGAAACACTTGAGCACATCCCCCTCTTCCAAAAGAGCCTGAGAGAGAAGACTACAGTCCGCAGGAAGAGGAGGAACCACAGATCAGATCCATGTGCTCACCCATTCTACTTGCTGCACCATTCAGAACCGATTGCCAGCCAAGAGCCTGATGCAGGAGCTCCCTATGTCAGATGCGAGATTAAGGAGCAGCGGTTCGATCCCACTCTATTAGACAGCGGCTCTTCTATCAACCTCCTTCCGGCAGCCTTACTCGACCAATTCGAGTTTGGTCCTCTTCTTTGGAGCAGGACAGTCCTTCAGTTTGCTGATAGGTCGACTAAGAGGCCGAAGGGGTTGTTGAGAGACGTGGTCGTTACCATTCAAGGCCTGAAATTCCCCGTGGACTTTGTTGTATTGGACATGGAGATCCCTGAGTCGGTAACCGATGCCCCCGTCATACTTGGATGCCCATTCTTGGCCACAGCCAAGGCGGTGACCGATCAGGATAGCGGGAAGGTATGCTTTCACGTAGAGGGCGAGAGCATACAAATAGAGACGATCGAGGAGACCAGAGCGAGATAATCAGCATGCTCAGAGCAGTCCAGTGATACCGCACAGATGACAGAGGATGAGCTAGACGTCCACCAGGAGTCTGATTTTGTGATGATAGATGATGAATCCATTTGGATAGATCCCGTAGCACAGACCCTCGCCTTGCCTACAGATTCACTCTATTTACAGCTTATGGACGTTGAGAGCCTAGAGAGCACAGCCCTGGACGAGGATACCTTTGAGGCTGACAATTGTGGGACGAGTGGTGATGCAGAGTTTCAATCTTGTTCTTCTAGTTCAGATCCCTCGGATTCAGACATTGATTGGGATGATTTTGATGACTTTTTATCGTGTCTGATTCCTTCATAGTTGACAGCTAGGACGGAGTGCGAGCCAGTTCAGTTCATAGATGATTCAGCAGGGTTCCCTTCATCAGATGTTCATGCACGATGAGAGTTCTCACATGCAGACCTGGTAGCCTTCACACAAACATATCAGAAACCAGATCTGCCACCTCCCGGTTGTCCATAATTGAAGCCCTTAACACAGTCGCTGAAGTATGGATTCCTTGCTGGTGAGCCAGATATGCACCCAGTCATTATCTCAGCAGGTTTGACTGGAGAGCAAGAATCTCGTCTGATGGAGGTTCTTGAAAGAAATCGCAAGGCGATAGGATGGAGTATAGTTGATCTCCAGGGGATTAGTCTGGCTCTGTGCTCCCACCACATCTATCTTAAGGAGGACGCTAGGCCTTCGCGTGAGTTCCAGCGACGACTGAACCCGAATCTTCGAGATGTGGTCATGAAGGAAATATCGAAGTGGTGGAGCGTCGATTTTATCTACCCCATCTCCGACTCCAAGTGGGTTAGTCCATTATATGTGGTACCCAAGAAGACAGGTATCACTACAGATGTGATTGAGTCTAGAGAGGAAATCGCTACCCGAGTACCCACTTAGTGGAATCATCGCTTTTGATGGCAATGAGGGGGCTTACAAGAGGGTGGTCCTGGAGGGTCTGTGTGGACTACAAACGATTGAATCAGACCACCAAGAAGGATCATTTCCCACTGTCATTCATTGATCAGATTATCGAGAGGCTTGCTGGGAAGAGTCACTATTGTTTTCTTGACGGGTACTCCGATTACAATCAAGTGGCCATTGTGCCCGAAAACCAGAAGAAAACGACATTCACCTGTCCGTTTTGGACTTATGCTTTCAGACGGATGCCCTTTGGTTTATGTAATGCCCCGGCGACATTCCAAAGGTGCATGTTGTCCATTTTCTCGGACATGGTGGGTGACTATTTAGAGGTCTTCATGGATGACTTCTCGGTCTATGGCGACGGGTTTGATGCTTGTCTTGACTGCCTAGACCGTGTGCTTCAGCGCTGCATAGAGGTCAATCTTGTCTTGTCTTGGGAGAAGAGTCACTTTATGGTGACTCAAGGGATGGTCCTTGGTCATATCATCTCCAACATGGGCATGGAGGTCGATCCGGCCAATGTGGATATCATTAGAAAACTCAATCCACCGTCCAATCTGCGTCAATTACGGTCTTTTCTGGGGCATGTCGATTTCTACCGATGGTTCATTCAAGACTTCAGTCGTATTGCCCGACCGCTCATTGATTTGCTGACTATAGACACCGAGTTCATTGTCGATGATAAGTGTCTTGCGTCCTTTAAGACTCTCAAGAATATGGTTGTTACGGCTCCTGTCCTTCAGCCACCCGATTGGTCTCTTCTATTTGAGATCATGACGGACGCTTCTGATTTTGTCGTTGGGGCTGTGCTTGGACAGAGGAGGGATGGATTGCCGTATGCCATTCACTACACCAGCCGGACTTTGGATGCCGCTCAGCGGAATTATACTGTGACAGAGAAAGAGATGATGGCTGTAGCCTTTGCTTTGGATAAGTATCGATCGTATATTCTCGGATCTAGAGTGACTATCTTTACCGATCACACCGCCATTCGGTACCTCATGGCCAAGAAGGATGCCAAAGCTCGCCTTACCAAATGGATCCTTCTGCTCCAGGAGTTTGACATTGAGATTAAGGATAAGCCTGAAGTTAAGAATGTGGTGGCAGATCACCTCTCCCGCTTAGAGAACCTTGAGGAATATGAGCCCAACACACCTATTACAGAGACATTTCCAGATGAGGTGATCTTGGCTATCACCTCGCTCCCATGGTATGCCGACCGTGTGAACTATCTTGTTGCCAAGACGGTTCCACAAGGTTGGCCCAGGCAGAAACTTGAGACCTTCCTAGCGAAGGCCAAGTTTTACCATTGGGAGGATCCCGTCCTTTAACATGAAGGAGGGGATAGCATTTAGAGGAGGTGCATTCCTCAAGATGAGCAGCATAGCGTCGTCACATACTGCCACAAGCTTGAGGCAGGAGGACATCATTCTGGGAGACAGACAACACAGAAGGTGCTCCAATCCGGTCTTTGGTGGCCCTACTCTCTTCAAGGATTCAGATGAGTTCGTGAAGAGATGTACTGACTGTCAGAAGATGGGTACTTGCGGACAGAGAGACATGATGCCCATGCAGCCCATTCACTTTTGTGAGGTTTTTGATACATGGGGTATTGATTTCATGGCCATTTCCTAAGAGTCAAGGGTTTGAGTACATTTTTCTCGTTGTGGATTATGTGAGCCGTTGGGTTGAGGCCATCCCCGCCCGAACCGTAGATGCTAAAACCGTGTGTCACTTTTTGAGGAAAAATATCATTTCATGGTTCGGGGTACCTAGAGTTCTGATTTCAGATGGGGGTCTCACTTTATCAATGACAAGGTTAGGGCCCTTGCAGACGAGTTCAGCATTGACCATCGTGTTGCCATGCCGTATCACCCTTATACTAATGGTCTTGCTGAAGTATCGAACAGGGAGATCAGGACTATCTTACAGAAGGTTGTCTGCCCATACCGAAAGTATTGGTCACAACTTTTGGACTCAGCCTTATGGGGTATCGGACTTCCTTCAAGACTCCATTAGGAACATCTCCCTTTCGTCTCGTCTATGGCAAGCCATGCCATCTACCTGTGGAGATCAAGCACAAGTCACTTTGGGCAGTTACTGAATTATTATTGGATCCCAAGAGTATAGGAGAACATAGGAAAGCAGAGTTGGCAACCCTGGAGGAGTTGAGAGATATAACCTTTTCTAGCAGCCTAGAGTATAAGGAAAAAGTGAAGACATGACACGATTCCCATATCAGCCATAACAGTTTGAGCCCGATCAGCGCATATGGTTGTTTGATTACAGGCTGAAATTATTTCCAGGGAAATTACAGAGTAAGTTGAAAGGTATGTATGTGGTCAGGAAGGTACATGACAATGGTAGTATTGATATATCCAAGCCGTCATCTTCCTCTACCTTTCGTGTTAACGGTCAGTGCCTGAAGCTATATCTAGACCATAATCCGTCGACCATTGACGTTGCCCCCATTCTTCTGGTATGAGATGTACTCTTTGACTCATATCATTTGCATCTCATACATGGTGATCACTTCCATCTTCCGCTGTATAGATCCATCTGTCCATATCATTCTTTCATTCTTTCGTTATGTCTGCTACCCCGTCTTCATCTTCTGATTTTGATATACTTAGGATGCACCTTGTCCTAATTATAGGGGGACACACACTGAGCTGCGATATATTCTTTTCTTCTTTTCTTCTTTTCTTCTTTTCTTCTTTTCCTTTTCTATCTTCTTTTTGTATCAAAAAGGTGTCGCCTCTTGTAGACAGTTTTCGATACTTAGGACGCACTTTGTCCTAAGTATAGGGGGTGTGCACCCCGAGTTTTTTATTCTTTGATCCTCTCCATTGTCTCCTCTTCTTATCTATACTTAGGGATATCTTACCCTAAGTATAGGGGGAGACAATCTGAGTACGATTTGTTCATTCCCACCCTACGTATATACTTTAGCCATAACTCATACTTTCGTATTTTCTTAATAATATGGCTAATAATTCTTTAAAATTCATTAAAACCCCTAATATAAAGATGTTATCATTCCTCAAATTCTTTTTGTATTTACTGATTAATAAATCAGGTGAAAATATTTTTTGCAAAATGTTTGAAGAATAGTTTGAAAATCTTTGTGAAAATCTTTAAAAAAACTATTTGAAAAACATTTTGTTACATGTTTTCAACCTTTGTAAAAATATTTTGTTTGAAAAATTATTTTCTTTGTGTGAAATAAAATGTTTAAAAAATGATTTGCAAATGGTTTGAAAAATGGTTGCAAAAATATTTGAAAAATCCATCTATACTATTTGAAAACCTTTGCAAAATGATTTTCAAATGTGTGTAAATGTTTGTAAAAATGTTTGTAAAAATTATTTTGGACTATAGTTTTCAAAAATTGTTTGTAAAATGATTTTCAAATAAGTTTCAGGAATATATACATCACACCCAAAATTCACTATATATATATCTATAAAATTGATCACTTACCCTTGTAAATTCTTAAAAGCCACTTCTTGAAAGTATAAGAAGCACTCCCGTGTAAAAATTTTTTAACCTAGTTTTTTCCCAAAATCTTTTCTTTTCAAAAATCCCAAAAAACATTTGCAAAATTAAAATGCCAAAAACATCTGCAAATCTTTTTGAAAAATACAAAAAAATGCATATGCGTCATCTTTTCAAAAATCCATGAAAAGTTCAAAATCTTTGAAAATTGCATCACAAAAATATTTTCTGCATTTTGCATATCATTTGCATAGCATGAGCATTTTTCAGATTGAGTTTGATAGTTGAACAAGTCTAAGTAAAATCCGGAGATTGGAGCTTGATTGGACCTTAAAATCTACCTAATAACAGGAACCTTATAGGAACTGGGTTTGAGATACTTCAGGTCTAGTTGACTTAATTCTTTGAGGATCACGAGACTTGGTTCATTGGATTCTTGACTGCCTAAGTAGAGTATTTCGGAGCACACGTATGACTCTTGTTGATAATGACCTAACTTGGACACCTGCACCTTTCACATGGCTCAACTCAGTTGGGGTGGTGAGGGGATTGGATTTGCCAGTATGAGACGCACACAAGTGAAAACATTTTTCCTCCTCTAGGGAGGGAAGTGCATCCCAACCCGTCTAGTGATGAGGAATTCTAAAGACAGGAGAGTGTGGGTTGCGATAAAGCTTCAAAAGAGGGATAGTCTACTGGCTCAAGAGGAAAAACTCCTTATGTAAATGCTGCTATATATAGTATTTCAAAAAAATGGACAGGCATGTACAAAAATAAATGCCTGCAAAGTATGTGAATATGTTGTATAGCCAATAAGCAAGCTTGAGTTCCAAAGTCATATCTTGTGAGCCTGCAGCTGGATGACTTGACTACACTGGTCTTGCATCCTAGGATAGGTAGCTACACTGGCTACCATCCATTCTTCTCTTCACCCCCTCCTCTTGAGCTGGTTGCCACTTGAACTTAGAAGGGAATACCCCTCTCCTCGAGGAAGGAGTTATTGGATTGGGGAATCATTGGGTTGTCATACTGGAGAAGTCAGTCTCTTTGTCATTTTAGTTGAGGAGAGCCACTATCACCTACACTGTACGAGTCAGATTCATAGTCGTAAGGGTTCGCGTATGAGTTGAGATATTTCTGACCTGGATATTGAGGAGACTTGAGCATAGTGTTGGGGTTCTCAAGGGTTGTTGGATTTCAAATCTAGTCCTCATTAAGGTTCCGACCGCACTAAAATTTCAAAGGTCTGACTTAAGCTCCAAACTTTGATTTTGTGAAGGCAAATTTAATAATCAAGTTTAATCCATGCTTCTTCTTTTTCTTTTCTCTGTTTTTCTTTTCTGCACTTATTGCATAAGTGTTTGCTAGGGACTAGCAAAGGCAAAGTATAGGGGATGATGAATCCACATTTCATCATCTTTATTCTATCATTTTGGCCTCAAAAACCCTAGCAAATGCGTGTAAATACCCTTAATTCCAGCATCTTAGCATCCATGCATGTGCATGTAAATAGTGCATAAAATACTGTATTTGAAGCCAAAATTATAGAATAAATAAAAGAAAAGAAAAGGTTAAATTATTGTAAATATTTTATGACCTGAAACCCCAAGACCTAGGCATCTCGATGAATAGGTCGACAAGGAATAAGGGGAGATAAGGGCCAGAATACAATAAAAATACCTAATCATTTTATTCATTCTTTATTCATCTTGGGACCTATTTTTGGTTCCACTTTTTATGCCTCAAATAAAGAAACTTTGTACATGAAAGTTGTAGATAATTAAATAAAGAAAAATACAAAATTGATTTCACTCAAAAATAATGTACAGATAAAAAGTAATGATCTGAATAAAAATCCAAAATCCCAACTTCCTAGACCTGTATCTCCCTAATAAAAACTCGAAATGTGTCAAACTCACCTTTAATTGTATATAATTTAAAATAAGCTATATAATGGCGATGGTTCCGCACTTGGCGGAGCTACGGTTGGAAAGTTGAGTTTTGGACCCTTATTGTACACTTGTCCAGACTAAAATATTCATTTTATAATTTATTCATTATTTTTATTATTTATTGTTTTTATAATTTTGTAAATATTATTTGTACTATATGTGTACAATAAAATCAGAATAAAAACCAAAAGAAAATACAAAATAAAATACTTGTATATAACTTACATAGGTATAATACCTGTATATATACCTATATAATTAATACTTATATTTTATTAAGTGTACAAAATATATCAGAAAAATAAAATAAAAATATATTAAAGTATATAAAAATATTTTATAAATTTATAAAATAATAAACAAAATAAGTAAAATTAAATACACAAAAAAGGTAACTTATATTTTTATACCTCATAAAAATAATTAAAAATCATAATAAAATACTTCATAAAAAATAAACATTTTTTATTAATAATCAAAAATTAATTAATTAATATTCTATTTTAAATTGAATTTACAAATAATTTATCAGGGATTTTTCCTGGTTGGTCCACGTGGACCAACCAGGTGCCAGCCCAAGTTGACCTTGGTCAACTGGTCGTCCTTCCCCCTCTGCCCTTGTCAGACCTTGTTTCGATCTCAGTTTCTCGATTTTTTCGAGGTCAAAACTTGCATCTATTCTTGTCGATCCCTGAATGACTTTTGTTCCTCGATAGACCCTCTTTCACACCCTAGGCTCTCCTAGGGCCGAGGAGCGGCGATTCGAGCCATCTTCCTTGGCCTTTGGAGCTTCAGAGCCGCAGAATCAAACCCCCATTTAGTGCACCTCGACTTTCCCATTCGATTTTGAGTCCCTTTGGTCCACCTTCCTTCGTCTCTTTCGAGCTCCACAGGTCCCTGGAGGTGACAGCTCTAGTCTTGTGTCGTCAGCCAAGGCGAAGGGAGTCAGAGGCGTCTCCACCACCTCTGGCAAGCTCGCCGTCGAGGTACACCTCCCTCTGGTTCCGACCATCGAGGCAGCCATCTCCCTTCATTTATTTTCGTTGTATTTTGTTAGCCATCGCATTAGGAGTAAAACCCCCCAAGAAGTTTCCCGTTTCACCCATTGAATCACCCCCGCGTACCCCTCGTCGGAGCGCTCCTCCAGCTACCACCATGCGCCACCCTTCTCCACTTCGCTTTCGCTACCGCAGGGTCCAGGCACTTTGCCCTGGACCCTCTCACGTCTTTTCGCAGGTCTACGTGCTTTGAAGATCACCTGGGGCTAGTTTTGCTCGCTCATCGGAGATACTCGGAGCCCGTAGCTCCGCCACCTTCTAGCGAGCGCCTCGGCCGTCGCCAAGGAGTTTTGAAGCCTCCAGGAGCTAGAGGAGGACCGCAGGAGGTTGCAGGCCACTTTTGAAGCCCAAGGAACACCGGAGGCCGCCGATCGAGGGCGGGGAAGCTCGCCTCACCGACGTTGCTTCCCTGTTCTTCATACATGCCTCTCCGCCGTTAGATCTCGGCCACCCTCCAGATTGCACAGGAGCCGTTGGATCTCCCAGAAGCCCCACCGTCCGATCAGCCAAGGAGATCTAATCCGGAGCGTTGGATCGCGAAGCGTCATCGTCGCACGAGGACGTATCGCGTGGCAAGTGGAACGCCCTTAACCGTTCGATCCGCGCTTGATCTGGGTATTTTGCATCGCCACCCAGACTTATTTTGTATTTATTATTTAGTCTATAAACTTTCATTTGTAGTCTACATATTTTTGTAATATTTGCATCTAGGCCCCTGAACTTTATTTATTTGCATTTAGGTCCAGTCTACGTCACCTCACGTGATCTGTGCACGTGAGGTGGTGGTGATTTTGCACTGGACCCCCTGCAGGTTTATTTATTTCATATGAGTCCAGGAACTTTGATATTACGTGTAATATTTTTGGGTAATTTGCATATTAGCCCTCAAGTTTTTTGTATATTACACTTAGGTCCTTTCCAGGCGCGTGCTAGTCACGTGTGGGGTTGGAAAAATTACGCTTGTGCCCTAGCGGCTTTGGTTATTTGTATTTGGTCCTAGAAATCGATTTACTAGTTATATATTTTGCGTGAAAATTGTACTGTGGCCCCTGGATATTTGGATTTTTGCATATATGCCCCTGCCAGCTATGTAGTTTTTATTTGTTATTTGTAATTATTTCATGCATCTAAATTGCTAAAAGTCACCAAAAAATTAGGTTAAGCTCCTTTTGTATTGTAGATTCACACCATATTTTTATTTTGTATTTTTATTGCATTTTCATATTTATAAAAATTCAAAAACATGTATTTTTGCTAGTGTTTGCATTAGAAAATACCAAAAATATTAAAACTCTTTTAAAAATTCTAAAAAAATTACCTTTAGTCTATTTTAGTGTCTTTTAACTCATGTCCAAAAATCATTGAAAATTTCAAAACAAAAACCTTAAAAATTAGAAAACTCCTAAAATCTTCATAAAAATCTAAAAAATTCAAGAAATATCCTAAAAATACAATCTCAGTTTCTGTAGTTTCCTTATTTTTTTGCCTTTATTTTAAATTTAATTTGAGGAATTTTGGACATTATTTGATATTTTTAATCCTCATTTTAATTTCAGTCAGTAGCTTAGTTCACTGTTTTCTAGTATTTTTTATTTTAAAATACCAAAAAAAATTAGAAAAATCTATAAAAATCACAAAAATATTATAAAATTATAAAAAGACCAAAAACATGTTATTTTCTGAATTTTGGTTAATTTTCTATATTTTTATAAATACTCTATTATTCTCTTTTCTTATATTGTGTATATATTCTATTAATAAAAACATAAAAAAAATATAATATAAAAAGAAAAATACAAAATCAGTAAATTAAAAATGAAAATATAAAAATATAAAATCCAAAAATTAAATAAAAAATATATAAAATTAAAAACCCACAAAATTTGCATATTGGTAGGCACTTGATCACATCACATTTTGGCACATTTTTGTCCGATCTATCTTGCTTGCTCCCCGTGTTCGACCTCTACACACTTGCACACTATACACATTTGTAGAGTTATAATAAATTTTGACTCCACCTCTATTTTCATTGCTTGATTTGATTGTCGTAGGTTAATTATTGACTTAATCGAGATTTATTAAGGGTCGTCGCAGTGACTTCTGTCTCTGCCTTATGTGAGACATTAAGACCCTCGTGATTCTCGGTTAACTAGAGAGCCCTTTGTCTTAGAGAATGTCTTTATGACCTAGATAATAGAATACACTCATTGTTTATTTCTAAATGTTGGGAATAAACATGAATTCTGGAATAGACCTATCATAAAGAGTTGTGATAGAGATATTTCAGATAATAATCTAAAATCTACTAGACTCTACTAAATTAGAAAATTAATGAATAATTCATTAACATTTCTAATAATGAAATTAAATCTTAAAAGATCAGTAGGAGAATGAAGATCATTTGACAATGATCTGGCATCAAGCCTTGGACATTTGTCTATTGATGTGATCAATAGACTAGTAAGAGATGAAACTTTATATTGTCTAAAAGTTCAAATCTTACATACTTGTGAATATTGTATTCAAAAGTAAAAATATCCAATATACCCTTCCTTTGAATGGTGTAAGATGTCAAGGTATTCAAGATCTCATACATATTGATGTATGTGAGTCATCTATATCAGAATAAACATTATGGATATGTGATATCTATTGATGATTATTTGTGATATGAGATTTCTTCTCTTCACTTAGAAACCTTTGAAATGTTCAAAGATTTAACAATTTTGATTTAGAACCAAAGTTTGAAGGAAGATTAAATGAATTTGATCTAATCTAGGTAGTTAGTACCTATTAGATGAATTCATAAAAGACCTTATAGAGATATGAATATCATTTCTATCTCACTCCTCCTAATAAACCTAAACTCAATGGAGTTGTAGGGAGATACAATTGGATCATATGTGACATGATATGGTCAATGATGAATCTTAGCATAATTATCTCCTAGTTTCCAAGGTATATGTATATGTAGTAGAAGACTACAATATATATATACATATATATATATATATACATATATGTATATATATCCTTAATAAGGTTCCAGGCAAGTAAGCTGGAATTTAGCACCTGAGAGTGCAACTTCATTAGGAAAATAAAGGATGGTATTGTATACCTACTTTATGACCTTGAGATTCTTAAAAGATTTCATATCTGAGAATGTGATTCTTAGATGACGAGACTCTTGAGAATCAAGATGAAAATGAAGTAAAGGAACTCATTTAGTATTGAGAAGATAATGAGGCTCCTAAAATTGGAAACTAAAAGGACAATTAAAGATGAAACACTAATACCTCTTCAAATAAGTTTGAAGATGGATTCCATGTGTCAGTTGAATCTGAAAATGATATTGAAGCTTCTAAAGATCATGACATGGAAAGATGGATGTTGGCAATAAAGTCTAAAGTAGACTTCATATACAAGTGTTGTATATGGACCCTCGAGGATCCACATATATGGGTAAGACCCATTAAGGAGTAAATGGATCTTCAGGATAAAGAGGGAACCTAATGAGAAGGTAGAGACCTTCAAAGCACGGTTCGTAGCCATGAGCTACACACCGAAGAAAATACATCGCTTGCGATGAGACAAGCTCTTCAGTGATCATGCTTGTACCCATCAGAATATTTCTAACTATAGCTACACAACTTGACTTTGACATCTTTAAGATGAAAGTCAATATTGCATTTCTCCATGAATACCTCTCTGAGGACATTCACATGAAGTAGCCCCAACGCTTCATGGTTGAGGAAAGCAAAGAGTACAAGCTAAGGAATTCCATCTATGGACTCAAATAAGCTTCTTGTAGTTGGAATATTGGATTTGATGAAATCATAAATGTTATGGTTTCAGATAAAATCTTGATAAACCATGTGAAGCTTAGTGGGAGTGCCATTGTGTTCATCGTGCTAAATGTAGATATTCTAACCATTTGGAATGATCTAAGGATGATAATAATAAGTGTTTTATAATCTGGTTGTCCCATACCTCGAGATATGATCTCAAGGATACCTCTTAGATCTTAGTTCTAAAGTTGGTCAGAAGCAAAGAGAAGAGGGTATTGGGACCGTCACATTAATGGTACACCTTGGACATTTCTATTTTCTGGAAAATTCCAAGAAAGGCTTCTTTCCCTTAAGATATGGTACTGACCTATCTAAAGGGATAACACCTCAAAGAGTTGAGGAAGTGAATGCTAGAACTGCTTGCCCTTTGTGCATCAGTTCTGAGAAGCCGAGTGTACGCTACACGTGTACAAAAAGCCAGATGTCTGCCATACAGTGAGAGTAGTAAAATGTTACTAATCCTACTATGGAGATAAAACACTTGATTGCAGTAATATCAATATCTTCAAAGATGGCAAGACTTTAGAGATAGTAATCTCTAAGTCTTATTGATGAATGTGAAATCCACATCTTTAATAATGATGAATTGTAGTATAGGAGGCGAAAATCGGTCGATCAAAAATCACAATCTTTTAATGTTGTGGAATATTATCACTTGGCAAGTCTATTAAGGTCGAACACAGGGAACGATGATTCTTAGTTGCATGTTTTAAATTAATTAATTAATTAATTAATGTTTAATTAATTTCTATGTTGAGAAAATATACAATGTAATGATGAAGATGATATGCAAAGAAAATAAATAGAAATGATTATGCCCAGGATCTGTGATTTGAAACATGTTAAATCCTCCAATAATATGATCGATAATTTCACAAAATTAATCACAAATCAAAATGGATCTGACTCAATGCTTCAGGTTAATAAATTAATACTCAGAATAATTTGAAGCAAGATATCCAGCCTCCAAATGTCTTTTATTCAATTCCTCGAATAGTTGACAATAATCTTAAAGGAAATGATCTAACTTAATCCCATGTGAAGACTAAACTTTTTACAATAATCAACAATGATTACAAGGGTTTAATCAGATTAAAATCATCATCCGAATTCCTGCAAAAAATATCATTAACTTCTCAAGCACACATATGTCGAAATTAGCCAGCATATGTCAGATATCTTCAAATGATAATTATCAATAAACAACCTCACATCTGTCCACAAATTATGGTAAGTGATAGAGCATGAAAAGAGCTTCAAAACGACACATTATATGCTAAAAACAGAGTTCGTATGAGAAAGATACGCTGAAATGAAATTGTGGGGACTAAAATGTAAATAAAATAAAGTTTTTCCTTCAAAAAGGTCCCTGGAGGGGCTTATCTGTAATTTATAAAAGTTGGAGGGGCCCCTCTGCAATTTACCCCAGGGGGGGTAAATTTACAATATCTGGAAATGCCAGGGGTGTGGCTGTAATTTTTCTCGGATGCATGTGCCCTGCACGTGACTCTGGAGGCTCGGGGGAGGCGGTTGAGACTCGGGCACCGAACCAGAGGCTCGCGCGCCGAACCAGAGACTCGTCGTCGAACCGGAGGCTCGTCGCCGAACCGGAGGCTCGGACGGACCGAGCATGTGGTATGGGGGGGGTGGCCACATGGCAGGTTAGTAGCCATTGGATCACAGGCTGGCCCCTGATCCAACGGCAACTGGATGTTGGAGGCGGCAGGCGAAGGTAGGGAGGCGGTGACCGAGGCAGCTGAGGAGCGGGGCCTCCACCGAAGGGCAGTCGGCGATGGGGAAGCTCGGCCGACACACAGCCGAGCGGTGGAAGCACGGAGGGCGAGGCGGCGTCGCACGACGGGAAGGCAGTTGCCACGCCTCCGACGCGTGGGGGAGGCTGTGGGCGAAGTGCATCGGCTGCAGGCGAGATGCGCGGCGGGGGCGTTTGGCCGGTCGACACACAACCGACGGAGGAGGCGAGCCGGAGCTGTAGGGCGCAAGACAGGGATGGTGCTCCGGTGGGTACGTAGCTCAAGGCGGAGGCGAAGCGGAGCGGCGAGGCAGTCGTCGGTGAAGCGCGTCAGCGAGGGCTCGGTTGTGAATGGTGTGACCGAGCGTGGTCGAGCGGAGCAGCGGTGGTCGGGTATGAAGGGTGGCGGAGGGCATGAAACCGGGATGGAGTGGTGTTGGCCTTGCGTGCAGGGGCAGTAGAGGAAAAGGGGTCCCAACCTGTGCAAAGCCAGCTATGGTCGTGTGGAGCGGATCGAAGAAGGAGAGGAGAGGAGTTACCTGGGAAGGTGGGGCTCCAGTCGTGGCTCGAGTCACCAGAGTGCGACGAGCTGAGCAGCTCGCTTGGAAGCTGCAACAGAGCTTCCTTGAAGCCCCGGATCACGCCAAAAGCTTGGGCCGCTAACACCAGCGAGAGGGCGGATAAGGGCTGCTGTGGGGCGGCGGTGGTGCTTTATAGCAGGATGGCGGCACGTGTAACGATCAAGGAGAGGAATTGGTGGCGACGAGCATAACGGTTGGAGGAGGACGTGCGACCGTTGCGAAGGCGGAGGAGAGCAACGGCCGACGTTACACACATTGGGGGATACGTTGGTGCGGGGAAGGAGAAGGGGCGAGGTCATGTGCCGCGCACGTACACGCTGGAGGGGAAGGAGGCAGGTGTGTGGCGCGTGCGATAGGAGAGAAGGGCGCGGCAGGTGGGGGTGCCATGTGGCACGCCATGGAGCTGCCACGTGGCGTCCCAAAAAATTTTTAAAATTTCAGATGAAAGAAAAATAAAAAGGTAATAAAAGAAGACCTTGGATCGAAAAATTTCCTTCACGAAAGTTGTTCGTCTCGACGAGATCTACAACTATCATGAAGGATCCGGGAGCAAAAGAGATTACCTGTGTGAAGCGGTATTTTCTGTGGTTCTCCATGTGTATAGAAAATCGGATTTTGGGGGTTTTGTAATTTTTTTGGTGGCTTCAGAGAGGATAAAAATCTAGAAAAATTAAGATAAAATACAAGAAAATTATTTACACGCTAGTTTAATTTTTTTGGATTTTTAATAAATAATAAAGTAGGAAAATAAAATAAAAGTATGAAACACACAATTTTTGTACAAACTCACAGCGGACACTTGGACTCAGTCAGTTTCTTTGATTTCAGTTTTAATCTAGATTTGGATTCTTGTGTCGCTTAATAAAACTTTCATCAAAGAACACAAATGAAGAAGAATTAAAATTAAAAGGGTTAATTATGTACATAAAAACTGAGGTCAAAAATAGCAAAAAGTCAAAATGCGCAAAAGAGGCCCAAAACCCAACTTTCACAAATGAGCTCCGAATTTTACAAAATTGGTCTTGTTTTGAAGGTATTTGAAAATGGAGTACTTTAAAATAAGTAGACCAAAATCGGACATTGTATGAGGGAGATATGCTCATTTTAGTCTGTCAGATGTGAAACTAGACTTTGGGATTATTTGACACTTATTGGAGTTAGTAATTTTTTTGTGTTTTTTATTTAATAATGTTAGTAATATCTACACAATAGAGGTAGTTTGGGGTCAATCGTAGTTAAGAAGAATTAATTAAAAATAAGAGAAGTTAGCGGCTTTTTGGGCTAATTTACACTTGGGATTTTTAATGCAATTATGCATGATGAAATGCAAATATTATTTACACATGTTTGAATGCTAATGATGCTTTATTAATGATTAAATGCATGTGAATGTTGGGGAACAAAGATTAACTGACCAATTTTAGCATGATGAATACGAGATTCATCATACCCCTATACTTAGACCATGCTCGTCCCTGAGCATCAATGAATGAATGACTTAGTTGAATACAATCCTGACTATGCATGTGAATTTTCAAGGCTCAATTCATAGAGGACCCTTAATTTGAGTGATCCTAAAATTCTGGGCTCAACCATGCTTTAATAAAAAAGAATCCAACTTCTCTAATTTTTAGACTCTCTATTTGTACATATAATATAAGGATATGATTTTTAGTGTATTGCATTCATGAGAGTCAAGTCTGGACATTACCCAAAGTTTCAATCCAAGAGACTCTCCTCTAGACCTAATCCTCAACACTAGGGAATAAGTCTATTCTTTCTTCAGTCAACCGTCTCATTAGTTTGTTAGACTTGAAATGTAGATGGACGGACAGATGATGGAGGGCATAGGATTGTGTCTAATTTTTCTCTCCCTCACATTGGAACAAGGTGCCTCTCGAGTGCCTTATTACTCAACACAAGTATATTTTTATTTTGTTGATCAATGTGTCCGTCAAGAGAATTTGGAGTCGTCTGCACTTGCTTTTCTAGGAGTACACCAGGGTGTGTCTCTTTTGAGTATCTAAGATACCTTCAACACCCAGACTTGTATCACTTACGATGCAGAGCCCTTTTATGGTGTCAGCCCGACTCCTTGGTCGTAATTAGCGCTTGGTCCAAGTGGACACTTTGAAAATGTTTGGAAGCACTCGCCATTGGTGGAAGCTCATTTGAAATTTAACTTTGGATGATAGAGTTTTTCTTTGACATTTATTTTTCTTTTCTTTTGTTGGCTAGCTCCACTGCTTTTACCAAAAGTTGGCGCACACTGATCAACAATTTTCATTAAGTTTCATCACACCCTGACACTTAGGTCAATATTAAAAAGATAGCATATGAACTTGTTCACATACTGGTTAGGATTTTGCTGACACTCAGGTTTTCTGAAGCCTTCATTAACTTTATCCCATCCTCGAATATCATTAGATCGGATCTAAACTCAATTCTCTAGTCCTAGTTCCTCAAGTGATATCTCAACTCATCTCATCAAATATGCAGTTTGTGAAAGTGATTGTGCTGATCATATTCTTTTGAAGGTAGAGATGAAGAGTGCAATATAGCGCTCAATCTTTCAAACTAGGGATGTTTGGATAATTAAGTTAAAAACCCCTAATGACTAAGGCTGGCTAACTTAGAATCTCAAGATCTCAGAAATCAAGTGTCCTCAAAAATCCTCAAGCCTTGAGTGATGGTGAATGTGTCAGGAATATAACAATCAAGGAATGCATGAAATGCTTGATGAAATGCAAGACCATGAGTGATGATTTTTTTATGCAAAAAGTTTTTTTTTATGAAATGTTTTTTTGTTTTTGTTTTTTTTTGTTTTCAGAAAAACAGGTATTATACACATAATATACACTACCTATACCCATCCTCGATGTTAGATAAAAACGATTAAAGTACGAGCTATGGATAAAGTAGATAGAATATATACAAACACACTGTCCTATACTTAGCGTGTGCTATGTCCCCATGGCACAAAGTGAAATGTTGACAAAGCTCGTACTAAGTATAGATGGGCCAAAAACAGAAGTCGACATGCCCCCCTATACTTAGACTTTTAAGGGACTAAGCATGGAAGAAAAGGATGAAATGAGGCAGTCGAGGGTGAATGTAAGGAATAGAAGTGTTGTATAGACAATAAAATCCGTCCCCTTAAACTAAGTATCGGGGGACCGAGAGCGGGTTGATGGATATACATAAGAGTATTGGATCCAGAGAGGTGGTCTATCTGGGCAGATCAAATCTTTTATCAAAAGCTATGCCCCGAGTGAAGGAGATCTATTCAACTTGTACTAATTGCTTGTTGGATTCGCCAAAATGTTTAAGTAGCTGACCGTTGACTATGGATGTTTGCGTGCTATCTGCGATCTCTGAGATCTCAACACTACCATTATTGTGTACCTCTCTTACAATGAAGGGTCCCATCCATTTTGATTTCAATTTACCTGGGAAAATTTTCAATTTTGCATTAAATAACCAGACTTTCTGCCTTGGGACAAAGATCTTTGTTCGAATGTTCTTGTCATGCCATCTCTTTACTTTGTCCTTGTAAATGGTGCTGTTTTCATAAGCATGATTTCGGATTTCAGATAGTTCATTCAAATCCATCTCTCGGTTCTTCTTTCCTTGGTGACAGTTCCAATTAATCTTTTTGATTGTCCATTCTGATTTATGCACGAGTTCTGCGGGCAAATGGCATGGCTTTCCATATACCATTCGAAACGGGGAGGTGCCCAATGGGGTCTTATAAGCCGCTCGGTAAGCCCATAGAACTTGGTCCAGGAGTTGGGACCAGTTCTTCCTGTCAGGGCGGACGAGCTTCTGTAAAATTCCTTTAACCTCCTTATTTGACACCTCGGCCATGCCATTGGATTGTGGATGGTAAGGAGTAGTGACACGGTGCTCGATGTCGTATTCCTTAGTCAACTTCTTCACCTCCCGGTTGACAAAGTGGCTTCCCCCATCAGATATTAAAATTTTTGGAATTCCAAACCTCGAAATAATATTATTTTTCAGAAACTTGCAAATAGTTTTGTAATCTACTGCTCGAGTAGGGATAGCTTCCACCCACCTAGATAAATAATCTACCGCGAGAAGAATATATACGAATCCTTGACTATTAGGGAATGGACCCATAAAGTCAATGCCCCATGCATCGAAAACATCACAGATGATCACTGGTTGCATAGGCATGGCATCTTCGGAACCAATGGTCCCTCCCATTCTCTGACAGACGGGACACGACCTGACAAAATTATAAGCATTTTTAAACAAGGTCGACCAATAAAATCAACATTGCAGTATCTTCTCAGCGGTCCTCTTCCCAGAGTGATGTCCTCCTGCCTCCAAGGTGTGGCACAGATTGAGGATACTTTGGTATTCCTCTTGAGGAATACATCTTCTCCATATGCAATTCGGTCCTTCAAAGAAAAGGAACAGATCCTCCCAATGGTAGTGTCTCGCTTCAGATATGAGTCGATCGATTTTATTCCTAGACCAACCCCGAGGAACGTTCTTGGTGACCAGATAATTTACCGTGTTGGCATACCATGGGAGTGAGTCAATAGCAGAAATTGACTCGTCTGGAAGGGTTTCACGGATGGATTCAGATTCTGGGATTCTGTTATGTTCGATCCATGATAAATGATCAGCCACGACATTCTTAACGCGAGATTTGTCTTTAATCTCCAAATCAAATTCCTGAAGCAATAGTATCCACCTCAGTAGTCATGCTTTTGCATCCTTTTTGGCCATTAAGTATCGAATGGCTGAATGGTCTCTGTAAACTGTCACCTTTGATCCTAGCGGTATAGATCGAAATTTTTACAAGGTAAAAACTACAGCAAGCATTTCTTTTTCGGTCATAGTGTAATTTCTCTGAGCAGGGTCTAAAACTTTGCTTGCGTAGTTAATAACATACGGGATTCCATCTTTTCGTTATCCTAACACAGCTCCTACTGCGAAATCAGATGCGCCTATCATGATCTCGAAGGGAAGAGACCAGTCGGGAGCTTGTAGGATGGGGGTCTCAATGATCCTCCTTTTGAGTAGTTCAAAGGCCTCAATACACTTTTGATCTACTAGGAACTCGGTGTCTTTCCCTAGGAGGTCAGTTAGTGGTCGGGCAATTTTTGAAAAATCCTTGATAAATCTCTTGTAAAATCCAACATGCCCTAGAAAAGACTGTACTTGTTTCACATTTGTAGGTGGCTCGAGCTTCTTGATCACATCAACTTTGGCAGGGTCAACCTCCATTCCCTTCTTGAAGATGACATGCCCCAATACAATGCCCTCTTTTACCATGAAATGGCTTTTCTCCCAAGAGAGCACCAGATTCACTTCCCTACACTTTTGGAGGACTTGATCCGGGTGCGCTAGACAATCATCGAATGAATCACCATGGACCGAGAAGTCATTCATGAAGACCTACAGGAAATCCCCTACCATGTCAGCAAAAATCACAATCATGCATCACTGGAAGGTACCGGGGGCATTGCAAAGCCCAAAAGGCATTCGTTTGAATGCGTATGTGTCGAAAGGACATGTAAAAGTAGTCTTTTCCTGGTCCTCAGGGGCGATGGCTACCTAATTGTAGATCGAGTACCCGTCTAAGAAACAGAAGTATTCTCTCCCTGCCAATCTCTTCAGGATTTGATCAATAAAAGGCAGCGGAAAGTGATCCTTCTTTGTTGCAACATTCAGGCGCCTGTAATCCACACAGACACGCCACGACGTGAGTACCCGTGTCGTGATCTCTTCTCCCTCCTCATTGGTGATAATTTGAAGTCCCGATTTTTTCGGAACCACATGCAAAGGTGACACCCACTTGGAGTCGGAGATGGGATATATGAAACCAGCCTTACACTATTTTTCGACTTCAATCTTAACCACTTCACGTAAGTTTGGATTCAATCTATGTTGGCATTCACAGGAGGGTTTAGCATTATCCTCCAGGTAAATATGGTGTGAGCACATGGCTGGGTTTATCCCTGGAAGATCAGACAATCTCCAGCCTATAGCCTTGCGATTTTTCTCCAAAACATTAAGCAGGCGGATCTCCTGCTCTTCGATTAGATGTGAACTGATAATAGCCGGAAACCGTCCCTTCTCTCCTGCAAGGAAGGCATACTTAAGCGTGGGGGGCAATGGTTTGAGTTCAGGTAGGTCAATAATGTTGCTCGAATTCGATCCCCTTAGTGGTTCTTCTTGTTGTGATGTAAATTCTTGCAGTGTATTAATATCGGCCACCATCATGGGTGTTTTTGGGATCGGATCGCTAATGATGGAATGTGGTGTGGCAAGCACCACGTCCGATTTGTGTACCTCACTCTGGGATTGTCCATAAGGAGAATGGGCTGACAGGTCCAAAGGGGCCTCTGAGTCTCCTAGAGTATAGGTAGATGCATGAATGAGCTGGCAGACTAAATCATCAACAATTTCCTCTCCAGATGAGGTCGATTCTATCATAGCGATTGGGTTTTGTCTCCATGCCCCAATTGTTGCTTCTGTAAATTCTGTCTCAGTTTCTGATTTTTCAGACTCAGTGCTCGACTCAGTGTCTGGTCTTTGAAACTAGTTTGCTTCATTTTTAGTTCAACTTTTCCAAACTTGATTCTTCCGGATGTGTAATCGAATATAGCTCCTGCGGTCCTAAGGAAGGGTCGCCCTAGTATCAACTGGGAATCTTTCCAATTCCTATGGACATCCATGTCAAGTATTGTGAAATCTACTGGGTAGTTTTGTCCCTCTATGTTGATGACAACGTTTCGAGTCTCCCCCCTAGGTCGCTTAGTTGATGTGTCTGCGAATTGAAGTACGGCTGCAGATTGCTTAAGAGGACCTAGATTTAGATGCTCAAATAGGGTTGTGGGCATGAGATTGATTGATGAACCATTGTCTAACAATGTTCTTGTAAACTTGATTTCTTTGATGTGGCTAGTGACAAAGTGAGCACCCATATCTCTTTTCTTCCTAGACAGCTCATTTTTTATAAGACGAGATGTGGCAACTGAGAGTATGTGTTTCTTTATTCGGCTAGGAGTCTGTTTGCTGGCCCTTGTTGGTGTGCATCTCACCTTAAGGTACTTTCGAAAAGCCGAGTCTCTTTCTATCATCTCGTCTAGGGATAGAGTGACTTTAATATTTTCCTTACATATGCGGGCCATCTCGTCGTCATTTTTTTGGTTTTTATGTTTTTCTTCTTTCCTACCATAAGAGCACGGGGGAAAGGGATGGACTTGTTGTGATCAAAAAATCACTTTTATTGAATGAAAAATTATTTACAGGACTCAGACAAAAAACAGGGAAATTGGTGGTCAGATGTTGCGGATGTCTTGGTGGTGTGTCTTCGTCAGACTCAGACTCTGACTCTCCATTATCTCCAGTTGTGTAGTGTATCACGGGTGGTGTGGGTGGGTCTTCTTCTTTCTCCTCTTATCTTCCTTTGTCAATTCCCATAGGGTTGTGTGAATTTGTGGACACTAGGGCTATGTCTCCGTGTTCCTTAGCTCGATCAGGCATGGTTACGGTCCTTCCGCTCCTAAGAGAAATATGATAAGCGTTATTATTTGATGAGAGCTCATGTTCAGGTACGGAATACTCAAAGATTAATACCTGATTATGTCCGAGGCTATTTGGGTAGCCTGGACTTGAGCTGGAATCACGGTCTGGATTGCGGTCACTTCATCTCTCCATCGAGAGAGTCGATTTATGTCGACTCTAATGTCATGAAGCTCGTCCAGCACTCGCTAGAGTTCTGTAGAGATAGAAGAAGAGGAGGACCCCTGGCCCTGCCTGGCCTGAGGCTGCTGAAATTGTTTGAATTGACCCTGCTGGCCTTGACGTTGGTTCTGTTGTGGTTGTTGTTGCGGGTTCTGATAACCCGTGCGGTACTGTTGTTGCAGCTACGGTTGAGGCTGGTAGGTGGGTCGAGCTTGCAGTGGACGAGGGTTGGGAGTAGAGTTTTGGTCTGAGTGGTTGACCGATTCCAGGTTATACCAAACTCCGTTGATCTCCATGACTTGTGGAGGTTCCTCGTAAACAGTTTGCGCGGAGGTTTCTTCAGTTTGATGGGACAAGACTTGGTCTCCACCCCAGTGGCTCTGTTGCCCTACCCCTTGACCTTGAATGTAGTGAATTTGGTGTATGGGTGCGGGGGATGAAGTTAGGGTAGGTATCTTAGATACCCTGTCGGCCAATTCCTCCATTTGCTTAGGTAATTTAGCCAATTTCTCATATCAGATGATTTATGGATTTCGTCCACCTTTTATAAATTTGCTCGACCATAGTTAGCTTATCAGCTATTATTCCCATATCAGCACTTTGATCGGTCGTCAGATTATTCACCATCTTTTTAGAGTTGGCTATGTAAGCTCGGCTGGTGGTTTGTGCACGACTGGATCCAGCAAGTCTCTCGAACACATTGTAGACGATGTCCTCATGGTGTCCCACATAGCTTCCTCTGTAGGATGCACTTACCAACCCTTGAGTCTCAGGGTTCAGCCCGCTAACAAAACTTTGGACCAGCATCATTTTACTTATCACGTGTCCTGGGCATTTATGGATTAAGTCTGTGAATCTTTCCCAGGTTTCATGGAATGGTTCGTTCGGGTGTTGGGTAAATCTCGTGAGCTTGATCCTCATCTGATTGATTCTACTAACAGGGTAGAATTTCGTTAAAAATGGAGTCTTGAATGTGGCCCATGTAGTGACTACTTCTCCTAAGTTTTTCAGCCAGTAAGCCGCCTTATCAGTCAAGGCGAAGGGAACAGCTCTCAACCTTATGTAGTCCTGGCTAACCCTAGGGTGGCAGAGGTTAGCACAGACTAACTCGAAATCACGGAGGAAGATATATGGTTCTTCATGCATGATTATTCCCTCCGAACTTCAGCAACAGTGCAAGGAAATGCGGTTTGTGTTCGAACGCATCCTCAGGGGGTACCGGCCTCAACCAATTATAGTCATCATCCAATTCAGGGAGGTACGTGTCTTCCATTGCAGCCTCGACTTGTTGCATTACTGCTATATGTGCCCTAAGCAGTTCATTGTGTTGTTAGGCAATGGTTATCCTAGCCAAGAGTGCCTGAATGGGGTCATTGTCATTCTCATCGTCACCAGGGTTCTTCTTTGGAGGCATTGTGATTAACCTTCAGAAGAAAAGAGTTCAGAATTAAGTGACGGAATTAAGTGAAGATTTGCTTAAGGATAAAAGTATCCTTAGTGAAGGAGTGAAATGAAAGGTTAGTCTGGGGTTGACTGAACCCTGAAGGAGGAGGAGTGTTAAAGATGATGACCCTAGGACTAAGAGGAGTCGAGAAGATAGTATTCATGAGAACGCATACACCAAGCAAACATAAGTCAAATTTTCAGATTCACCCACTCAACACAGATGAAGGCACGTCAGGGTTCGGCCGATTATCTTTTCAATTTTAATTTAATGACAAAACAATCTTGAAAATTAAGCGGAGCTGTTAGGTACCGAAATATTTCACAAAGACTGTCCCGAGTTCATACAACTAGTTGCACCTACTTTCACCCAGTATAGGTGTAAGTATGGACCGTTTAAATGGCTACCCGTGATACTTGAGGACAGAGCCTTTCACAGTGTCCTCTAAACCACCTACTCTGCTAAGGAAAGTCGGACCGTGAGACCCTCATTGAAAAGTAGCTAATTGTTTTTTAAAATCATTAGTCTTTGCAAAATTTCTCAGTTTTGGCTTTATCTTAAGTGTGTGTTCTAGTCCTTACAAACAATGAGTGGGTTTCTTTCCACCAGACACTGGTTAATTTTATGTCAGTTTTATTTACAGTCACCTTGATTAGCAATCCCAATTTTAAGTTATGGTTATCACTGTAGTTTATGTGAGAACAGAAATTCACGCCTAACGAGCAGTCCCAATTCCTTTAAATCCTAAGTTGTAAAACTTGAGAAAGGAGAATCGGAAAATCCAATGCAAACGTAAATCAATGATGCATGCTTAGGAGAAAGACTTACAGTGAATCCTCGCGTTCTTCATGCGGGATGCAGTACAAGGAATTAAAATTTACACTAAATGATATGCACATATGAAAAACGTCCTAAGCAGATAGTTCTATTAGCGGGAAGAATTGATTTCAATTTTTGGCTAATGTTGAACGATCTATAGTGTGTATAGTTAGTGAACGTGTGGCCTAAGAATTACGAGTACAATCACTGATAAATAAACAATTGTATATGTGCCTAAGTACTATGCCACTCAAGCCGGGTCCCAACCACACAGAAGGGGTTGAAACAGACCCGACACACCACAGAAAAGTTCAGTCCAAATTATTACAAGGGTTCAGAGAGAGAGAGACCCTGAGAATATCGTAGAAAATTAAACCTAGACTAAGCTCTCTCTCACAAAATAAAATAAAATAAAAATCAGTCTTCTTCGCAGGTCCTTGATTTATATCCAAAATTAGCTCCGAGTAATCTACTAAGAGAGAAAGTGTGGTTTGTATCAGAAGACGAAAGAAAAAAATGCAAAAGGGGAAAAATGCAAAAGGAAAAGAAAAAATGACACAAAAATTAATTTCACAAAAATTAATTATAAAAAATGATTTAAAACCCTAAAAATTCACCGTTCTCCGGTAACGACGCCATTTGATGAACGCGAAATCCGCCTCTTTAATAATGATGAATTATAGTATAGGAGACAAAAATCGGTCGATCAAAACCATGATCTTTGAATGTTGTGGAATATTTTTACTTGGTAAGTCTACTAAGGTCGAATACAGGGAACGATGATTCTTAGTTGCGCGGTTTTAAATTAAATTATATAATTAATTAATGTTTGATTAATTTCTGTGTTAGGAAAATATACAATGCAATGATGAAGATGCTATGCAAAGAAAATAAATAGAAACAATTATGCCCTGGATCTGTGATTTGAAATGTGTTAAATCCTCCAATAATATGATCGATAATTTCACAAAATTAATCACAAATCAAAATGGATCTGACTTAATGCTTCAGGTTAATAAACTAATACTCAAAATAATTTGAAGAAAGATATCCGGCCTCCAAATGTCTTTGATTCAATTCCTCGAATAGTTGACAATAATCTTAGAGGAAATGATCTAAATTAGTCCCCTGTGAAGACTAAACTATTTAGAATAATCAATAATGATTACAAGAGTTTAATCAGATTAAAATCATCATCCGAATTCCTGCAAAAAATATCATTAACTTCTCAAGCACACATATGTCGAAATTAGCCAACATATGTCAATAGAGATCCTCAATGATAATTATCAATAAACAACCTAAATCTGTCCACAAATTATGCTAAGTGATAGAGCATGAAAAGAGCTTCAAAATGACATATTATATGCTAAAAACGGAGTTCGTATGAGAAAGATACGCTAAAATGAAATTACAGGGACTAAAATGTAAATAAAATAAAGTTTTTCCTTCAAAAGGTCCCTGGAGGTGCTTATCTGTAATTTATAAAAGTTGGAGGGGCCCCTCTGCAATTTACCCCAGGAGGGGGTAAATTTGCAATATCTGGAAATGCCGGGGGTGTGGCTGCAATTTTTTCCGGATGCACGTGCCCTACACATGCCTCTAGAGACTCGGGGGAGGCGGTTGAGGCCCGGGCGCCAAACCAGAGACTCGTCGCCGAACCGGAGGCTCGCCACCGAACCGGAGGCTCGGACGGACCGAGCATGTGGTATGGGGGTGGCCACGTGGCAGGTCAGTAGCTGTTGGATCAAGGGATGGCCCCTGATCCAACGGCAACTGGATGTTGGAGGCGGCAGGTAAAGGCAGGGAGGCAGTGACCGAGGTGGTTGAGGAGCGGGGCCTCCGTCGAAGGACGATCAGTGATGGGGAAGCTCGGCCAACACACGACCGAGCGGTGGAAGCGCGGAGGGCAAGGATGCGTCGCACGACGGGAAGGCGGTGGCAGTGCCTCCGACGCGTGGGGGAGGCTGTGGGAGGAGTGCATCGACTGCAGGCGAGATGCGCGGTAGGGGCGTTTGGCTGGTCGACACACGACCGACGGAGGATGCGAGCTGGAGGTGTAGGGTGCAAGACAGGGATGGTACTCCAGTGGGTGCATAGCTCAAGGCAGAGGCGAAGCGGAGCAGCAAGGCAGTCGTCTGTGAAGTGCGACGGCGAGGGCTCGGTTGTGAACGGTGTGGCCGAGCGTGGTCGGGCGGAGCAGCGGTGGTTGGGTATGAAGGGTGGCGGAGGGCGTGAAACTGGGATGGAGTGGCGTTGGCCTTGCGCGCAAGGGCGGTAGAGGAAAAGGGGTCCCGGCCTGTGCAAGTCCGGCAGTGGTCGTATGGAGCGGATCGGAGAAGGAGAGGAGAGGAGTTACCTAGGAAGGCGGGTCTCCAGTCGTGGCTCGAGTTGCCGGAGTGCGACGAGCTGAGCAGCTCGCTTGGAAGCAGCAACAGAGCTTTCTTGAAGCCCTAGATCACGCCAAAAGCTTGGCTGCTATCACAGGCGAGAGGGCAGATAAGGGCTGATGCGGGGTGATGGTGGTGCTTTATAGGAGGATGGTGGCACGTGTAACGGTCGAGGAGAGGAATTGGTGGTGACGAGCATAACGTCCGGAGGAGGTCGTGCGGCCGTTGCGAAGGCGGAGGAGAGCAAAGGCTGACGTTACACACGCTGGGGGGTACGTTGGTGCGGGGAAGGAGAAGGAGCGAGGTCACGTGCCATGCACGTGCGTGCGGGAGGGGAACACGACATGTGCGTGGCACGTGCGATAGGAGAGAAGGGCGCGGCAGGTGGGGGTGTTGCGTGGCACGCCCTGGAGATGCCACGTGGCACCCCAAAAAAATTTCAAAAATTCAGATGAAAGAAAAATAAAAAAGAAATAAAAGGAGACCTCGGATCAAAAAATTTCCTTCACAAAAGTTGTTCATCTCGACAAGATCTACATCTTTCATGAAGTACCCAGGAGCAAAAGAGATCACCTGTATGAAGTGGTATTTTTAGTGGTTCTCCATGTGTATAGAAAACCAAATTTTGGGGGTTTTGTAATTTTTTGGTGGTTTTAAAGAGGATAAAAATCTAGAAAAATTACGATAAAATACAAGAAAATTAATTACACTCTAATCTATTTTTTTGGATTTTTATAAATAATAAAGTAGGAAAATAAAATAGAAGTATGAAACACACAATTTTTGTCCAGACTCACAGGGGACACTTGGACTCAATCAGTTTCTTTGATTTAAGTTTTAATCTAGATTTGGATTCTTGTGTCGCTTAATAAAACTTTCATTAGAACACAAATGAAGAAGAATTAAAATTAAAAGGATTAATTATGTACATAAAAACTTAGGTAAAAAATAGCAAAAAGTCAAAATGCGCAAAATAGGCCCAAAACCCAACTTTCACAAATGAGCTCCGAATTTTACGAAATTGGTCTTGTTTTGAAGGTATTTGAAAATGGAGTACTTTAAAATGAGTAGACCAAAATTGGACACTGTATGAGGGAGATATGCTAATTTTAGTCTATCAGATGTGAAATTAGACTTTGGGATTATTTAACACTTATTGGAGTTAGTATTTTTTGTATTTTTTATTTAATAATGTTAGTAATATCTACACAATGGAGGTGGTTTGGGGTCAATCGGAGTTAGGAATAATTACTTAAAAATAAGAGAAGTTAGCGGCTTTTTGGGCTAATTTACACTTGGGATTTTTAATGCAATTATGCATGATGAAATATAAATATTATTTACACATGTATGAATGCTAATGATGCTTTATTAATGATTAAATGCATGTGAATGTTGGGGAACATAGCTTAACTGACCAATTTTAGCATGACGAATACGATATTCATCACTTATCTTCAAGATCTTAAGACATTATAGATGGTGATCTAAAAGGTCTTAACTATGAATACCTTAGGAGATAGAGATCTCCAGGAATAAGGGTATTCTAATAAGGATAATAGAACTTACATACTGGTTAAATAATTAGTGAACTATAGTGTCAAGGACACTATGACTGATATGATAGAGTATTGATTGCATAAGATGCAACATTCGCATTGGATGCGAATACTGTTACTAGGAGATATGCAAGTGTCGTAAAAGGACTTGGTATAGTCTCTCGAGAACAGAGTGACTGATCAGCTTACCAAGCTATTTTTCTAAATAGCCTATGATTGTCACATGAGTGTGGGTTTAAATGATTAGTCCATTAATGGGTCTTTGGGCTAGTGGGAGATTGTTGGACGTGTGAGACCACGTCGAGCCATTATGCAATAAATGTTATTGCGAATATCATTCCCTGATCTGAAATGAAGAATACATAATTTACATAATAGGTCCCTTAGTACAATTAGGGTTATGTACCATGGCCATCTTGATGATCATACAGCTGTTGATTCAAATATTGAATCATAGAGGCTGGTGCTTGGATGAACATCTAAAGAGTTAGATTGAGGACTCATCAAGCACCATTAAGTGATTGTTAAGAGATGATCTCCAGCCTGAGTAGGAGATGGCAATCCTTTCTCTGTAGGCTGATATCTGACCGACCTCTTGATGCAGGTCCTCTGCATGGGAATAGAGATTCGGAGGTGTCAGATTAGCTAGGTCAAAGAGTTGACTTAACGAGATCGAGATAACTAAAGTCCTATGTTGTATGCTGTCACAATATAGGCACGCATCCTCTGACCAGAGACAGATGTGTTGCTATATGTCTGAGTATGTACATTTTGCAGACCAATAGGTTGACGACCTAATCAAGGTCTATACACTAGCGCGCTGGTGTGCATATAAGGGCATATGAGTAATACGATCTCTCAAAGGAATCATACGGGTTCATTACTGAACCGGAAGACATGAGCTCACTCATGAGATATTGGGAAGAATCAAATTCCGTGCATGGTCGTCTCGCTTTGGAAGCTTGACTGAATTTGTAGGTTTGATATATGCTTTTGAAAAGTATATGATCAACACCTGGGTATGATATATGTTTTTGAAAAGTATATGATCGATACCAACTCCCAATGATCGAATGAGAAACTTAATGATAAATCCATGAAGTAGACAGTGTAAAATTGATCTTATACTTCGGGATTATTCTGGATCTTCCAGTATGCAGGATGTTGATCATAAACGATTGTATAAACATGACGCTTCCATTCCTAGGGAATGATGAAACGGGACTGGATTTTAGTGACTCCTCTCAGTAGAGAAGTAATCTGATCTTGGTCCTAATGTTGGACATTGATCTTAATGTGATTCAGATGCAATGAGAAGATTAAATTTGCGGTCTTATCAAGCATCTATGGGAGGCCCGAGATCCGGATTTGAGATGTGATCTCAATATCCAAGTCACTATACGTGGAACAATACAATCACCCTGTCCTTATCTCCAAGTATTTGCGGAGAAAGCGCATTATCCTTGAAAGAGTTCAGGATAATTTCATTGTTGATATAAGTATCCGAGCATTGAGAAAATGGATAATTAAATGTGATTTAATTATCATGATTAATATGAATTCTATTCATATTAAAAAGAGAGTTATCTTAGATAATTAAATGTGATTTGATTATCAAAGATGTAAATAATGTGAATGTGATTCATATTATTTGGGCACAAGAGAAAAGAGATCCAAGATGATTAAATGTGATTTATAACCATGGATATGAATAATGTGGATAGAAATATCCATATTAATCATATATATTATAAATGTGATTTATAATAAATAAGAGAGAGCTATTTGTAATTTATATTTGTTAATTAAATGTTGATGTGAATTGGATTCACATTGGACATTAAATTGAAAATGTAATTTACATTTTATTTTGGGTTGTGAATATGATTCACAATTTTCCAATGGCAAGATTGCAATATTCAAAAAATAATTATGAATTATTTTTGTTGAATAATTTACAACAAGTGTTGTTGTAAATCTTGGATATTTCCTTGGAATAATGTAATCTCATGAGATATCATGAGATTACATGAGATTGCCATCAAATCCCATATTATGGAAGGAGGCAATCTTCATTCCAATAATCTCCATGATTGCTTGATTTAATTTGGGATTGATTTATATTGATTTATCAATATAGATTTAAATTAAATTAAATTAATTGTTGTTGGTTTTTACCAACACAAATCTTAGCCATTAAAAGAAACACAAATCAATGTGAGCCATTGGATTTGTGTTGTCCATGGATTCCCAAAATATTATAAAAGGAGAGGCAACCCCTTTGCTCTTCTTTACACAAGAGAACATAAGTCTCTCTCTTTCTTTTTCTCTCCACATGCCCTCTCTCCTTCTCTCATGTGGCCGTCCATCATGGATGCCCTAGAGAGAGTCTCCATCGGCGCAGTGTCGTCGTTATGCTGCCCGATCATTTGCTCGTGGATCTCTGTCTCCTTCGGTGCGCCTCACTCGTGAAGAAGACGTTGGATCTCGTGTGTCGAGATCAGGAGATCCGTCGCTTGGATCATCAACATGGATTGCGAGGAGCACGTGTTTCATCAACACGCTCGCAAGTGTCTCCTCCGTCGGATCGGACTTGAGACAGGAGGTCTCTTCGTTTAGAGACTCGATCGCAACCATACTTCAAGAGGTAATCCTATTACTTGTTTGTAGTTTAGAAGAAACGATCCGAGAAGTGTTCTTAGATCATGTAGTTTCGTCACATGAAAAATTTTAATTTCCGCTGCATCGAGCTACTAGTGCGACTAGTCGCTCTCGATCACATACGATGCGATCCTCACGCTTCCGTGATGCGCTTAAGGATCTAACCATATCCTTCAGCTCCATGGTTTAGAAGATGCTGAAATAAAACTTTCAGAGAAGTTTCAGGTCATGTGCATCATAGAAAAATTCCCCAAGTCTTGGGAAGAATTCGGTATGACCCTGAAACACAAGAAGGGTAAAATTTCTATGGATGACTTGATGGTGGCAATTGTCATAGAGGAGGAACATATGAAACAAAAGCTTGTGCTTCCTGTTGATATTCAGGCTAAGGTCAATCTCATGACCTCGAAGGGCAAAGATAAGAAGGGAAAGCGTGCTAATAACAAAAAAATGAAACCAAAGGGAAAGATCCAGAAAAGGCAAAGAATAAACCCTGGTGGCACTATAATAAGGTTGGCCATTGGAAGAAGGATTGTCCGTCCTTAAAGGCTCAACCTAAGGCTGCAGACGGGAGTCCGCAAGTGAATATGATCACTATGGGACTCGGGGCTAGCGAGGGGTATGTCTCTATAAAACCTGAACTATACCATATCTATGATCCAAATGAGTGGCTCGTGGATACGTGAGCCAATGTAAATATTTGTTCTAACAGAACTTTGTTTTCTTTTTATCAGACCTACAATGGTGGGACTGTGAAGATGGTGAACGATTCTTTAGCCAAGGTGCTAGGGTTGGGACAAGTCAACTTGAAGTTCTCCTCTGGACGTGTCTGGACGTTGCACAGGGTGTTGCATATTTTTGACATCAAGAAGAATGTCTTATCTGACTCTATCTTAGTTAGAAATGGTTTTGAATTTAACTTTAAATGTAATAAAGTTGTCATTCTGAGACATGGCACTTTATGGAAAAGGCTATTTGGCAGATTTTATTTGTTATTTAGAATTAGAAGTGATTCAGTAAACATTGATGAAATAAATGTTCTAAATTCTGGATGTTCTAATTCTGTGTCTCATGTTGTGAATAATCTAGAATCTTTTGATCTGTGGCATGGTAGATTGGGACATGTAAACTTAAATTCAATTAAAAGAATGATGAATTTAGAGTTGATCCCTAAACGTACTATTTATACAACTCAAAAATGTGAAATCTGTGTGCAAGCTAAGACACCTAGGAAGTCTTTTCAGTCCGTCTCTAGAGATAGTGAGATCTTGGATCTAGTGCACACGAATATCTGTGAGTTTAATGGTGTGTTGACCCGAGACAATCAGAAATATTTTATCACCTTTATAGATGATGGCAGTAGATACTGCTATGTATATCTAATAAAAACCAAGATGAAGCCTTAGAGAAATTTCTTATATTTAAGAATGAGGTTGAGACACAAACGGGAAAAGTGCTTAAACGCCTTAGGTCAGATAGAGGAGTTGAATATACCTCTAACTTATTTGATGAACAATGCAAATCATTTGGTATAGTTCATGAAGTTACGATCCCATATTCACTACAATCAAATGGGATAGCAGAACGGAAAAATAGAACCTTAACTGGCATGATCAATGCTCTCCTACAGAGTTCTGGACTTCCAACCCATATGTGGGGAGAAGCCTTGAATACGGCCTGCCATATTCTGAATAGGGTTCCTCCAAGGCATATGGAAAAGTGTCCTTTTGAACTTTGGAGAAATAGGAAACCGAGCTTAAGATATCTCAAAGTGTGGGGATGTCTCGCTAAGGTTTTAGTCCCATAACACAAGAGAAAGAAGCTTGGTCCTAAAACTATTGATGCGGTCTTCTTAGGTTACTTAAAAAATAGCTATGCATATAGGTTCTTGGTAATTCGGTCCGAGATACCGGGCATAGATGTCAACACCATTGTTGAACTCCGTGATGCTACCTTCTTTGAGGATGTCTTCCCGTTGAAGACTGAGATTCTCAGAATATGACCATTGAGGGCACCTCCACATCATGATCTATTCCAGATCAAGTGGAAAGTATAACGAATGTGGGGGTTAAGACTCAACCTGAACCCAATGATGTTTCATAAGAAATCAAGCCAAGGAGGAGTAAAAGACCTCGGATAGATAAGGATCTGGGTAGCGACTTTGTTGTCTACTAGATCGAGGGTGATCCACCAAGTTACAAGGAAGTCATTGCTTCATCTGAAGCAAAACAATGGAAGGAAGCCATCAAATCTGAGATGGATTCCATTATGGCTAGTGGAACTTGGGAGTTGGTTGATTTACCCAAAGGGTGCTCTACCTTTGGGTGCAAGTGGGTTTTAAGAGAAAGTTTAGACCTGACAGATCAACTGAAAAGTATAAAGCCAGATTAGTTGCTAAATGCTTTAGGCAAAAGGAAGGTATCGATTATTTTGATACTTATTCCCCTGTGACTAGGATGACCACAATCCGGATGCTCATAGCATTGGCTTCTGTATATGATCTCTCTATCCACTAGATGGATGTGAAGACCACCTTCTGGCATGGCGATCTTGAGGAAGAGATCTATATGGATCAACCTGATGGACTTGTGACTCCTGGGAATGAGGGAAAAGTTTGCAAGCTTGTCAAATCCCTTTACGGATTGAAACAAGCACCAAAGCAGTGGCATGAAAAATTTGACAAAACTATTTTGTCATATGGCTTTAAGGTTCATGAATCCGATAAGTGTGTCTATTCCAAGGTGAAAAGTGGTGAGTGTATTGTCTTGTGCCTGTACGTTGATGGCATATTGTTGTTTGGATCACATGTGAGGATTATTAATGAGACTAAATCATTTTTAAGTAGCAAGTTTGAGATGAAGGACATGGTATTGCTGATGTTATCATGGGTCTCAAACTGATAAGGTTAGTTGATGGGATTGTAGTTTCTCAATCTCACTATGTTGAGAAGGTACTTGAGAAATTTGAATATCGAGATTACAAGGCTGTAAGCACTCTTTTTTATTCATCCAAAATGCTATTTAAGAATAAAAGCCGAGTACCTGTAGCTCAGCTAAGGTATTCACAAGTGATATGAAGTTTAATGTATCTTGCAAATTGCACGAGACCTGGTATTTCATTCGTGGTGTCAAAGCTGAGTAGATACACTAGTTGTTCTGACCATACTCACTGGGAGGCTCTGGATCGAGTACTGAAGTACTTAAAGGGAACTATTTCCCTTAGTTTGTATTATGGTAGACATCCATCTGTACTAGAAGGATATAGTGATGCAAGCTGGATAGGGAAAATAAAGGAGTCTGGGAGTAATGGTGTTACTGGGTATGTATTTACCATTGGAGGGAGTGCAGTCTCCTGGAGGTCTGTGAAGCAGACTATTCTAGCTCGATCCACCTTTGAGGCCGAGCTGTGTGCTTTGGACACCACTGGAATTGAGGCTGAATAGCTAAGGAAACTTCTATCATAAATTCCCATGGTAGGTCAGCATGTTCCTGCGATCTCGTTACATTTTGATAATATGACCACAATTGTCAAGATCAAGAGTTCAAAGTTCAATCAGAAAATAAGGAGACATATACAAATCATACTTAAGACTTAAGGGATTTGGTGTCTCGAGGGGTCTTGGCTATGGATTTTATTGGATCCAAAGACAACACGACAGATCCGTTGACTAAGGGACTTGATAGATCTTTAGTCCTAAAGTCTAGGCTTGGGATGGAGCTGAGACCCATTGGGAGTTCTTCTACAGTAGCAACCCAACCTACCTGAGTGGAGATCCCACAAAGGAGGTTCAATGTTGTAATAACAAGATTTTTGGAGAAATGGGTGGAACTCTAATCTTAATGCGTATGCATGAGTATTTTATCTCTGGAAGCCTGAGTGCCATTTAAGCTGCAAGTTTAGGAAGAGCGTAGGCTCTGAATGGGTTCAAGTCTTTGGGCAGGATGTTAGCAGTGCATCCTTGAAGAACACCACCTATGTGAGTGTTACTGTGAGCCGCAGTTAAAGTAAGAGGGTCTTTCCTAAATACACTCATGAAACATGATAAGGGTGCATGACCTTTAAGAGCATCAACTATGAAGATTGTACCAAGAACAACGCTTTGTTGTTTCTACCATATACTTTAACACCAAGGTCTGAAGTTAAAGAAGTAGTTCACTTCGTTCCTGTTAAAGTGAAAGTAGTAAACTCGTGTAGAGGTTCAAACCGGAAGGTACCTTTACTGAAAGCAAAGTGTGGCAGCCGAAAACTGTATTCTAACTCTCTTTGAATCTCTCTTTCAAATTGGTGAATTAGTGGCGGATTGTTGTATTAAGAATTGTAATTAGATTTCAATTGAAAAATTTATGTAATTAAAATTGAAGTTAATTTGATTTCAATTAGGAAAACAAATGGCTTGGAGGGAAAGTTGGGAATTCCTAAAATTTGAAACATGGAAAATTTGGGTGGAAGTTTAGTATCATACCTTGGAGCTCTAAACTTTTGGTGGGCTTATATATGAGTTAATACCCCAAGCTCTTGTAGCAATAGTAGAGAGGAGGAATGGAGGACCACACGCGCGCGCTCATGCGCTCCGCTCCGGCTCCGGCTCCGGCTCGGGATAGTCAATTTGGATCTCAGATCTCGATACTTTTGCTGCAGGTTTTATTTGGTAAGTCGATTAAATTAATCACACGATTAATTTGGTAAGTCGACTAAAATAGGAATTCAACTCGTCGTTATGGACGCGATTATGGCCGCGATTTTGGGATCCGAAATGATGCGCCCGTTGAAGGGCTTTTCGGAAATCGAAAGGCATCGCGTTAGGGCATGCAACCATCTTTATATACCCCTTCCCCCTTGTTGTTTTCTTCATTTGCAAGAAAATCTCATGTCATCTCTATTTGCGTTATGGTTCTCCCTCTCGCAGACGAACCACCCTCTCTTTCTCTCGGATGCAGTTCTGTGAGGTACATTCGAGGACGATCTCATCGGTGTGTGCAGACGAAGATCGTGTACCATCATATCCTGGGAGCGGATCGCCAGTACCCTTCACAACGGTATTGTGGGGGCGATATCCTCTCTAAGGACAGTACATTTCATGGATGCTTTGGTGATCTCTAACTTTATTCTCCTTTCAATCTGTTTGTCGTAATTCGTTTATTGCTTTACCTTTTTTGGATCTAGCCCTAATTTATGTTTTCTTTTATTTAATGGGTTCCTGCTTGCATTCTATAATCGGATAATGGATTGGAAATGCATGTTGATAATACTGTTAATCTGTAATGCTTTTCTTTCAATCCATTTGGATCCGTGTAATTACTGTTTAATATGTGCATGGTTGGTCCTGCTTACACCAAGGAATACATCTATAATGCTCAACTAAGCATGCTCAAAATTAGAAAGAGCAAGTTAGAGATGCAAATGGATAGAAACGAATAGTAGTATATAGATTATTGTATCTTTATCTTTTAAAGGTTGAATATGAACATGAATACCTATATCAATGAATATGAAAAGTGTGCCATCGTTTCCTTACAAATGGATTAGATAGCCCTGGAGATAACCTTATATATGTATTTGATAGGTGACATGGACAAAAATGTATGATTGAAGAACTTATTGGTATGGGTAAAATGTATATGCTCCCCGGGGGCATATAACTTGGCTACTTCCACTATTTTTTCCGCATTTTTTGTGGAATTTTTTTAACATGTCCAAGGGTATTTTGATCACCAGTGACAATATTTTGTCACTCAAATTTGACTCCATTGGAGACTCATATCGCCTCCATCAAGACTATATAATTTTAACGGTTCCAGATGGACAACTTAGCAATATCTGTGTTTACATGAAATTTGAATGGTAAAATATTATCATTAAATTATCCCATCAAGTGTTTTAGAAAAATATCATCAAGAATATAAAAGAGGGTTGGAGTAGATAAGTTGTATGCTCTCTAAGGGGGGATCCCATTTAATCACTATCGTTATATACAGATGTGTATAAATGTAGAAATATATTTATGGTTTAAAATTGACATATACATATAGATATGATCATTCTTAGATATGGAAGTGACATCTATAATTTTTAACTATTTTGAAATCCACATAAGTGTCAAAAATTATAAAACGAGTTTGTTAACAGATCATATTATGCTACTGGTTTCCAGAGGAAGGTAATGTGTTGGTATCAGAATTGATATCAACGACTTGAAACAACAGTTATCCATATCAATATGATTTAATTTAACAATGTCACATATTATTTCGACAATAATACGATTGCATATACTCATTGAATATTTGCATATACTCATTGAATATGTGTGAGTCATGTGATTAAAATTTGATACGATAACATGCAAGATTCGAAATTAGCGAACGAGCAAAACAAAGAACAAAACAGAATATAAATGGGTTAAGTTTATAATTCATTAAATTACTCATAGAGATTTTTTCTCATAAAAGATTTCATCTTGGCAATATCAGTGCATTTGAACTAGTAATTTGCTCCTATGATAAGATGATATCATAATCGCTAGCACAATTCGTCGATGATCGTCCTACAGAAACTCTTTACAGAATAGTAACCAAGAGAAAAAAAACGGTTTGAGTGGTGAGAACATAGAGGAAGAAAGTATAGTTGTTCACTATGCAGTAGACAAAAGCACACTGCACCAAAAGTATTGAGACATGAAAGCCAGTTGACTCTCTCATGCTAGCGAGGGGAGCAGAGAAGGCGCGCATCTAGCTCTCCACATCTCTTTCCACTTTTTCGACAAGAGCTTATGTAGGAACTCATATATAACTCTAGACAAAGCTTTGAGCTAAGTAATATATTACTAACTTTCTATCCCTAACTCCTTCCTTCAAATTAGAATTTCCACTCGCTCAATTAGCATCCAATTGTTGCTATCTGACTACTAAATTCAACAAAATGATGGATGGTTAATGGGTCCGAGAATCGTCGAGTTAAGAAGTTGTTTTTATTTGTGTGAGTGCTAAAAGAATAATTTGTCATTCGTTGTAGGCAGCGATCGGAATCGGTCAAGAAATAACCACAAATATTTATTCAATTTTTATCAAGTGGTTTTATGTTTATTTTACCTGAACAAGCCCCAAGGTCGATCACAAGGAGGCAAAGGAACAACCTAGATTAATGTCTATCAAGATTCGTGCACTGTTTTCAAGGCGGTCTTTTTAAATGCAAAGAAATGATACGAGATGCAATTTCGGTTATTTTAGGGACTACAATGTAAATTGCATTCAAATGATGTCCGAATAATATGAAACTTGGCCATAATGTAAATTATGATGAAATAAATGCAATGTAATATTTTTGGAATTTTTGGATGCAATATGAATTTTTTTATGAATTTTTAAATGCAAACAGAATGATTTTCAATATTTAATTATAATAAATATTAAACCTACTTGTTTTCAAGAAATAAAATTATCTAAGATCTATCTCTAGGTGATGGATCTCAGAAAAATCCTAAACTTCAAAAATGTGGGGTTCAATACTTATTAAAAATTAAATACCAAAATATGCAAAATGATTTTTACAGAGTAATTTATGCACGCAAATGCAAATCTTTTTGGGCACAATGTTAAGCACAATAATCTCTACAGTGTTTAATTTTTGGGGATTTTTAGAGTAACGGTTAATCAATGGCAATTTTAATAGCATCAAATGGGCAAAATTTGCAAATTTTCACAAAATAAATGATTATTAATTAACCACTAATCACAAAAATACCCACAATGTGTTCAAATGTAGAGAATTCGAAGTGAACATCATGCTATTTTTTTGAATAATAAATAAGACTCAGAAGATGTTCAAAACAAAGTGGGAACACAGGGGTACAAATGCAATATAAATAAAATAAATAACAGAACAGTGGGGGACCCAAGAGTGATTACCTATAGTAAGGGGACCCTATCTGCAAAATTGCCAAGGTAGCACGTGCGGTGCACGTGCTCCTTGGGTCTTGGACAAATCTGTGATTCAGAGGAAGGTCGGGGGGTTTCTTGCAATTTACCCACACGGTCACGTGCTGGGCACGTGACCCGGTGATGACGCAAGCCTGACGTCGTTCCCCCACATGCACGTGCGTAGCACGTGGGTGAGGGCCTCGGGCCCTGTGCCCGATGGTGGAGCGGCGGAGGTAGGCGGTGATGGCTGGCGTCCGAAGCGGCGTTGGAGGCGAGGTGGCCGATGTTGTGATGAGGTTGGTGGAGAAGCTCGTCGAGACGGAGAGGCGGAGGTGGCCGGTGGACGCCCCTGGCGTTGAAGATCGAGGACGATCAACGTCGGGCCGACACACGACCAAGGGGCGACGGTGAAGACCCGGCTGGAGATGGAGCTTTGGAAAAGGTCGAAGAAGATAGGCTTTGGCGGAGTCGATGCTTGACGAAGATGGAGTTGCGGTGGCGGTGGTCGATGAAGATCAATGACGGTGAAGGTTGTGTTGACGTTGATCGGCACAGGCATTGTTGAAGTCGAAGGAGTCGTGGTTGCTGGAGGCGAAAGTGGTAGCTGGAGTTGGTGTCAGAAGCTCTCGGTGACGGGGATGGCGTAGTGGATGGGTTGCTAGAGGAAGAGTCGATGAAGATTGTTGATGGTGAAGGACGAAGCTTCGCCGAGGTCGGTTGGGGCAGATGCGTCTGGAGTTGCTCGTCGAGGCGGAGTACGTGGACTAGCGCTGCTAGTCGAGGCGGAGGCTGGAGTCGCAGTGGTTGAAGATGATGGTGTAGGAAGCGGTCGCGTCGAGGCTGAAGGCGGAGGAGAGGTCGAAGAAGATGCTCGAGAAGATCGAAGGAAGAGTGGCGGAGGCGTAGCTTCGAGTGGAGAGAAGGCGAAGAGAGAGAGAGAGAGAGAGAGAGAGAGAGATCTTGCGGAGGAAGAAGGGTGTACCTGGAGGAGGGCTCGACGGCGGTCGACCGGAGCTGAGAAGCGGCGGAGAGCTTGGCTGCGACAAGGGGATCACCTCGGATCATGTCGCAAGAAGGCTGACGACGAGCTGTCACCACCGGCGAAGAGGCCCACTTCCAAGAATCGACGGATGATCGATGGGGGGGGGGGGGGGCGACGGAGCTCTTAAATAGGGCACGAGAGGGGTCGGCGCGAGATGTTTGGCGAGATCGGTGGCATTAGGTGGTTGGCGGAGATCTCGGGGAGGGGAACGGCGGTGGTTGGTGAGGATTGCGGGAGCGGCAGTTGCGGAGGGTCGGTGCGGGAGGTAGGAGATGAAGCGCAACGGCCGTTCTATTGGCCGGTGATCGAACAACCCTGCTTTGGCCACGTGGCGGGGCAAGAGAGGGAGAGGGGCGAGGCACGTGCGGAGCACGTGCCTGGGAGGCACATGCGACGCACGTGTGGGCGCTTTTAATTTTTTTTAAATAAAAACGAATAAGTAAAACGTCCAAAAAACCCTGACACGTGGCGGCCTCAGGGACTGCCACGTGTCAGCACCAGAAAAAACGAAAATAAAAGACGTTGTAAAATTCAAAACAAATAACAAATGACCTCGGATCGAAAAAGTTCCTTAACAAAAATTGCTCGTCTCGATGAGATCTACAACTTTCATGAAGACATCAAAGCCAAAATTGATCAAATGTAAAAAGTGGATTTTTTGGGTATCCCGCTTACATAGAATACCTGGATTTTTGGGTTTTCTAATTTTTTTGTCAATTTTAAACCAGATAAAAAATCTAGAAAAAATATGAAAAAATCAAAGACAAATAAAGACACCTTAATTTATTTTTTGGATTTTTATTAATTAAGAAAATATGTACATAAAATACAGGTCGAAAATCGCTAAAATACGCAATATACAAAAGAGGCCCAAAACCCAACTTTCACAGACAAACTCTGATTCACTTGAACTTGGTCTTGTTTTGAAGGTAATTGAATGTGGATTAGTTCAAAAGTGAGTAGGATCAAATCGGACACTGGATGGGGAAGATATGTGGCTTTTAGTCTGAAAATCCTGAAACTAAGGTTTGGGTTTTTGGTCCACTTAACAGGGTTAGTGTTTTTTTTTGTATTTTTTTCATTTATTCTTATTAGTGATATGTACATAGTTGAGGTGGTTTTGTGTCATTCGGAGTTAGCATGAAGGAGTTAAAAATCAAGGAAGTTAGTCTATTTACAGGTCAAATTTGGCTGAGGTTTTTGGCTTCTTATTTTGTGCAAAAATGATGGATAAAATGCCAATCTTATGCAAACATGCCTGAATGCTAATTATATAGAATAGATGCAGATATGCTGTTGATTTTGAGGGAATGGATCTTAATAAATGAGATTTAGAGTGATGAATCCGATATTCATCATCCCCCTATACTTAAACCATGCTCGTCCCTGAGCATCAAAAAGAAATGCTATGAGGTGAAATGAGATTGGATTCCATACCAAGACCATGAGCTGAAGGTGAAAATGAGACTAAACTCGACCTTTGGATTAATAGTGTGGTGGAACTTCTGTGAGACTTAGAATTTTAAAATCAACAGCCCTCAAGTTCTACACATCATTATCACAGTTTCGGCTCAGAAGTCATCTTAGATCAATCCTCTTCCCAAAGTATACCCTATGAACATTGAATAACCGACTCATGTGTGTGAAGGGTTTTAGCTCTTCCCATTCAGAATGCCAGACTACCATGCTCCTCTCCTCTCCCGTAACTCGTCCTCGGGGACTCAGGTATTTCCTTCTAAGGTCTGTCGCGTTGTGTTTACAATCAAATTGAGGGAGAAGTTAGAAGAAGGGGAAAAGAACGGGAGGGTGGCCAGTGTAGTCACCTCTCCTTGTGAAGATGGTCAGTGTAGCCGAGTCTCCACCAAGATCTGTAGGTTTTCTTGAAGCTTGGACCTTTTTTGGTCGGATTTTATTTGGTAGTTGCTTCTTTGTATTTGGAATTTTTGGTGGTTCTGCTTGGATCTTGTTGTGCCCTACGGATATAGAACCTTTTTGTTCCGTACATTTTTTGGGGTCTTAGAAAAATTGTGCCCAGTCGTCTATCCCTTTTCCGAAGCTTTATTTCAACCCATACTCCGGTCTTTAGATTTCCACGCTACCAGAAAAGAGACTCACAAAGTCTTCCAACATCCCGTCTGAGTTGAGCTAAGTGCATAATGCGAGAGTACAAATTAATTCCCTATTCCAGAGTTGTACCTAGAATGAAGAGATCAGATTAGACACTAAGAGTCAAACGCTGCACACTGTCATGTGGAACTTAAAGAATTAAGTCAAAAGACCTGAAGTTCTTAAAATCCTATTTCTCGGTAAAGTTCCTCTGAAAATTAGGTGGATTAAGGTCAAGTCCATACCACTCTCGGTTTCGGCTCATAACTCGGTTCAGAACCCAATGACTTTTCACAGATGCAAATGTATGTGATGTTGGATGAAGTGCGGGTGTGTGAAATGCAGACAATTTTTTTATACAAGGGATTTTTTAATGCAAAAATGAAATAAGAAGCCATTTTTTTCAAAAAAAAATTGGGCAAGGTTAGTAGAAAAACTCCTTTTTTTCTTTTTTTCTTTCTTTCTTCTTCTTCTTCTTCTTTTTTTCAAGTTAGTTACCCACCCCGTAAATACATATAGACTTACGTGAAAGTACGAGATATGGGTAAAATATATACGAAGTATATACACAGACCCCCCTATACTTAGCGAGTGTTGTGTCCTCAGAGCACAAGAAGCAGAAAGAAGACATAGCTCGGGCTAAGCGTAAGGGAGTGAAAATACAAAGAAAAATGAAGCGGTCGGGATATGTGAATCAGGAGAGTATATAAAGGTGGGTGTCGGTTCCCCCTGTACTTATGCTCTGGTCAGCCTAAGTATGGAAGAAGGGTGGAAGTGAAGTGATCGGGAGAAGGAGAAGGACAGTATGTACAGATGGCATCGGTCCCCCCCTGTACTTAGGCCTTGGCCTAAGTAGAGGAAGAAGCTTTACAAGGAGACCGATGTGGTCGGGAGGGAGGGTGGGTAGCCGATGATTAAGGTGGTTTTCAACTGATCTTTTTGTGAGCCTGCGGTGGGAGATCGTAATGACGGGACGGAGATGAAGCATATGATTCCCAACTATGATCAGTGTCATCCTCGGAAAAATCATGATGGATAATAGATGAAGTGTTTGAGTTAGAAGAAAGATATCCATCATCAGAGTTATCCTTAGAGGAGTAGTATTTGAAAGTGGACATACTCCAAATATTCTGGTCTTTTTGTTTCTTAAATTGTTTTCTCAGAATTCGTTCCTTCTTGGGGTCAATTGGTTTGTCCTCGGATGAATGCTCAGAAGCACCGGTCTCTGTCAGCTCATATGAAATAATTCCATTGTACTTGAAGAGAGTAGGAGTATCAGCTTTGGATGAGTAGTAGTTAGGAATGGGAGTTGTCCAACGAGAATTGAATTTTGGATCCTTGCGAAGATATGGCTTTAGAGCTGCCGAACAGACTTCACTCATGTAGACTACCTTTGCCGGACCTGATGAGGGATCATCAACTGATTCCTCTTCCGAAAGGTCAAAGGTAACTCTCTTTTTCTTTCTTCGTGAAGGTGTCGGTTCTCTTGAGTATCCAGATGAATAGCCATTAGAGTTCTTCTCCTTGGTCGGTTTGCGTTTATTCTTGGTTGTCTGAATGTTGGTGCACTCTCGATTTGGGATGATTTGGTCCAGGTATTCAGAGAATGTTGCTACAGGGTGCGACCATGCATATGTTTCAGGATCGTAGTAGAAGGATTTGTCTATTTTGAGATATGCAGGAATTGAAATACTGGGGAGAGTCTCTAAACCAATAGTCTCATCAACAACTGCTATCTCAGGTGTAGCATCAGGGTAGGGCTCTTCTACCGCTTCATGGTTGCGGCTGTCGGGGACTTCGTGGGTTTTCTCAGAAGATCATGGTTCCTCAAAGACAGGGTCAGATCTAAGTGCTTCCAATGCTGTGAAATTGATTTTCCGAGTCTCACAATCAATAATTGCCTTAGCCAATGCCAAGAATGGCTTTCCGAGAATGATTGGAGACTGGGTGAATTCTCCTTGATGCTCAATATCAATGATCGTGAATTCTACTTTGAGCGGAGCACCTTGGAATTTCATGATGACAGAAATGATTCCTCTCGATCGCTTTATTGATTGGTCCGCCAATTGAACAATCTCTCGTATCTTCCGAATCGGTCTGAGTTTGAGTTCGTGGAATACAGATGTCGAGAGGATATTGATCGGTGAATCGTCATCAATTCGAGCATGGGTGAAAATTGTGTCTTTGATTTCACAGTCAAATCTGGGCAACCGCTTTACTATGCGGCTCTTGGTTTTTCTCCTCAACACCAAGGAGGAGGCCATTGCCAAGATATGTCTTTCAGTCTTTGTTCGTAATCTACCCGACTTTTTGTTCATTAATTTATCTGCTATAAATCTTTTAAGGTCGGGGAAGTGTTCAATGGCCTGTATAAAGGGAAGTTCAAACATCAAGCGTTTTCCAGTGTTTCTCGTACTATCGGATCCAAATTCCTCAGATCGTCTTCAATTTCAATTTTTATGAAATTTTCTGAATTTTCAAATTTTTTGTGGTTTTCAAATATTTCCATTTTTTGGTATTTTCTGTGTGGTGCGGGGGTGTGGTCTGTTCTTCAGATGAGCAGGGGTTCTGGTGTTCAGGGTGATAGTTAGTGGCATAGTTACTTCTAGGGGAATAATATGCGGAAGTGATATTGTCAGAATCGTCCCTAGGTCCCTGAATATCCTCAAAATTTTCAGTCTCAGATCCAATCATTTCCTCATTTATGTTAATGTCCGAGCTACCATAGAATGCGATTAATCGGTCGGTGATTTTTTGCAATCTATCCTCCATTGATTCAAATCTTTTATTCATCCTCGAAATATCATCCTCAAAAATTTGTTCACGATGACTAATGGGAGCAGTTGGTATGTGTTTTTGTGATTCCATAATTTCATCTTCCATTTTCCTATATGTGCTAGGGGTGAAGGATATGGTTAGATCCTCAAGCGCATCACGGAAGCGTGTGCGTCGTATCGAATACGACGAAGAGCGACTAGTCGGACTAGTTGCTCGATGCAGCGGAATTTAAAAAATTTTATACGACGAAACCACATGATCCAAGAACACTTCTCGAATCGTTTCGTCTAAACCACAAACAAGTAATAGGATTACCTCTTGAAGCGTGGTTGCGATCGAGTCTCTAAACGAAGAGACCTCCTGTCTCAAGTCCGATCCGACGGAGGAGACGCTTGCGAGCGCGGGGATGAACCGCGTGCTTCTCGCAATCCATGTTGATGATCCAAGCGGCGGATCTCCTGATCTCGACACACGAGATCCGACGTCTTCTTCACGAGCGAGGCGCACCGAAGGAGACGGAGATCCACGAGCAGAAGAACGGGCAGCATAACGACGATGCCGCGGCGATGGAGAACCTCTCCATGGCATCCATGGTGGACGGCCATGAGAGGGAGAGAGAGGGCTGACCTCTAGAGAGAAAGAGAGAGAGAGAGAGAGAGATATGCTTCTCAAGCATTGTGTGTAAAGAGAGAGCATGGGTATGCCTCTCTATTTATAGGGTTTTGGGATCCATGGATCTCAATCCATGTGTCTCATAAAATCAATGGTTGAGATTGATTTATGATAATCCAATGGTCAAGATTGTTGTTGGTAAAAGCCAACAACTTGTGATTTAATTTTGATTAAATATATTTGATAAATCAAATATATATATTAATACCAAATCAAACCAATTAAATAAGGAGAGAGAAGGCAATTGGGAGCCACCTTCCCATTAGGGAGAGGGGGACGGCCACCAAGTCCTAAAGGGAATGGGTGCCGCCCCCCCTCTTCCTTATGGGGAGGTAATCCCATGGATTACATGGGATTTGCACAACTCCTAATTTTTCTCTCTACTTATTTTCCAACAATTTTTATTCACCAAAATTAATTCTCAATTAATTTTGGGAATATTGCAATCTTGACATTGGAATATTGTGAATCATATTCACAACCCAAAACAAAATGTAATTTACATTTTCAATTAATTAGACAATGTGTATCCAATACACATTAATAATTAATCTATAAATTTAACTCTCTCTAATACATTATAAATCACATTTATAATATATATTATGAATAATTGGATATTACTATCCACATTATTCTTATCCTTGATAATTAAATCATATTTAATCATCTTGGATCTCTTTATCTCATGTGTTCAAATAATATGAATCACATTCACATTATTCACATCTTTGATAATCAAATCACATTTAATTATCTAAGATAATTCTCCTTATAATATGAATCAAATTCATATTATTCATGATAATTAAATCACATTTAATTATCCATTTTCTCAATGCTCGGATACATATATCAACAATAGAATTATCCATGAACTCTTTCAAGGACAATGCGCTTTCTCCGCGAATACTTGGAGATAAGGACAGGGCGATTGTATTGTTCCACGTATAGTGACATGGATATTGAGATCACATCTCAAATCCAGATCTCGGGCCTCCCATAGATGCTTGATTAAATCAAGACCGCAAATCTAATCTTCTCATTGAATCTGAATCACATTCAGATTAATGTCCAACATTTGGACTAAGATCAGATTACTTCTCTACTGAGAGGAGTCACTAAAATCCAGACCCGTTTCATCACTCCCTAGGAATGGAAGCGTCATGGTTATACAATCGTTTATGATCACATCACCCTCAGGCATTCCCAATACCTGTACATCCTGCATACTGGAAGACTCAGATTAAACCCGAAGTATTAGATCAACTTTACACTGTCTACTTCAGGGTTTTTATCAGTAAGTTTCTCATTCGATCATTGGGAGTCGGTATCGATCATATACTTTCCAAAAGCATATATCATACCTAGGTCTTGATCATATACTTTCCAAAAGTATATATCAAACCAACAAATTCAGTCAAGCTTCCAAAGCGAGACGACCGTGCGCACGGAATTTGATTCTTCCCAATATCTCATGAGTGAGCTCATGTCTTCCGGTTCAGTAGTGAACCTGTATGATCCCTTTGAGAGATCGTATTACTCATATGCCCTTATATGCACACCAGCGCGCCGGTGTATAGACCTTGATTAGGCCATCAACCTATTGGTCTGCCAAATGTACATACTCAGACACATAGTAACACATCTGTCTCCGGTCAGAGGATGTGTGCCTGTATCGTGACAGCATACGATATAGGACTTTGGTTATCTCGATCTTGTTAAGTCAACTCTTTGACCTAACTCATCCGACACCTCCGAATCTCTATTCCTATGCAGAGGACCTGCATCAAGAGGTCGGTCAGATATCAACCTAAATGAGATAGGATTGCCATCTCCTACTCAGGCTGGAGATCATCTCTTAATAATCATTTGACGGTGCTTGATGAGTCCTCAATCTAACTCATTAGATATTCATCTAAGCACCAGCCTCTATGGTTCAATAATTGAATCAACAGCTGTATGATCATTAAGATGGCCATGGTACATAACCCTAATTGTACTAAGGGACCTATTATGCAAATTATGTACTCTTCATTTCAGATTAAGGAGTGAATTGCAATAACATTTATTGCATAATGGCTCGCCGTGGGCTCGCATGTCCAACAATCTCCCACTAGCCCAAAGAGCCATTAATGGGCTAATCATTTTAAACCCACACTCATGTGACAATCATAGGCTATTTAGAAAATAGCTAGGTAAGCTGATCAGTCACTCTGTTCCCAAGAGACTATGCCAAGTCCTTTTACGACACTTGCATATCTCCTAGTAACAGTGCTCGCATCCAATGCGAATGTTGCATCTTATGCAACCGATACTCAATTTTGTTGGTTATAGTGTCCTTGACACTACATCATAACCAGTATTCCCATAATCCTTATTAGAATACCTTTATTCCTGGAGATCTCTATCTCCTAAGGTATCTACAGTTAAGACCCTTATAGATCACTATCTACAAGGTCTTAAACCTTTGAAGATAAGACTTTGAGATCACTATCTCTAAGTTTCATCATCTTTGAAGATATTGTTATTACTGCAATCAAGTGTTTTATCTCCATAGTAGGATTAGCAACAGTTTACTACTCCCACTGCATGGCAGACATCTAGCTCTTGTACACATCTAGCATATACCGAGCTTCTCATAACTGATGCACAAGTGCAAGCAGTTCTAGCATTCACTTCCTCAACTCTTTGAGGTGCTATCCCTTTAGATAGGTCAGTACCACATCTTAAGGGAAGGAAGACTTTCTTGGAATTTTCCAAAAAATGGAATAAGTCCAAGGTGTACTACTAATGTGACAGTCCCAATACCTTCTTCTCTTTCCTTCTGAACGACTTCAGAATTAAGATCTAAGAGGTATCCTTGAAATCGTATCTCAAGGTATGGAACAACCAAATTATAAAACACTTATTATTTATTCTTATATCATTCCAAATGATTAGAATAATATCTACATTTAGCACGATGAACACAATGGCACTCCCACTAAGCTTCGCATGGTTCATCAAGATTTTATCTGAAATCATAACATTTATAATTTCATCAAATCTTATGTTCCAACTACAGGAAGCTTATTGGAGTCCAATGATGGAGTTCTTTAGCTAGCACATCTTGCTTTCCTCGACCATGAAGCCCTGGGGCTACTTCATATGAATATCCTCAGAGAGGTATTCATAGAGGAATGCAATCTTGACTCACCTCATGAAGATGCCATAGTCAAGTTGTGCAGCTATAGTTAGCAATATTCTGATGGGTTAAAGCAAGGTTACTGGAGAGCAAGTCTTATCGCAAGCGATGCCTTCTCTTCGGTGTGTAGCTCATGGCTACGAACCGTGCTTTGAAGGTCTATACCTTCTCATCAGGTTCCCTCTTTCTCTTGAAGATCCATTTACACCTTAATGGGTCTGACCCATATAGGTGGATCCTCGAGGGTCCATATACAACACTTGTATATGAAGTCTACATTTGACTTTTATTGCTAACATCCATCTTTCCATGTCACGATCCTCAGGAGCTTCATCACATGAAGTCCGATCATTTTCAACTGGCACATGGAATCCATCCTCAAACTTATTTGAAGAGGTATTAATGGTTCATCTTTAATTATCTATTTTAGTTTCCGATTTCATGAGCCTCATTATCTTTTCAAGATTAAATGAGTTCCTTCACTTCATTTTCATCTTGATTCTCAAGAGAGTCATCCTATAAGAATCATATTCTCAAAGATGTGATCTTTTAAGAATCTCAAGGTCATAAAGTAGGTATCCAATACCATCCTTTATTTTCCTAATGAAGTAGCACTCTCTAGTGCCAGATTCCAGCTCAATCACATGGAACCTTATTAAGGATATATAATGCAGTCTCTACCACATATATATACCTGGAAACTAAGAGATAATTATGCTATGATTAATCATTGATCAAATCATGTCACACATGATCAATTGTATCTCCCTACAACTCTATTGAGTTAAGGTTCATTAGGAGGATTGAGATAGGAATGATATTCATATCTCCATAAGGTATTTCTTGAATTCATCTAATAGGTACAGGCTACCTTGGTTAGATCAAATTCATTTCATCTTCCCTTAAACTTTGGTTTTAAACCAAAATTGTGAAATCTTTGAACATTTCAAAGTTTTCTAATGTGAAGAGAAGAGATCTCATATCATACATAATCATTAAAAGATATCACATATCCATAATGTTTACTATGATATAGATGATTCACATACATTAATATGTATGAGATCTTGAATACCTTAATCTTACATCTTTCCCAAGGAAGGGTATATTGGACATTTTACTTTGAATACAATATTCACAAGTATGTGAGATTTGAATCTTTAGACAATCTAAAATTTCATGTCTTACCAGTCCATTGATTTCATCAACAGACATATGTCCAAAATTTGATGTCAGATCATTGTCAAATGGTCTTTATCCTCCTATTGATCTTTTAAAGGTTTAATTTTCAGTATTAGAAATCTTAATGAACCATTCAATAATTTTCTAATTTAATAGAGTCCACTAGATTTTAGATTACTATCTGAAATATTTCCATCATAACTCTTTATGATAGATTTATTACAGAATTCATGTTTATATCCAACAATTAGAAATAAACAATGAGTGTATTCTAATATCTAGGTCATAGAGACATTCTCTAAGACTAAGGGCTCCCACTGAAAATATGAAGTCTATTGATCTCATGGAAATTGTTGCAACACTTGCATCACTTTCAACATGGATGACCAATAAACCTTAAGATCAAATTTCTAATACACATGCAACCAATTGCAAGTGTCATTAGAAAATTTGAGATACAATTATTAGACTTTATCTTATCAAATAAGTAAGTCAATATCAATGATTATATGTAGATTATACTGATGCTCCATCCGAGTCCTTTTCTCAGGATTCTAGACAGACTTGATAGTCATACTATCAACACATCAACTTATTGCAGTATTGGCATTCATCCAACTCTTTGGATGTCATATGGAAGTCACAGAAGTACAGTCAACTCTTTGACTATACCTCTTACTTGGGTCCAACCCATGCTTCCACTGCGCTCCCTTTGTCTATAAGCAACCTTTGCTCAAGACCAAGGATCTCTTATGTTAAAATCAAAAATTTCAATATAAGAGTATTTCAACATTTATACAAGCTTCATTTAAGTTCATATAATATGAATATTATGAAGCTTCATGAATGACTAGGGTATAGACAGTAGAATGATGACACTCATCATCTACATCCATCTAAACTCTTTGAAATATAGGTTCAGGTAGGTATTCAAACAATTTGAATACATTATCTCTAATAGATCTACCATTCTACATGATGTAGAGAACCATGTCATTCATGATTAAATGTCAAGAGCACATATATATGCCCGAATATCTTTATTGATTTTATAAGGATTAATTTGATAATTACGATCATCATCGACATGTCACTTCAAAAGTACATTCGATAAGATCAAGACTTATAGAGACATACAAACCCTAGGGTTTTAGTCCTATTGTCTTATTTAATTATCACTTCTCATTACTATGAGGAATCTTGCACATTGCAACCACATACATTGTGTGTCCAATCGCAAGTACAATATCTGGATCAAGGGTCCAATCCATGATATTCTACTGGTTATTAATGAGTATAACATTGAGTGGGTTTAATGAAGGATTATCTGAAATAAGTAATTTGCATAAGGGTATATATTTATATATATACATGTTTTACTTTGAATTAGGAATTTTATATCAAAGTTGTCTTGCCATGTCAACAATGAAAGTTCATTCCCTTAATCACTTTCAATGTAAGAGATATACTTACCATTATATCTCAAGCAAGATCTGGGATCTCCTTCCTTATCTTTGTTGCATCCCAATAATATGAGAACCTACAACTCGGATAAAAAGAAGCGGGAACACATTCCGCCTTGCAAGTCCAACTTGCATCTCCCAATTCGGTCTTTAATACCCGAGCCCACCACCCCTAAGGTGATGTTGACCCGTCATTAATTGAACCAACCGTCAACAGGAATACAACTCGCTATGCGCAATCCAATATCGCCCCAATAATATGAGGACCCGATATTGGGGTCACTACGCATATGTCCTTACTCTTTCGAGAAGCGACGAGCCCGATCCAAATGGATCATATGCAGGAGCTGTCACTTCGGACAGGCGTCTCCTACATATAATATCTGGCGACGAAACTCTTCGCCTTGACGGGAGACCATGGATGTCACTTATGTGATCCTCCATATCTTATTCAAATTAAATTAATTTCTATGAATCACATTCATATAATTAATTCTTCCAAGGGAATTATCAACTCTAATCATATTAGAGTATTCTTAATTGGATATAATTAACTTAATCATATTAAATTAATTATCAATCCAATTTAATCAATCAAACTTAATTTTATGCTTGAATATACATATATGATATTATTCTCAAAGTACGTATTAATTCGAATTTTAATAATTAGAAAAATACATCATAATCCCTCGGACATTATCCCGGCCCTACCCGCTGTCATGGCCAGTACCGACGGGAGTGGGGCGGACCACATACGTTGCAACCCGCTGACCCAGCGATCCCCGACTAGACACCATATCCACCTCGGGAAAGGATAATGCCAAATTGATTATTTTGTACTTGAGATGATCATCGGTTCTTCAACCGAAATAATACCATATAGTAATCAAAACAATTTTGATTTTAAGGAAATTTGCTAGGCAAATTCCCAAGTCCTATTCAAGCAAGGAGTTTGATGATTGTAATTCCAATTAAAGTTTAGATCAAATCTAATCAACTAATTGGTTGGGGCCAAGTCAATTAGGCAAATAATCATGTTTCTATATTTCATAAATATTTTTCAAGATTATTTCACGAAATTAACATTTAATTTCACTAATTGACAATCACTTGGTTCTAGATTAGGAAAGCAATTTCAGCAGTGACCCCTACTTACTAAAATTGGCATATCTCAATCATATTAAATCCAAATTAAGCAAAGTCAATTTCTAAAGTTTGCTAATTTGATTTAGGACAGAACCTAAGTAATGTTTCACGCATTTCGAGGCAAGTCTAAACAGTAATTAACATTTTAATCACGTTCAGATTCACAGTTCCCGCAACAGTGCATACATGTTCATTAAGACTACCATATCTAGAGCATACGAAATCCGATTTACGCAAACTCAGATCCTATGGTTTCCTTATTTAATGGGGAACAAAATTCAAGTGCTATTTTCGTGTTTAAACAATTTAAACATGGCCGAAAAAATTACACTAAACAGATCTGCGAAATCAAATGCGATAAAAACTTTCGCGACCTTAGCGAACCCAAGTCGTCCTTGGTTAACGAATCACTATTCGAAACCATCGACCTAAGGCTCTGATACCACTTGAAGGATATGGTTAGATCCTCAAGCGCATCACGGAAGCGTGTGCGTCGTATCGAATACGACGAAGAGCGACTAGTCGGACTAGTTGCTCGATGCAGCGGAATTTAAAAAATTTTATACGACGAAACCACATGATCCAAGAACACTTCTCGAATCGTTTCGTCTAAACCACAAACAAGTAATAGGATTACCTCTTGAAGCGTGGTTGCGATCGAGTCTCTAAACGAAGAGACCTCCTGTCTCAAGTCCGATCCGACGGAGGAGACGCTTGCGAGCGCGGGGATGAACCGCGTGCTTCTCGCAATCCATGTTGATGATCCAAGCGGCGGATCTCCTGATCTCGACACACGAGATCCGACGTCTTCTTCACGAGCGAGGCGCACCGAAGGAGACGGAGATCCACGAGCAGAAGAACGGGCAGCATAACGACGATGCCGCGGCGATGGAGAACCTCTCCATGGCATCCATGGTGGACGGCCATGAGAGGGAGAGAGAGGGCTGACCTCTAGAGAGAAAGAGAGAGAGAGAGAGAGATATGCTTCTCAAGCATTGTGTGTAAAGAGAGAGCATGGGTATGCCTCTCTATTTATAGGGTTTTGGGATCCATGGATCTCAATCCATGTGTCTCATAAAATCAATGGTTGAGATTGATTTATGATAATCCAATGGTCAAGATTGTTGTTGGTAAAAGCCAACAACTTGTGATTTAATTTTGATTAAATATATTTGATAAATCAAATATATATATTAATACCAAATCAAACCAATTAAATAAGGAGAGAGAAGGCAATTGGGAGCCACCTTCCCATTAGGGAGAGGGGGACGGCCACCAAGTCCTAAAGGGAATGGGTGCCGCCCCCCCTCTTCCTTATGGGGAGGTAATCCCATGGATTACATGGGATTTGCACAACTCCTAATTTTTCTCTCTACTTATTTTCCAACAATTTTTATTCACCAAAATTAATTCTCAATTAATTTTGGGAATATTGCAATCTTGACATTGGAATATTGTGAATCATATTCACAACCCAAAACAAAATGTAATTTACATTTTCAATTAATTAGACAATGTGTATCCAATACACATTAATAATTAATCTATAAATTTAACTCTCTCTAATACATTATAAATCACATTTATAATATATATTATGAATAATTGGATATTACTATCCACATTATTCTTATCCTTGATAATTAAATCATATTTAATCATCTTGGATCTCTTTATCTCATGTGTTCAAATAATATGAATCACATTCACATTATTCACATCTTTGATAATCAAATCACATTTAATTATCTAAGATAATTCTCCTTATAATATGAATCAAATTCATATTATTCATGATAATTAAATCACATTTAATTATCCATTTTCTCAATGCTCGGATACATATATCAACAATAGAATTATCCATGAACTCTTTCAAGGACAATGCGCTTTCTCCGCGAATACTTGGAGATAAGGACAGGGCGATTGTATTGTTCCACGTATAGTGACATGGATATTGAGATCACATCTCAAATCCAGATCTCGGGCCTCCCATAGATGCTTGATTAAATCAAGACCGCAAATCTAATCTTCTCATTGAATCTGAATCACATTCAGATTAATGTCCAACATTTGGACTAAGATCAGATTACTTCTCTACTGAGAGGAGTCACTAAAATCCAGACCCGTTTCATCACTCCCTAGGAATGGAAGCGTCATGGTTATACAATCGTTTATGATCACATCACCCTCAGGCATTCCCAATACATGTACATCCTGCATACTGGAAGACTCAGATTAAACCCGAAGTATTAGATCAACTTTACACTGTCTACTTCAGGGTTTTTATCAGTAAGTTTCTCATTCGATCATTGGGAGTCGGTATCGATCATATACTTTCCAAAAGCATATATCATACCTAGGTCTTGATCATATACTTTCCAAAAGTATATATCAAACCAACAAATTCAGTCAAGCTTCCAAAGCGAGACGACCGTGCGCACGGAATTTGATTCTTCCCAATATCTCATGAGTGAGCTCATGTCTTCCGGTTCAGTAGTGAACCTGTATGATCCCTTTGAGAGATCGTATTACTCATATGCCCTTATATGCACACCAGCGCGCCGGTGTATAGACCTTGATTAGGCCATCAACCTATTGGTCTGCCAAATGTACATACTCAGACACATAGTAACACATCTGTCTCCGGTCAGAGGATGTGTGCCTGTATCGTGACAGCATACGATATAGGACTTTGGTTATCTCGATCTTGTTAAGTCAACTCTTTGACCTAACTCATCCGACACCTCCGAATCTCTATTCCTATGCAGAGGACCTGCATCAAGAGGTCGGTCAGATATCAACCTAAATGAGATAGGATTGCCATCTCCTACTCAGGCTGGAGATCATCTCTTAATAATCATTTGACGGTGCTTGATGAGTCCTCAATCTAACTCATTAGATATTCATCTAAGCACCAGCCTCTATGGTTCAATAATTGAATCAACAGCTGTATGATCATTAAGATGGCCATGGTACATAACCCTAATTGTACTAAGGGACCTATTATGCAAATTATGTACTCTTCATTTCAGATTAAGGAGTGAATTGCAATAACATTTATTGCATAATGGCTCGCCGTGGGCTCGCATGTCCAACAAGGGGAGGAGTCTTTTGGAATATCCAATATATGATCATTGTTTTCAGAAAATATCTCCTCAATAATCATGGAAGGTGGCTGCTCATATGATCCAGATATGTGGAGTTGGTCCGACTAGAATTTATTATTTTGATTATGAGTGGTCGGATCTTGGTATGGTGGAGTCAGCATACAGAGTTCCTGTGTTTCTATGTAGTCAGTCCAGTCCTCTGTATGAGTGTCATGTCTGAAAAGGGGGTTGTCATGGTCAATCCAAGATGATAATTGTTCATTGGTGTTCCAGGGTAGGGTTGATGAAAGAGGTGAAGAAGTGTTCAATTTGATCATGTGGTTATAATCTCCCATAACGATTGACATTAACCGAATATGAAGGATGAATTGTATGATCAGCGTAGAGAGGATTGATATATGAAGAAGTAGAGACCTCAATCATTTGTTGGTTTGTCTGCTCTGAATACAAAGGGTTGTCATTCATGAAACAGATCGGATTAGCAGAGTGAGATGGATTTATTGGTGGTTGAGGAGGAGGTGTTTTGTGTCTAACCGATACGAATTCATTTTCATAGTATAGCTCTAATGGATTCTCGGATAAACGTTCGGCCATTTTTGAAAGAGCTGAAAGGAATGAGGGGTTGGGTCTGCAAGAGTTATTGGACACGAATTCCATGGTGAATTTTAAATCAAGAAAGGAGAGAGATGATTGCACGGGATAGTCAAAAGAAATTTTATCAAATGTGCGGCTATTGATCTTCGATATCGGTCCATGCACACCAATGCAAACACAATCCAAACTCCGGGTTCAACAACGCACACAATGAAGCTGTAAGAGTTCGGCTATTATCTTTTCAATTTTAGTTGGTGATAAATCAATCTTGGCAAAAATTTAGCGAGTTGTTAGGTGCTGAAATTTTCGAATTTGGGCTCTAGCCTTAAGTGTCGTCTCTCGCTCACTCAGAAAAATAGAAACATCCAAGGTCGGGGTTGCTCTCCCACAGAAATTCTTGATTTTATGGGTTATTTTGAAATCGGCTATATTTAGGAGTCCCAATTTTTATTAGGTGATCACTGAAGAATTTAAATAAGCATAAATACACGTCTACCATCCAGTCCCAATTTCCTTTAGAATAATGTGATAAAACAAGAGGGAGAAATTAGGGAAAAGCCGATGCACGCGGAAAACTATGATGAATGCTTAGTTAGAAGACTTACAGTGAATCCTCGCAATCTTCATGTGTGATGCAATACAAGAATTGAAAATTATTCTATATGAAATGCAAGCCGATGAAAAACCGCATCAAAGCAGAAAGTTCTATTAGCAAGAAAGAATTGAATTAAATTTTGGCTAAGTTGAACGATCTATGTGTGTCTCAGTTAATGTGCAGTATGGCTTAAGATCCTAATAGCTCAATCAAAAATAAAAATGCTCTGAGAGCCGTATGTGCAGGTCTATCCTAATCACCACTCAAGTCGGGCCCCACCCTCACCGGAGAGTGAAACATGCCACAAGACACCACAGAAAAGAGTTCAGAGTCTTTTTACACACGCGAGAATCCAATCGGACACCGCTGTAAATGAGCAATGAAATAAAATTACAGAAATTGAAAACCTAGACTCCACGCTCTCTCACGACTTGACTCGATCTTAATTTAATTGCGACTTTTCGGAAGTCGGTGAAGATGCGTCGGCTTCTTAAAAAACCGCTCCACGTACGCCAGGTACCTCGCAAGAAAAATAAGAGAGATATGTATTAGAGAGTGACTCAGAAAATAAAAAAATAAAATAAGCGAAATAAATGCTGAAAAATAAATGCAGGAAATAAAATGGGATTTACAGTGAAAAATTCGGGGGTCAGACTACCCGAATGCGGAAAACCAAACGAAACTTTTCAAAACACAAAACTAAGCCATTTGCCTCCCCAGCAACGGCGCCATCTAAGGGTCCGAGAATCGTCGAGTTAAGAAGTTGTTTTTATTTGTGTGAGTGCCAAAAGAATAATTTGTCGTTCGATGTAGGCAGCGATCAGAATCGGTCAAGAAATAAACACAAATATTTATTCAATTTTTATCAAGTGGTTTTATGTTTATTTTACTTGGGCAAGTCCCAAGGTCGATCACAAGGAGGCAAAGGAACAACCTAGATTAATGTCTATCAAGATTCGTGCACGATTTTCGAGGCGGTCTTTTTTTGGAATTTTTAAATGCAAATAAGGGATGTGAGATGCAATTTCGGTTATTTTAGGGACTACAATGTAAATTGCATTCAAATGATGTCCGAAAAATACGAAACTTGACCACAATGTAAATTATGATGAAATAAATGCAATGTAATTTTTTTGGAATTTTTGGATGCAATATGAATTTTTTTATGAATTTTTAAATGCAAATAGAATGATTTTCAATATTTAATTATAATAAATATTAAACCTACTTATTTTCAAGAAAAAAAATTATCTAAGATCTATCACAAGGTGATGGATCTCAAAAAAATCCTAAACCTCGAAAATGTGGGGTTTGATACTTATTTAAAATTAAATACCAAAATATGCAAAATGATTTTTACAGAGTAATTTATGCATGCAAATGCAAATCTTTTTGGGCACAATGTTAAGCACAATAATCTCTACAATGTCTGATTTTTTTGGGGATTTTTAGAGTAATGGTTAATCAATGACAATTTGCATAGCATCAAATGGGCAAAATTTGTAAATTTTCACAAAATAAATGATTATTAATTAACCACTAATCACAAAAATACCCACAATATGTTCAAATGTAGAGAATTAGAAGATGAACATCATGCTATTTTTTTGAATAATAAATAAGACTCAAAAGAGGTTCAAAACAAAGTGGGAATACAGGGGTACAGATGCAATATAAATAAAATAAATAACAGAACAGTGGGGGACCCAAGAGTGATTACCAATAGTAAGGGGGCCCTTTCTGCAAAATTGCCAAGGTAGAACGTGCGGTGCACGTGCTCCTTGGGTCTTGGACAAATATATGATTCAGAGGAAGGCCGAGGGGTTCTTGCAATTTACCCACGCGGTCACGTGCTGGGCACGTGACCTGGTGATGACGCAAGCCTGACGTCGTTCCCCCACACGCACGTGCGTAGCACATGGGTGAGGGCCTCGGGCCCTGTGCCCGGTGGTGGAGCGGCGGAGGTAGGCGGTGATGGCTGGCGTCCGAAGCGGCGTTGGAGGCAAGGTGGCTGGTGCTGTGACGAGGTCGGTGGAGAAGCTCGTCGAGACGGAGAGGCGGAGGTGGCCGGTGGATGCCCTGGCGTTGAAGGTCGAGGACGATCGACGTCGGTCCGACACACGACCAGGGGGCGACGGTGAAGACCCTGCTGGAGATGGATCTCTGGAGAAGGTCGGAGAAGATAGGCTTTGGCGGAGTCGATGCTTGAGGAAGATGGAGTTGCGGTGGCGGTGGTCGACGAAGATCGATGATGGTGAAGGCTATGTTGACATTGATCAGCGCATGCGTTGTTGAAGTCGAAGGAGTCGTGGCTGCTGGAGGTGAAAGTGGTAGCTGGAGTTGGCGTCGGAAGCTCTTGGCGACGGGGATGGCGTAGCGGACGGGTTGCTGGAGGAAGAGTCGATGAAGATTGTTGATGGTGAAGGACGAAGCTTCGTCGAGGTCGGTCGGGGCAGATGCGCGTAGAGTTGCTCGTCGAGGCGGAGTACGTGGTCTGGCGCTGCTAGTCGAGGCGGAGGCTGGAGTCGAAGTGGTTGAAGACGACGGTGTAGGAAGCGGCTGCGTCGAGGCCGAAGGCAGAGGAGAGGTCAAAGAAGATGCTCGGGAAGATTGAAGGAAGAGTGGCGGAGGCGTAGCTTCGAGCGGAGAGAAGGCGAAGAGAGAGAGAGATCTTGCGGAGGAAGAAGGGTGTACCTGGAGGAGGGCTCGACGGTGGTCGACCGGAGCTAAGCAGCGGCGGAGAGCTTGGCTGCGACGAGGGGATCACCTCGGATCACGCCGCAAGAAGGCTGACGACGGGTTGTCACCACCGACGAAGAGGCCCACTTCCAAGAATCGGCGGATGATCGATCGGGGGGGGGGGGGTGGTGGTGGGGCGACGGAGCTCTTAAATAGGGCACGAGAGGGGTCGGCGCGAGATGTTTGGCGAGATCGGTGGCGTTAGGTGGTTGGCGGAGATCTCGGGGAGGGGAACGGCGGTGGTTGGCGAGGATTGTGGGAGCGGCGGTTGCGGAGGGCCGGTGCGGGAGGTAGGAGATGAAGCACAACGACCGTTCGATCGGCCACTGATCGAACGACCCTGCTTTGGCCATGTGGCAGGGCAAGAGAGAGAGAGGGGCGAGGCACGTGCGGGCGCTTTTAATTTTTTTAATAAAAATGAATAAATAAACCGTCCAAAAAAACCCTAACACGTGGCAGCCTCAGGGGCTGCCACGTGTCAGCACCAGAAAAAACGAAAATAAAAGACTTTGTAAAATGTAAAACAAATAGCAAATGACCTCGGATCGAAAAAGTTCCTATAAAAAATGCTCGTCTCGATGAGATCTACAACTTTCATGAAGACATCAAAGCCAAAATCGATCAAATGTAAAAAGTGGATTTTTGGGGTATCCCACGTACATAGAATACCTGGATTTTTAGGTTTTCTAATTTTTTTTGTCAAATTTTAAACCAGATAAAAAATCCGAAAAAATATGAAAAAAATCAAAGACAAATAAAGACACCTTAATCTATTTTTTTTGGATTTTTGTTGATTAAGAAAGTATGTACATAAAATACAGGTCAAAAATCGCTAAAATACGCAATATACAAAAGATGCCCAAAACCCAACTTTCACAGACGAACTCCGATTCACTTGAACTTGGTCTTGTTTTGAAGGTAATTGGATGTGCATTAGTTCAAAAGTAAGTAGATCAAATCAGACACTGGATGGGGAAGATATGGGGCTTTTAGTCCGAAAATCCTGAAACTAGGGTTTGGGTTTTTGGTCCACTTAACAGGGTTAGTGATTTTTTTGTATTTTTTTCATTTATTCTTGTTAGTGATATGTACACAGTGGAGGTGGTTTTGTGTCATTCAGAGTTAGCATGAAGGAGTTAAAAATCAGGGAAGTTAGTCTATTTACAGGTCAAATTTGGCTAAGGTTTTTGGCTTCTTATTTTGTGCAAAAATGATGGATAAAATGCCAATCTTATGCAAACATGCCTGAATGCTAATTATGCAGAATATATGCATATATGCTGTTGATTTTGAGGGACTGGAGCTTAATAAATGAGATTTAGAGTGATGAATCCGATATTCATCAATGGTTAAGATAAAGAATAGATATTTTTTTGGGATATATAGTCGGAGAAGGGGTGAGGCAACAAGAAGAGGTGCAACTAGTGTTGCATCATGGTCGATGGTCAGATGGTTACCATGAGCATGGATACTGAAACATGATAAGAAAAATGTAGCAAACTGATGCAACATAATATTTACTAATTTATTTATTATGATTAATAATTTTAATAAGTAACATATTATATGAATCCTTATTTTTGTTGAGTCAATTAAACTTGTCATATATTTTAAGGGATTTTTACACTTGTGTTATTCCGAGTTTTCAGACTAACACTTATGCTCCTACATTATTTTGGAGTTAACCTTGTTATCCCCTAATAAAACTACAAAATGAATTTTATAGGTCTCGGACTAGTTGTTATCCTTCCCCTCTAAAACAAAATGTTTAACTTCCTCATCATCTTTTTCTTTCATATTCAACTTCACATCTAGTCCTCAACCTCTTACAATGGCCGATATATACATGAAGGGGGAATGTTGAAGAGGTTGAGGTCGTCAAGATCCGATCAAAGAGGACAACCACAACGATGAGGGATGATATGGAGAGGTAATGTGGTAAAAAATATCTGCACATATTTGTATATAATATTTCTTAATCAGATTTTGTTTCGAACCGATCATCATGCTATTTATCTTATAGATTGTGAAAACTAAACAAAAGTCCTAATTTTAATGGTACAAGTTAAATCTTGACGGTACAAGTTAAAGATTTAAGTGACACAATTATAATTGCAAAAAATTAAGAGCACAGGAGGAAAAATCTTTTCTTTTGAGCCCATGGTAAAAGGGTTGTCGTAGGCGAGATGTCAATCTAGATATATCCATCGGGTATCGACCCAAACCTGTCCCATTTAAGGACTCAAAACCCGCCCCATTTATTTTTGGATGGGTTTGGATTTTGACATTACTATCCATGGGGGTATGTGTACGGGCTTGAGATTTCCTTATGGGTACCCGAACCTGAACCCGTCCCAAACTCGAATATATAATAAATATAAATATAGATGTGTGTTGCATTTAATCAAGCTTATCAAATCTACTTCTTATCTAATAGGTTTTGAGTTGTAAATATAGAAATCCAATTCAATATTCACCTCTCTATCCATTATTCATATGCAAATATATTTTTGTATCTTCAATAAATAAAAAGTATCAACCCAAAATAATTATACCTAATATATATAAACCTTTAACATTCCCAATACATTGTACATCTTTGTGTACCACAATATTGCATGATCTTTTTCAGTTTAATCTATGTATGAAAATCTCATGTACACTTATTAATAATATAAAATTTTATTATGTCAAATATATTGATATCCATTAGGTGCATGGGTATCCGTCGAGAATATAAGTATCGAATAGAAATTATTCATTTAATAAATAGACAGAAATAGATAGTAATTTTATAAATGACTACGACTTTGGGAATATTGATCCTGTCCCCAAACCTAACCCGTTCATCCCTAGGCGAGGGAAGTCATAACTTTGATGGAAAATTGAGGGAGTGAATGGATATTATATCCCATCTCGTCTCCCCCTCTTTCTTCCTCGTCTTCCCCCTCTTCTCCCGTGAGAAACCCTAACTGCTGCCCTTCCCATCCACTTCCCACCACCACACCGCCTTCTCCTCCTCCTGCGGCCACCAGCCGTTCTTCAGATCATCTTCCGCCGTCGGCCATCCCCTCCAATGAACCGAGCTCATCTCGGCTTATCCGATAAAATCCGAACAGCCGCACGAGTCTCCCTGTGAGCTGCGGGTAAATAGTGATGCTCTATTCTTTTCTATTGAATGTGTATTCGTTATTAACAACTTGCCTGGTGAAGAAGGATTTTCTGTTATCTGTAGTTACTGCAAATTAGTTCCCATATTTGAAAATCCTATTTTTTAATCTTATATTTCTTGAACCGTGCATGCTAGAAATCCTATTTTTTGATATGATATTTTTTACGCGGGTTTCCATATCTTTTTGTAGTATATGTTCCATAATTCCATCTATTCATGGGACTATTTCATCACAGTCATTTTCAGCGATTATATCCAGTTTTGGGTTGACTTATCAGTATCCTGGTGACGTAGTCAAGCATCATAATTTGTATCAACTTGAATTATTAACAAGATTAGATGATTCTCTGGTTACCAGATAATGTGATGCTGCAACCACGAAGTTGTAAATCGATATTACGTGATTTCAATACACGCATTGCACTGGTAAATGTTGCAATCCTACATACTGGAAGGGTTGGAACACCTAATTACTATAAATGAAACACGTGGATGATTACCTGACCAAAGTCTCTTGACAGCTCTGAAGAATATCAAAGAAAAATTGGGTTTGGCCTAACTGGTAGCATGATGTTGGACAAGGACAGCAACTGATTGTTGCAGTGTATGTGAAGCTACTAGCCACAGCTAGCCATTACTATGAGGACCTGCTGCATGCTCCAGTCCTGTCTGTGCTCATGATGGTGGTGTCATGAGCATGGCGGAGAAGGACTTGTTCTCCTGCATCAAAGTGCCGTCAACACGATCGTGGCATCGGGGATATAGAGGTGCCTTTTGGTATTGTGGTCTCGTGCACCTTGCAGGTTACTATGGCAGAGAGGGAGCTTGGTGGAGAAGGTATTGTGGTGACTGGTGAGTCTGCATCCCTTGCCGATCTGCGATGTTGGGGTAGAGATAAGGCATTTGGTTTTTGGGAAACTGGGGTAATGATGGGATTCTCAAAAGTCAAGGCATTTGGTTGTGGCTGTGTGTACACATGTTACATAATTTCTCCTCAAAAAATATATCACATAATGTGGATTGTGTTTGGGCCTTTTGTCAGGATGCCCTATTGAGCTAGTTGTATTGTCGGGAATATGGGCTTGTGACATGGTATAGCGGGTTTGGACTGAGCTCAGCCCGAGCCTAGCTTAAAACAATATGGGCCTACATTACAACCCAAGTTTGGCCTATTTTAATTATTAGCTTAGGCTTGGCTGGACCAAATGCGCTGGGTTTCGGGTTGGGTCTTGCCAAACCTGGCCCAGTGCTCATCCTGTCATCCCTGTGTGAAGGATCCACTGTCTTTACATATGCTAATGCTACTGACTGTGGAGATTCCCAGAGGATGCCTCAGATGATGCCAATGTCACAGGGATGGAAGATGCCTCAGTGGATACCCAAGCCATGTTAGCACGCACAACTAACAGATCTATCAAGTTTGACTATATATATTCTCCAGAGGGAGGGATTGTCTCCCGTTTGCTGCGTGCACAGTAAATCGTTCTTGGACAGCTACAGATATCCTGTGGTTTTAAAGATCTGAGCTCTCATGGATAATTGGAAGAGACTGTATGTAATATTTATGCAGAGATTCTGGAAGTTGTTAGTGCCGTGATTATATGCTTTACTTGAAATAAATTGGGTTTTTTCTTTTCTTGCGTTGATTTAGAATATAAATCTTCCTTTGCTACTATAGCACCAAGATTTATGTATTTAATCACATTTAGCTTCCTGAGGTTACGTATTTTATCACACAGTTAGCTTCTTATATTTATGTATTTAATCATTTAAAAAGGCTTTCTATCACAATAGAATCTAATTAATAATGCCGGTAGCCAACATCATCATAGCAATGGTATTTTTGCAAGCTGTCCACATGTCAGTGGTCAGTATGCCACCTAAAGCAATTTGTGCTGTCATTTTAAAATCCTAGCAAGAACACATCTCGGTTGTTAAGATGCTAGCATGTCCATTTTACTGTACACATTATATTCCTTTTCTGGTTTCCCTATTTTCAATTTGCAAATTATCGGGTTTTCTTTTCCACCTTTGTGACTTGTTTTGTTTTTTACTGGATCATTTGAATGATGGTAAATCACCGTGCTTTTGTTCATAATGAAATGTATAATCTACAAGACCCCGGTGTGATCATACTTTCTGTTGCTCGACGAAACATCAAAATGGCTTATATAATCTCGTATATGCTTTATAGTATTTAAACCATAGTTTTTTTGCGGGGAATGCTGTTCTTATTAGTCGATTGCATGGTAAGTCTTGCCAAGTTCTGCTGCACTTTGATCTGTTTTTACTATTTGAAGCATATACTAGATTCAGAAATGATATCAAAAGTTGACGGCCAATTAGCCAATCACATTATAGCAAGGTGGCAACTAAGCTTCCATTGTGTGAATGGTCTGTATGCTACCTAAAGTAATTTGTGCTTCCATTTCAAATATCCAAGTGATGAGTAAATTTTGTTTTAAAGATGTAAGCACTAAAATTTGTTTGTCTTTCACAGACACTCTTCATTGGTGTCCTTAATTTTATTTTATATGGTATATTGGCCGTATACTCTTCATCAGTGTCCTTAATTTTCATTTAGGTGGCGTATTAACCACCAACTTATGATATCTGTTGGAGCATTCGTTGTATGCGCCCATTGTGTTGTAATAGGGTAAATGGATCCTGGAGGAGATCCATTTACCCCATCTAGTGTTTAGTCCCACATCGTCCAACGGTGGGACTTGGAGGCTCTGGAGAGGCTATATAAGGAGCCCCAAACCTCCTGTATCCATTTAGAAAGTGCAATGCAAAACACACCCCTTTGAGGGTTTCTCCCGTGGTTTCATCCCGCTCCTCACGGAGTAGGGTTCCACGTAAAATCATGGTGTTCCATGTTTGATCTTTCTTGTCATTATGCTCTGTTTTATCATTCTGCTTCCGCTTCCGATTTTCTAACATGGTATCAGAGCGGTTCGATTCTCGAGGACTTCAAGTTCTATAGTTTTGTTCATTCGAGATTCGATGTTATGTTGAATTATTTGTTCATGAGATCAATCCAAGTTTTGGCATGTTAAAGTTTGCTTCCAGATTTCTGTCTTCCTGTCGAAGATCCTCGCGGGCGCGTATTTCCATGATTCTGTCTAGGGTTTTCTGAAACCCTAGATCCACCATCCAGGCCATCCCTAGCACCAGCATGAGGTCCCCTCCAGTGTTGGGCTCAAGATCGCAGTTGCTCAACAAAGCCCTCGAGTGTCGTCTTCTTCTCCAGCCGCATAGTGCGGCATCTGGCGATCCTCCAGCCTTTCTCCCTTTGAAGCCCTAGCGCCCCTGGCGACGCTCCATCTCTGATCAGATTTCAGGCGCAAGGCGGCATCCCCAGGCGAGCCCTCCTCTAGCCTTCACGCACAGCAGTGCGGCCCCTCACACACCTTTGGCGATGGCGACACCTCCCGCTCCTCCTGGCGATGGCGAAAGACCAGGCGACAACCCCAGGCGGAAAGCCTCCTTCGCGCGATGCCGCCCTTCTCGCGCGCAGTTCCCAGACGCAGCCTTAGGACGCGCGACTCCAGCTTCCTTGTTCTTCGATCCCTCAAGCAACGCCAGATCGCCCAGGCTGCAACCTCGTTCTCCTGCGCGCAGGACCCCCGCGCTCCTCCATCCGAGCTCCTCCTCCTGGCAGCATCGCCCTCCTTCACTCCTTCTGGCAGTGACCTCCGCGCACGCCAACGTCCTACAAGACCGCATCATAGGCCTCTCCATCAGGCGGCAGTCCAACATGCGGCAATCGCCATCTCGCCACTTCTCTCCAGGCCGTATGGCCTAGGCGAGCCGATCCTCCAGGCGGTGGCGTCGAATTGAACCCCCATCGGGGGTGGCGATTTTTAAAGAGATGGGTTTCCCCCGTGGGAACCCTAAAAAGCAGCGCCAACATTTTTTTTTTAAAAATATTATATTTTGTTGAGGGGGCAGGTTGCTAAAAAAAGGAGAGGGGGTTGTTCACTATTAAAAAAGGGGGGGAGTGAGTGTTGGGCTCAAGTTGGGCCGATGAAAAAAAATTGTGTTTCGAAAAAAAAGGAAGAGGCACGTACAAGAAAAAGCCGTACGCAAGTAAAAAAAAGAGCCGTAAAAAAAGGGGGGGGACGGCTTACAAAAAAAATGTGACGGCTTATTAAAAAAAAAGAAAAAGGCCGCAAATTTCATGTTTGTTTTTTCCTCATTATGTTGTCTTCTCCCAACTTTGTCGATTTGTCTGTTTTCTGACAAGTATGGGAGAAGGTGGGAGTATATATGTAGAGTTACAGGTCTGTTGCATGATCCAGATTCAGATGATAGATTCCAGGCCAATCAATTGTTCAGACTCTACAGATGAAGATTCTACATGCGCAATTCCAGACTCGACATTCAGATTCTGAGTCCCAGTTTGATGCGCAGTTGTTCAGACTCGACGTCAGATGTTTCCGAGTCTCCAGTTTTAGACACGCACGAGTTTGCGGCCGTTTTCAGATGAGCATATGTTGCCATCATCAATTCGTGGTCCCTATCATTATTCTTGTTTTGTAGGCTAGAGTTTTCATATGAGCCATAGGGACTCCAGAGTAGAGGACCATTCCCTATGCCATGTTGGCAAGGGTTTTCATGTGGTATCATAGGTACACCAGAGCAGTGCACCATTCTCTGAGCCAGATGGGAGAGAGCCAGTTCTCCGAAGAGGAGACTATTTCCAGACTCCGTTCTCCGGCGACCGTGGACTCCGACGAGGATTGCACAACCATGGCCTTATTCAGTTCGGTTCTTTTCAGAGATGGAGCAGTACATTATTGTGGCGGGCCAGAGTACTCCAACGAGGAGACTCATTTCAGTTGCAGTGACTCTGACAGGCGCAGTTCAGAGCACATGCTCTCCTACGAGGAGATTCAGCAGACACACACCAGCCCGTTCGTCCTCCTCACCTGCACGGCATGAGAAGCAATGTTTTCGACTGCAGCAATGTGCACGTTGGGTTGATATTGTCCGTAGTGTCTTGTAGCGTTGAGTTGAGTTTATTTCTGTTTGTCCAAGCTGAGCATTGCATGCTTCAGCTTGAGGGGGAGTATTGGAGCATTCGTTGTATGCGCCCATTGTGTTGTAGCAGGGTAAATGGATCCTGGAGGAGATCCATTTACCCCATCTAGTGTTTAGTCCCACATCGTCCAACGACGGGACTTGGAGGCTCTGGAGAGGCTATATAAGGAGCCCCAGACTCCTGTATCCATTGAGAAAGTGCAATGCATAACACGCCCCTTTGAGGGCTTCTCCCGTGGTTTCATCCCGCTCCTCACGGAGTAGGGTTCCACGTAAAATCATGGTGTTCCATGTTTGATCTTTCTTGTCATTATGCTCTGTTTTATCATTCCGCTTCCGCTTCCGATTTTCTAACAATATCCAAGCAGGGAGATCGTACACATCTTTGTCAATAAAAACGGTCTCGTAAGTTGATCTGCAGTGCAACTCTTGCCAAGTTCTGCTTCACTTTTATCTGTTGTTACTATTTGAAGATATTGGTGGCCAATTAACCAATCGCATTATAACAAGGTGGAAACCAGGCTGCCATTGTGTGAATGGTCAGTATGCTACCTAAAGTAATTTGTGCTTCCATTTTACATCGTCTAAGTAAGGAACACATTGTGTTCCCTAAGATGTTAGCACTGAAATTTGTTTTGGCTGTGCATAAGATATTCTTCTTCTGTGTCCTTGTTTTCAATATTAAGAATTACTAGCATCTTAGATTTTTCTTGTTCTTTTAACTTGAATTGCTATATGAGAGGAAACAAAAGCCCAACCCTTTGCTTCTGCTCGATGTTTACTGTTGTGGATGATGATGTTTGATGCAACCTATTGGGATAATGACATGAAAGGCGACTTGACAATGAGAACTACGGAGTTGAAAATAACGAACAAATAAATTGATGAACGATAAGCAAATTTCAGCAACAATAAATGCCAAGTTACTCGCGTTTTAGCACCGATTTCTATCCACAAATTTAGGGTAAACGGATGAGTTAAAAGTTCTTAGAAAAATTATCACAATATTGCAATGACTAGGGGTCTCAACGATTCACCAAACCAAATCAACAAAGTAACAATCCACAAACTAATATTTATGCGGTAGAATATGATAAACGGGCGCTCATACCACAACCAGCAAGAGGAAATGTGCACACTTCAGATCTGATCTTCGACGGCAGGAGGGGTGTGGGTCAACGGCTCAGCACTTGGGGTCGCCTTCGTGGTAAACCAGGAGGCGGCAGCGACTCGAGATGGCTGGCGGTTGCTGGGCGGCCTGTGGCGGTGGCGAGTCGGTAGTAGCAGGGCTGGGAGTAGGTAGCAGCGCGGGCGGGAAAGGGGTTTGCGCGGGGCGACGCAGTGGAGTCGCAGGCGGAGGGCTGAGGGATGGAGGGTGGGCGGTGGGCGCAGTTGGAAGGGGAGAGGCGGGAGGAGCGGTTGGCGGAGGTAGGTCGGGGGAAGGGTGGAGAGAGTCGAGGCGGCGCGGGGAAGAGAGGTGTCGCGCGGAGGAGAGGTGAGGACGAGGCGATGTCGGTGGGCGGCAGCGATGGGGCTGCAGGCGCGGGCCGTACGCGGGAGGGAGGGAGGCGGCTGGCGGCGCCGGGGAAGCAGAGGAACTGGCGTGCGGTCGGGGTGAAAGTGGGGAGGAGGCGTGAGAGGAGAAGGGTGGGGAAGAAAGGGAGAGGAGGATGAGAGAAGGGGGGGTGGCGGTAGGGAGACCGTGGGTTTACGGGGGAGGGGAAGAAGAATCGGGGAGAGAGAGGGGAAGGCGGCGGGAGGGAGAGAGAGATTCAAGAAGGGGGAAGAGTTAGGGTTGGAAAATTTTAATTCAATTCAACTTTTTTCCTAATTACAAAAAGGGGGCCTTTTATAGAGGCTATTCCCCCTCAAAATAAGCAACAACTTATCCTAAAAACTAGGAAAAATAAAAAGAAAACAAAAGAGGATGAAAAGGCCTTTTATAATGAGCCTTTTACATAGGAAATAAACAAACAAAGCAAATACTAATTAGACAAAATAAATGTCTACTAAAAATTAAGTGCTATCATGCTGCATCAACTCCCCACTGCTGAAAAGAATCTCGCTCCGTCGAGATGGCATCGTGGAAGTTCTGAAGTATATCGGGGCGGAGTTGCTGGAGTTCGTCTTCGTCGATCCAGGTGCAATCGGTAAGAGGTCGTCCCTTCCATTTGACTAGATATCGTCGGAAGAGACCGCGTCTAGTCGTCATATCTCGGATATCTGCAATATCTTCAATCTGATCGGCATCGGTTGCGGCTGGCGGGTGGCGCATATCATCATCAGGAACGCTGGCGTAGTGGCATCTGTCTGGTCATCTCCATGATATAAAAAGAGATCTGATACGTTGAATACTGGCGATGTCTGGACGTTTGGCGGCAGGTCGAGTAAATAAGCATTGGGCCCAATCTTCTTGAGGACTCGGAATGACCCAATCTTTCGTTCGCTCAATTTTTGGTGGACTCTCAAAGGAAACCTCTCTTTTTTCAGGTGGACCATCACTAACTCTCCAACTCTGAACTCACTCTCCCTTCGGTGCAGGTTGGCTTGGGCTTGGTATTTCTGGGTCATGGCTCGGAGTTTGGCTCGGATTTCAGCATGGGTATGGGTCAGGTGTTCGACCAGATCCTCAGCAGCTGCACTACTTCTCCCTTGCATGGTTGTGGGCTTTAGGTCTAAAAATTGGGTAAGTGGAAAGCCGTACACACTCTCAAAGGGTGATTTTCCGGTGGACCTATTAGTGGAACTGTTATACGCGAATTCAGCTTGGGGAAGAATTAGATCCCATTTGGACGGAGAGTCCCCTGCAAGACATCGTAATAAATTTCCTAATGATCTATTAACTACTTCGGTTTGCCCATCTGTTTGTGGGTGATAAGCGGTGCTATATTGCAGACGAGTACCAAGACGGGACCAAAGCGTGCGCCAAAAGTGACTCAAAAACCGGGTATCACGGTCTGAAGTAAAAGAACGAGGGACACCATGCAAACGGACGACATCACGAAAAAACAAATCAGCGACATGAGATGCATCTGAGGTTTTCCTACATGCAATGAAATGTGCCATTTTAGAAAATCGATCCACAACCACAAAAATAGAGTCAACTTTTCGCACAGTGAGGGGTAGCCCTAGCACAAAATCCATGGTGATGTCTTCCCAGGGTCGCAGAGGAATAGGTAGGGGTGTGTATAGTCCAGTGTTCTGCCGGTGGCCTTTGAATCTTTGACATGTTTGGCATTTCTGTACGAATTTTGTCACATCCTGTCGCAAATGCGGCCAATAAAAGCGTTCTTGGAGAAGGGTCAAGGTTTTGTCTCTTCCAAAGTGTCCAGCTAAACCTCCATTGTGTAGTTCTGAAATTAAGTTCTCTCGAAGGGACGTGGCAGGGATGCATAGTTGGTGGCCTTTGAATAGGAAACCCTCATGAAGAACAAAAGTGGCTGTTGGGTCCTGTCCAGTACCAACGCAGTCGGCATGAACTTGACCGAAGTCAAGATCAGTGGGGTAAAGGTCCTTGAGGGTGCGTTTGGTTGGGAGGTTACCCCTCACTTTGGGTGGGTAACCCTCCAAAACCCCCATTTTTAACCCACTAGTGGGGCCCACTCCCTTCCCATCAAAAAAATATATATATTATACCATCATATCATCTAAAAATCATAAAATACTCAACTTCTACTCACTATTCCAAACTTCAATACAATCACATCACAACAACCACCCACTTTTTTAAATTTCAATACAATCATATCATAATAACTACCAACTTTTTCAAATTCCAATACAATCACATCACACAAACCCTCCCAACCCTTAACCCACCAACCAAACACACAAACACAAAACCGGGTTATCCACCCCTGGATAACCCACGAACCAAACACACCCTGAGAGTTTCAAATCCTGTAGTGCTGACGGTCATTGTAGTCAGGGCATGCGCTCGCCGGCTCAATGCGTCGGCCACACGGTTCAGGGTTCCGGCTTTATGTTTGAGATGGAAGGTGTATTCTTGGAGGAAATTAACCCATTTGGCATGACGCTTGTTAAGAGTTTTCTGGGAGTTCAAATATCTCAGGGCTTCATGATCAGAGTTAAGGATAAATTCATGCTGGATCAGGTAATGCCTCCAATGCTTGAGAGCTTGGACCACGGCATAAAATTCAACATCATAAGTGGAGTACCGTGATCTGGCATCGTTCAATTTCTCGTTGTAGAAGGCGACAGGTCGTCCTTCTTGACTTAGGACAGCGCCAATCCCGACATGTGAGGCGTCGCAATCGACCACGAAAATCTTGGTGAAGTCGGGGAGTGCCAAAACAGGAGCATGCGTCAATTGATGTTTTAGATTTTGAAAGCTCGTTTCTGCTTCAAGAGTCCAGGCGGGTGCGCCTTTCCGCGTGCATTCTACCAACGATGCCGCACAAGTGCTGAAGTTCCGAATGGAACGTCGGTAGAAAGAAGCTAACCCTAGAAAGCTGCGAATTTCGGTGAGGGTTTTGGGTACGGGCCAGCTCTGAATGGCCTGAATCTTTGAGGGGTCAACTTTAAGTCCATCCGCAGTGACAATGTATCCTAGGAAGAGGACCGTGTCAGACATGAATGAGCATTTCTTGAGGTGGACATACAGTTTTTGGTCTCTCAGGGTTTCCAGGACTTGTCGCAAGCGAGATAGGTGGTCTTCTTTGGTCAAACTGTAGATCAGGATATCATCGAAGTACACGACCACGAACTTGCCAATAAAGGGCCGCAATACATGATTCATAGTTCGCATGAAGGTGCTTGGGGCATTCGACAAGCCGAAGGGCATGACCGTCCATTTATACAGGCCTTCTTTGATTTTGAAAGTTGTCTTCCATTCGTCTCCAGGTCGCAGGCGAATCTGGTGGTAGCCACTGCGGAGATCCATCTTGGAGAACAATTTGGCACCTGATAACATATCAAGCATATCATCAAGGCGTGGAATGGGAAAACGATATTTGATCGTTATCTTGTTGATAGCTCGACTGTCCACGCACATTCTCCATGTGCCGTCTTTCTTTGGGGTAAGCAGAGCAGGAACCGCTACGGGACTCATACTCTCTCGAACATACCCACGTCGCAGCAGATCGGTAACCTGCCGGTTCATCTCTTCATGCTCACTTGGGCTCATTCGGTAATGGGGTAGGTGAGGCAGGCTGGCTCCAGGGACTAGATCAATGTGATGTTGAATGTCTCGCAACAGGGGCAGTCCTTCAGGCAACTCTTCAGGTATGATGTCAGAGAACTCTTGGATTATGGGCTTTATCTCAGGCGGGACTTCAGGTGTAGTTGTCCCTTGGTTGTCCACTTCACGTCCCATTAACGCATAGATGGTGGAGCTCTCTTGAATTTCACGTTGGAATGTTTGGGCTTCCATCAACAACACGGAGCCTGTGGTCGCAGGCTTGGTCGGTGGGGTTTTGTTACCAGTTTGGGTGGTCGCAGCTCGGAGTGTAGCCACTTGGCGAGGGCTAAGGGCTTCACGTTGTGGCCTGAGGGTGACACGAACTTTGTCTATGAGAAAGGTATAAGTGTTCAGTTTTCCTCGGTGTTCAGTGTCTCGGTCGAATTGCCATGGTCTCCCTAGAAGTATGTGACAGACATCCATAGGGGCTACATGGCACCACACCTCGTCCTTGTATGAAGGACCAATGGAGAAGTTAACGAGGCTTTGACGGTGGATCGGGAGTTGGGTACCACCACGAAACCATGCCACACTGTACGGTTTCTCGAGTGGTTGAGTTGGCAGACCCAACTTGTCGACCATCTCTTGTGAAACGAAGTTCTCAACACTTCCTCCATCAATGATCAGCGAGCAGCGTCGTCCTCCTGAGGTGCAGGTGGTTCGGAAGATGCTGCGTCGCAGCCAGCTATCAGCATCGTGGACAGCGGGGGCGAGCAGAATGTTTGTGGGCTCGCTGTCAGGAGCGATAAAGTTCTCGTGTTCAATTACCAGGAACGGACCGGACTCGTCTCCATCCACTCCTAGAGGCTCGTAGTCGTCGGCTCCCATGGTGTCGGCAGTCAACGCAGTCGGATCCTCTTCAGGGGATTCCTGCTGGTCAGGGTCGGGGTCTTCAGGTTCGTCGGTGGTGCATAGATGGACGGGTCTAGCCTTAGGGTTTGGGCACTCTGCTGCTCGATGGCCCTTTTGATAGCATCGGAAGCAAGTATCAGGTCCTACAATAGGTCGGCTTCCCAAGATGCCTTGGCCGGGGTTTCCAGTGGGTGGTCGAGCGACGATAGGAGTTGATGGTTTGGCTTGGGTTTTACCCGCAATGACTGATGAGGAACCCATCGGTTTGGAGTATGTCATCGTGGTACTGGTACGGGGAGCGGAGTTCGCAGAAAAAGGCATCTTCCTTGTTTGGGCTTTAGAAAGCTTGATCTCAGCCCGTTCAGCCTGCTTGTAGGCTTCGTCGACATCACGACAGTTGTGGAGGTAGAGTTCGTCCTGGATGACTTGGTGGAGGCCTTGCATGTAGCGGGTGACCTCCTGAATAGGAGTCTCCTGCAAGCGGTTGCGATGGACTAGGGATTGGAACCCTTCGGTGTATTCCCTCACACTCATGGTGCCTTGTCTCCATGATTGCAGCCGTGCGTATAGATCTCGTTTGTAATCTTCCGGCACGAATTTGGTTTTCAGTTTGACTTTCATTTTGCTCCAACTGCGGATCTTACTCTTCCCTTTTCGTTTGCGTTTAGATTGCAAACGGTCCCACCATAGCAGCGCATGTCCTTTTAATTTTATAGTGACGAATTGGACCTTACGTTTGCTAGGCATGGACTTCCACACAAAGAAGTGTTCGACGGCATGGAGCCAGTCCAAAAAAACGTCAGGATCTCGTCCTCCGTCAAATTCTGGGACATCGAGACGGATACCTCGATCCCATCCATCGTCGGACTTGATTCCATTTCGTGGTTGGAATTGATGTTCACCATTAGTTTGTGGAGTATAGCCAAAGGTGTATGGGTCTGGAGTCTTGGGAATGAAAGGGGTGTATTATCTGGGTCCTTCTTCCTCACTTTCCTGTGAATGATACTCGCTAACATGTCCGTCCGAAGTAGAAGAACTAGAGTCACGGGAAGTGCTATTCCGGGAGTGCGGTTTCCGACCAGTGCGTCGACCTTTGTTGGGATTTTCATCACTAATGTCTGGTCCTAGCACGCGGCTATTCAATGTAGCGATTTGTTCATGGGCGATGGTGCATTTACGATCTAGTCCGACGATTTGTGCGCTCATGTGTTGTAATTGGGCAAACAAAGCCTCTAATGTTAATTCAGGGTGTGAAGTATAGGGGGGTTTAGAGGAACTAGGTTTGTCGGCCATGGAAATCCTAGGGTTCTGCTTTCTTTGTTTCGGGATTTTTTTTGTGGTTTTGTTTTGTGGTTTTTTTTTTGTGGTTTTGTTTTGTGGTTTTTTTTATGCAATGAATAAATGGGATGCAGACGAAATGCAGAATCGTGAGGCTCTGATACCAAATTAATGCAACCTATTGGGATAATGACATGAAAGGCGACTTGACAATGGGAACTACGGAGTTGAAAATAACGAACAAATAAATTGATGAACGATAAGCAAATTTCAGCAACAATAAATGCCAAGTTACTCGCGTTTTAGCACCGGTTTCTATCCACAAATTTAGGGTAAACGGATGAGTTAAAAGTTCTTAGAAAAATTATCACAATATTGCAACGACTAGGGGTCTCAACGATTCACCAAACCAAATCAACAAAGTAACAATCCACAAACTAATATTTATGCGGTAGAATATGATAAACGGGCGCTCACACCACAACCAGCAAGAGGAAACGTGCACACTTCAGATCTGATCTTCGACGGCAGGAGGGGTGTGGGTCAACGGCTCGGCACTTGGGGTCGCCTTCGTGGTAAACCAGGAGGCGACAGTGACTCGAGATGGCTGGCGGTTGCTGGGCGGCCTGTGGCGGTGGCGAGTCGGTAGTAGCAGGGCTGGGAGTAGGTAGCAGCGCGGGCGGGAAAGGGGTTTGCGCGGGGCGACGCAGTGGAGTCGCAGGCGGAGGGCTGAGGGATGGAGGGTGGGCGGTGGGCGCAGTTGGAAGGGGAGAGGCGGGAGGAGCGGTTGGCGGAGGTAGGTCGGGGGAAGGGTGGAGAGAGTCGAGGCGGCGCGGGGAAGAGAGGTGTCGCGCGGAGGAGAGGTGAGGACGAGGCAATGTCGGTGGGCGGCGGCGATGGGGCTGCAGGTGCGGGCCGTACGCGGGAGGGAGGGAGGCGGCTGGCGGCGCTGGGGAAGCAGAGGAACTGGCGCGCGGTCGGGGTGAAAGTGGGGAGGAGGCGTGAGAGGAGAAGGGTGGGGAAGAAAGGGAGAGGAGGAGGAGAGAAGGGGGGGTGGCGGTAGGGAGACCGTGGGTTTACGGGGGAGGGGAAGAAGAATCGGGGAGAGAGAGGGGAAGGCGGCGGGAGGGAGAGAGAGATTCGAGAAGGGGGAAGAGTTAGGGTTGGAAAATTTTAATTCAATTCAACTTTTTTCCTAATTACAAAAAGGGGGCCTTTTATAGAGGCTATTCCCCCTCAAAATAAGCAACAACTTATCCTAAAAACTAGGAAAAATAAAAAGAAAACAAAAGAGGATGAAAAGGCCTTTTATAATGAGCCTTTTACATAGGAAATAAATAAACAAAGCAAATACTAATTAGACAAAATAAATGTCTACTAAAAATTAAGTGCTATCATGCTGCATCAATGTTACTTTTTTCCTTTTGTTTTCTTGATGAGATTTTTACGAGATATAAAACATAGAAAGAGAAATCATTGACAAGATGAAAACTTGGATTTACGTGGAATTATACTCCCTAAGGGGCAAGATGAAACTACGGGAGAAGCCATTGGAGATTGAGTCTTCTATTACAAATTTCAAAACATACAAAAGGTATGTGACTATATATATAACCCAACAAATGCTATAGATTTCCTCCAAGAAGCAATATGAGACTAAATAGAGTAGTATAATTGGATCTTAAAGAGATCTAATTAGTCATTGAAGTTTATAATCTAACACCCCCCTCAAGTTGGAGCCAAAATAGCTGCAACTTGTTACAAAAAATACTCAACTCATCTTCGTTCGATACATCTTCTAAGGAGTTGGGGGGAGACCCATTTGAAGTATTCATCGTTGGGAGGTGACTGTAAAAATGAGATAACACTTGGAGGAGATCCATGCTTGGAGTGAGTGCTCAATGAAGTCGGTCGATTAGATATAAATGGTCAAAAAGCCCAAAGACGGGCATCGACATTGAGGCAGCCTTGAAGATCTGCAGCATTAACGAAGGCCATGTTGCAGTTGGGACTTCTCAAGCATGAGGACTGCAAGTGAGGGTTGCACCAGGTGGATGAGTAACTAGAGGTCCTTTGGATCTGCAATGGTTGATGACTTGATGGAGTAGCAGTGGGTGGCGATGACGATGCTGGCGTCATTGCCGACCTTCTAGTTCTTGTGGAAGATGCATACGTTCAACAGGAGCCTGCTCGCCTTCTTTCGGAACTTCTACAATTTGTGCTACCTTATTGTCCTTGTGGAAGTCGAGGGAATGCTGAAATTTGATGGCAGCATGCTACCTTAGGACTCTTTATTTTAGTGGAGTCCTAAGTTAGGGTTACATGAGAGAGGTGCCATACATAGGAAAGATAATTGTCCCCCTTAGTAGGTGGAATACAGAATATCTCTCAAAAACAACCAAATAAAATACAACATGAATCTTGAGAAGATAGAACTACAATCTTCACATTAAAAAGGACGAGCCTTGAATCTCCAATATCGAACTGCCAAGTAGCTATTGCTGCCATCATGGTTTCTATTCATCGAATCTTTACAAACAAAATCCCGAGAAATTTTGAGGAATGAATAAAAGTATGATATAAGAATTGAGACTTGGAATGAATGAACACAGAATCAACTTGCACTGGTATCGTGTGACAATATACATATAAAAAGCGGAATCAAAGAGAAGATGAAAACCTGGCTTCACATGGAACCCTACTTCCTAAGGCGCGAGATGGAATCATAGGAGAAGCTTTTATTAGAATTCTCAAGAGATACAAAAGAAGCAGTCCTTTATATATAGTCCCACCAACACTATGGACTCCCACCGGCAATCAATGTGTGACTAAATAGAGCAGTGTAATTGGATCTCTCAATTATTGATTTCTTGTATTATTTCCAAGTAACCTAGTTTTCGTCTTTTTGGATCATCATCTCAGATTGAACTAGCTTAGAAGTTATCGTTTTATGCTTTATTTAATTTATGGGAGATACGATTGTTGAACTGGTAGTTTTTTGAAGAATAGATTGTTATGGCAATTCACATCCATTAACAAGGGTGTGGAATTTAATACAAGAAATGGTTCATGTCTGAAAGTACAGTTATGCATTTCTTACCCTTCAACATGTCTTGAATTATATCCCAGGTACTGGAGCTTTGTACACCTTATTTTTTTGTACATTGATGAACACAAAATAATTTTAATAATAATAAAAAATACTATCATTACTAATATTTAATGGTAATAGTAGTACTAATAATAAATTTGACATTTTAATCGTTGCACATTAAGATTATGGTTTTAAAGGTGTAAAAACCTAGTATGTTCTGCATCATAGTCTATTATCCTTAAATATATCGAGCCCCTTTTTTTATATGATAGGATAATTACCCCAAAGCATTTGCTGGTTGCCTCTTTTATAGACTAGAGCCTTTATTAATAGAGTAGTTCTCCAGGCACAATACAAGAACATGCAGTGATAGAATATGACCAGATATGGTACTCTTCAACTTGCACGGTATTGCTTGTATAGTATAATGTACTGGTCAGGCAATGAGATTATTTATGCAAAAGTTGTGATTATTGATCAATATGTAGTTTTTTTGAAAATTGGTAAGAAGATTATGTCTTAAATTTAACCTTCCTTACGTTTTGGGACTGTCCATTGTATTGTCACTAGACTCATTTCAAACAAATTCGATTGATATGGATTACATAATAATATTGTTTACTGAGGTCAAAGGAGTCCTAGGAGAGGCATATGTTCACTTTATGCAAATCCACAATGCAACTAATGAAATATTTGCTCGAACTTTTCCCCCATTAGACGTCCATCTTACTATTATTTTGCCTGCAGGTGGGCAGCTTGCTTATGCCCTATCTGTGATAGTTAGGAAACTCTAGCAACCCGACTACAAGGCAGTAGTATATAGGCTTTAGTGTGTTTTCTTTAGTACGTGCCTTTCTTTAATCTGAAAGAAAGGCATTCTTTAATCTGAAAGAGAGAAAGAAAGAAAGCATGAAGCCTGTGGTGGGAACTGTATTGTCGAATAAGATGCAGAAGTCAGTTGTGGTGGCAGTTGACCGACTTTTTCTCAACCAACTTTACAACCGCTATGTGAAGAGGACAACCAAGTACATGGCTCATGATGAGAAGAACAGCTGCAATATAGGTGATAAAGTAATTACTTGCATCTCTCCCTCAAAGCTCACGCATTCTGTGAAACATGTAGTCTTTTCTTTTCAAAGCCAATTTGAGGCCTCATTTTGCTGGTGTCTATTTACTATTTTTATCTTATTTATTCTGGAATCTTGTAATTGCTTAGAGTGAAGGGGGAAATGAAGAACATTGACTACTAGCGGACAAGGGGTTATTGTTAGACGCTTATTAGTCTGGCATCAGTAGATTGTTTTAGTGTTATCATCACTTCTAGCTATAATTCTTGTAATTGGAAACTTTCGGTTATTTATTTTAGTACTTGTCCAATCTGTTCATCGAACTTAACTTTGCATTTCAGGTTAGGCTTGATCCGTCAAGACCACTGAGCAAACGCAAGCGCTGGGTTGTCGCAGAGATTCTTAGGAGAGAACAGGTCTATACACAGCCAACAGTGTCAAATGAAACTCCTTCCCCTTCTGTTGGTGATACTGCTGAGAAGTCCTGAAGACTTTAATGAGCTTTTATCATAGCAAAAGGGCTGCAAGTGTCTCCAGTGTCCTTTCACGTGTCTGACATAGTTACATACTTACATATGATCTCTGTAGGTGTGAAGATTGTCTCAGTTTACAATGGTACATATTTTGCCTGATTGAATACGGCAATGATGAAGGCTAAGTTTTTTTCAACTTACAGGGAGTTCGATCTTGCTGAATTTTCTTAATAATTTTATTTGTTGCATGTAACATCTTTGTTCATGTTTGTCTTTGCCCATACTGAACAATTGGTACTTTTTTTACCTGTTTATCAGTCCACTTTATTTCTTATTGGTTTACTACTTTTGATGAATGCAATGATTTTGATTTGGACATTTTATGCTTAATTCTTGGGTACTTTGGTGGCAACAATGTAAAAGAGAATTCACTGTACAAAGAACTGATGCGGTCCGCTCCAAATAGCCCCTCAGACCGGATATATATGTTCGATTATTCCTGCTGCCTCTTGAAGAAAATGCCGCATCTTGTATGTCTTTTTCTCGTGATTTTACATGGAACTCCTCTCCAAGATTTAATAAAAATGCATAAATGCCATCACCAATGATTGCAGTCCATATGACGAATGTTTTTTTGTGTGTTAATCTTCATAATGGCTTCCCAGGCTCCCAGCTAATATATTACACTGAGATAACTTCACAGCATGAACTCGATGACGATTAGGGAGGCAAATGGATATGGATATATCAGTATCCAATTTGCCACCCTTTTATGCACATTTTGACATCCATATCTCTATTCATTTTAAAATGGATATGGATATTACTTTGATCCCAAATCCGTGTATCTTCATTAGTATATCTATTCTCATATTAGATGGAGTTTTAAATCTAATTTTAGGTTTTTATCGCTTGTGCCTTTTTTAACTTTTGCACTATTAATTATGCCCCTCTCCTTTTTGCAATGTTAGATGTGCATATGCCTTCTTGCAATTTATCACTTGTGCCTCTCGGGTTAGTTGTCATTCATCTACCTCCCAAATGAATGTTACCTTTTGGACTCAAGAGTTATTAGAAAGAAAAACTTGGGTAGAAATGTCTTAGTTTCCCTCCTCCCCTCCCAACTACCTCATCTACCTGCACACTTCGGCCTCCATTACCAGTCAAGTCCCCCTAATCTCACACAAGATCTGCCGATGCCATGGCCATAGCTGTTGTCCCCAGCTCCCCCTTCCTCCATGCTTATCGAGGCTGCTGTTGCCCCACCTTCGTCTCTTGCTCATTGGGATAGTTGACTACCCATGTCAACATCTCCTTCCCCACTTTCTTCCCCCCCTCTTCTCTTTGCAATAACTCATACATAGAGCCTTGATCCACTTTCATGCATTCGGATTCGCTTGGATCTTCATCGGTGACTTGGCCTCCATTACCGCTATTTTGGCGCTACCAAGGAAGGTGTGCAATATGGAGGTGGGTAGCGTCGGCATTGTGACCCTAGAGGTGCTCTTCGAAGGGGTGGAGGATGTCGTAGAGGAAGGTTTTTGAGGTGGAAGGAGGTTCTAGAGAGGAGGTGGTGAGGAGGAAGGGTTCTGAGAGCAGCCATGACCTTCAAGCGGAGGCGAGGTGGTGCGGTGGCCCTTGAGACAATAATGTGCACTCCTGGAGATCCACATACCTGGAGCATCATGCAACACATCATCCTCTATTTCGTTTTCAACATAGAGGACCATCACACCTGCAACTGAGCAAGGAGGGCAAGGATAGAGCACCATCTCTCGCATGCTTGGGAGGAGATGGAATTGACTTGCGATCAATGACGGAGGGCAAGGAAACAAATCTATAAAGATCATAGACCTTAGTTTGAATGTACCATGTTTTGGTTCTACCTCTCGACAGGTAGACGGACTGAATGGCACGAGTGATAATAGTGCAAGAAGGCATGGACACATTTGGTATTGCAAAAAAAGGGAGAGGCATAATTGATATTGTCGAAGTTAAGAAGGGCTCCAGTGATAAAAACCCTTATTTTTAACTATATGTAACATAATTCTGTACAAGAAGGCAGTGGCCCATCCGACATTGCAAAAAAGGGTGGGGCATAATTGATATTACTGAAGTTAAGACGGGATCGAAGTAAACAAAATCCTTAATTTTAACTATATGTAACATACTTATGTACATTATTTCACTATACTCAATGTAATTGTTTTGAATAAATAAATTTAATATATTTTTTTTATCATGTGTAAGTCCAATACATGTATATTTAAGCTAATTTATAGAGCATTTTTATATTACCTCGTCTGATTTGAATCTATTTTACTTTATATTCATTTTTCAAGGACATGGCAATATAGTTTTCATATATTTTATTATCCATATTTGCATTTGTGCTCGTATTTTAAAATGAACAAGGATATGATAATATGTATACATATATCCATATTTGACTGTTTGCATCCTAACAAGGCCACATCTTGAATTTGGCTTAGTTGAATTTTGGGCAACTAACTATTGTAATATTTATGCCATGACAAAATATGGACCGTGGATATAAGAGTGACGGCATTCACTCTTTTTTTAGCTTGCAGGGAGAACCCCTAGAAAATAATTTCATTCTAAATAAACAAGGTTTACAAGTAGAGGTTTTTAGAAACTCAGAAAAAAGAGGTGGGAAAGAAGAGTAAAAGATGGAGAGGGGAATAAAAACAGGAGGTGAGAAAAACCACAACCCGGCTCCGATCTTCTTGGGCTGCCCTATAAAAGGAAATCAAAGTCAACAAAAATAGCAATTAAAAGCTCATTTAGAGAGTGCAAGCTTTGCGAAAACTAATAATCATGTCTGAACTTATTGCCAAGTTTAAAGCTGCTTTGGCTGTTTCAAAAATGTTACTAAAAATTCTGTTGTATCTCTCTTTCCAGATGTGTTAGAGAAGCGTGAAGAAGACCAATGTAAGTCAAGAGTCTGTCTCGTTGTGAATGCCGAGAGATAGGGTAGTGATGCTAGTGAGGTTAAAATTTACAGGTAGTCGAGGGGGGGCGTAAGAGAGGCATGTTTTAGTTAATCGCAGCTCTCGAAGAGGTGTTTGCTTGATTCCTCATTTTTGTGGCAAAGGGTGCAAGAAATGCCAAGGACCACATCGTTTGCTTGATTCCTCCTGTTACCTCTGTTTGGCTGAACCGTAAACCCACTCCCACATGTTCTTCGCCTGCCCGTTGGCCTCATCCGTCTTGCAGAACACGTGCAGGTCGCTCAATCTCCCCTTACCACCACCGCCGTCTAATCTCAATGACCTTCCGTCCTGGTATGCAAACATTCCAACCCTTGCGTCCCGTGACAAATTCAGCTCTTGCCTTGCTATTACTGTATGGACTATATGGAAAGAAAGAAACCTACGTTGGTCCTAAGCTTGTTCTGAACCTGCAGCTACGATGATTGTGAACGCACTTGTGGTCTCCATCTGTGAAAATGCCCGCCTGCTAAATCTGTAAGTGGTGCTCCAGTTTTTGACTTCTCCTGGGTCACTTTCTGAGCCATAGAAACAACATCTGGTGCCCAGCTATACTAGTTGTAGGTAAAATTAATAGGATATAAATATAAACATATAAGGAGGGTTAGATAATATCGGATTTGATGAGACAAACCAACTTGCCGAGGCGTGTAAAATGCACTGACCTTAAGAATAGATTCGTACCTTCCAAGGGAATTCCGATGGTGCAATCGGTACAAGTACGACTATTCTCCAGGATACAACGACGAAATCTCGACGGACGTGCACTCGCCAACGTCAAGATCGATTGAGCAAACTCAGATTGTTCCTCCAAGATAGACACTAGCAATGTGATGGGAAATGTGATTTGAGGAAATGTAAATGGTTGAAAATCATATCTCCTACGACAAGAGAAGTCTTGTAATATATAGAGATGATTTGCCGTTAACAATGGACATCCCAATAAAAACTACCTTTAATCATCATATTAAAACTAATCAATTAATAATATATGTTATACATAATGCATACAAAACGTTAAGACAAACCCAACGTGGGGATTGATTATCTAAAAAAACACGTTGGACTTTTGAATGCATGTAACGTTTCACATAAATATATTAATAATAAATCACGTATTAATCTTAAAGGTATTGGACCATGAATGTATAGATTAAATTAGATCAAGTATAAAGAAGTAAGGTTTAAAAAAATCAAATGCTCGTTAACACCATTACTTATAAAAAATAATAAAAGTATTTGAAATATAAAATACAACACTAGTTACTCTTGATACTTTGTAAACATAGCTGATAGTTTATAATTGTTCATTTTTGGGGAATACAAATTCTTACTTATAAAAAAAGTAAGGAGTTTGCCATTTAGCAGCAGCCAACTGAAGTAGGATATATGAGAATGGAATCTTTTCCTCCACATGAAAGACGTGTAAGAAGGGTTTTATGCCCCCCAAAAGAGAGGATTTGGTAGACTTGATTAGTTTTGTAGATACCCCGATGGAATCCAGTTTCAGGTAGGGGTGTAAACGGACCGAACCTGAGCGAACCTATATTTTTTAGGTTCGGTTCGTTTATTTAATCGAGCCTAAACTTGTGTTCAGGTTCGGTTCTTTTATTTTCGAATCGAATCCGAATCGAACCTCTTTTTAAACGAATCGAACCTAAGCGAATATCGAACTTAATAATTCAGATGGAGTGAAAAGAAGAGAAATGGAAATATATATGTGTTTACAATTAGAATAAATATTCATTTAGTTTTTTTCTTTATCTAACTTATCTTCATCTTTTGAAAAAAATAGATTAATATGGATTCATCTCTTTGAAAAAAGTATAATTATAATATATTTTTACATCTGTTTCGATGGGGATAAGGAATAAGAATAATATGGAGATATTCGATAAGTAAGGTTTATAGTTGTTTGTTGATTTGAAGATAAAGAAGGGAAAAGTACTGACACATAGATGATGGATGTCGTAAGCACGATGTGACTATTTATTTTTGGATAGTTTATAGCGAGATAAAACCTACTTATCCTGTAAATATCCAGTTATCTCTAGACAAAATTCACTTATCCTGGGACAAAATTGACTTATTTCAAAATAAGGTCCACTTCTACGGATTCAGATTTGTAAGTATGTATATATGCATGTTTATCGAGCTTCTAACGAATCGAACCTGAGCGAACCTATGTTTTTTAGGTTCGGTTCGTTTATTTAATCGAGCCTAAACTTGTGTTCAGGTTCGGTTCGTTTATTTCCGAACCGAATCTGAATCTAACTTTTAGCGAGTTGAACCTGAGCGAATATCGAACTCGAGAATTTTCTTACAGCCCTAGTTGCAGGTAATTGAGTCTGCGTAATTTGAGGTATTTGCTTGTAGGAATCCATGTAGTTGTGAATCTTTGGACTTCCATGCTTTTTTGCATACTAAATCATGGTGGTAAGACTTTAAAGTTTTTTACACTTGTCCTTTTGAGTTTCTGCAATTACAGTTATGTCCTTATCTTTTTTGCAATATCACATGTACCCTGACTTTCTATCGTTAAGTTGTATCCCTCTATTAGTTTGACTGTCTATTAGATTAACCAAATCATGATTTATTCAAATCAAATTTTGGTTAAGAATATTTTTAACATCCTTCCCCTTCTATATTTGAACCCTCTACCTTCGTTGCTCCATTTGGGTCTTGACAAGGACGCCATCTACAACTTCCCCATCTGCCATACTCACCGCTGCAGAGAGGGATTAGTGATGTGCTCGTCCTCCTTCGGTGGTTCCCTGCAGTGGTTGCTTAGTCACGAGCAGCAGAGACTACTTGAGGAGAAGGCAAGGGGCCTATCAGTTGCAATATAATGATGGTGCCGTGCATCTCCCTACCTCCTTTGAGCTATGTCTCGAGTCTCCCTTCATCGCGTTCTAATCCTTTACCCTCACGCAGGAAGAACATGGCGTGTTTCTATAATTTTGCTGATTATGGTGCAGTTGTGGGTAAGAGAGGCACATGAAGAATATATACGAAGGGAAATAATAATGATAGTAGGGGAAATGGGCGGCAAAGATCCACGATCCCATGAAGGGCGTGCACATGTGGTTCAGCATGTCGAACACCATCGAGGATGCCACATGGGCCTATGACCACACGGTTCATTGGACCAGTAGGGACAAGGTCAATTCCCCCAAAGAGGATGTGCCTCTCCTGCTGATGCCTCCGCAGCTGTCGCAACAATAGCAAGAGGAGAAGCCCAACAAAGGAGGGAGGCCTTGGTGAGTGTTGTGCTTCGGCGTGCTTGTCTCCACCACACAACTGGTTCTGTAGACGACGTGTGTTGTGCCAGAGGATCTCCTTGCGCTGGAGTCATATACGAAGTTCTTCCACGAGGAGCTGGAAGTCAGTGCGACAGAGCGGCTCAGCGGCGAGAGGGCCGCGTAGTGATGGTGAAGTCTAGAGGGAAAGAGCACCCTATCTTCCTCACACTATTACAACATTTCCTGTGCATTTTTCCTTTGAGAAGTGTTTTCCACGTAAATCTTGTGTTGTTTGTGGTTTGTTTTCTTCTACATGGTATAAAACCAATCTGGTCGGGGATTACCCATTCTTTTGGAGGGGTTGTGTATTTCGAAGGTTTTCGTGCACTTGATTCATAGTTGTGTGAGACTTCCACTGTTTGCATTGAGGTCTTCCACCAAGGGAGGGATACCAGTCTTGTCAAGGGAATCTTAATCCTAATGCGGTCTTTGTTTTTTTAAGATGAATTAATCAGTTCCACGAGCTTTGGGTTGTGTTTTCATTGATTCATGAGTGATTGACCAATGCTGCCTTCTGGATCCGTTGCAGATCATTGGTAATGATCGACTACTCGTGATTTTGACTACACAGAAGCAGCTCATGATTGATCAACCACATCTGTTAGATCAATTCTTTGGTATGTCTAGATTTGGATTGATTTGTTTCCTTTACGTGGTCGATAAGTGGTGTTGTTTTCTCATTTGTGATGGGGTTTGATGAGAAGACTGAAAAGATTGATATCAAAAGCTTGGTGAGCCAACTAGTTAAGATTAATACTCTAAAGCTACCCAACGATAACTACATCATCTTGCTTTCTGCCACTGTGTGGTTTTATGGCTGGTAGAGGAAGAGTTGATTATGTCAATGCCGTGCGCGATGATCTCCGAATGGGACAATGATAGCTTGATGCCAACCAAATGAAGACTTCAATTTTGTTAATGCGATTTCTAGCGATATCAAACATGTTGGATTAACACTAGAAATACCACAATTCGAAGAACAAAATGGTGAGAGTTACATTAGGACGCGTCCTCGCCTGCACGTTTGAAACTTGGCTTCGTCTTCCTCATTTCCCATACCTAAACCCTTATTCCTCTCCTCCAGTGATCTCTTCTTTGTCGTCGACGTCCCGTTAGGTTTTTCTCCACCCCTCGTCACTTCATAGAGGTATTCCAAATCACAATATCATTTCTATTTCTTATTTTCATTTGATTGTTTTGTTGCGTGTTGTACTTTAAAAGTTATATGGTCCATTGTTTGCAATTGGACTATACATTTAGGATGGTGTATATTAGACTCAAAACATTGCATAGTATTGATTTTTGATATACTTTCGGTAGCACACCACACTTTAAAATGGTATACTAGGCGTTCAATGAAATATCCAGGCGAAGTTATTTTTGATAAAGTGAGAAATATATCCATTTATATGTTATGATAAGTCATAGTGCATATTTATCTCAAGCCAATCATATATAAAACATGGGGATTCCCACTCTTAGTATCGTCTATGAAACTTTCATCTCGTACGGCTCAAGCAAAAGAACACAAATACTAATTTCAACAGATATGTAATATAAAATTGGAAATTTATTATATACTCGATTATATCTTACCCAAAAATATGAAAAAAAAACTGAATCTTTTCTTTGGGATGATAACGCAATATTAAGTCGGCTCATTTGTCTTTCTTTATATTATTATAGGCCTCTTTGAGTCTTCTTTTCCCCTATCTATATATTGTTTATTTGTGTAGTTCTTTTTTGCATAAGTCATCACAATTAGAGGTAGTATATTTGGGGGTTTTCAACATAAATGTGTGTCTATGTTGTGTATATATATTAGAGATTGTGTTAGTACATGTGTGTCATCATTTATGTTTGTAGTATGTGCGCGTAGTATAGAGCAAATGTGTATTAGTATGTGTATATTTGTGTGTTAGTATCTGTATATATTAGTGTGTAGCGTATTAATATGTGTACATGCTAGTATGTGTATGCGTTAATATGTGCATGTATTAGTGTGTGTAGGTTCGTTTAGAGTTACATTGTGTGAAAGAGAGTGTAGGTTGTGCGTTTGTGTTAGTATGTTAGTGTGTATATTCATGTGTCAATTTTACTTGTGTGCGTTCGTGTGTGTGTTTCTATTACATTGTGTGACATATAGACATAGCGTGTATTTTAGTTTCATGTGTGTTTGATAGAATGTGGCTGGGAGACTAAAGTGCCTTCATGTATGATCGTGTTTTTGTTTGGGTTTTAGTGTTATACTGTGTTATTAGGTATATAATAACTTATAGCAAGAAAATATTCTTACAAAATACTTGTGATTATTGATCATATAAAATTCTAATTAATGTACCCATGTGTCACATTAGTTTTAGTTAGTTAGTTAATATGATTAAAAATACTCCACATTGAGTGGTGTGTGAGCATGCATATCAGGAGAAGTGTACAACACATTAAAAGATTTGATCCCTCTTAATGTGTTATATTCTAAATGCAATAAGAAAAAGGTTACCTAACAACTCGAACCTGGCCGGAACACCAAGAAGCAGGAAGGTCATCGGACTCAGGCTTGGCTGACCTGGATCACCTCCTACATCCCTTATCCTCGTCAAGAAGGTCTGTAGCACTGTACTGTCACTGCATAGGCTCTACAAAGGGGCCCTAATGGGGTTATGGTAGCGAGAGAGGGATCAAAATGCAAAAGGGGACATGGGTCGGATTTTATACAAGTGGATTTGGGGCAAAAAGGCAAAGAGGTTGCGTTCGATCTGGATGTGGTAGATGAGGTCCAGAGATCGGACGTGGGTTAGGGGTGATGGTATATCAAAGATGTGGGGCATTAGAGGAAGAGGGCATGGAAATGGGGAGAAATCAGAGTCTTCACGTGACTCTGATAAAGGGGGCGTGGGGCAAGGACTGATGATCGGACGGTCAACAGTTGCTGGCTTCTAGTTGGTCCACGTGGACCAACTAGAAAATATGTGGGATGGAATTCCTTATTAAATAGATTAATAATAATGAATGATTTATTTAATTTTTGGTCTAATTTTTTTTGTAATTTTATGTAGTATTTCATTATGATTTTTATTTTTATTTACAAGCTAATTTATTACATATTAATATTTACATGTAGATATATAGGTATATATACATGTATTTTGGGTCTTTTATTTTTATTTTTATTTTGTATTTTGTATTTTATTATTTTATATACATAATTTCTATATTTATGACCTATTTAATTAAATATTTACATTTTTGGTTTCTTTTTCTGAAGTTATTTACTTACTTAAATAATTAAGTATATATATTTTATATGTATAGTTCATCTATATATTCGATAGCTTTATTTATTTTAATGATATTTCATGGTTTTATTTTATTTTTATTATTTACATGTATTTTGAATAATATTTACAAGTATATAAAAATATAAGAAAGTTAAAAATATAAAAAATAAATATTTTGATTACTTTATACATGTATACAATACAATAAGGGACCAAAAAGTTAACTTTTGCATTTTAACTCCATTTTAATGAAACCATCTTCATGAAATAGAAATTTTAGTTTTATGGATTATAAAGAGGTGTTTGGTGAATTTTGAGTCTGTTTGGAGGAGATACATGTCTGAGAAGTTTTCTTTACGACTTTTTGTTTTATGTGTCTCTGGTGCACTCTGTATTATTTTTGAGTGAAATAAAATTTGTATTTTTCTTCGTACTTTTATGTACAAGTTTCATGTTGAAGGTTTATTGATTTGAGGTATAAAAAATATGAAAATAAAATAGATCTAAAAGCCTATTATTGATGAATAAAAATTAGGGATTTCTGTGTGTTTTGTACAGTTTCTCTGCACTATCTCCCCCTATTTTATTTCTTGTAGATCTAAGTCAGCATGATGACTGGGTCTCGGGGTCTAGGGTCACTTAATGTCTTTGACATTTCATTCCTTTTCTCTTCTTTCCTTTATTCTTTTATTTTGGAATTAAATACCAATTTTATACAGAATTTATGTGTCTATTATTGAGTGTTATTTTATACAAATTAATGCTATATACATGCATGTACTAGAGATTTAAGGCCAAAATGAAAGAATAAAGGTGATAAAGTGGAAATTCATCGTCCCTCTTCAATTCAGTCATGATTGCATGCTAGATGAGTAGCCATCTGCATGACGAGGTTCAACCCATGCGTCCATGACTTGGCTATGACGGTCGCAACTTCCGGGAAGATCAACCGAAGGAACCTACAGAGGGGATCTACCGTGTTATAGTTCGAAAAAATATGATAGAATGAGCGACCGTAATTTTTCTCGCTTGATTTTTGAAATCTTTTTTTCTTACCATGTGTTTTCCTCCTCCGAGGATTTGATGCAAAAACAAATGAAAACATCGATCACGATGATGAGGGTATGTATTCTTGAAAATGTCCATAATTGGTGCATCAGAAATGGATGAGCATCTTCCATGTGGTGTGGCTTAACCGACGGCTGTGACAACATTCGACACATGAAGTTTTGGCTACGTGAGCAAAATTTTTCTTTCAGTTTTCAATTTTTATGATAATTTATACATTGAGACTCTATTAACACCAACCAATTTGTGATAAGCATGTCGTGATGCAGAATCCAAACTCCTTGTATTTTCACCATTGTAATATGTGAGGTTATGGAATTAATAATTATAATAAAATGGGATATATTACTATGTATTATATGTGACTGATGCATAAGTCGGTTAATGGTGTATCAAATTGACCTATACTATTTGCAATCAATAATTTTAACTAACTTACAAACCTTATTCCTTATCCCTCATGTGTAGACCAACCAAAGAATAGAACTTATCTACACTTATTCCACCTTATTTCTATCCTTGCAGCTGAACATGAATATTGCTTATTCCAGCTTATTCCCCACTCTTATTCATTCTTATTCCCGAACCGAACACACCCTAAAGGATGTAGCGATGAATATCTGAATTATTCGATGCCTTATGTTAATTCAATTGTAGTGTAGACCATAAATGTTAGTGCTTGCTTAATAAATAAGTTACAATACACTCTTTAAATATATAATGCTTTATTCAAGTATTATATTAAATTTCTCATGGATTGTATTATTCTTTATATATATATATATATATGAATAGACTTTTGTCAATGGCTAAGCACGGGTGTTTTCCTAGTATAAACATAAAACTTGATCATTTTTTAGTCGGATTACAATGACATATTCAATCCATTAACTACCAAAACCCATGAAAATCGCATCCCCATTACATATAGTGCAACATTAATTGTGTAGTTGTAATGAAGAAAGGCACTCATAGTCAAGTACGACCCTCAAAGGTGGCATATTGCAAAAGAGGCTTGCAATGATGATGATGATATATTTTTTCAAAATCAACGTAGTAAGAGGATCTTGATAGAATTACTATTAAAGGAGGAGATTATTAGGATTAGGAGACTTAAAGGTCATGAAACTTGACTAGGATTCTGATAATTGAAACTTTAGCATTCTTGTTGTGTACATACAACACCTCTATCATACTCCCACATATAATAATCACAAAGTACGACAATGAGTTATAAGAGTGCATGATTACTACTTTAGAACTTGAGCTTAAGCATTCCGAGTGATTAACTACGAGTCCAATCAAGTCCGAGCTCAATAAACCGTCTAGGTCAATCTTCCATGATAAGGACTTGAGCTTTGTAGCTCGATATGTTATACATGATATCATATCAGGTCCGTCTAATAGTAGAAAGGGTTCTCGGAGAGGTTGAGCCATCTCTACAAAGAGATATGGGGAAAAAGGCTATCAGATCGTATCCCACTATTACTAGAAATAAGCGATGTGTCATATCTCAATGAGAATGTCATAGATAAAAATGAATGTTGTTGTAACTCCTCAAACATAGTCTCATACTAAAGTGTGAGAGTGAGTCTTAGAGTGAAGGATTAATACTTGACAACTTATAAGCATTTTGGTGGTTCTTTACCGATCTAATTAAATCAGAATCCAATAAGTTGTCAAGGCAGTGGTGAACCTAGGATTTTGTATAACTGAGATTTTTCGCGGGTCAGAAATTATCCTCACGGAAAGTGAAAATAAATTATTGCTGAGGCGACCCACAAGAAATCTCGAGTCAATCAACAATTAACCCGCAGACAAATAAAGCAATGCAAATAAATGTGTGGAGTTAAAATTTCTTTTATTTAACTCTACAAAATATGTGTTTAGTACAAGTATGTAGAGTATCGAACACATAGAGCAAACAATCGAATCGATCATTCTGGTGACACGAATTTTGATGCGGTTAAGATGGATTAAATTAAACAATGTCGTTGTTCTCAACCAATCGAATCGGTCAGCGAGAAAAATTTATTTAACCACTTTAGAAAGATAAATCAAACAATTAAATGCAATGTAAGCGGTTTCGCTATTAAATTTAACTGGTATAGTGACCAGGGTCGAACACAAGGCGCACGATTGAAAAAACTATGTAGTCAAATTTTCAAAATAATTTTTTAGTGGTTTTTGATTTTTTGATTTTTTAATTTTTAAATAGAGCACAACTCACAATATGAACAAATGGATAAAAACACACAACACCACACTCTTTTTTATTTTTTTTAGAATAGTCGAAAATGATCAGAAAAATACAGAAAATATGTTTATGTGTTTTACATGTTTTATTTTTTTAATATTTTTTTCAAAATTTTCTTTTTTTGTGATTTTATAAAAATCAAACAGCGGAAATCAAAGGAAACAGTGCACAACCAAGAGTATTTTGCAACTTAAAAATACTTTAAGTACCCAAAAACTCCTGGAACTTATTTTTAAGATAAAGTACAACTAAATATCTACAAATAGATACTCTAATTAAATTTTTTGAATTTTTTTTAAAATTTTCTACATTTTTTATTCTAAGTTTTTCAAACATTTTTGGAGTTTTATAAATGGTTAAAGCACAAAAATTGGATAGAAATTAAAAGACACCAAAACACACCTACCGTATTTTTTTTGTAATTTTTAGGCAAAGTTTCGAATTTTTATGAATTTTTTAATTACAGACAGACAAAAAGACACTGTTTTTGAATTTTTAAATATATTAAATAGCAACAAAATCCAATGAAAAATTTATACAATTAAAAACATTATAGCAGGAACATATACGATTTTTTTGATAATTTTTTGACCATTAGAAACATTTATTTCATCACAAAGGGCATGCACATTGAAGTCTGGTTACATAGGGACTAAATTGCAATTTTTTATTATTTCTGCACCAAGAAATAACAAGAAATTAAATTCAAGATTGAATATGTAAATTACCCAAATGTCATGTGATACGCATGTGATCTTCTAGAGCTCGGGGGCACTTTTGCAATTCAAGAGACTTTAAAGGACAACTTTGCAATTATTCCAAATTTCTTTTATTTTAAAACATACAACCTAGGGTTCTTTGACTTGGGGCTCATTTCCTTTTTCTCAAAACAAGGGGACGCCACCATCTTCAAAGGATGGAGGGGGGGGGGGGGTCAAGGGCGTCGGCGGTGGATCACGGGGCGGCACGCGGAAGGGATCTGGTTCGCGTGGTGCCACGCGGGTGTGGACGGCAGAGGCGCATGGTAGAAGCTAGGCGCGACAAGAGGGGGCTGCAAAGGAAGCTGATGCACTAGATGGAGTGTACTGCCTCACGCGGACGGAGGCGCTGCGATGTGCTGTTCGTGCGTCTGGCGGAGGCGAGGAAGGACCGCGCAGGAGTGGATGCGCCACGGGGGTGGCTGGCGATTCAGGCCGAGGGAGGCCATGCAGGTGTACGCAGTCGACGGCTGAGGTGATAGGCGGACGACATACTGGGTGGTGAAGGTGGTTGTGCGACGGGGCCACGCGGACGCGGCCAGGCGGCTGGGGGGCCGCGCCGCTGAACGATGACGTTTGGAGAAGACACACGCAATGCTGCGCGCGAAGCGGACTGCGGTTGACGGCGCGGTGAACCGCACAAGGGGACTCCGATTGGAGAGGATGAAGCGGGCGGAGGTTGCATGCAGTGCCGCGCATCGTCGAGGTCAGTGGAGGGGCTCTACGGAGGAGCCGGGCGCTGCCTACTGGCGTGACGTTCGGCGGTTGATCTGCTGTTATTATTATTTTTTGTTTTTTTATTATTTTTTATATGTACTGTAAACAGAACTGAAAAGAATTTATATATATATATATATTTAGAAAATGTAAACAGAGACAGAAAAAGAATTTTTTTATATTCTTGTTTATTATATTTTTTATTATTTTGATTTTCCTACAAAACAAAGGTCAGAGATAAAAACAACTATATATATATATATATTAATTTATTTATAAACAAATAAGGGCGCATGAATGGTGGCGGATCTTGGCGAAGCTAGAGGGAGATCCGAAGATCCGACCACCTGCGTGGTCGGATGGGAGAGGTTGTGCGAGGTAGAATAAGAAATGTGAGGATCGGAAAATGAGGTGAAAATCGGTGTCAGACGTGAATTAAATCGGGATGGATATTTTTGGAATTTTAATATCTAGATTCTAATCACGAAATCGAAACAAAAATTAAATCTAAGATTTACCGAGGAAAAATGACGGGAAATAGAAAATGGATCTCACCTCGGGATCGGATACGACGTGATGGCCTCGACGAGGGCCGATGCGCTGTCACCGGACGGCTCGGAGGCTGGGCACCCTTCTTCAACAGAATAGCTCTAGGAGATCGGGCTCCTCTCAACCAAAGATTGATCAAAGAATGAATGAGGGAGGAGGAGCACATTAAAAAGAAAAGAAAATTCAAAATGGAAAGGATGTACAAAAGGGGAAGGTGTTTAGTGGTGGAATTAATAAAATAAATAAATAAATAAATAAATAAATAAATTATGAAATTCGGAATTAAATAAATAAAATAATAATGTATAGAAATTAATTAGCTACCTTAATGGTGGCTATCAAAGGCATGGAATTACATCTTATATAAAAGGTAGGTTTTTAAATCAAATAATGAAGTAAATAATTAAATCTAGATATAAATTTCGTAATTTATTAATGTTAGATATTTTATTTTTTTGTGATTTTTATATAAGAAAATTTATTGTATACAAATATTATGTACATATAATACAATATACACATGTAAAAATAAGGAAATAATTTTTATATCTTTTTTTAATTTTTTATTTATATTTTTTATTTTATTTTTAATGAAAATAATATTTACAATTATGTACATTACGTATAAAAAATAAATATGAATAAATATACAATAAATATTGGTGAAACTGCACAAAACACCGCAGAAAACCGACTTTTTAACCGTAACTCCAAAAATTATGAATACACAATCATTTGAAAGATAATTTAATTTAGAGTATAATGGAAGTGAGTTTGATTCAATTTTAGTTTGTATGGAGCCAGAATTGGTATTTCAATTATCGTTTTGCAGCTTTTTTTGAGTGTGATTATTTGTAATATATACATTATTTTGTTGTGCAATTATTTTTTTATTTACAATACATTTTTATTTACAACTTTTATTTACAAAAATAATTAATTTGAGGTCAATTTATATATAAATAAAATAGTACAAGTTTTATACAAATATACAAAGAAAAATTTACATTTTTTATTGAATTAAAGACCCTATCTCCCCCTACTTTATTCCTGGTCGATCAGGTCAACTCTTGACCTTCTCTCGGGGTTTAGGTCACTCTGTATTTATTGCATAAACACACTTTTATTTTCTTTCCTTTATTTCTTCTTTTATTTATGTACAAAAAGTGTTAAAAATACATATTTAACAAATGCATGCGAAATAGTAAATTCATGAAATTAGTGGGTATTTACAGGTGTTCGACTACGGAAATGAAGCTAAAATAAAAGAATAAATACGATGAATCGTGGATTCATCACTGGGCACCCTTCTGCGACAAGAAGCTCTTGGAGATCGGGCTCCTCTCAACCAAAGATTGATCAAGAGGAAAATAAGGGAGGAGCTTAAAAAAAAGAAGAATAAATCCAAAAAAGAAAATATGTACAAAAAAGGAAGGTAATTAGTGATTATTTAAATAAATAAATTAATAAATAAATTGAAAATAAAATTTATAATTAAATAAAATAATTAAAATAATTAATTTATAAAAATTAATTAGCCACCTTATTAGTGGTTATCTAAGGTAGAAAATCAAATCTTATATATGGTAGGTTTTCAAATCAAATAAATAAATAAATAAATTAAATTTTTATAACTATATTAATTTAATTAATTAATATTAGAAATTTTTTGGTGTTTTTTTATATAATGAAAATTTTATTTACAAGTAATATATACATATAGTATATTATACACATGTACAAATAATGAAATAATTTTATATACAAGAATTTAATAAATTATTTACTTTAAATTACTGTGAACAATATTTACAATCATCAAAAATATAATATGTACAAAAATACAATAAATAACTGGTCAAATTGCAGAAAAACTACCTCTGAAAATCAACTTGTCAACCATAATTCCAAAAATTATGAAACCACAACCATTTTAAAAATAATTTAATTTAGAGTACAATGGAAGCAAGTTTGATTCAATTTGAGTTTGTATGGAGTCAGAATTGATCTTTCAATTACCACTTTACGACTTTTTCTGAGTGTGGATACCTTTACTATATACATGGTTTTACTTTGCAATTATTTTTATTATTTACAAAACATTTTTATTTACAATTTCTGTTTAGAAAATATTTAATATGAGGTCAATTTATATACAAATAAAACCGTCTAAGTTTTGTACAAATATATAAGGAATAAATTCAAAAATAAAAAAGGAAGAATATTTACAAAGCATTTTTGGATTTTTGGATTAAAGACCCTATCTCCCCCTACTTTATTCCTAGTCGATCAGGTCAAGTCCTGACATTCTCTTGGGGTTTGTGTCAGTCTGCATTTATTTCATAAATACATCCTTTGGTTTTATTATTTTTATTTTCTTTCCTTTTTCTTTTCTTCTATATTCTTTTATTTGAATATAAACAATGTTAGAAATACATATTTAACAAATGCATGCTGAGTGATAATATCATGAAATTAGTGGGTATTTACAGGTATTTGACTAAGGAAATCAAGCTAAAATAAAAGAATAAAGGCAATGAATCGTGGATTAATCACCTTGAACTGAGTTTTATAAAATTCCTATAAAAACTTTTTCGTAAAAATTGAGGGATTATTTTTTTGTAAAAAACTAACTTTTTTGTAAAAAATATTTTTTTTGTAAATGAAATTAACCTTGTTCAAGAACTCCATAAAAATCTGAAAAATTAAAAAACTTTTCCTTGGTAAAGACTCTGACTATTAGGCTTAAAAATGAGTAGCTACTCTCAGTGGGGTAACTTCAGTCTCCCTTAGCAGAATGAGTGGTTTAGAGGACATTGTATATGACTCCATCCTCAAGTAACACGGGCCCGTCTAATGATCCGTACTTACACCCATACTGGCTGGGAGTGGACACAACTATTCATATGAGCCTGTGCTAATCATTGTCTCTCAAAAGAATTTAAAAAATGAAAATCAAAATTCATAAAAATTTGCAAAAAAATAAAATCACAAAAATTCACTAACTCTGGAGTTGGTGTATTCCTAACACATTCACATTCACTAAGGCTTAAGGATTTTGAGGACACTGGATTTCTAAGATCTTGAGAGTCTGAGTTAGCCAACCTTAGTCATTAGGGTTTTAAACTTAATTATCCACACTTCTCTAGTGCGAAAGATTTAAACGCTATATTGCACTCTTCATCTCTACCCTCTAAAGAATATGATCATCACAACACATTTACAACTTCATGATTGATGAGATGAGTTAAGTTATCACTTGAGGAATTAGGACTGGTGATTTAAGTCTAGACCTGATCTAATGATGCTCGAGGATGGAATAAAGTTAATGATGGCTTCAAGAAACCTGAGTGTCAGAAAACCCTAGCCAATATGTGAACATGTTCACGTGCTATCTCTTTGATATTTACCTATGTTCTATGGTGTGATGAAATCTAATTAAATTATTGATCAGTATGCGACAACTTTTGCTAAAAGCAATGGAGCTAGTCAAAAAGAAAAGAAAAGAAAAGAAAGAATGTTCAAAGAAAAGCTCTATCCTCCAAAAGTCAAATTACAAATGAGCTTCCACCAATGGCGAGTGCTCCTAATCATTTTCAAAGTGTCCACTTGGACCAAACACTTATAGGACCAAGGAGTTGGGCCAGCACCATAAAAGGGCTCTACATCGTATAGTGATACAAGTCTGGGTGTCGAAGGTATCTTAGATACTCAAAAGAGACACACCCCGGTGTATTCCCAGAAAAACAAGCGCAGACGACCTCTGAATTCTCTTGATGGACACATTGATCAACAAAATAAAAATACATGTGTTGAGTAATAAGGTACTCGAGAGGCCCCTTGTTCCAATGTGATGGAGAGAAAAATAGACACAAACCTATGCCGTCCATCATCTGGTCGTCCATCTACATTTTCAAGTTTGCCGAACTAATGAGATAGTTGATTGAAGAAAGAATAGACTTATTCCCTAGTGTTGAGGATTAGGTCTAGAGGAGAGTCTCCTGGATTGGAACTTTGGGCGATGTCTCGACTCGACTCTCATGAATGCAGTACACTAATCTTCATATCCTTATCTTATACATACAAACAAAGAGTCTGATAATTAGAGAAGTTGGATTCCTTCTGACTAGAGCTTGGTCGAGCCTAGAAATTTAGGATCACTTAAATAGAGGATCTTCAAAAAATTAAGCCTTAAAACATTCACATGCACTGTCAGGAATTAATCCGACTCCTTCATTCTTTAGATGCTCGAGGACGAGCATAGTTTAAGTATAAGGGTATGATGAATGTCATATTCATCATGCTAAAAATCCACTTTTTAATCCACTAGCTTAAATTATTCAATAAAATTCCCTAATAATTCCTTATTATTGTCTTGTATTATATTGTACAGAAGCTGTGTATAATTAACCTATTTTCTAACTATATTTATTGTATTTAGTTACTTCCATTTTCCTTGTTTTTATTTCTTATTAAAAACCTCTAAAAATTAGGTTAATTGTTGATAACTATCCTAACCTTTAAAAGAGATAAAAAATATAAAAAATATCAAAACCCAAAAGCGGTGTTTTTATCCCTTTTAACATACTCCAAAAACTTTTGTACAAATGACCTCTTTTGCCTAACATGAAACTTGTACATCTCATCGAGATCTACAACTTTCATTTTTGATTTTTTTTCCTGATTTCACATCTAACTAATTCTTTTAGATTTTTCTTTATTTTTACATTTTTTGATTTCTCTAATTAGGCCACGTGACACCCTCTGGGCTGCCCACGTGGCCCACTCCCCCTTCTACCACCCGACTCTCTTCTGGCTGTTGAATCACCTCCAAACTGCCTCCATCTCGCTCATTGATCCTTGCTTCTCTCTTAGCCGTCTGATCAAAGCCCTTGAACTGATCCAAGCCTTCCACTTCCGCCCCCATCTCCATCGTTAGATCAAGCTCCCATCCCATGACTCCCCTCACGCCACGTCACCTTTTCATTTCCAACCATCAGATCTCGCACTGCCTCCATCATAACAATCCGCTCCCGCCTCACTGTCAACCATCAGATCTGATCTCAGATCAAATCCTAGCCGCTCCCTCGCGCCTAAACTCCAACCATCAGATCCCTCCCAGCCTAGCGCTCTCCGCTCGCTACGTCGGCCCTTCTCCCTTCACCCTTGGATCAAGCCCACTCCTCCATCTGATCCACCCATCACCACCCCATCACAACCGATGGATCAGATCCTAAGATCTGATCCACGTTCTCCACTCACATCTCCATCTGGACCGTTGGGTCACATGATCCAACGGCCCGGGACTCATCTTCCACCTCCACACAAACCCTCCCCTCATCCATTACACCTCACAGCTTCCTCTGACCCTTCCAATTATAGCCCTCTCCTCCGATCACCTCCTCGCTCCATAACGCCACCACCACATCGACTGTTCCTCCACCATCCTCGCGCAACCATCAATCGCCACACTTCTCTCTCACACGCTCCCCTCCGGCTGTTACAAACCCACCCCCACGCCACATTTAACGACCGAAGCTGCTCTATAAAACCCTCCGCTCCACCCTCCATTCTCCTTATCCACCATCCAAGGGGCTCTGCCCCAGCTTCCTCCACCCTCCGGTGACAGCGGAGGGCAGTTGGTCGAGGTGACAATGGTCGCATGCTCCCTGTGTGATCCATGGCCTTCCCGGCCATGTCGCGACCACCTTGGCACCGCTGAGCATCATGCCCTAGGCTAAGCACATCGTGCGACAAACCAAGGTCCAATTGACCTCAGCCCAAACCTCCTCTCCGCCATCTTCTCCTCCCAACCTCCAGGTACCTCCACCCCTTGTTTTTTCTTTGATTTTCTCCTTATTTTTCCACTGCCTACAACCGCTATCACCATCACCTGACCATCCTCCTAACTCCACCCTACCACCAGCATCTTTCTCGACCACCCCGCTCGCACCTTCCGTTCTCTAGAAGCCTCCCCCGCTCCGACCCACCTCCTTCTTCCCCTCGCCGGAGAAGGAGCTCAAGTCCCCTACTCCACCTCACGGGACTCCACCCCACCTCACTCACCTCGCCCGCACACACCCACATGCTTTAGCTAAGCTAACGGCTGCAGACACTTCAATGATCAGAGCTCGAGCCCCTTCGTCGATCTCGAACTCCACTACCGGTGGTGCTCCATTAATCAACCACTCTAACAACTCCTGAAGCCTTGCCGCACCTTCGGCATCTTTTCCCGGACCACAACCTGCTTCGACAACCCTCAAGCGGGCGTCTGGAGCACGGAGGAGTACACAGGAGGTCGTCGGAGCCCCACCTTCTCCGGTAACCAACAATAGAAGACGAATAGCAGCTATCGTCCAATCATCTAGATCGGACGATCCGGATGATGGCACGTGGACTTTACAAGCCTCACACCGACCCTAAAGGTTTGGGCATCCCGAGACTCATGCCGAAGCCCTCAGAACAACCACGTGTGCCCGAGCCTAACTCGCCTCCCTAGCCTAGCTCCTCGCGTGCTCTGCACGTGCTGGGTAAATTGCATGAAGGACCCTGAAGGGTTCTGAAATTACATTTTGGTCCCCAGGCGCATGCCTCACATGCGTGCCTGGGTATTTTATAGGGAGGACCCAACCAGTTTCTACCCATGTGTGCCAATGGTCAAATTGTAAAGGACCCCCACTAGTTCTGCTAAATTGCAAATAGGTCCCTCTAGGGACATATTTGTAATTATTTATCCTTTATTTCCTTGTATTTTTATTACATTTATGTCCTTGCACTATTTACTTCATATCTTGAGCATTCCAAATTGCATGATTTTAGTGTCATTTTGAAGCTTGTTTCATCATCTATTTTATGGCATATTTTAATCATTGAGTGGACACTTAATTAAAGTAGAGCATTTTTGGATGATTAATAGTGTCTATTGGTCCATAAACTTTGCCATTACTAGATGCTGCTCTTGATTTTTATGCTTAAATCGGCTTTAAATCCGATTCATCATTTGTGCTCATTTTTCTAGGGCATATTTGTAATTCATCCTTTGTATGTTTATCCTTTGCATTCATTCATACATTCTGTCCATGCATCATATAATTGCATTTCCTCGTGCATCTACATGAAGACCTTAGCCTTGGGAATCTATTCACATATAAATTTAATAGATCCAAATTTGATAAATATATTAAAGAGGCTCATGTCCCTGTATTCGACCTTAGTACATTTACTAAGTAAATTAATGTCCACATATTCGAAGGTATGGTCTCTTTTGCATGATCGAAATCCGCCTCCTTTACTACGACTATTCCTTACTCTTAGAGAGGTGGATTTCGTGTTCAACATAGGTTGATAGCTCGATGAGGGAGGGCGACCTCTCAAAGGGAGGAAGGTCAGGAAGCAGTAATGGTGGGAATCTATGTGGGCGACATCGAAGGTAGGGTACAAGTGGGAGGAAGTCGGGAGAATAAGAAGGAAACTAGCTTATTGGATAGTATAACACCATCAAAGATGGTCACACAACCGTTCCATGTTGTGATGATCGGGGACCGGTCTACTTAAGACCATCCCTTCTGAGCGTTGAATTTTCACAAATTACCGCTAAGATAAAGCATACGCGACGATGGTAGAAGAACCGTCCCATTTGCCTGGGTCCCAATGGTAAACAACTGATGGAGATATTCACAAAGAGCGGGGGAGACAGTCCTAACTGCCCCATTTATCTAGTCGGAGGGGACGGTTGTGTGACCTTCTCCTCTACGCTCTATAAGGATCATCATTTAGTTGACTATCTCCAGTTTGATTGGTGAATATGGACGATTGCTTGTGAACGTCCCCTGTGGTCGTAAAGGGGGACGAGCGCTGGTCAACTGTCCTCTTTTGTGGTATAGGAGACAGTTGTCTATTGACCGCCGCTACCACCGTCCGCAAAGACCAGTCTGTTTAGAGTGAGTGTAGATAAACATATTTATTTATAGAATTATTATATTTTTAAAAAACATAAAATATTAAATTTCAAAAACTACTCTTCCCCTCTTTCATTCCTAATGTAAATTAATGTATTTTTTGATTATTTCTTATTAGGTATATTGTAACAAAAATAAGAATCAAATTATAAAGTTAAATTTATGCAAATAATATTTGATATACAATCACTACACATGATTTTTGATATTTTACGTACGCATGCTACATTCGTTCAAAAAAAGATTCAATTTAGAGTATTATTACTCTATCTCTGTGTGTACATACACACATATATGTATACAAGATTATCAACCATATTTTATTATTTTAAAACAACATGTAGCAAGATGACAAATTTCATTCTCAATACTTTGTCAATGTAAATTAATATATTTCTGCCCCTTTTATTTTAAGATTTTTCTACATTAATTAAGAACTTTTGCCTTTTGAAATCAAATAGTATTCAATTTTTAACAACCTTTGTATCACTCGAAAGCTTGTTTATATCGATACTATGTATTAGTTAAAAAATTAAGATTATATATTTCTTCATTGATTTTAGCATTATTATTATTTATTTAAATGTTGAACGTATATTTGAAAGACTATTCTTCCCTCCATTGAAAGTTATTTAATAACCCACTCAATTTTGATAAATACTCAATTTTTATTTTGAGAATGAGTAAATAAATTTTTTTACCCATTTGTTGTTTTGTAAATATATTATTTTATTATGATTGTTGAATGTTGATAAAGTTTTGTTATTCTTAATTTTTCCTTAACTTGATCTTCCATACATTTGATACAAATGTTACGAGTTCAATGAGTGGTCCCGAATCTTTGCGAGTGGACTGTGCACGTCCTCGCATGTGGAAGAGATGGCGAAGTAGTGGTCGCAAAGGTTGTTGTGATGGCATATCTGAAGATGTGCGGGATATTAGATCCCCATGGTGATTGCGAGGTGAAACAAGAGAAAGAAGAAGGTTAACTCCATGACCCAAGTGAAGCGCGGGATCATACCGTGGTAAAGATATAAAATTGGGTCTGCCGCTGTGTGAAGACCGACCTTCTCTGATAACGACAGGGGCCCAGCCAAGACGACCCGGCCCCTTCCCGTAATGAAAAGTACAACAGATCCCTACTTTAAGATCTGACCGTTAGATCATAATCCGAAGGTCAGCCATCCTGCAGCAGCTTCAATCAGAGGAGGATGCGTTCAAAATGCGAAGATTTTGAATCTGTCATACGTGGATCGAGTGAAGTGGCTCACGGCTACAGTAGCCGTGGAGACGGGAGGCAACGTGAGACTCAGATCAATCCCGCGGTTCCCTCCCTGATAGGAACGAACCTTATCAACAGCCGTCCCTTTCTACATTAATTGCAATCACTCGTATATTTCCCCTCCACACCAGAAACGGCGTACCCCGAAGCTCCCGTGAAAGCCCCCAAACATACAACAACACGCCTAAGTAGACCCCAGCCCAAGTCTCCTCCTCTCCCGCTCGATGCCCTACATACTGTTATATCTCACTCATACGCGTTCCCTTCCCCACGTATATATACTTAGCCCACCAGCACAACCATCACAACACCCATATCCGATCCCATACACTTCATTCTTTTGCAATACCTTCAACTGATCGATGAAGATCGACTGCACTCGCGAGGGAGACACCGTGGCGGCTGCCAAGCTGCTCCTGCTGCTCCCACGGGGGAAGTCGTTCAAGGCGCGGCGAGCCATGGGTTTCGAGTGCAAGACTTGCAGTAAGGTTTTCCCGACATTCCAGGCACTCGGCGGACACCGTACCGGCCATACGAAGCCCAAGGCCGCAAAGACGGTGGTGGTTAAGGCGACCCACGATTGCCCGTTGTACGGGATGAGGTTCCTGACCGGGCAGGCGCTCGGCGGGCACATGAGGCGGCACAAGCAAGCCAGTGCCGCCAACTCCAAGGGGGAGCAGGAGGACGGTGGTGGTATTTGCTTGGAGCTTAGCCTCTCTCCTCCGGGGAGTCCACTGGTGAAGTGCCCTCGTGATTCTCTGGGTTTGAGATTGGGGATTGAGATGTGATTAATTAGATAGTGTTTATATGATCCATGATCAGTTTTTGTTTTCTTCTCCTATTATCTCTATGTATATATGTGCAGATGTATCGATCATGTGGATTTCTGGATAAATTTGATAGATTTTAGTAAATCTCCCATTAACATTGCTTTTTAAGCGTAACTAATTTTGAAATGTAATTTATAGTCTACCTGTTAATACACCTTAGGTCAACCCCCCAAGCCGGTTGCACAGCCAGAAAATAGCTCTCTTGTACATACAGATAAATATTTATCTCTCTTCTTCGCATCAAAAAAACATATAGGAAGGGTCCAGTTAAATATGTTTGAGAAGGACAACGATCAATGCGAATCAGGGGGCAACACAGATTTATTTGTGTTTTTTGTTGCTGCATCATATACGGCTTTTGTTAGGAGAAGATTACTGTGTAAAAATGGTTTAGACTATATTAAATTGACCACTGCAGTTTCACTGTTAGGCAATGGCATTCGTATTAGGATTTACTCTTAAAATATGGCATAAGATCTGACGTCATTTTCCCATCTGAACACTCGAGGCCATGTGCATAAAATTTATATGGTGCAAATACCCATAAACAAGCCCCGAATATAAGAAGCAACGCGAAGAGAATAGTGCAACTTGAAGAGAATCTAAGATTCAATTTATAACGTTGGATTTTAGAATCGAAACGGTAAAAGAAAAAATAGGACTACAACAGGTCTGCTTTAATTGAGATTACAGTAGACAATCTGCTCTGATAACATGAAGAGAGGAGGGTTCAATCTAAAGAACCTCAAGGGCATTGCTAGAAGTGTTCATTAGACCGAGTCAACTGAATTCAATGAGTTTTTAAAAAAAAAACTTTGAAAAAGATATTCGAATAAAAATAAATCAAGTATAAATTTGATTTGTACATTCAAAATCCAAATGAATCACATCCGAATCAACTCTGATTCTTTCAAATATTTTTGAATTTGATCTAGAAACATACATGACTACAACAAAATCGAGCTATAAAGATTCTAAAAATTTCATCACTAAATCTACCATTGTCAAATATATAATGATGATTTTATTCGCTGTGAAATGATTTTGATACCTCAAATTAGCGCCGCTATATCATTAGCAATGGTCCAATTCTAGTTTTCAAAATTTTAACAAATCGTCGCCAAATTTTGAACTAAAAAATTTGTGATGATTAGTTAAAATTGTGAATGTTAACAATAGATAAGCATCATTGTATGGACCATATCTAATAATATAGAGACATATATGATATTTGTTGCTAATTTCGAGTATAAAAATTTTTTTCACAATGAATACTATTGTCGTTATATACTTAACAAGGATGGGTTTAGTGACGAAATTTGAAAAATGTCACAATAACACAGTTTAAAGTATTTGTAGGGTATTTATAATAATTAATAATAGCATTAAATACATGACTATATATAGGTATATAATACAATATATGGTATAATAATAATAATAAATATGGATATATATTATAAAAAAGTTACTAAATAAAATATTTTTGTGATTTTTATATTTTTCGTATGTTTTTGAGATTTTCTGGAATTTTTGCTATTTATTTAGTATTTTTAAAGTCCACAATATATAAAATCAGTGATTCTTTAAATAAGATGAGTTATTTTGATATTTAAAAATACTAAATAGGTCAAAATTTCTCAAAACTAATTTTAGTTTGTACTAAAATATATAAATTAAAATGTAGAATAGAGAGCACAAATTTTGGGTTTTAAAAATAATTTTGCTAATTTTGTAGGATTTTTAAGTTTTTTTCCGTTTTTACGTTTTTCTTTATATATTTTTAGTTGATTTTTGGTATGTTGACAAAGCATAACAAAAAGAAACTACACTATTTTTTTAGAGATTTTTTGAAGACTTTTTATATGTTTTTGGAATTTTATAAATTGGGCAGGGAATAAATAACACCTAAACCAAACTTAATAAATAGAAAAATCAAATAAATGATAAATCCCAAGACATAGCATGAACAAGCATGATTTAAGGCACTTAGAATAATTTTTCCAAAATTAAAAGAGCAAAGGAGGTATTTTTAATAAATGGAGAAAGAATATAAGAATCCAGGCAGCACATGGACTAATTTGCAATTAAAATAAGCCTTCAATTCAAAGCATAAAAGTTCAAAGAACCTTAAGCGCATATATGCAATATTTACAAAATACAGATGTCCATACACGTGAGCCTGACAGGGATCAAATAACAAATAAAATAAAGTTCGTGGTCCTTAGTGTAAAAAGTTTAAATAAAAATACATTACAGGCCGAATATTTAAATGGCAAACTAATATACAAAAAGCAGCGGGGATGTCTTTTATATTTTCCTAGATCCACGCAGAAGTAGATGGTAGGGAGTGAGCCATGTCGACTCACTTAAATGGATCGCACAACAAAGGAGGGCTTCATTTCGCTCCTAATCTGATGCTCAGGATTAAACCTGGGCTCCTATCTCCATCCGATGGCTGCCAGGGGCACTGGATGAACAACCAAGAACAACATGTTTTCCTAGCTTCGATTGTGGATATTCCCTCGTTAGGTGGAGAATCTCCTCGCCGATGGGGTCTATAACTTCCAAGCAACATCACATAGCTGCATGCGGCTTCAGATGGCTTCCAGATTCCAGCGATGTAGATCTTGAGGATCTTCTTGTTCACTCGACCTGGGGCTCAAGTTGTGGCTTCGATTCTCTCCTCCAAGTGCTGGTTGAAGATTGGGTCCTACACAAAAATTTTAGCAGCTCAAGGCGACTCGCCTCGACCCAAAATGAAGCTAGAAAGCACGATGGAAAGGAGGGGTTAGCAGCTCCAACGAAGGGAGAGGGATGGAGCTCGGTAACTTGATTCCTAAAAGGAATCAAGGGGGAAATTGAAGGGTTTGATGGAGAGAGTGTCGATGATCTCTATGGCGGTGAGAGTGGGGCGGATCACGACGAGTTTCACGGTAATTTGGGCATGGAGAAGGAGCTCCAAGCGTACAAAGATCTTGGAAATAACCCTAAATTACAAGGTAAAGACTGAAATTAAATCGTGAAATTAAACCTGGGATTGAAAATTAACCTAAAACTGTGAAGAAATGACCTCGATCGGGCCTAGGATCACAAGGGGTTGAACCTCACGTTGTAGCGCTGGAGATGGCTGGATCTTTTCCTCCTTTTCTCCTCCTCGCTGTAGGGATCTGCTTCTGTCACCAGCGAGAACCCTATAGAGATGATCTGAGAGGCTAAGAACAGAAGAAGAGTGATCAAGCGTAAAATTTGCGAAGAAGGTGCTGATTTATAAAAGGTGAAGTGGTGAAGTTCGAGGTGATGTTGCGATGGAGCGAGGTAGGTAAAAGGGGATGGGTCAGTGAGAGTGGTTGAGGTACGGGGCATGGAAGGGTGGAAGGCTCAAGGTGCAGGAAGCATGGGAGACATAGTGAAAAATGGAGATGGCAGGCCGCCCGTGAAGTCCGACAAGGGCGACAGTGGAAGATGTACTTTTGTCCCTAGGGTCGACGTTTGAAAGGCCCTGGTTGGTCCACGTGGACCAACCAAGAAAAAGAGAGTCGAAAATATTTTGTAAATTCAGTAGAAAATTAGAAGAATTAATTGATTTTTTATCATAACAAATGTTTCTAATTTTATGTAGTATTTAATACATATTTTTATTTATTTTTTTGAAGTTATTAGTTATAAGTTACTAATTACATGTATAAGTATATGTAAAAATACATGTATTTTGATAATTTTATTTTTATTTTGTATTATATATTTTATTATTTTATGTGGGTATCTTATATATTTTTAATTTATTTAATTACAAATTTAGATACTTTTTCTGTATTTTTAAGAGTTTATTTATACATTTAATTAGTTATGTATGTCTTTTTAATAAGTATATATATATGCATATTTCATCTTTGTATAAGATTACTTGATTTATTTTAATTTTATTTTAACGGTTTCAATTTTCTTAAATTATGGATATGTGTTTCAAAAAATATTTATAATTTTTTAAATATAAGAATTTGAAAAATAAAAAGAAATAATATATTGAATATAATATACACGCATATTGCACAATAAGAGCCCAAAACCTAACTTTTACATCTTAACTCCAAATTAGATAAACCACCTTCATTAAATAGCTTATTAAAAGTTATAAATAATTAAAGGCGATTCTGGTCAATTTTGATACATTATGGAGAAGATATAGATCTGTGAATTTTTTATTTTGACTTTCATTTTGTGTGTCCCGAGCATAGAGTGCATTATTTTCCTGTAAAATCAATTTTGTTTTTTCTTTATATTTTTATCTACAATATTCATATATAGGATTTTGTTATTTGAGGTGTAAAAATAATTAAATAAAATAGGTCCCAAAGTACTATATTTAGGTAATTTAAATTAGGGTTTTATGTGTGATTTTCTGTACAGGTTTTTTGCCCCATCTCCCCCTACTTTATTCCTTGTCGACCAAGTCATCATGATGACTGGGTCTCGGGGTCTAAGGCCACTCAGTATTTTTGACACTTCATTTCTTTTTCTTTTCTTTCCTTTATTCATTTATTTTGGAATTAAATTAAATAATTATAGATTATTTTATATAGTATTTCTTACTATTTACAAAGTGTTTATTTTGGTCAATTAATTCTATAGACATGCATTTAGTTAGGGATTTAAGGTCAAAATGAAATAATAAAGATGATGAAGTGACGATTCGTCACTTTCCTATACTTGCCTTTGCCAGTCCCTAGCAAACACTTATTCCTATAAGTGCAAAAAAGAAAATAAATAAAAAAACGAAATAACTTGGAATAATTTTCGATTTTTAAACTTGTCATTATAAAGTGAAAGAATGGAGCTTGGAGAAGACCTTTGGATTATTTATGTTCGAAACCGTAATGAGGTCAAGAAGTGTGACATAACAAACCTTAGGTTCTATACATAGTATCTAGTCTAATTCACAGTCAGGTCAGAACCATACCCTCAATCGCATACTCTCGCTACCTTGAAGTGATAGAACCATGTGTGTGAATTGTTTAGCTCTTCCCAGGCAAACCATTGAACCAAAAAGGAGTTTGCTCTTCTGGTAACTTGCCCTCATGGAGACATATATTCCCTTCTGAGGTTAGGAGTCGCCGGTCTTTACAACCGAATGGGGGTAAGAAGCTAGACGAAGGGGAAAAGAAGCGGGAATGGACAAGTGTAGTCTTCATTCCCTTGTGAAACACGGTCAGTGTAACCGAGTCTTCACCAAGAAACATGCTTTTTTAAAGCTTCAAATTTTTGGTAGAATTTTTGGTGTAAGCTTCTTTGGATATTTTCTTTGACTTTGTACAACTTCTGCATTCTTGTTTGTGCCCCGACGGATATAACATCTTTTGTTCCACCCAGTTTTTTTGGATCTTGGAAAAAGTTGCACCGACTGATCATTCCTCATCCAAAGCACTATCTCAATCCATCTCTAATCATTAGATATCATTGAAACCAAAAGAATTAGGTTCGAGTACCGGTTTCAGCAATCCCCAAGAATGCTCCCTGAGCGACCCTTGACGAAGCGATCTAGCATCATCCTGGCTTAGACTCCAAGTTTTTTCAATAATCCATCTGTGTTGAGCTAAGTGTTAAATACAAGGTTTCTGATCAAGCAACTATCTCAAGAGTTTTACGGATGATATGAAGGGTTCTATTTAAAAACATCGAATTCATTCATGAATATAATCTCATAGAACCTAAAGAATTAAGTCAGGATGACCTGAAGTATCTCCAATTCCAGTCCTCAATGGGTTCCTCTGAAATTAAGTGTATTAAAGTCTATTCCAAGCTCCAATCTCCAGACTATATTTTGACTTGTTCATTTGTCTTGATTATTCCTAGAAGTGTGAATGTTAGGTACAATGCAAGAAAATATTTTTATGAAGTAATTTTCTGATTTTGAACCTTTTATGTGATTTTTGATAAAGTTTGCAAAATTTTATGCAAGTTTTTGAAAGCTTTTTGCAATTTTTTTATGAATTTTAATTTGGTAAATTTTTAGTGGTTTCGAAAAACAAAAGAGTTAGTGAAGGAATTATGTGCAACTGTTTACACATGAGTGCGTCTTGTTATTTACATGAATTAAAGTTCAAGAATTTACATTGGATTTTTATAAAAATTAACTTCGTGATTATTTACAAATTTTTACAGAGTTTGTAAAGGATCTTTATTTGGTTGAATTATTTACACAATTATCAAAATAATTAGAAAAGATTTTTGATAAACATTTTTATTTGTAAATAATTCGACAAATAATTTTTACAAACATTTACAAAATTTGAAAATCATTTTGCAAAGTTTTTTCAAACAACATGTATAGGTTTTTTCAAAGTGTTTTTGCAACCATTTTTCGAACCATTTGCAAATAGATTTCAAAACATTTTACTCTAACAAAGAAAAGAAATTTTACAAACAACATATTTTTACACAGGTTTGAAAATATTTCACTAAATATTTTCCAAACGATTTTACCAAAAAAAATTCAAAGAATTTTCCAACTTTTTTTCAGATATTTTGCAAAATATCTTTAACTGGTTTATTAATAGTAATACAAAGAATTTTATATGTTTATTTTGACTTTTATTGATTAGTCATATTATTTAAAATACACAAGTATGAGTTGTGGTTAATATACAAGGTATGTACGATCTCGCTATACTTAGTTTGAGCTATGTCCTCATAGATCGGTGAGAAAAGGAAGACATAACTCGTACTAAGTATAGAAAAGTCTGTACTACAATGAATGAATAAAGAATAAGAAGTCAAACATCCCCCCTATACTTAGGATCAATTAATCCTAAGTATAACAAACTGTATACAATGCAGGGAGATTCGAGGGTAGGTACGAATAAAATCATTGGCTAGGTCTGCCTCTCCATATACTTAGGGTAAAGTATCCTTAAGTATAGACTGAATATCAAGAGTTGAGGAGACATGCAAGGGATCAAATAATGAACATTCAAGTACTCTCATCCCCCTATAATTAGGATGAAGTATATCCTAAGTACAACAATGATGAAGGGGATGAGTGTAACTTTTCAGAAGAATGAAAGAATGAAAAACAAATAGAAGAAAAGAATGATTAATAAAAAAATGTTTTTATGTGTCTTGTCTGACGTAGCTTATGTCGCCGCTTGAAATTCATCATGGTAGATCGCCTGGGTAGAACTAACCACAGACAGGAACGTATCATGTTCAAGATAAGTATTCAGTAATTCTCCATTGATCACAAATGGTTGCGCATCAGCTGGCAAAACAAATTTGACAATACTATCATTGTCAAGCACATGCTTTACTATAAACGACCCAATCCACTTGTTCTTCAATTTCCCTGGAAATAATTTGAGCTTTACATCGAACAACCAGACCTTTTAACCTAGTTCAAAAGTCTTGCTGCGTATGTGCTTGTCATGCCACTTCTTGACCTTCTCCTTGTACATCAGATTGTTGTCATATGCATAGTTGTGGAATTCAAGGAGTAGATTCAAATAAGTCTTTCGGTTCTTTCAGACGTTCTTGGAATCTAAACTACAAACATTTATTGAACATAAAAATTTATGAATAAGTTACATGGGCAAATGGCATCGTTTGCCATATACAAGGAGGTAGGGAGGCATTCCCAAAGGTAACTTGTACGCGGTCTGATATGCCCAAAGAACCGAGTCAAGGAGTTGTGACCAGTTCTTTTTATCATGACGCATAAGTTTCTACAAAATTGTCTTTATCTCCCTATTTGAATATTCGGCCATGCCATTGGATTGTGGGTGGTACGGAAAAGCAATGCGATGATCGATGCGGTACTCTTCAGTCAGTTTCTTTACTTCTCTATTTATGAAATAGCTACCCCCACCGAAAATCAGAATTTTAGGAATCCCAAATCTTGCAATGACGTGTTCTTTCAGAAACCTGATAGAGATGTGTCTGTCGACGGCTTGGGTTGGGATAGACTCCACCCAATGACTTACGTAATCGACAGCTAGCAGAATATACTCACGACCCTAACTGTTGGGAAATGAGCCCATGAAGTCACTTCCCCACGCATCAAATACATGTGAGATCTGAATATACTTCATGGGCATTGTTTCTCTCATTCCAATAGTACCTCTAATCTTTTGACTGTCAGTACATCGTTTGACAAAGTCCTATGCTTCTTTGAATAAAGTCGGCCACCAAAGACTGCATTGTAGCACTTTCACTGTCGTAAATTTTCCAGAGTGGTTTCCTCCTGATTCCCATGCATGGAAATATTCAAGGACACTTTGGACTTCCACTTGAGGAATGCACCTTCTCCAGATGCAATCTTCCCCCTCATGAAAGAGATACGGATCCTCCCACTTGTAGAAATGAATATCTAATAAGAATTTGTCAACTTTCAACTTTACACAATCTCGTGGAGTTCTCTTGGGCACAAGATAATTCACAATATCGGCTAATCGGGGGAGCGAGGTGACTGATAAATTTGCTTCATTTGGAAAGGTTTCAGTGATCGCAATAGCTCTACTCAAGAGTCTCCGACCTCTAACAATCTTGACAAATGATATGCCACTACATTTTTACTCCAAGTTTATAACAAATTTCAAGATCAAATTCCTGGAGCAGAAAGATCCATGTGATCAACCTTAATTTAACATCCTTCTTGTATTGCTAGTATTTGATGGCAGAGTTATCTATATATACAATCACTTTGGATCCAAGCAGATAAAATCTGAATTTCTTCAGGGTGAAGATGACTGTTAGGAGCTCCTTTTCAATGATAATGTAGTTCTTCTGAGCTTCATCTAATGTCCTGCTAGCATAGTGAATAGAAAATGGTAGATTATCTCTTTACTGTCCCAGAACTGCTCTAATGGCATAATCGGAAGCATCTGTCATGATCTCAAATGGTAGATAATGATAAATCCCAGATTTATCAGTTTAATTCATTATATTTATCTTTCTTACTTAAGTTAATCACATGATTCATTGACTAATTAACATTAATTAACAATTTATGTGTTGTAAATAATTGACACTAAATACCTTATATTAATATAACCTTATTATTGCGTAGTATTTTATGTATTTATTTCTTATAAAAAATCAAATAAAAATTGAGTAATATTGTATATAAATAAAATAACATAAAACAAAATTAAAATAAAAACAATAAAAAGGAAAATCAAAGAAAATTGTTTTATATGATTTTTATTAGTATTTAATTTTTGTTTATGTACAAATGACCTCTGATCGCTTTGACTTCGACATGAAAGTTGTAGATCTCATCGAGATCTACAATTTTCATGTTCACGACTTTTCTGATTCATCTTCTAACTATTTCTTTTTCATTTTATATTATTTTCGCTCATTTTCTAAAAATTCTATTGGGCCATGTGGCACCTTCAGAATGCAACACATGGCCCGTCCTTATTCCTCCACCTGTTGTCCTTTTGTGTAATCCGATCCTTTTACCATAGGCGCATCTCAAACGTCCATTGGCGCCTTGTTTTAGACCACTTGATTATCTTGATCAAGTGAATCCAGACCATCCACCATTGCCCAAATCCTGAGCATCTGATCTGATGATCGGATGGTTGGGGCTTCATCTCAAACCTCCAGCACCTCTTCCAAATGACGTAACCCTTCATCCCCACCTAACTTCTCCCAATTACACCGACTGCCATATCCAACCTCTTCCCTCGAAACCACCACCAACTCCTTCTTCTATCATCACTCATCCACACCAACTACCATTCGAACCATAATCCTAACCTCTATGCTAACTAGCAGTGGTTGAAACCACCGCCTTGGAAGATAACCTCTGACTACACCCACCTTCAAATAGCTCACATCCAACCACCGGCTCCGGCTATCCGCCTTCACGCGAGAATCCTTGGAGCTCATCTTCTCCATCTGTGACAGAGATAGCAAGGTAGCTTGAGCGTGGAAAGGGTAACACTCCAGTGTGATCCATAACCATTTTAAACCGTGCTGCATCCCTCTCAATAGAGCCGCTCGAGCTCTACTTCCCGCCTAAGTATCGAGTGAAGAATTGAGGTCTTTTTGGAATTCTCCATATGCTGAAACATCCACAATATTCTTCAAATCTTCATTTGATTCAAACTCCATTTTCCAAGTGACCATTCTTATCCGATTTCTTTTTCATCATTGTGCTCAGATTTTTCTAGGGCTAAGAACTTGATTATTCTATGATCTGAAATATTGAACACTTTCGCAAACGATCAATCGCCCATGCGTACACCTCTAGTTCATCTGATTGCTTCTCCATCTCCGTGATTACCTCATTTCCATCTTCTTCTTCTATTGGAAGGATAACCCACTAGGGCTCATGTCTTTCACCATGAAGAGCCTTCATTCCGCTTCCCTTTTTCATCCCAATAGGTTCGCTAGTGCCTCAGCAACATTGCTAACCCCAGTAGACACTCGGAGACTTAACTGATCGGAAGAGCCAATCCATCTCTGATTTGGAATTTCACTGCCAAAGAAGCTTCATTGAATCGCAGATGCAGACACCTTCTGAGCTTCCTTGGAGAAAGGTCTTCTTCGCCAGCCTCTAAGCTTCGAACTGTGAGTCGTTGAACACGCGAGGACCAGTGAGGAGTGAAAGCACCCTCGTCAGAGCACAACCTAAGCACCGCAACGCACAGAGGAGTTGGAGAACGCCTGAGGAGCAGTCACCATAGATATCTCCATTTTAGGCGAGATCCTATGATCCAAATCAAGCCATGTTGCTTGCCCCAGCCAACGTTTCAGACCTAAGGCTCGGTATCCGAGCCTACATCCAAGCCTCGAGCAGAGCACCAGAATCATACATGTGGACCGAACCTCTCCGACTGAGCCTGGTAGTCACGTGCAGTGTGCACGTGATTGGCTAATTTGCAGAAATGGCCCCATATTTATCAAGAATTGCATATAAGTCCTCCTCATGTGTGAATTTTACAAATTAGACCCTAAGGGTTATTGTATTTGCATTTCAGTCCTATTTTGTCCTGTTTTGTAATGAAACTTATAGTTTTTCTTGCAAAAATGCCCCTAGATTGAATATCTAATATCTTTTTATACATTTATCCAAATGAAGTGATTTTGATCTAGCTAATTTGATGCTCTATCTTGTGGCATGCTTTGTTTTTAATTTTGATTTAAAATTCATGCATGAATTATTTTCTTTTCTGAGTGCTTATTTAGATCTTTAAATCGTAAGAATGCACCTGTGAGTAAGAAATTGAACTTGTTAGCCGTATTGATTCTTAATAATTAATTTTTAGATATTTTTAATAATTTTCATTAAGTATTATATGATTTAATTATTTACTAAAACTAATAAGCATCACAGAGAAATTAATAGTTAGAATTTTGTTGAATTGCTTTCAACATTGCTTAGGACTGAATCACTGTTATTTTGTCTTCTTGCTTCAATAAAAATTAGAACAAATTCAGGAGGTTTCCTTGTGGTTAGCACAAGTTTCTATGTTTTTACATCTTCACCTAATTTAATTGTATAAAAAATGGGTTAAAATTTTATCTTGTTGTGATCTATGCATCAACTCATTATAATTATCATACAAGTTGCTACATTAAATATTTAACACTTTAAATTAATTGCCAAATTGCTCGTATCCTTGTGTTCGACCCTGGACTTCCCAGGTTAAAAATTAAAGCAGGATCTTCTTCATAGAGATTATTCATTCGGTTCTGTATGACACACTAAGTGTCCATGCTACAACAAATCCAAATTAGCTTATGCATTTAACACTTCATCAGATACCAATCTGGAGGTTGCAAGACATGGGCATGGGTGATCAATTCTGTCCATTGATTAAAGGCTTGGAGGAGTTGGGCATCGATAATGAAATCAACCTCCTTGCCTAAAATCTTAGTTAGCGGTCGGGCAATTTTGCTGAAATCTTTGATGAATCTTCGGTAGAAACTAACATGCCCCAAAAATGACCAGACTTGCTTCATATTTGTAGGTGGCTCGAGTTTTGAAATGAACATCCACCTTTGCAGGATCGACCTCCATGCCATGTTTGGATATGACATGGCCTAGCACAATCCTCTCGGTTGCCATGAAATGGCTATTCTTCCACGAGAACACCAGGTTCACTTTACATCATCTCTTTTGCAATCGGTCTAGGTAAGATAGTCATTGATCAAAACTGTCTCCGTAAACCAAGAAATCATCTATGAAAACCTCGAGAAAATTTCCAACCATATCTACGAATACAACCAACATACATCATTGAAATGTCGCTGGAGCATTACACAAACCAAACGACATTCTGTGGAAGGTACATATCCCAAATGGACATGTGAAGCTCGTTTTATCTTGATCTTCAGGAGCAATTCCAACTTGATTATATCCAGAGTATACATTCAAGAAGTAGAAATATTCCTTCGCGATTAGTCTTTCGACTATTGGTCGATGAAGGGAAGCGATAAACAGTCCTTATTGGTTGCTAAATTCAGGCGTCTGTAATCCACATAGATGCATCAAGATGTTTGAACTATGGTTACAATCTCCTCTCTTTTGTCATTCTTTACCATAGTAATCCATGATTTCTTTGTCACAACATGCAAGGGATTAATCCATTTTGAGTCGGAGATGGGATATATGAATCCTGCATCACACCATTTTGTTATTTCATTCATCACAACCTCTTAGAGATTTGGATTCAGTCTTCGCTGGAATTTGTGGGAAGGCTTGTTGTCCTCTTCAAGGTATATGTAATGCAAGCATAATGACGGGTTGACCCCATGGAGATATGAAATTTTCTAGCCTATATCCTTGCAGTTTCTTTCTAGAACCTTGAGCAGACGAGATTCTTGTTCCTGTCTCAGCTCGGAATTGATGATTGCAGGGAACATGTGTTGTGCACCTGCAAGGAAGGCGTGTTTCATATTTGTTGGAAGTGGGTTGAGCTCAGATGGGGTTTGATTTAGTTCGGTGGAGACTTCAACTACTGTGCAGGGCAATGGCATCGGATCTTTTAACTATAAAGTGTCCACCATAGGCAATTTAAACTCTAAGTTCAGGGATGTACAGAATTCATCGATGATTGAATCTTGCACACAATACTTTTCAATAATTTCTTCAAGATTTACTAAGGACAGGTGGCCAAAAATATATTCTTCAGGAAACTAAATAAAAATCTCATCTTCAAAGACATCTAGGAACTTGACTATGCTATACATTCATTCCTCCGTGGAGAGGAATTCATGAGGTCTTGATATCATCCATAAAAAGGTTTGTATCTCTAATCTCTGCCAAGAAGTCACAATCTTCCGTTCTCTGCTCCACATGCTCATTCTTGTATGATGCAGACTCAGTCAGTTTCGACACTTGGATCATATCAATCTGTACCTTGTCATTGCTAGAATGGAAGGCGATCTTCCCAGTACCATAGTCAACCACTGCTTCAGTTGTTCGAAGGAAAACCCATCCAATGATTATCGAGGTATGCAGTAAAGGAGTGGAGGTGTCCATGTCAAGAACTATGAAGTCCACAGGGAACTGCATTCCTTGTATTGTGATGATGACATCCTCCAGAATGCCTCGAGGCCACTTAATGGATGTATCTGCTAACTGCAGAATCATTTGAGTAGACTTGAGCAGTCCCGTCCCAACCCAAATTCTTTGAGAAGTAAAGTAGGCATAAGGTTGATTGACGATCCATATCGAGGAGTGTTCGATCGAACTCCTAGTCAAACATCTGACATCTGACAAGAGGAGCTCCCATGTATTTCTTTTTGATTAGGAGATTGCTGATTGCATTCACAGAAGCCATAATCAGAATATGCTTTACATTTCTTTCTCTGACTCAACATGACTGTCTCTTTGAAGTACATGCATATTTTAGACCTTTCTTGATATTGGACATGCACTTGATGGCCTTAAGTAGAGGTATCTCTAGAACAAGATTCTGAATAATTTCAACCATATAAGGGTCAGACTAGACATTTTTTAAATTTCTATTTTTTTTGAATTTTCTCAAAGCATCTGGAAATGGAACATTTATGGAACCAAAAGTAGAAATAGTGTTCTTTTTTACATCAAAACCAATGCCCACATCAGGATGTACAGATGGATGATTGAAAGAAGCATGTTCATCCACGAGAGGTGGACATCTAAAAACTGCAGGCGAGGCTCCATTGGTTGACATTGAAGTTGCTGCTGGTGCGGTCTCCTCGGATACTGGCGGTGGTGCTTCGGCTGCTACTGCTTTCTTTGCGTTGTTTTTTATTTTGCAGAATTTTTGTCCTTTTCTTTCTAGTGCTTCTCCTTCATCTTCTTCTTCTCAGATGACTCGACTGCTGGATCAATTGATACAAAAGAAGATGATTTGCCAGGTGAATATTTATTCTTCCCCTTCATGTTAGCAGTCGGCTTCAAGGTCCTACTGCTCTTAAGAGTGACATCATTAGATAAAAACAAATCATGCATATCTGACTCTACAAGAACGGAGAGAAAACCACATACTACCTACTCTTTCTTCCTAAAATTATTGGGGTTGGCCTCCACCTATGCAGGAATTGAAGTTTTAGTGGCGGTGAGGTCATCGAGCTTCTAGCTCATTTCGGAAAGACTCTTCACCAACTGTACCAAGCAATCCGAGGGGGGTTTACAGGAGTAGCCTCGGATGGTTTAGCATGCTGACCACGCTGATACTAGGAACGATGTGGGGGTTGCAGGTAAGAATGTTGATAATTATATTGGGGAGAAGGGTGGTATTACCGATGCTGCTAAGGAGAGTATTGATATGGGGCAACCACGTACTGCTAATTCTACTGGTACTGACAGTACTGTGATTGTGGGTACTAATTCTCTCTCCAATTGCCATAGTACGACGGAGAATGCTGGTGGTGCTAAGGCTAGTTCTGGACAAATCTCGCTCCTTCTTATTGAGGGAATGAGCGGTTGCCTGTAAACTAGCCCTACTAATGTCTGCCAGGACAAGCCAGTTGTGCATCATTGCTCCATATGCCATTCACCTCCTGAATGAGAGGTGGTGGAGGAGAGCAAGGATCTGGTAAGATATGGAGCTAGGCCTGGTAAACAACCAGCTACTGCTATGGCTACTATGGCGATGTGGGTTCGGGAGCCTAACATAATACATGTGCTGGACTAATGGCTATGCTGGACTCTACTCGGGAGGCTGAGGCGATGCTGGCTCCTTCGTCTTAGTAGGAGTTGAAGCCAATGTAGATACCAACTGACAAGAGTTGATTGTACTCACTAGTAGCTCTAGCTGTCTGGTGATATGATATAATTTATCCAGATGTTGCGTCCTCTATTCGATTACAGATAATTTCTCAAGGTCCTGTGATTGTTTGTCGATAATATCCGTCTTGGACATGTAGATCCCTATGATGCTCAAGTTGGAGCTCTCGTCCGTGACCGTCTCGTGAGAATCTACCATATGAACTGGTTTCTGGAGACTGTATGAATGACAGTGATATGCGTGGGATGATGATAAGGAGGCCTCTCCTTTGGCCATTTCCTTGAAGATCTGCTAGACGACATCCTCGTCCTTGTTGAAATGCAAACCGCCACAAGCGTCATCCACGAGCTTCTGGCTCTCAATAGTGATTCCCCTAAAAAAGTATCGGACCAGGCCGGTCCGTAGAATGTCATGATAGGGACACTTCTCTTGTAAATCAATAAACCTCTCCCAAGCCTCATGAATAGACTCGTGGGTGGCTTGGGTGAAGCTGGCAATGCGGGCACACATCTGATTCTATCGCTCGAGAGGGTAGAACTTGTGCAAGAAGGCAAACTTCAGTTCCTCCTAAGTGGTGATGACTTTCCCTAAATGGTTGATCCAATGAAGCACCTTATCCTGAAGACTGAATGGAAACACCACCATTTTTACTACACCTAATGACATGTTAGAGTAGTGAGTTGTACCACAGATGCGAGTAAATTTTTGCTGATGGATATATGATTCTTCATTTGCATTCCCGTGGAAAGTGGGAAGAAGTGCCAAGAGCTAAGGCTGTAGCTCGAAGTGTGCATACTGGGATTTGGATCCACTCAGTCATTTGTCCCGCTCCAGGATTGTAGATCTCCTTGAGCGTAGGCTTGGGCCTCTCTCTTCTCTTATCTGGTGGACCTCCACCGGCTCCATTTGCTTTCTCTTCCTCTCCTCCTATTCCTCGTCCTGGGTTGTCTCTCCCTCTCCTCAGATCATTGAGCACATCTTGGAAGGCATCCTAGGTCCATGCATGGTCGGTGAGATGCTATTTAATCGCTTGAATAGAGGCAAGAAGCTGAGCATTCACTACATTCTAGTCTAGCTAGCCCTGCTCTGGCTGTGGCTGCAGTGGGTGCTACGGTCCCTTCCGCTTTCCAATTGGAGCCATATATTTATCTGAATCAGATAGAATTTCTGACTCCAGATCAGGCTTGTGATCTGCGCATGGAATGACGCCTCGATCAGTTAGTATTGAAGCACCATATGTAGAGAATTATTCTGTGCCGAAGTCAACACATGACTTCATTAAGGACGATGATGCATAAGGAGTGAAATCTATTACCATCCAAAATGGGCAGAGTTCGGGACTAGAGTGATCCTGAATTATTGAAGAAGGCAGAGAGTCTGGATATCAGTCTACGGAGTCCGAACTGGGTTCTTGGGAATCACCTTGAATTATTGGAGAAGACGAGCATATGGAATCGATGTTAGCATTGGTGGAGTCCCGACTAAACCCTCCATGAGTCGCCATCTCAAAGATGAAGAGGGCGATTAAGAATGGATGAAGTCTACGAAGTTAAACAAGTAATAAATGGAGTGCAAAATAGTAGAAGTCTCAAAGTGAGTGGGGGTCAAATGAGGAATACAACAAATGAAAGAAAAAGGCAAAAAATGTGTGGGAATGATCTTTGAACTTAACTAAAATAAAAAACACCAAACACCTTTTAGGTCTACCAACTCAATACAAGTGAAATCATAAGAGTTCGACTATTTTTATCTTTCGATTTTATTTTTGTTATTCATGAAAAATCTTATAACATGTCCTTATGAGCGCGATCCATATAAAAGTGTACGTATTGCCGCACTTTGAGGTCCTTGATCTCGTTCTTGGGTGGCTATTCAACCAAAGAATAAAGAAAGGAAGCCAGTAGGCGAAACTAATACTCCCTCACAAGCAAGGTACTCGGTCGTAGGACAATGAGACAGACACCTCCGTGAGGGTGTGGCCTATGATCAATACTTTGGACCAAGTAGGATGCTCCACACAAGGCAGGAACACTGTTGTTTACAAGGTCTTACTCTCCTACATACAATAGAAGCGCTAATAATTTGCCAACCCAAGTGATATTCAAGGATGCTACAAATCGGGTTTTTGGCTCTAATCCTTAGTGGGTTCGCCTCACGCAGCTTGTAATGTACCTGTAAATAAGGAGAGCTTTATAAACCCAAGACAATGATGTATATTATGAATTTTAATTAAGGTCAAAGTTTTATTAACATCCCTCTTGTTTCAATTTTTGGATTTTCAAATTTTTTGAGTATTTTTCAAACAAAGCGCCCAACAAATTTTTTGTATTTTTTAAATCTTAATATGTGCAAAAACAAATGGAGAAGGAGGAAGAGCAATGAAAGTGGATATTAGAGTGGAAATCTCACTCTCATATCGAATGATGCATGCAAAGTAAGGAGACTTATAATGCTTCCCAGCTCTCTCCATGAGGGATGCAGACCAGAATATATAACCTCTAATATATCTACAATATGCAAAGAGATAAAGTGTCCTAAACAAGAATTTCTATTATTGGGAAGAGGCAAATTCCAATCACTCAAAAATAGATTCAAGTGTCCGATCTTGCATACTACTCGGTGCCCGCCACAATAGGTCCTGCAATCGTTGTATGAAGTCTCTCACGTTGCGTGGTTCCAAATTAAAGCAATCAACAATTAGTTTTTGACTAAGTCCAAGCGAAGTAAACTATAGGCACATGAGTATAATTAGGCTGTGGAACTAGATACGAAGTCAGGCAAACCTATATCTAGGGCTAGCTCTCAGAAAACAAAGAAAAATAAAGGCGGAAAAATCAAAATTTCGTGAAACAAAATAAAAGAAAGAGGTTAAAACGACGAGAAAACCAACAAGCCCCCCGGTGAATAGACACCCTATCAATGGACCTCATGAAGTGTGAAGAGTCCAAGTGTACAAATTAATTACACAAAAATAAAATATAACTCTCCTCACAAATAAAAAGGAAAAAAATCCTAAAGTGAGCTGCTCCTCTCCTCTCTTTACGTCTCTCCTGCTCTCTCCTGGTTGTCTCACAAGTAGAAGATCCAACCTCCTCGCAGATCAAGTGTGTCCACTTCTTAGAAATGACCTTCATAACATGGTCCCTCTCAAGAAAGATCAACAAAGAAACAAATGGTTAGAATAATCAAATAATTATGAAAAATAAATAGCTGAAAATAAAAATAAACAATGCAATGTACAAAATGTGCTACACTTCATTGCTCCCTGGCAACTACGATATTTGTTGAATCAAAAGGACACCAAGGAGGTGGTCGTGAGGTCACACAAGGCGGACCTCAGTTACTGAAGTGATCGGTCTAGAGAGCCGACTAACTCAGACAACAATCAACCCACACAATAATATTCAATCAATCAAAACAAGTGTGAATCAAAATTTATTATAACCCAACAGACAAGTATGCATAGTGGACTAGAAGGTAGGATGCCAAACACATAGAACAAATCGGTGTAGCAAGTATATTATTTATAATTAAATAATATAGGTATGTATGAATACTATTCACTCACTTATTTATTCAATGTTTTGTAGGTTTTTAATTAAATAATTTTTTAGTATTATCTTTTTTTTTTTTAATTTTTAATTTTGTATTTTCTGTTTTTAATTTATTTTTCCTTTTAATATATAATAAATGTATATATAATGGTATACATATGTACTATGTAAAATATAAATGATATATATATAATATATAATAAATATAAAAAATCAGAAATTACCTAAAAGTATAGTTCTTTTTATTTTTGTAAGGAATTTAAAGAATTTATAGGGTACTTAAAAAAATTAATAATAATATTAATTACATATGACTATATATAGGTATGTAATACCATATATGATATTATATATATATATAATTACTAGATAAAATATTTTTGTGATTTTTATATGTTTTTCTATCTTTGAGTTTTTTTTGATATTTTTACTAAATTTTAGATATTTTTTAATTCCACAATATACAAAATTAGGGATTTTTTGAATAGGTTGAGTTGTTTTGATATTTAAAAATAACAAACAGGATCAAAATTTCTCAAACTAATTTTAATTTGTATTAAAATATATAAATTAAAATATAGAATAGACACATTTTTTGGTTTTTAAAATAATTTTGCTATTTTTAAAGTATTTTTAGTTTTTTTTTCAATTTTAGGCTTTTTTTTATATTTTTAGTTGATTTTTAGTATGGAGATAAAAACAACAAAAAGAGACTACACAATTTTTTGGATATTTTTCAAAGACTTTTTATTTTTTTTGGAATTTTATAAATTAGACAGGGAATAAATAGCACCTAAACTAAATTTAATAAATGACAAAATAAAATAAATACCAAATCCCAAGACATAGCATGAACACACATGATTTAAGGCACTTAAATAAATTTTCTAAAAGTAAATGAGCACAAGAGCTATTTTTAATAAATAGAGAAAGAAATATAATAATCCAGGTAGCACATGGACCAACATGCAATTAAAATAAACCTTCAATTCAAAGCATAATAGTTCTAAGAACCTTAGGGACATATACACAATAATTACAAAATACACATGCCCATACACGTGAGCCTCACATGGACCAAATAGCAAATAAAATAAAGTTCGAGGTCCTTAATGAAAAAAATTCGAATAAAAAATACATTACGTGCCGAATATTTAAATGGCAAACTAATATACAAAAAGCAACAGGGGTGTCCTTGATATTTTCCTAGATCTACGAGGAGGTAGACATCGGGGAGTGAGCCACGTCGACTCACTTAAATGGATCACACGACAGAGGAGGGATTCGTTTTGCTCCTGATCCGATGCTCAAGATTAGTCATGGGTGCCCGTCTCCATCCGACAGCTGCGAGGGGCACTGGGTGAATAGCCAGGAATAACGGGTTGTCCTGGCTTCGATTGTGGATACCTCCCTCGTCACTCAGCTAATCTCCTCGCCGATGGGGTATGTAGCTTCCAAGAGATGTCTCGTAGCTACATGCGTCTTCAAATGGCTTCCAGATCCCAGCAATGTGGATATGGAGAATCTTCTTATTCGCTCGACCTAGGGCTCAAATTGGGGCTTCGATTCACTCCTCTAGGTGCTGGTTGAAGCTTGGGTCCTGCACAAAAGTTTCAGTATCTCAAGGTGACTCGCCTCGACCCAAAATGAAGATGGAAAGCACGATGGAAAGGAAGGGTTATGCAGCTCTGGTGAAAGACGAGGAATGGAGTGATAACTTGATTCCTAGCAGGAATAAAGGGGAAAGTAGAGGGGTTTGATGGAGAGGGCATCGAGGATCGATATGGCGGTGAGAATGGGGCGGATCACGACGAGTTTCACGGTGATTTGGGCCTAGAGCTCGAGCTCCAAGCCTACAAGGATATTGGAAATAACTTTAAAATATATGCTAAAGACTGAAATTAAAGTGCAAAATTAAACCTAGGATTGAAAACCAAGCTAAAACTACGAGGAAATGACCTCGATCATGTCTAGGACCACAAGGGACTGAAACTCACGGCGTAGCACCGGAGATGGCCGGATCTCCTCCTTGCTTCTCCTCACTGTAAATCAAGGGGATTTTCTCATGTCACCAACAAGAACCCTATAGAGTTGACATGAGGGGCTAAGAATAGAATAAGAGTGATCGAACACAAAATTAACGAAGAAGGTGTTGATTTATAGAAGGTGAAGTGGTGATGTTCAAGGTGACGTTGCATGCGATGGAGCGAGGGTAGGTGAAAGGAGATGGGTCGGCGTGGGTGGCTGAGGTACAGAGCATGGAAGGGTGGAAGGCTCGAGGTGCATGAGGCTTGGGAGATGGAGTGAAAATTGGAGATGGAAGCCATCCCGTGAGGTCTGACAAAGGTGGCAAGGAAAGATGTACAGTTGACCCTAGGGTTAACGTTTGAAAGGCCCTGGTTGGTCCACGTGGAGCAACCAAGAAAAAAGAGAGTCGAAAATATTTTGTAAATATAAGAAATTAAATGAATTAATTAATTTTTGCTCATAAAATAATATTTCTAATTTTATGTAGTATTTAATGCATATTTTTATTTATTTTTTGAGGTCATTAGTTGTAAGTTACTATTTACAAGTATAAGTATAGGTAAAAATACATGTATTTTGATATTTTATTTATATTTTGTATATATATAATAATTATTATTTTATATGGGATTTTATATATTTTTAATTTATTTAATTACAAATTTAAGAACTTTTGTTGTATTTTTTAGAGTTTATTTATACACTTAATTAATTATGTATGTCTTCTTTATATGTATATATAGGTATATTTCATCTATGTATAAGATTACTTGATTTATTTTAATTTTATTTTAATGATTTTAATTTTATTTAATTATGGATATGTGTTTTAAAAATTTATATTTTATAGAAATATAACAGTTTGAAAATTATAAAGAATAAATATATTGAATATACTATACATGCATATTGCACAATAAGGGTCCAAAATCTAACTTTTGCATCTTAACTCCAAACTAGATAAAACAACCTTCAGTAAATAGCTTATTAAAAGTTATATACAATTAAAGTGATTTTGTCAATTTTTATAAAGTATGGAGAAGATATAACGTGTGAAATTTTTATTTTGACTATTCATTTTGTGTGTCTCATACACAATGTGCATTATTTTCCTATGAAATCAATTTTACATTTTTATTTATATTTTTATCTACAATATTCATATAGAGGATTTTGTTATTTGAGGTGTAAAAATAATTAAATAAAGTAGGCCCTAAAATACACTATTTAGGCAATTTAAATTAGGATTTTGTGTGTGGTTTTCTATGTATTTCTGTACAGTTTTCTTCCCTATCTCCCCTACTTTATTCCTTGTCGACCAAGTCATCATGATGATTAGGGTCACTCAGTGTCTAGGGCTCATTTCCTTTTCTTTTTTCCCTTTATTCTTTTATTTTGGAATTAATTTCAATAATTATATAATATTTTATACAGTATTTTGTACTATTTATACAATGTTTATTTTGGTAAATTAATGATATATACTTGCATTTTGCTAAGGATTTAAGGTTAAAATGAAAGAATAAAGGTGATGAAGTGAGGATTTATCACCCCCTATACTTGCCTTAGCTAGTCCCTAGCAAACACTTATTCATGTAAGTGCATAAAAGAAATTAAAGAAAAAAAAGAAATAACTTGAAATAATTTCCGACTTTTAAACTTGTCGTTATAAAGTCAAAGTATGGAGCTCGGAGAAGACCTTTGGAGTATTTGTGTGTTCGAAATCGTAATGGAATCAAGAAGTGTGACACAATAGCCCTCAGGTTCTATAATCATATTATCCAGTCTAATTCAACATCAGGTCAGAACCATCCCCTCGGCTGCATTCTTTCGCTACCTTGAAGTAACAGAACCATGTGTGTGAATTGTTTAGCTCTTCCCAGATAAACCATTAAACCAAAAAGGAGTCTGCTCTTCTGGTAACTCGCCCTAGTGGAGATAGAAATTCCCTTCCGAGGCCAGGTGCCGCCAATCATTACAACCAAATGGGGTAAGAAGCTAGAAGAAGGGGAAAAGAAGTGGGAATGGACCAATGTATTCTTCATTCCCTTGTGAAGCGCGATCAGTGTAATCAAGTCTTCACCAAGAAGTAGGATTTTTTGAAGCTTCAAATTTTTGGTGGATTTTTTGGTGTAGGCTTCTTTGGATATTTTCTTTGACTTTGTATAGATTCTACTTCTTTTTTATGACTTGACAGATATAGCATCTTTTGTTCCGTCCACTTTTTTCGATCTTGGAAAAATTGTGCCAGCTGACCATTCCTCGTCCGAAGCATTATATAAATCCATATCCAATCTTTAGATATCATTGTTACCAAAAGAAGTACATTAGAGTACCAATTTCAGAAATCCCTAAGAATGGTTCCTAAGCCACCCTTGACAAAGCTGCCTAGCATCGCCCCGATTTAGACTCCAAGATTTTTGAACAATCCATCTAGGTTGAGATAATGTTAAGTGCATGCTTTCTGATCAAGTTACTGTCTCAAGAGTCTTATGGATGATATTAAGGGTAGTATTTAGACACATTGGATTGACTCATGAACATAGTCTCATGGAACCTAAAGATTAAGTCAAGGCAACATGAAGTATCTCCAATTCCAGTCCTCAATGAGTACCTATAAAATTAAGTGTATTGAAGTATATTCTAAGCTCCAATCTTCAGACTGTATTTTGATTTGTTCATTTTTTGGAAAGGTTTTGCAAATTTTTATGCAAGTTTTTGAAAACTTTTGCACATTTTTTTGGAATTTTAATTTGGAAAAATTTTAGTGGTTTTGAAAAACAAAAGAGTTACTGAAGGAATTATGTGCATATATTTACACGAGAGTGCGTATTGTTATTTACAAGAATTAAGGTTCAAAAATTTACACTAGAATTTTATAAAAATCAAGTTAGTGATTATTTAGAAATTTTTATAGACTTTGTAAAGGATCATTATTTGGTTAAATTATGCACACCGTTATCAAAATAATGTGAAAATTTAACAAATATTTTTTAAACTTTATTTTAGAAATAAATTGACAAATAATTTTTACAAACATTTACAAAATTCAAAAATCATTTTCCAAAGATTCAAACAATATGTGTAGGTTTTTTAAAGTATTTTGCAACCATTTTCCAAACCATTTGTAAATAGATTTTCAAACATTTTATTCAAGCAAATAAAAGAAATTTTTTTTAATAAGATACTTTTACAAAGTTTGAAAAGATTTCACTAAATATTTGCCTAATAGTTTTACAAAAAAAATTCAAAGATTTTTTTAACATTTTTTCAAACATTTTGGAAAATATTTAATCGATTTATTAATTGTAAATACAAGAATTTTGTATGTTTGTTTTGATTTTTATTGAGAATCCATATTATTTAAAATACGTTAGTACGATTTATGTATAAAGTATATACATGGTATATATGACCCCCTATACTTAGCTTGAGATATGTCCTCATAGATCAGTGAGAAAAGGAAGACATAACTTGTACTAAGTATAGAAAAGTCTACACTACAACGATTGAATAAAGAATAGGAAGTCGACTGTCCCCCCTATACTTAGGATCAATTAATAAGTATAGGAGACTGTATACAATGTAGGGAGGGTCGAGGGTGGGTACGAATAAATTTATCAGCTAGGCCTACCTTCCCCTATACTTAGGGTAAAATATACCTAATTATAAACATAATATCAAGAGTTATGGAGATGCGTGAGGGATCAAATAATGAACAACAGAGTACTCTCATACCTCCTATACGTAGGAGGAAGTATATCCTAAGTATAAGAATGATGAATGGGATGGGTGTAACTTTTCAAAAGAATGAAAGAATGAAAAATGAAAAGAAGAAAAGAGTGATTAATCAAAAATGTTTTTCTGTGCCTTGTCTGATGTAGCTGATACTACTGCTTGAAATTCATCATGGTAGACCATCTGGATAGAATCAACCATAGACATGAATCTATCATGTTCAAGATAAGGCTTCAATAACTGTCCATTGATCACGAATGGTTGCACATTAGATGAGAAAACAGATATGATAATACTACCGTTGTCATAGATATGCTTTACTATTAATGGCACAGTCCACTTGCTCTTCAATTTCCTAAGAAATAATTTGATCTTTGCATCAAACAACCAGACCTTCTGACCTGGTTCGAAAGTCTTGCGACGGATGTACTTGTCGTACTACTTTTTGACCTTCTCCTTGTACATCAGTATGTTATCATATGCATATTCACAAAATTCAATGAGTCGATTCAAATCAATCTTTCAGTTCTTTCCGACCTTCTTGGAATCTAAATTACATACACTTATTGACCATAAAGATTTATGAATAAGTTCCATGGGCAAATGGCATGGCTTGCCGTATACCAGGTGATAAGGACACATTCCCAAAGGTAACTTGTACGTGGTCCGATAGGGCCAAAGAATCGAGCCAACGAGTTGCGACCAGTTCTTTCTATCGGGACACACAAGTTTCTGCGTAATTGCCTTTATCTCCCTATTTGAACATTCATCTAGGCCATTGGATTGTGGGTGATATGGAGAAGCGATGCAACATTCGATGCCGCACTCTTCAGTCAGCTTCTTCACTTATCTATTTATAAAATAGCTACCCCCATCGGAGATCAAAATTTTAGGAATTCTGAATCTTGCAATGATGTATTCTTTTAAAAACCAGTTGACGATGCGATTTTCGGTGGCTCAGGTTGGGATAACCACCACCCAACAACTTACGCAATTGATAACTAGCAGAATATACCCATAAACCCCAACTGTTGGGAAATGGAACCATGAAGTCAATTCCCCACACACTAAATACGTCTGAGATTCGAATATACTTCATGGGAATTGTTTCTCTCATTCCAATAGTACTGCTCATCTTTTGACAGTCAGTACAACATTTGACAAAGTCCTCTACATCTTTTAATAAAGTCGGCCACCAGAGGCTGCATTATAGCACATTTGCTGCTGTACATTTTCCAGATTGGTGTCCTTCTGATTCTCGGCCATGATAATGTTCGAGGGCACTTTGGACTTCATCTTGAGGAATGCACCTTCTCCAGATGCAATCTGCCCCCTCATGAAAGAGATAAGGATCCTCCCACTGCTAGAAATGAATACCTGACAAGAATTGGTCAACTTTCATTTTTGACCAATCTTGTGGAGTTCTTCTGGACACAAGATGATTCACAATATCTGTGAACTAGGGAATCAAGGTGATTGCCTCATCTGGGAAGGTTTCAGTGATCAGTAATAGGCTCTGCTCAAGAGTGTCTGGCTCTAGCAATCTTGACAATTGATCTGTCACCACCTTTTTTGACTCCAAGTTTATTACAGATTTCAAGATCAAATTCCCAGGGCAAAAGTATCCATCTGATCAACCTTGTTTTAACATCCTTCTTGTCTTGCAAGTATTTAATGGCAGAGTTGTCTGTATATACAATCACTTTGGATCCAAGCAGATGAGATCTGAATTTCTCCAGATGAAGACAACTGCTAGCAGCTTTTTTCAGTGATAGTGTAGTTCTTATGAACTTCATCTAATGTCATGCTAGCATAGTGAATAACATATGATAGATTGTCTCTTCGTTGTCCCAGAACAACTCCAATGGCATAAACAGAAGCATATGTCATGATCTCAAATGGTAGATACCAATACAACAGTTGCATGCCTGGGCCTGGGTGATCAATTCTTTCAACGAACTAAGCCTTGGAGGACTTGAGCATCAACAATGAAATCTGCCTCCTTGCCTAAAAGTTCGGTCAGCGGTCGGGGAATTTTGCTAAAATCTTTGATGAATCTTTGGTAGAAATCGACATGCCCTAGGAATGACTGGACTTGCTTTAGATTTGTAGGTGGCTCGAGTTTTGAAATGACGTCCACTTTCGCAGGATCAACCTCCATGCCACGTTTGTATATGACATGACATGGCCTAGCACAATCCCTCTGGTCATCATGAATTGGCTCTTCTCCCATGAGAGCACCAGGTTCACTTTATAGCATCTCCTCAACACTCGATCTAGGTAAGATAGTCATTGATGAAATCTGTCTTCGTAGATCAAGAAATCATCCATGAAAACCTCGAGAAAACTGCTAACAATATTTGTAAATACATCCAACATACATCGTTGAAATGTTGTTGGAGATTACACAAACCAAATGACATTCAGCAGAAGGTGTAGATCCTAAATGGACCGGTGAAGGTCGTTTTCTCTTGATATTCAAGAAAAATTACAACCTGATTATATCCAGAGTATCCATCCAAGAAGTAAAGATATTCCTTCGCGGCAAGTCTTTCGATTATTTGATCGATGAAGGGAAGCGAGAAATGCTCCTTATTAGTTGCTAAATTCAAGAGTTTGTAATCTGCACAGACACGCCAAGATGTTGGAGCTCTGGTTGCGATCTTCTCTCCTTTGTCATTCGTCACATGGTGATTGATGAATACTCATTCATCACTCTTTATTCTTATATTTTAGCTACAAAAACCTTTGCAAATACATGTAGATATGTGTAAATAGGAATAATTACCAAAAGCATGCATTGTGTAAAAACCTATAATTAGCATGTTTTTGTACAAAAATAAAAGAATAAAGATTAAAAAGAAAAAGAGGGAAATATTTAGAATAAATATTGAGCAACCTAACCCAAGGGAGGGCTCAGCATGGGCCTGACCGCATAAAAGCCAAAGTAGAGAGAGATAGGGGCTCATGAGTGTAAATATTTATGTAAATAAAATAAAGATATTTTCCTCACCAAAAATATGCTTGTAAATACTAGTACATATTTATAACTATAAAAACAAAAGAAAAAGTCAAAAATCAAAAAGAACAAAAAACACCCCTTTTCATCTTGTATATAAACCACTCTTCCATATTTATCTAACCTTGTAAATAAATAAAATCAAATTTTATAATTTTTTGTGAATAGTCTATACTATATATTATAAATAAATAAAATAAAAAACAATTAAAACAAAAGCAAAATAAAAATAGCAAAATTAAAAATACAAAAATACATTGTACATATACCATGTATATAGATGTACATATATATTTATTTTACCTATGTACATAAATAATAAAAATAAAATAAAAATACCTTTTTATTCCTTATTTTATAATGAAAATAAATAAAATATAAAATATGAATAAAATTGCACAAAAATAATAATTAAAAAAATCAAAAATCAAAACCCTAATTGTGCACATATACCTATATAGTACATACTATGTATATACCTTATTTTTTTTTCCAAAAATTAATTAAAAATCACTAAAAAATAGAAAAAAATAAAAGAAAAATATTTTGTGTTTTGAGTTTTTGCTAAATCGGCCCCTATCTACCCTTAATTTGCACTTGAAGATCCAGCCACGTGGCCTATTTCTATTGGGTCCTGGGGATGTTGACCGCCCGGTCAACTACCCCCCCCCCAGGACCACCTCCCGCGGATCTGGGTCGTGGACCCGATTTCTCAAATTTTTACCCGCTCGACCCGATCACCATTCCACCTAACCCCGGGTCCTAATCCACCATTGTGCATCCCTGATCCACGCCCGGGGTGGGTTATGGGGATCCGTGCTCCGACAAGCACGCCCGGACCTCTCTTAGCCGGACCCCTAGCCATATATAGCCGTTGCTCCGCCACCTCATTTCCCCATCTTTGGCCATTCGACTCCTTCACCTGTGAGCTCCAGAGAGACCGCGAGAGTGACAGCTTGCGCCTCGACCTGTCGAAGCGAGGAGAGGAGGAGAAACCATCGACCCGGCGAGCTACGCCGCCGTCGCTCCGCCATTAGCTGGAGCTTGAGACTCGGATGGAGACGCTCCTCGAGGCAACGACCAGGAGCTTCCCCAGCTCCTCCCCAGTCTCTCCGACCACCCAGGTAACCTTGTAGGTCTTTACTTTTCCCTGATTTTCATTTACCCCCAAATCGCGCCGCCGCCGTCCATCTTTGATTCCGACCACTCCATCACTCTGTTCGATCATCGGAATCGACCATCGCCTTCGCCATCTCCCCGCGCACCTTCTTCACCCCTCCATCCAACCCAGCTCGCACAGGAGCTGGGAGTCAAGCTCCTCCATCCACCCCCTTCGCCGGAGCTCGCCATTTCGACTCACGAGCCACCATCACCTCGCCTAACCGGGTCGAGGCAGTTTGCCCTCGACCCGCGAGACCTCTGGTTCGCTTTGCAGGTCAAACGGAGGCCATCTGAGGCCCTTCATCATCCAGCGAGGAGGCTCAGCTCCGCCGACCTAGCCCGAGCTCCTCGGAGCTCGGCTGGATCATCGGAGCCTACCGGCAGACGCGGGAGCACTCCACCTTTCTTCTCCGACCTTCAGAGGGCTCCCAGGAGGAGCCTAGCGCACACCCGAGGCCGCGAGTCTCGCCGGGGACCTGTTCTTCCAGCATCCTCAGTCGCCGTTCGATTCGACCTCCAGCTCCAGACTTCATCTGAACCGTCCATCAGGGGAGCAGCAGTCACCGTCCGATCATCAGGAGGATCGATTCCAGCCATCCGATGCACCAGGTTTAGCCGCAGAAAGCCACAGCCGCTCGATCAGACACGTGGCTGAACCCCGAGCATCGGATCTCGCCGAGGACCCTAGCGTTGGAGCTGCAGCTGATCCACACTGTAGATCCCTCCACGTGGCATCCATCCAGCCGGTCCGCATAATAAAGGGTAATTTGCCCTTAGGCCCTCTTAGTTCTTTTATTTCGCTTTAGTCCTGTAAATATTGAATTTAGTTGTTTAGTTTTAGGGTTATTTGCATAGAGGACCCCGTACTTTATTTTCCTTGCATTTATACCCCTGCGCGTTGTATGCCACGTGCTTCGTCACGTGTTTTTCTGGTCTATTTGCAACTCATGCCCCTGTAGTTCTGGTTGTTATCAATGGAATGATTGTTTTAGTTTATTTGCATTTATACCCCTGTGCGTGATTTATTTCAACATGTGCGTGATATTTTGGGTATTTTGCGAATAGGCCCCTGGACTTTTGGTACCTGTTTCCAATAAGTCCTCAGGACTTATTTTTATTACATTTGGGTCCCTGAGTGCCCCCGGCATGCGCGTGGCGCGTGTTTTGCTGGGTAAATTGCACCAGACCCCCCAGACTCTTGGGTATTTGCACTTTGGTCCCTGTGCACAGTGCCCCTTCTTTATTTTTGAATAAAATAGCAAAACACCTCCAAATCCAACGAAAATTGGATACATGGCTCCTGCCATGGTGTAAAATTTTCGTGGATTTTTTAGGACATTTTTGATTTCATTTGATATTTTTTAAAAAAATCAAAAACCTTCATTTTTGTCACTGTCTAACTTTAAAAATCACAAAAAATATTAAATAGTGTCTACAAATTACAAAAAAATTGTCTGTTGTGTGTTTTGTTGTGTTTGATTTTCTAGCCAATTTTGGCTATTTTTCATTATCTAAAATACCTAAAAATTGAAAAATACCTAAAAACTTATAAAAATTCTAATAATTAAACCAAAAACCTAAAAATAATAAAATTGGTACCTAAATTTTCCTTGTTTAATCCTCTTTACAGGAAAATTACCTCCCAGCTAATTTGGGGGCTTTAGATATTTTATCTAAGCCCTTTTAGCTCGGCTGGACAATACCTTGTATTTCTGCCACTTTTCGATTTTTAGAGAATTAAATAAATATCAGAAAATTCTCAAAAATTCACCAAAAACACTAAAAATTATAAAATACATAAAAATATTTTTGTTTGAAATTTTAGTTGATTTTAATGCTTTAAATAATTTTTTGAAGTGCGTGTTTACTTGTTTTTCTTATTTTCTTTACACATTAAAAATCCAAAAAAAAATAAAACAAATTAAACACCACTAAAAAATATTTTGATCTTTTATTTTATTCCTTTTTACTACTTCGTAGGCCGAGAGGCCAATCCGTGCTCCTTGAGTTCGACCCTGGTCGTTATACCAGGTTAATCCAATAGCAGGACTGCTTTCGTGTTTTGAGTGATTTTATCTCTATTAGTGGTTCATTTTCCTTGATTGACATAGTCTGATCGCTTGGGTCGCAACGACCTATCTAGTACCTTATACCCGAGTGCTCAGGCGTGTCATCAGAATGGCGCCGTTGCCGGGGAGCACGGCTTAGTAGTTTTTATTTTATCTTCGTTTTTGTTTTCGCGGCTTTTCGCGGCTCTTTCAGAGCTCGCAGCTTTTTCACGGCTTTTGTTTATATTTTATTTTTGTTTTATTTTGTTTTATTTTCTTTTTCTTTTATTTTTATTTTTGTTTTATTTTATTTTGAGTGTTTGTTTTATTTTGTATTTTTTGCATCCATACCCTCATTTTCTTTCATTTATTTTTCTTCTTATTATTTGATTATTTTTGTTGGTCTGACCACTCATCTCTTTTTCTTGCGAGGGCCCGATGACCGCGGAGGCGACTTTCGAGGAGCCTACGCAACCGAGGAACTTGGAGGCGGCTTTCCTTCTCTACGAAGCCGCAGGAGAGAGCGAGAGAGAGAGAGAGTTGAGTGGTTGAGGTTAGAATAGGTTTTATTTTTATTATCATTATTGTAATAATACAGGGACTCAGACTGGACTTGGACATTGCTTGAACACTTAGCGAGTCTGTTTCGCCGAGCACCGGTGTGCTCGGGGGACCCTTAGGTTTTTCGCGGCTTTTTACGCGGTTTTGTTTTCTTTTTATTTTTTCTGCCTTTTCCGGTGTTTACGTGGTTTTCATCGAGCCCCTAGCTTTAGGATTTTCTCTTGCTTGTGGCGTAATTAGTAGAGTCCCCACACTTAAATATTTTGCCTGTTCCTATAGTGCGATAATTGGACTCACTAATAATCAATTAATAAAAATAATCGACTCATCTCCTTCGTAGCCTACGTGCCGCAGCTCACCCTGTAAAGCGCTTTCTCCTACCCCCGATTTGTCGGGCAGAGGAGGGATGGGCCAAGACCGGACCCTTTGGCTTGGAGGTCGGTGACCGATTAGACGGTTCTACGTATAGAAATTGCTCATCTAGGACTCGGTTTTTCCCGTTGCATCATTTAGGGTAGTTTACTTTTCTGTCTACAAATTCTGCGCGGATCACTTGCATGTAGAGTGCTGGAGGCAAGGTACGCATTTCTGACTCAGCATGCATCATTGATTTTATCGGGCATCGGCTTTTTCGTCTTCTCCCCCCTTTTTTTGACTTAATAATCAGGAGAACCGAAAAATTCGTTAGGCGTTTGTTTTCTATTTGAAAAATATTAAAAAGAAAAATCATAAAATTGGGACTGGATAAAACTATTGACCCTAAAAGACACACACCATAAAAATTTGTCTTGGGGAGAGCAACCCCCTCATTGTATGGTTTGATTGTGCGAGAGAGTGACCCGCACCCTAGGTAGAGCCCTCCGATTTTATTCCCGACTGATTACCGACTTCTCCGTGCGGGCCAGTCAGTTGGGGTAGCATTGGGTATCCTAACAGGTCACGTAAGCGCTCTGATATCTTGTGTGTTCACCTAATAAAAATTGACAAGATAATTTGACCAAACTTTCACGGTCTTCAGCTCGCGTTGCGTTGGTGAACCGGGGGTTTGCATTGTGATCATAGTTTCTCCAGATCTCATTCGCACAACTCTCTAGATCAAGATGATGGGTAGACGCTCTCTTAGGCAGCCTCTGGCTGCACCGCTTTCGGGCACGTCTACCCAATCATCTAGGTTGGTCCGCGAGAGCCAAGACCAGCTCTCCGAGTCCGAGTACGACTCTGCCCTGTTCCCCCTCGACCCCCTTTCTTTCAGACCTGAGCGACATGAGCCCGAGGAGAGATTGATGGATTTGACAACACCTGAGTTGGGCTCATTTGATTTTGCAGACGTCATGGCCGGCAGTTCTGAGGATCGCTCCCGTCAGCCTGAGCACTTTGTATTGGATCAGGGAGCGATCAACTCCACCCTGATTGCCTCGTTAGAGACCGTCCAGCAGCATCTGAGGGATCAGGGAGCATTCATGATCGACATGAGGAGAGAGATGGAGCAGATGCGAGAAGAGAGAGCAGAGCGAGAGCAGAGGCGAGAGGGACCGAGGATCCCAGATGATGCGGATGCAGCAGCCGCAGCAGCAGCAGCCGCCGCAGCCGCGGCCGGAGGACCACCGAGACCGATGCGGGAGTTACACAACCCCGGATCGACGCTGATGCACCACTGGGTAGTACTTCCAGCGATCGTGGGGGACTTCAAGTTCCCCCCGAACACTTTGCAGCTACTCCCCCGCTTCCACGGACTCGCGACAGAGGAGCCCCATCTCCACCTCCAGGAGTTCTTGATGATATGCAGCACTGTCCACGACCGTCAGGTGGACCAGGACACGGTCAGGATGATCGCCTTCCCCTTCTCCCTAGTAGACAGAGAAGCCACCTGGCTGAAGCATCTGGGGAAGTTTGTTTACACCTGGGAGCAGCTCCGCACCGAGTACTTGAATAAGTACTATCCACTCGGGCGGACGAATGCAGCGAGGGCCCTGATCAGCAACTTCTCCATGCTCCCCAACGAGCAATTTCATGAGGCATAGGAGAGGTTTAGAGAGCTCACAGACCGATGCCCGCACCACGACATCTCGAAGCCGAACCTTGTTCAGAGCTTCTTCAGCGGGTTGACACCAGAGCTCCAGAGCCTGGTGAATGCTTCTTGCGGCAGGTCCTACTTCGCCAAGGACCACGACTAGGTCTGGGCCATCTACGAGGAGATGGCCGAGAATTACATGGTGATGTCCCAGACCCGGTTGTACACTCAGGGGAGACCCCAGCAACAGCCAGGACCCGTGCAGTACCAGAGGATAGCACGGGTCGACGCCGGTCCATCCAGTTCTTCCGCAGTTGCAGCAGCACAGGCAGAGTCGTCCGCTGCGGATATGGGTATCATCAGCGAGAAGTTGGACCGGATGGAGCTGATCGAGAAGAAGTAGTGTCAGAGCATCACGCAGATGGAACAGATGGCACAGACTCTGAGCGACATGAAGACCCAGCTCATGTGTCTCCAGGAGGCACAGACGGCTTCACAGCCCCGTCTTCAGTCACGAGGCGACACCGGCGGCAGCAGCAGCTCGTCCCAGCGCTCCAGCTCCTTTCAGCAGCCTAGACAGGTTCACCTTGTACAGGCGGAGCCGTACCAGCAGCAGAAGCCTTCCTACCAGTCCCCACCATCTCCAGACATGCAGATGGTGGTATACCAGCCGGATCAGCCTCTGGCAGTACTCCCGCCAGCCCCATACGATGCAGAGCCATTGATGGATGTCAACGGGATTTGGTATGACCGCCCCCAGCCTGGGATCCGACGAGAACACCCCGGATTCAGGTGGGGGAGTGGAGGTACCCAGCCCCAGCAGCAGTCATCCGGTCAGGGAGGGCAGTATGGCCAGCAGAGAGATCACCAGCCGCAGCAGCAACCCCCAGCCCACCAGCCATATCAGCAATCATCCTTCGTTCCTCGTCCCTATCAGCAGCATGGACAGTCTTGGAGACGTGAGCAGCAGGCTCACCCACCACACCAGCAGCAGCATCCTTCCTCCTACCCCTCTTACCAGCAGCACCAGTTCCAGCAGCCTCAGCACCAGAGAGGCTACCCGTCGGGCTCCCATGAGAGCCCCGCCTTGGATGACATAGCCTGCCTCCCCACGGACCAACAGGCTACTTTTCAACGGGAGATGGACGAGTTCCGCCAGGAGATGCGGGACTTGGTGAGAGGGAAGGCCGCTATCCCTGTACAGATAGAGCCAAACCCCAATAGCCTCAAGAGGAAGTCTGAGCAGGTAGTTCACACTAAGCATGCCACTCCTAGTGATCCATTTGATGATATGTCTTCGGATCTATTTGATGCTGATTTTGTTACACTTAGGAGCGGTAGAGCACCAGCAGGTGGTGCCTCATCTGAGCGACGACGCGAGGAGCCACCCAAGGCGCCAGATGAGGAGGAGGAGAGCGGTACTGAGGCCGCAGATGATGACGGTGGTACTGACGCCACCAAGGATGCTGATTCCACCGGAGGTACTGAGGCCGCCGCTTCACCAGTTCGAGGAGGTGGTACTGATGCCACCAGTTTAGCCGAGCCAGCCCGCGGTACTGATGCCGCGAGACGTCCAGCAGCAGCAGCAGAGCCAGCTCGTGGTGGTACTGAGGCCACCGGTGTGTGTTTTGATAGAGATGTTGTCTTTCCTCGTGTAGATGTATCTCAGAACACTATTGTGAATAAAGGAAAAGGTTTAGTTTCTTCTGGTCCCACTATGGTGCTTGATGTATGTGTGGATCCGGCCGTCGAGCCGTCTAGGCCTTTTCCTAGTCCTTCATCTGCGAAGGACCCTGTGATCCCCTTCCCTAGAGCCCTTCAGATGGGAAAGGGGAAGAAAAAAGAAAAAGACCCAAAAAAGAGAGAGCAGGAGGAATTCAGCCAGAGCATGATCGACAGATTTCACATCCAGCTGACCCTCCAGGAGGCTTTGCAGCACATCCCCCTTCTTCAGCGATCTTTGAGAGACAGGACCACAGTCAGAAGGAGGAGGAGGAACCACACTTCAGAGATTCTTGTGCTGACGAAAGCCACGTGTTTTGCGATCCAGAACCGTCTGCCAGCCAAGAGGCCAGATTCAGGGGCCCCATATGTCAGATGTCAGATTAGTGAGCAGAGGTTCGACCGGACTCTATTAGATAGCGGATCGTCTATCAACCTCCTTCCGGCAGCCCTTCTCGACCGCTTCGAGTTGGGCACTCTTAGACAGAGCAAGACAGTCCTTCAATTTGCTGATCGATCTGTCAAGAGGCCGAAGGGGTTGTTGCGAGATGTTATCGTCACTATTCAGGGCCTGAAATTCCCCGTGGACTTCGTAGTGTTGGACATGGAGATCCCTGACTCAGTGGCCGATACCCCCATCATCCTCGGTCGTCCGTTCTTGGCCACAGCCAAGGCGGTGACTGATCATGATAGCGGGAAGGTATACTTTCACGTCGAGGGCGAGAGTATACAAATAGAGACGGTCGAAGACTACAGAGCTAGAGAGAGAGCACGCTCAGAGGCCAGCACAGATTCAGAGCAGCTGACAGACGCAGAGCCAGACATCCACCAGGACTGTGATTTTGTGATCACAGACGACGAGGCAGCATGGGCAGACCCTTCAGCACAGGCCATCCTCTCATTTCCAGACACAGCTGATGCAGAGATGACAGCAGAGGAGAGTCTGGAGAGCACAGTCCTGGTCCAGGATACCACTGAGGCAGCAGAGCCAGTTCTTGACCGCGGCACGGATTTCAGTGATGGTGGTGCTGAGGCCACCTTGTGTTTCGGTGGTACTGATGCCACCTTATTTGATACAGATCCCTCGGATTCAGAGTCTGATTGGGCAGATTGCGATGATCAGATGCCAGACCTGAGTCCACCTGAGCCTACAGATGAGGAGGAGGTAGATGCAGAGCAGATCAGAGACAGCACAGTTGAGCAGCCTTCTCCAGATCCAGTTTGTGAGAGTTCGCTTTCTTTCTCCCAGGCAGATTTGGCAGACTTAGCAACATTGACACATTTCCTTCCGCAGCCAGATTTGCCAGCGCCCAGCTGTCCAGAGCTGAAGCCGCTCCCTACTTCGCTGAAGTATCGATTCCTTGCGGGCGAGCCTGAGATGTACCCAGTCATCATCTCCGCCGATCTGACTGGAGAGCAGGAATCCCGTTTGATGGGGGTTCTTGAAAAGAACCGCAAGGCAATCGGATGGAGCGTAGCAGCTCTCCATGGGATTAGTCCATCAGTGTGCTCCCACCATATCTATCTCGAGGAGGGGGCGAAGCCGTCGCGTAAGTTCCAGCGGCGACTGAACCCCAACCTGAGAGAGGTTGTGATGAAGGAAATATCAAAATGGTGGAGTGTAGATTTTATTTATCCCATTTCCGACTCCAAGTTGGTCAGCCCCTTGCATGTGGTGCCCAAGAAGACGGCCATCACGACTGTGATCAGTGAGTCGGGAGAGGAGATTGCTACACGAGTACCCACCTCTTGGAGGGTTTGTGTTGACTACAGGAGACTCAACCAGGCCACCAAGAAGGACCATTTCCCCTGCCTTTTATTGACCAGATCATTGAGAGACTGGCAGGGAAGGGCCATTATTGCTTCCTGGATGGGTACTCGGGCTACAACCAGGTGGCCATCGCTCCTGAGGATCAGGAGAAGACCACCTTTACCTGTCCCTTCGGCACATATGCCTTTCGACGCATGCCATTTGGGCTATGCAACGCCCCTGCGACTTTTCAGAGGTGCATGTTGTCGATCTTTTCGGACATGGTAGGGGAGTGTTTGGAGGTCTTCATGGACGATTTCTCGATCTACGGCGACGGATTCGACTCATGTCTTGACTGCCTAGACCGAGTACTCCAGCGATGTATTGAGTTCCATTTGGTTCTATCTTGGGAGAAGAGTCACTTCATGGTGACTCAAGGGACGGTGCTTGGCCATATCATCTCCAACAGGGGCATGGAGGTGGATCCGGCCAAGGTTGATGTCATTAGAAAACTCGCACCGCCGTCCAATTTGAGGCAACTACGGTCATTCCTGGGGCACGTTGGATTTTATAGGAGATTTATTCAGGATTTCAGCAGGATTGCCCGGCCGTTGACTGACCTCTTGACGAAAGACACCGAGTTCCTTGTCGATGACAAGTGTCTTTCGTCCTTTGCGACTCTCCAGCAGTGTGTGATTGAGGCTCCTGTCCTCCAGCCGCCTGATTGGTCTCTCCCATTCGAGATCATGACGGATGCCTCCGACTTTGCAGTAGGGGCTGTGCTGGGACAGAGGAGGGATGGAGTTCCATTTGCCATTCACTACGCTAGCCGCACATTGGATTCTGCCCAGCGGAATTACACGGTCACAGAGAAGGAGATGCTAGCCGTAGTGTTTGCCCTGGATAAGTTTCGATCGTATGTCATTGGATCTAGAGTGACTTTGTACACCGATCACACCGCCATCAGGTACCTCATGGCAAAGAAGGATGCCAAGGCCAGACTTACTAGATGGATCCTTCTACTCCAGGAGTTAGACATTGAGATCAAGGATAAGCCTGGAGTCAAGAATGTGGTGGCGGATCATCTCTCCCGTTTAGAGCAGCCTGAGGAGTCTGAGCAGATTGATCCCATTCGAGATACCTTCCCAGATGAGGCGATCCTTGCTATCGCCTCACTCCCGTGGTACGCCGATATTGTGAACTTTCTCGTTGCTGGGAAAGTCCCACAAGATTGGCCCAGGCAGAAGCTTGAGACCTTCCTTGCGAAGGCCAAGTCCTACCATTGGGAGGATCCCATCCTTTACCACGAAGGAGTGGATAGCGTCTGGCGTCGGTGTATTCCTCAGGAAGAACACCATAGCGTCCTCACCTACTGCCACAAGCTTGAGGCAGGAGGACATCATTCTGGGAGGAGAACGACACAGAAAGTGCTCCAATCCGGGTTGTGGTGGCCTACCCTCTTCAAGGACTCAGATGAGTTCGTGAAGAGGTGTACTGACTGTCAGAGGATGGGCACTTGTGGACAGCGTGATATGATGCCGATGCAGCCCATTCACTTCTGTGAGGTTTTTGACGCATGGGGCATCGATTTCATGGGTCCATTCCCTAAGAGTCAGGGATTTGAGTACAATCTGTTGGCCGTAGATTATGTTAGTCGTTGGGTGGAGGCTATCCCCGCCCGAGCCGCTGATGCGAGGACAGTTTGCAGATTTCTGAGGAAGCATATCATCACGCGGTTCGAGGTTCCACGAGTCCTGATTTCTGATGGGGGATCGCATTTCATCAACGACCAGGTGAAGGCCCTTGCTAGCGAGTTCGGTATAGACCATCGTGTTGCTACACCTTACCATCCACAGCCGAATGGTCTAGCCGAGGTGTCGAATAGGGAGATTAAGACTATATTGCAGAAAGTCGTCCGCCCTGACCGAAAGGATTGGTCACAGCTTTTGGACTCGGTCTTGTGGGCATATAGGACGTCTTTCAAGACACCATTGGACACATCTCCCTTTCGCCTCGTATATGGCAAGCCGTGCCATTTACCTGTTGAGCTGAGGCACAAGTCACTTTGGGCAGTTACAGATATTCTTATGGATCCAGATGGTATGGGAGACCAGAGGAGGGCAGAGTTAGCAGCCCTGGAGGAGTTGAGAGATACAGCTTTCTCAAACAGCCTACAGTATAAGGAGAGAGTGAAGGAGTGGCATGATTCTCATATCAGCCACAAGCATTTTGAGATCGGACAGAGAGTATGGCTGTTTGATGCGAGGCTTCGTCTATTTCCAAGGAAGCTACAGGGCAAATGGAAGGGACCCTACTTGGTCAGAAAGGTACACGACAATGGTAGCATTGATATATCTGAGTTGTCTTCTGAGAGTACCTTTCGAGTGAACGGCCAACGGCTCAAACCATTTCTAGATCATGAGCCGCGGGTCGCTGATCTTGCCCCTATTCATTTTGCGTGAGATGTGGTCTTTGACTCACATCTAATGCATCTCACGCCTGAGTTTCACTGATCTTCCGCCTTGTATAGATCCAGATGTCCATATCACTACATTTCTTAGTCCCACATCCCTTTCTTCATCTTTTGATTATGCTATACTTAGGGTGCACTTTACCCTAAGTATAGGGGGGATGTGAGACCGTTTGGGTATTTCTTTTGTTTCTGCCTACCCCTGTTTTGCTGCCTATACTTAGGGATATTTCACCCTAAGTATAGGGGGGTAGACCCTGTACATTCTCCACTCGGTTTTCCCTTAGTGTACAGCCTGCTATACTTAGGATTATTTAATCCTAAGTATAGGGGGAAGACCCGAGACCCTCTTGACTTTTCATTCATTCTTCTTTGTATATAGCCTTTCTTTTCACTTCCCTATACCTAGCACGAGTTATGTCTTCTTCATCACTCTTGACTCTGAGGACATCGTTCGAGCTAAGTATAGGGGGGGTGTATATATTTCATATATACTTTAACCATAACTCGTACTTTGTGTGAGTGTGTTAATAAATAAAATGGCTAAAAATCACAAAAATTAAAAATTTTCATGTACATAAACATTCTTTTATTTGCACATACATAGCTAGTGTACAAATTGTTTTTGCAAAAATGATTTCAAAAATCTTTTGTGTAAAGTTTGTGTAAATATTTTCTTATCAAAATTATGTATATAGTACAAAATTTTTCCAAAATGTTTTGAAAATCAAAAGTTTGCAAAAATCTTGTGTAAATGTGTGTAAATATCTTTTTGCAAAACTTGCACTTCATGCATCATCCATTCATGATTTCAAAACATTTTTCAAAAATTTTGCATGATTGTAAAATTTGTGTAAATAAGCATCTTTTGTACATATGTATATAGTTTTTCTGGATGATAGTTGACATTTAAACTAGCCTGGAATCAAATTGAAAAATGGAGCTTGATTAAGATCTTAATCTACCTAACTTCTAAGGGGAACCTTATAGGGCTTAGGTTTAAGGCTTTCCAGGTCCATGGTGACTTAATTCTTTTAGTCCACTAGGCTATGATCACATGCCATCTCAATGGGCCTAAGTAGAGCACTTAACAACAACACATGACTCATATAGATTATGGCTTTACTTGGACACCAGCACTATGCACCGAGCTCTCTACGGATGAGGTGGTGAGGAGGCAGTCTTCCTTGACTTGGGGTAGCATATGAGGGTAGTACTTCTAGGCGGAACCTCTCTTCTTCTTTTAGTGAAGGAAGTGCGTCTCAACTTGGTCTGGTTGCCATGAGGTCTAACGACGGGAGTTGTGGGTTGCAATAAAGCTTCAAAAGAGGGATAGTCTACTGGCTCAAGAGGAAAAACTCCTTGTATATATGCTGCACATGTATATGTTGTACAGATGCACTTGAAAAAAATGTGCAAAAAGAAAATAACTCCAAAAAAAGTGGTGGGTCTGATAGAAAATGATAACCCCACCGGAGTATGTATATAGAGTGCAATAAGCAAAGCTTGGTTTCATGATCCACCTGATGTAGCTTGCAGCAGGGAGACTTGGCTACACTGGTCAAGCTCCCAAGGGTACTTGGCTACACTGGCCTTGACCCATTCTCTTCTTCCTCCTCTTCTTGAGCCGGTTGAACTTGAACTTAGAAGGGAATACCCCGCTCCTCGAGGAAAGAGTGGCCGGATTAAGGTCATAGAGTTACCTTGTTGGGGAGGGTTGTCAAGTTGCCATTTCTGAGGTGGAGAGCTTAGACCTCACATTCACAGGACAAGAAAAGATTCATGGTCTTCAGGGTTTGTGATTGATGACTTGTTCTGATCTGGAGCATTGAGGAGTCTTGGTTATAGATTAGTAGAACTTGGAGGCTGTTGAGTTTTAAGCTTAAGTCTAAATAAGGTTCCGACACATTAATAATCCAAAGATCTGATCGAGCTCCATACCCCAATTTAATGAAGGCAAGTTTAATAATCAACCTTGATCCATGTACATCCTCTTTTTCTTTTTCTTTCTTTCTTTTTCACTTCTTTTTCAAATAAGTGTTTGCTAAGGGACTAGCAAAGTTAAGTATAGGGGGGTGATGAATACTCATTCATCACTCTTTATTCTTATATTTTAGCTACAAAAACCTTTGCAAATACATGTAGATATGTGTAAATAGGAATAATTACCAAAAGCATGCATTGTGTAAAAACCTATAATTAGCATATTTTTGTGCAAAAATAAAAGAACAAAGATTAAAAAGAAAAAGAGGGAAATATTTAGAATAAATATTGAGCAACCTAACCCAAGGGAGGGCTCAGCATGGGCCTGACCGCATAAAAGCCAAAGTAGAGAGAGATAGGGGCTCATGAGTGTAAATATTTATGTAAATAAAATAAAGATATTTTCTTCACCAAAAATATGCTTGTAAATACTTGTACATATTTATAACTATAAAAACAAAAGAAAAAGTCAAAAATCAAAAAGAACAAAAACACCCCTTTTCATCTTGTATATAAACCACTCTTCCATATTTATCTAACCTTGTAAATAAATAAAATCAATTTTTATGATTTTTTGTGAATAGTCTATACTATATATTGTAAATAAATAAAATAAAAACAATTAAAACAAAAGCAAAATAAAAATAGCAAAATTAAAAATACAAAAATACATTGTACATATACCATGTATATAGATGTACATATATATTTATTTTACCTATGTACATAAATAATAAAAATAAAATAAAAATACCTTTTTATTCCTTATTTTATAATGAAAATAAATAAAATATAAAATAGGAATAAAATTGCACAAAAATAATAATTAAAAAAATCAAAAATCAAAAACCCTAATTGTGCACATATACCTATATAGTACATACTATGTATATACCTTATTTTTATTTCCAAAAATTAATTAAAAATCACTAAAAAATAGAAAAAAATAAAAGAAAAATATTTTGTGTTTTGCGTTTTTGCTAAATCGGCCCCTAGCTACCCTTAATTTGCACTTGAAGATCCAGCCACGCGACCTATTTCTATTGGGTCCTGGGGATGTTGACCGCCCGGTCAACTACCCCCCCCCAGGACCACCTCCCGCGGATCTGGGTCATGGACCCAATTTCTCAAATTTTTACCCGCTCGACCCGATCACCATTCCACCTAACCCCGGGTCCTAATCCACCATTGTGCATCCCTGATCCATGCCCGGGGTGGGTTATGGGGATACGTGCTCCGACAAGCATGCTCGGACCTCTCTTAGCCGGACCCCTAGCCATATATAGCCGTTGCTCCGCCACCTCATTTCCCCATCTTTGGCCATTCGACTCCTTTACCTGTGAGCTCCAGAGAGACCGCGAGAGTGACAGCTTGCGCCTCGACCTGTCGAAGCGAGGAGAGGAGGAGAAACCATCGATCCGGCGAGCTACGCCGCCGTCGCTCCGCCATTAGCTGGAGCTTGAGCCTCGGAGGGAGACGCTCCTCGAGGTGACGACCAGGAGCTTCCCCAGCTCCTCCCCAGTCTCTCCGACCACCCAGGTAACCTTGTATGTCTTTACTTTTCCCTGATTTTCATTTACCCCCAAATCGCGCCGCCGTCCATCTTTGATTCCGACCACTCCATCACTCCGTTCGATCATCGGAATCGACCATCGCCTTCGCCATCTCCACGCGCACCTTCTTCACCCCTCCATCCAACCCAGCTCACACAGGAGCTGGGAGTCGAGCTCCTCCGTCCACCCCCGTCGCCGGAGCTCGCCATTTCGACTCACGAGCCACCATCACCTCGCCTAACCGGGTCGAGACAGTTTGCCCTCGACCCGCGAGACCTCTGGTTCGCTTTGCAGGTCAAACGGAGGCCATCTGAGGCCCTTCGTCATCCAGCCAGGAGGCTCAACTCCGCCGACCTAGCCCGAGCTCCTCGGAGCTCGGCTGGATCATCGGAGCCTACCGGCAAACGCGGGAGCACTCCACCTTTCTTCTCCGACCTTCAGAGGGCTCCCAGGAGGAGCCTAGCACACACCCGAGGCCAGCGAGTCTCGCCGGGGACCTGTTCTTCCAGCATCCTCAGTCGCCGTTCGAATCGACCTCCAGCTCCAGACTTCATCTGAACCGTCCATCAGGGGAGCAGCAGTCACCGTCCGATCATCAGGAGGATCGATTCCAACCATCCGATGCGCTAGGTTTAGCCACAGAAAGCCACAGCCGCTCGATCAGACACGTGGCTGAGCCCCGAGCGTCGGATCTCGCCGAGGACCCTAGCGTTGGAGCTGCAGCTGATCCACACCGTAGATCCCTTCACGTGGCATCCATCCAGCCGGTCCGTATAATAAAGGGTAATTTGCCCTTAGGCCTTCTTAGTTCTTTTATTTTGCTTTAGTCCTGTAAATATTGAATTTAGTTGTTTAGTTTTAGGGTTATTTGCATAGAGGACCCCGTACTTTATTTTCCTTGCATTTATAGCCCTGTGCGTTGTATGCCACGTGCTTCGTCACGTGTTTTTCTGGTCTATTTGCAACTCATGCCCCTGTAGTTCTGGTTGTTATCAATGGAATGATTGTTTTAGTTTATTTGCATTTATACCCCTGTGCGTGATTTATTTCAACATGTGCGTGATATTTTGGGTATTTTGCAAATAGGCCCCTGGACTTTTGGTACCTGTTACCAATAAGTCCTCGGGACTTATTTTTATTACATTTGGGTCCCTGAGTGCCCCAGGCACGCGTGTGGCGCGTGTTTTGCTGGGTAAATTGCACCAGACCCCCCAGACTCTTGGGTATTTGCACTTTGGTCCCTGTGCACAGTGCCCCTTCTTTATTTTAAATAAAATAGCAAAACACCTCCAAATCCAACGAAAATTGGATACATGGCTCCTGCCATGGTGTAAAATTTTCGTGGATTTTTGAGGACATTTTTGATTTCATTTGATATTTTTTAAAAAATAAAAAACCTTCATTTTTGTCACTGTCTAACTTTAAAAATCACAAAAAAATATTAAATAGTGTCTAAAAATTACAAAAAAATTGTCTGTTGTGTGTTTTGTTGTGTTTGATTTTCTAACCAATTTTGGCTATTTTTCATTATCTAAAACACCTAAAAATTGAAAAATACCTAAAAACTTATAAAAATTCTAATAATTAAACCAAAACCCCAAAATTAATAAAATTGGTACCTAAATTTTCCTTGTTTAATCCTCTTTACAGAAAAATTACCTCCCAGCTAATTTGGGGGCTTTAGATATTTTATCTAATCCCTTTTAGCTCGGCTGGACAATACCTTGTATTTCTGCCACTTTTCGATTTTTAGAGAATTAAATAAATATCAGAAAATTCTCAAAAATTCACCAAAAACACTAAAAATTATAAAATACATAAAAATATTTTTGTTTGAATTTTTGGTTGATTTTTAGTGCTTTAAATAATTTGTTGAAGTGCGTGTTTACTTGTTTTTCTTATTTTCTTTACACATTAAAAATCCAAAAAAAATATAAAACAAATTAAAAACCACTAAAAAATATTTTGATCTTTTATTTTATTCCTTTTTACTACTTCGTAGGCCGAGAGGCCAATCCGTGCTCCTTGAGTTCGACCCTGGTCTCTATACCAGGTTAATCCAATAGCAGGACCGCTTTCGTGTTTTGAGTGATTTTATCTCTATTAGTGGTTCATTTTCCTTGATTGACATAGTCTGATCGCTTGGGTCGCAACAACCTATCTAGTACCTTATACCCGAGTGCTCAGGCGTGTCATCAGTGATCCGTGATTTTTTCGTCACAACATGCAAGGGAAGGCTTCCTGTCTGTGATTTTTTTGTCACCCGTTTTGAGTTGGAGATGAGATATATGAATCCCGCATCATATCATTTTGTTATTTCATTCATCACAACCTCTTGAAGATTTGCATTTAGTCTTCATTGGAATTCGTGAGAAGGCTTCCTGTCCTCTTTGAGGTACATGTGATGTGAGCACAATGACAGGTTGATCCCATGGAGATCTGAAATTTTCTAGCCTATGGCCTTGCGGTTCCTTTCTAGAACCTCAAGCAGACGAGATTCTTATTCCTTTGTCAGCTGGTAGTTGATGATTACAGGGAACATGTGTTACACAACCGCAAGGAAGGCATGTTTCATATTTTCTAGAAGAGGTTTGAGACCAAGTGGGGTTTGATTCGGTTCAGTGGTGACTGCAGTTACTATGCATGGAAATGGTATCAAATCTTTCAACTGTAAAGTATCCACCATAGGCATATCAAACTCTGAGTTCAGGGCAACACATGATTTTTTGATGATTGAATCTTACTTACAAAAAGTTTCAATAATTTCTCCCGCTTCGCTAAGGATAGGTGGTCAAAAATTTATTCTTCAGGAAACTAAACAAAAATCTTATCTTTAAAGACGTCTGGGAACTTGACTGTGTTATCCATTCCTTCCTCCGTGGAGAGGATTCGTGGGGTCTCGATATCATTCATAAAAGGTTTGTATTCTGATCTCTATCAAGAAGTCATTCTTCTGTTCTCTACTCCACAGGCTCATTCTCGTCTAATGCAATCTCGGTCGGTTTTGGCATGTATCATTTCAATGGGCACCTTGCCATTGCTAGAACGAAAGGTGATCTTCCCGATGTCATAATCCACCATTGCTTCGGATATTCGAAGGAACTACAATCCGAGTATTATCGGGTTATGCAACAAAGGAGTGGAGGTGTACATGTCAAGAATTATGAAATCCACGTAGAACTGCATCCCTTGTATTGTGACGATGACATCCTCCAAAATGCACTGAGGGTGCTTAATGAATGTATCTGCGAACTACATAATCATTTGAGTAGACTTGAGTGGTGCCAACCCAAATTGTTTGAGTAGTGAAGTAGACATAAGGTTGATTGATGATCCACTGTAGAGGAGTGTTCGATCGAACTCCGAGTCGAACATCTGGCATCTGACAAGAGGAGCTCCCATGTCTTTCTTTTGGTAGGGAGATTATTGATTGTGTTCATAGTAGTCACATCAGAATATGCTTCACATTTCATTCTTTGGCTCGACACAACTGCATCTTTGAAATACATGCTTCTTTCAGTCCTTTCTTGATATTGGGTATGTACTTGATGGCCTTAAGTAGAGGCATCTCTAGAAAAAGATTTTGAATAATTTCAACGATGCTAGGGTCGGACAAGGCAGATTTTAAATTTCTATTTTTTTGGATTTTCTCAAAGCATATGGAAATAGAATATTTATAGAACCAAAAGTAGAAACATCCGTTTAGTCTTCTTTGAGATTTTTATGGGTTTTGAAATATTTTTTTGAGATTTTATGGGATATTCCAATTTAGATTTTCATGGATCATCCTGAGATCGGGTAAGAACACATGTCAAGTCTCGATGACAAGACTTCCTTTGATATTTTTATAATTGTGAGATCTGGAGACTTATATATTGGTTAAAATACAATATACACTATGGGCATCAATACTTATAAAAATTCGAGTCTCAATATAGTTCAAGATATGGGTTTTTGTCATGCTCTCACACATTTTGTTTTTTTTCTTTTTAAATGTCAAACTTGATAAAATATCCAAATTTAGAAAATAAGTATTCTATTGTGTAATACTCGTCAAGAGCTTTCCAAAGGTACGACGAACATCTACATCCGACATTAGACGAGGGAGATATGGTCATTTTACGGTTATGCATCGGTAAACGGACACAGACCCGAATCAGATCCAAATCCAGATCCAATTAAACAAAATCGGATATATAAAGATGTTTGGGTGCAAATCAGGTCGATCAAGTCTCATTTTCCATGTCTAGGTTGCCGGAGCTCCGCCCAAGAGCCTCCGCTCCGTCGCCCGACCACTGTCGGAGTTGCCGGAGTGGTCCAATTGCGAAGCCGGAAGTGCTCACGCATGGAGATCATTACGGAGAGCTCGTTTCTTGCATTTTCTAAGTACGAATTCCCCCCCTTGCTGTTGTTTTTCCGCAAGTTTATCTTGTTGGGATTTGAAAATTCCATTGATATGGACATTAACAATTACCATTAGTGCACCTTTGATTGTCAATTAACTAGAGAATAAAATCTCTTTATGATGGATAAAAGAGGAAGGTGAATTGGCAACCATTTTGGTTGTCTAGCCAAATATAATAAGGCCAAAGGTCCTCAAACGACATATGTTCTCTTCTCTATTGTTTTCCATCGACAAGAGAGAGCGTGAGAGGCATACGTTCGTGAGGAAGATCCAAGGTTCAATCGGTGGATTGATCTACGCCAACATCAACCATCAAAGCAATGACATCAGGTATTTCTTTACCCTTGAACTCGGATCGATTTTCAGTTAACAAGTGGTATCAAAGCCATCTCGATTCCGATTTCTAGGTTTTTTTACATATATGCTAAAGATGTTTTTTTACATCCATGTGATATGGATCTGAAATAATTTTTTTGGATCAATATGATTTTCCTATCCTTGTGGATGTGGAAGTATTGATTTGAGATAATACTGTCTACTCAAAGGTGCATAACTTTCGATTTAAATTTTTTTGGGGAAATGTATTTTTTTTACGCATTTTTTTGGATGTGATTGAATGATTATGCATCCTTTCCAATCAAGAACTATTAAGATCCCTATTGCATTTATTTACCTTTTTTTTCTATGAAAATAATAAGATGCCTTTATTTTCCTGTAAACAAAAAAAACAATGGATTTTTTTTGCCGTTGCTTTTGAATCACGTCATATGGCTACATGTTATAATTAAATAAAAAATACATTTATGGTGTGTGATTGAAATCATACCTTGCTTATTGGATGAATTAGTTCATAATTAGTAAAGATTAATCTGTAAAGCCATCATTGTAAATCAGTGTACATGAACTTTAATAGTTTTTTTTGGCAAGTTTGGCAATTATTCATGCTTTTTTTTTCGGATGATGGTAACTGCACATAACTGATATACGTATTAAAAAAAGGGGGTGCACAATCTCAAGATCTTTAGTAACTCATAAGGATGCCGAAAGAACCAAGGTATGGTTTATGTTTGGGTTTAAGAGAGAGCAACGTTAATGAAAAGATATTAAGTAATGCTCCTAAATTGACCCCTTTCCATATCTAGTTGATTAGAATCACATTAAGAATCTCACGTTTTTTTTGGGTTACCATTTTTTTATTAAAGGAGAAATATTGCTTAATTTCCATTTAACTGTTACATTTCTTTAAAGATAATTTTTTTTAACGGCATTGCTGTTCTGTTCCTGCATCTTTCGTGTCAACGGCATTAATATAATGCCTTTATCATTTGTATTCCTTTAATAATAATAAGGTAACCTTGTTAATTGCATTAATATGTCAACGACAAATGCTACAATGACATTGTTACATTTTTTTCATTGATGTTGTGATTTTGCTTAAAAAAACTATTTTTTTGCTTGCATATAAATTATCGTTAATCTCGAAATGTGATATCATGATTTTGCATATTATTATTATTTTTTAAATCATTCTATATGGGATTATTGTTAACCCATTAAAATTTTGATTTTGTATCTGCCATAAGACATAATTACAACATTTCTAATGATACAATTGAAGCGAATAAGCCACCAAAATGACCTCTATTGCCAAAATTGTATTATTAGAAATTTTGGACGGTTTTATATGCATTTTAAATATTATCCTTCCCAATGGAGGGACAATATTTATTTGAAGTGTATCGCATACATGTGGTGATAATTGAGCAATGATTATAAAGTTCCATATGAGTAATGAGACACATCCAAAGATGGTCTCACTACTTGACAGGATTCATCATTGGCGATTGATCAGCACAACGAGAGTATCACTTACAACTAACATTATTGTCCCTTAATAGTTAGTGATGTGCTTGGTATCTTGCCTTTCTTATGATTGTATTTGCAAATTCACGGTTATGAACCATACATTAATTTTGTTTTCTTTTGTTCTTTATTTTATAGCTTCCGCTTCCGCATCTACTATCTCTGCCACTTTGATTCCATTCCCGTGCTTCAGGGCACTAATTTCAAGGCATGGAAAGAGAGCATTATGATATTACTTGGCTGCATGGATCTAGATCTTGCACTTCGGATGGTGACTCCTGCCCCTCTTACGGAAAATAGTTCTTCTGATGAAAAGAAGAACTATGAGAGGTGGGAGCGCTCTAATCGCATGTGTCTCATGATCATAAAGCGTGACATTTCGGAAACCCTTAGAGGGATTACTGAAGAAAGATAACTACGGCTAAAGAATACCTTGCTAAAATTGAAGAGCGTTTTGCGAAAAACGATAAGGCGGAAACAAGCACTTATTTACAACGCTTGATTTCCATGAAGTACACCGACAAGGGAAACATGAGGGAGTACATTCTTGAAATGGCTCATATTGCTTCAAAGTTACAGGAATTAGAACTAACAATATCTGATGATTTATTAGTTCATTCGGTTCTGTTGTCACTTCCATCACAGTACAGCCAGTTCAAGGTCAGTTATAACTGCCAAAAGGAGAAGTGGACTCTTAACGAGCTCATTTCATACTGTACTCAAGAGGAAGACAGGTTGAAGCATGAAAAGCCAGAAAGTGCTCATTTAGCTATGAACTCTAAGGATAAGGGCAAGAAAAGGAAAGAAATGAGTAAAGCTGCTGTGACATGTCCAATAAAGAAGAATAAGGATGCAATTAGTTGCTTCTTCTGCAAGAAATCCGGACATGTCAAGAAAGATTGTGCCAAATATCATGCATGGCGCGTGAAGAAAGGTACAATTCATATTTTGGTTTGTTCTGAAGTTAATTTAGCTTCAGTTCCAAGAAACACTTGTTGGTTAAATTTCGGTGCCTCTACTCACATAAGTGTTTCAATGCAGAGCTGCCTTGACTACCGAAGACCAACTGATGTTTAAAAATACATCTACGTAGGTGACGGAAAGAAGGCAGAAGTCAAGGCAGTTGGATTTGTTAAGCTTTTATTAGGAGCTGGTCATTATCTAGAGTTAAAGAATACTTTCATTGTTCCATCTTTTAGACGAAATTTGATTTCTGTTTCTGCATTGGACAATTTAGGTTATTTTTTGAATTTTAGAAATGGAAAATTTAGTCTTTCTTCTAACTCTGCTATGATTGGTACTGGTTCCTTAGTTTCTAATGATAAGCTTTATTTGCTTGATACCATTGCCTCGTATAATAAATATATGGTTGTTGAATCGAGAGGCACTAAGCGAGAATCCACCTCAGAAAATTCAGCATCAATTTGGCATAAGCGTTTGGGTCACATATCCAAATCTAGAATTGAACGACTTGTATCTGATAACATCCTAGATTCATTAGATTTTACAGATTTAGATATATGTGTCAACTGCATTAAGGGAAAACAAACCAAATAAAGGAGATTAGGTGCCAATAGATCTTATAGTGTCTTATAATTGATACATACTGATATATGTGGTCCATTCCCTACGACATCATACAATGGTCAACAGTATTTTGTATCATTCATAGATGACTACTCAAGATACGATTACCTATATCTCATTCATGAAAAGTCACAAGCTCTAGACGTGTTCAAATCATTCAAGGCTGAAGTTGAGCTCCAACTCAACAAAAGGATAAAGTGCATCAGATCTGATCGTGGTGGTGAATACTATAGAAGATATGGTGGTTCAGATGAACAACGTCCTGGTGCTTTTGCTTTATTCCTAGAAGAATGTGGAATTGTTCCTTAGTATACTACGTCAGGTTCTCCTAACATGAATGGTATGGCTGAGAGACGTAACATGACTCTCAAGGATATGGTGAGGAGTATGATCAGTCATTCTTCCTTACTAGAGTCCCTCTGTGGAGAAGCATTAAAAACAACGGCTTACATTTTGAATAGAGTACCAACAAAAGCAGTTGCAAAAACACCATATGAGCTCTGGACTGGTAAAAGACCTAGTCTAAAGCATTTACGCATATGGGGATGTCCAGCTGAGGCAAGACCGTACATGCCAAATGAGAAAAAATTGGACTCCAAAACAGTGAGCAGCTACTTTATTGGTTACTCAGAGCGATCAAGGGGTTACAAATTTTATGATCCCACACTTAAGAAAATATTTGAAATGGGAACCGCAATTTTTTTTGAGGATGTTGATTTGGAGGGGAAGATGCATATTAGGGATATTGTCTTTGAGGAGGAATCAATCACGATTCCTGATGTTGTGACTGAAAATGCACAAGAATGCATTCCAATCATTGGGCAAGAAACAAATCAAGAACCTCAAGATAATAATATTCAACAACCCCTCATAGAGAGATCAAAATCAACAACCTCAAAATTTAAGGAGATCCATTAGAGAACGAATGAGTGCTATTCCGGATGCCTATATAGTATTTCTTCAAGAACAAGATGGAATTAGGGAAGATGATCCAATCAACTTCCATCCGGCCATGAAAGGTTCTAACTCTGCAAAATGGGTCGAAGCCATGAATGAGGAATACAAATCGATGCAAGACAATCAAGTTTGGGACCTTGTACTATTGCCAGAAGGTGCGAAACCCATTGGTTGTAAATGGATATTTAAAATCAAAAGGGGTTCAAATGGTAATGTTGAAAGGTTTAAGGCACGTCTTGTAGCTAAAGGATTTACTCAAAGAGATGGAATTGATTACAAAGAAATATTTTCTCCTGTTTCTAGTAAGGATTCCTTTAGAATTATCATGACATTAGTTGCGCTCTTTGATCTTGAGCTTCATCAGATGGATGTTAAGACCGCCTTTCTCAATGGAGACGTTGAGGAGGTGATCTATATGGTTCAACCATAAAACTTTATTCACGGAGATGCAAAGAATATGGTTTGTAAATTAAAGAAATCCATTTATGGACTAAAGCAAGCATCCCGTCAATGGTATCACAAATTCTATCAGGTAATTATCTCATTTGATTTTGAGACTAATCCAGTGGATGATTGTGTATATCACAAGTTTTGTGGGAGTAAACACATTTTCTTGGTTTTGTATGTGGATGGCATACTGCTTGCTAGTAATGATCTGAATTTTTTGCATGAAACAAAGAAATTTCTTTCAAATAATTTTGAAATGAAAGATCTTGGAGATGCTGCTTTTGTATTAGAATCCAGATACACCGAGATCGAACTCAAGGTGTACTTGGATTGTCACAAGAGAACTACTTCCATAAGGTGCTTCAAAGATTTAGCATGCAGCTTTGCAAACCAATTGATACCCTAGTTGCTAAAGGAGACAAATTCAGTCTCAATCAATGCCCTAAGAATAACCTTGAAATTCAGGAAATGGGTAAGATCCCTTATGCATCTGCAATTGGGAGTATTATGTATGCACAAGTGTGCACACGTCCAGATCTGACATTTATTGTGGGCATGTTAGGCAGATACATGGCGAATCCAGGCATGGATCATTGGAGGGCTGCCAAACGTGTCATGAGATATCTTCAGAGAACAAAAGACTACAAACTTACATATAAAAGGTCGGATATACTGGAGATCATTGGATATTCCGACTCATATTTTGCTGGATGCCAAGATAGCAGAAGATCCATTTCGGGCTATGTATTCCTAATGGCTGGAGGAGCCATATCATAGAGGAGTGCTAAACAAACAATTGTAGCATCGTCCACTATGGCGGTTGAATTCATAGCATGTTATGAGGCATCGAGTCATGGAATATGGCTAAAGAATTTGTCAATGGGGTGCGTATTGTATGAAGCATCCAGAAACCATTACAGTTATTTTGTGACAATAATTCGGCAGTGCTTTATTCCAACAGCAACAGAAGCTCAACCAAGTCAAAGCATATTGACATAAAGTTTTTGGTTGTGAAAGAGAGAGTACAAAGTGGACAAATTTTCATAGAGCATATTGGGACAAATTCTATGGTGGCGGATCCGCTAACCAAAGCAGTGGCACCCAATATATTTCATGAACATATGATTCGTATGGGTGTTGTATCAAATAAACATATCCATTTCTAGTGGGAGTTTGTATTATTTTGCTCAGCCCTTTACAGTTTTGAAACATTTGAAGTTCAATAAATTTCTGCGCAGAATAAAGCATTTGATGTTGATTCCACGTTCTCTTACTAAAGGGTCTCCATTAAGAAAATGGACCATTCATTATAAATGCAACTTTGGATATAGATCCAAATTTATTCATTTATTTGGCATTGATCTATGTCATTTGGTTGTGTTAATATTGGTGACCATTGATGGGTTTAATCGTGCTCAATATGATGAATATCTCCTTGATCTCATGTTATCATAACCAATGGACAAGATTATTCAGTTATATCTCGATTGGTGGCAATAATTCTGAGCTCATACAATAAGCACATTACATGGTCATTATCAATGTCCAGTGGGAGATTGTTGGGATTTGAAAATCCCATTGATATGGTGATGAACCTCAGTTTCATCATCTTTATTTCTCATAATTAACCCCCTTGCTTAAGTGTTTGTCAATAAATCCCTGTTAGTGTCTAATAATTAACAGAGTCCTTAATAAATTAAAAACCACAAAAAAATGGCAAAACAAAAATCTGTGGTATTTTTAACCTTAAAAATACCCTCCAAAATATTTCGGGTCCCTGTTTGATTTCTTTTCGAGTTTTGGTCAACATGAAACTTGTAGGTCTCATCAAGATATACAACTTTCATGTTTTGAGTTTTCTCAAATTTGGCCAATAGGGCCCTAAAAAATAAGAAGAACCTTCGGAATAATCTGATTGGGCCACGTGGCCCATTCTGGGGGCGCCACGTGGCCCGGCTCTCTTGACATACCCGCCCGCGATCTGGGCCATCAGATCTTCTCCTGAGATCTACGGCCCAGACCTCTCCACACCGCTCCTTATCCACAACCGTCAGATGTCCCCCACGATCAATCTACACCGCACGTGGGCGCCTTAGCCTCGTCATGCCACGCGGCTACGCCATCTGCCCTCCGATCGCGCTCCTGATCAACCATCTCGGCCGCTCATTCCCTTGAAGCCCCTCAACCGCTCGATCGGCCTGAGCATTCCATCTGAGCCATCCCTTAGCGCCTCGACCTCGTCTCGCCACGTGGCGCGATCACCGCCCGTCGATCACATCGCCCCAGATCCCATCTGCGCCGTCACTCCGCGCCTTACTCTCCACCGTTGGATCTCCAGATCCAACGGTCAGGAGATCGTCGTCTACCTCCGATGACCTCTTCCCCCCACGATTTCACCGCATGAACACCTCACCCCCTTCCTATTACCCCACTTACTCCGACCACCATCACCACTAACCAAACACCTACCGGTCAACCCCCATCATCCTTCTCCCTCGCGCACACCTCCACGACCCATAACTACCCTCCAGTCGCCCCATATCCACGGTCAAACCTCACGTCTTCGCCAGCAAACCGCCAACCTTCCCCTTCAAATACACCGCTCCCCCCACCTTTCGCCGGTTGTCCACCTTTACGTAGGGGCATGGCCCAGCCCCCCTCCGTCTCCCAGTGACAGGGGGAGGCGGAGGGTTGAGCGAAGACGACCAAGGCCTCCGGTGATGACCCTCCGCCTTTCTCGGCAGAGCTGCGGTGCCCTCGGCCCGCTCGAGCTGCGTCGGGTAGCTGCCGACGTCCAGCGAAGACCAGAGCTCAGCCTCGAGCTCGCCCCCAAGCTCCGCTCCGCCTCCGATCAGGTAAGCTCCTTCTTCTTCTTCCTCTGCATTTTTAGTTATTTTCTTTGAATTTTCTAGGCCTCTCCGGCCACCTCTTAGCTCCGACTACCACCTTATTAGCTCCGCCACAATCCCCCCTTCCACGCGCACGCTTCCGATCGCCTTCTCCTTCTTCCATACCCCCCGTCACCTTCGACCCACCTCCTCCGCCATCCACGGCGGAGGAGCTCCGAGCTCCCATGTTCTTCACGCCGCCTGAGCTCCCACCTCACTTCATGTCGCACGCACGCACCTTTTTCTCGCTTCGGCTATGCGCGATTAACCTTGCAGGTCTTGATTCAATCGATGATCGGAGCTCGACCGGAGCTGATTTCATCAACGTCGCGGTGACCATCAGAGCTCCGCCGAGCGTCGCCAGTTGCCTGTGGATCTTCCCCGAGCTCCGGGCTTCCTCGACAACCACTTAGGGAGCTTCGGGGAAGATCACACCGATGGAGAAGGAGCGGCGGAGCTGGAGCTCCCTCGCCGGAGCTCGATCCCCGCCACCAGTCGAGGATGAAGACGGAGTAGCAGCGACCGTTGGATCATCTCGATCCAACGGCTCAGATTCAGCCACGTCGCCCAGATCGTCACGTTCAGATGCCGTCGGATCTCTGAAGATCGGACGGTGCACTCTCCGCCACGTGTCCTCCCCAGAGCTTCACCGAGCCTCCGCCACCGAGCCTCCTGGCTTGGACATCCCGAACCTCCACCGAGCCTGCAGGAGCCTCGGCCTACTCCGAGCCTACGCCGAAGCGACGCCCGAGCCTCCCAGCCATCCCGAGCCTAGAGGGCGCGTGCCTGGCGTGTGCCTTCTGGGCTAATTGCATTGAGGCCCCACCGACTTCTTCAAATTGCAGATTGGTCCTGCGTCACGTGCAGATCATGCGCACAGCGGGTAATTTGTATTGAAACCCTCGCGGGTTTTCAAAATTGCAAAAATGCCCCTGTGCGTGTGGGTCATTTACAGGGAAGGTCCCAAACTTTATTTTTATTACATTTTCGTCCCTCCCAGGGACCTGTCTGCTAGTTTATTTCATGTTTTCTTTCATTTATGCCCTTGTCTTTCTTTATGCATATCTTGAGCATCATGTTTCCTATTCAGTTGATTTCAGTTTCATTGGAAAGCTTGTTTGATGTACTTCTTAATGGCATCGTTAATTTCTAATTTTGGACACATGAAGTTTTATGTATTATTTTGTTGGCTTTGTGTCTAATATGCCTTATTCAACTTTGAAATCAAGTACATCTTCTTATTGATGCTCATTAACTGGCTCATCATCTTGATCTAGGGCATATCTGTGTTGTAATTTCCATTGCATCGCATCACATTTATTTGCATGATAAAAAAAATGAATTAAAAAAATGCATGTTTACTTTAATGCATTGTTTTGTCATTGTTGTGTCTTTGCATCCTTTGACCTATTTGCTTTTATTTCAACACTTGATTAAATACGCTTAAGTCCGATAAATACGAGAGAGGCTCGTGTCCCTGAGTTCGACCTTGGTATCTTACCAAGTAAAAAAAAAATAATAAAGTTAACGATCGCCTCATTTTGATTGACCATCGCAAATATTTAAATGAGGTGATCTTTTGATGACCCAAACCGGCCCGACTGCTTCGACGTATTAAGGTGCTAATTTAGCATTATTAAAGGGCCGATTTCGCGGTTTATCAAATGGCGCCGTTGCCGGGGACGCGGCTCATTTCTTTTATTTTTTGGATTTTTGTGTGTTTAATTTAGTGTATCTTTTTATAGGTTAAATGGTCATCTATTTTTGCATATAAAATTTTTCTTTCCTTTATGATATCTAATCATTGCTTTTGTGGCAGGGCCCTTGATGGATCAAGGAGGCGAGGAGCCGCAGGAGCATGCTTGGAGCAAAGGAGGAAGAAAAGAAAAAAAAATATATATCTCGCATTTTTGTTGCATTTTTAATAATTCGTCTTTTACAGCGGTCTTCGATCGAAGACTCGCGTATGTAATCGAACGATCGTGGTTGTGTGGGGATCGTCCCCACTTGAGTGTCGACCTAGGACTTAGGCACACGGCTCTCCGAGCTCAATTTTCATATCTTATGTGCTTGATCATAGGTTAGGACACACTTAAATAAAGACGCACATAATCTCGTATCACTTAGCTAAAATTAATGAAGATCAAACACCGCTAATAGATGCATGATTAGGTGCGGCTTTTTCGACTTGCATACATGTTTGATTTTGGTTTTCAAAACGGCCCCAGATTTTTTGCGGCTTTTATCGTCAAATCATTGCATGATTTCTCGCTTAGTCTAGATCGCGTTTTTCTTCATCGTATACATGTTTTCTCGGCTTTCATTTTTCTAGATTGATCACCTAGGATAAATGGAAAATGGAATGAACGGTAGACGATGATTTTCTGATTGATGGCTAACCATAATTCAGTGATAATTTAAAATAAAATTGGGACTGTTAATTGCAAGTCAACCAAAAATGGAGTAAAATTCGGTTTTGGGAGAGCAATACCCTCGCTTACGCAATAATTTTCCTTCACTTTTTTTTCTTTGCGTAAAAATCAAATGTTTTATCACCAATAAAATAGACAAGATAATAAACCAACTTAGGTTGGTTTGATGTGTGAGTTGGTGAAAATACGGGTTTGCTTGCTTGATTGAGCCGTATGTTTTACGAGACACAACCCCAAAACCGTAGTCACTCCATTCCATCTACAAGATTCAAAACCGCTCACTTGTATATTCATCCCTCTTCTTCGTTCATCTTGGGTCCCTTCCAACATCAAATTCCATCTTTATACTTAGGCTAATCTCAGCCTAAGTATAGGGGGGACCCAAGTCCCTGTGATTTCTCTACTCATCTTTTCTTGCCTTTATACTTAGGTTATTTCTAACCTAAGTATAGGGGGAGCCCCTCTATGTCCCGTATATTCTTCTATATTTAAATGGACCTATGTTCTTGTAACATCTAGTGCTATGAGGACATAGCAAAGTTTAAGTATAGGGGGGTATACCGTATATACCGTATATTTACTTTAGCTATAATCTGAAAAATTTTGAAAAATTAAAAACTTTTTGGCTAGGGTAAAATTCTTTGGACTAAGAAAACTCAAAGGATTTTCGCGGTTTTTCGATATTATGTTACACTATTTTATAGAAATATTTTCGAAAATGATTTTTGAAAATGTTTTGAAAATTTTTATTTTGTGTGACGTGGGTTTTGAAAGATCGCCATCTCTTTATCAAGGAAAGTTGAGTCTAACTTGTGTTTTAACTCTCTTATTAAAATCCATAAAAATCAGAAAATCCCTAAAAACCTTTAGGAGCTATTAATGACTAACTCAGCCCAATTAAGTCAGCCGCGTTCAGTGAGGGTTCGCCCTTAGCAGATTGGATGGTTTAGAGGACATCGCGCAAGGCCCCGTCCTCAAGCAACGGGCTTCGGCCTGTACTTACATCCATACTGGCTGAACCGCGGATGCTCAATTGAGCTTTGGAAGTTCTAATATCTCTTGAAGTTTAAAAAAAAATGTCTTGTTTTTGAATGAAGAAGTTGGATTAGTCCTCTACATTTTCACTTTCACCCAGGATCTGATTTGGTCAAGAAGACTTAGCTTTTAGAAGCCTTTGAGATTTTAGGTTAACCAGCCTTAGCCATCAGGGTCTTAGACTTAATCATCCATATTCCCCTAGGTTTCTAGATTTGCATGCTATATTCCATGCTTAGTCTCAGACAAAAGAATATGATCAGCACATCACATGCACGACTGCGGTTTTGATTGAGATGAGTTGATTTTTCACCTGAGGGATTGGGATGAGGAAGTCGAATTTGGATTTTGATCTAATGATGCTCGAGGATGGGATAAAATCTTTGGAGGCTTCAGGAAACCTGAGTGTCAGCAATATTAGCCAGTATGAGAACTTGATTCTTATACTAATCTCTCGATATTAACCTAAGTGCCTGGGTGTGAAAAGTAAATAAAAAAATGTTGATCAGTGTGCGCCAACTCTTGGTAAAAGCAGAGGAGCTAGCCACAAATTATACAAGTCAATGAAATTCAAAGAAAAGCTCTCATTCCACCAAGTCAAATATCAAAGAGCTTCCACCAAAGGCGAGCGCTCCCAAACTTTTCAAAGTGTCCACTTGGACCACCGCTATTAGGACCAGGAGTCGGGCTTGCACCAAAAAAGGGCTCTGCATCGTAAATGCTACAAGTCTGGGTGTCGAAGGTACGATAGGTACTCAAAAGAGACACACCCCGGTGTACTCCCAGGAAAACAAGTACAGACGGCTCCAACTTCTCTTGACGGACGCACTGATCAACACCAAAAAAAATGTGTTGCGTAAAAGGCACTAGAGAGAATCCTTGTTCCAATGAGAGGGAGAGAAGAATTGACACAATCCCATGCCCTCCATTTTCTGGCCTGCCATCCACATTTTCTAAGTCTGACAACTAAAGAGACGGTAGACTGAATGCAAGATTTGATTTATTCCCTAGTGTTGAGGATTGGGTCCTTAGGAGATTTTCTCGGACCAAGATTTTGGGTGACAAATAGACTCTACTCTCAGAATTGCAGTCAACACTAAATTTCATATCCTTTAGTTTATATGTACATCAGAGAGAGTCTAGAGAAGTAGAGGAATTGGAAGCCTCTTGATTAAGGCTGGGTTGAACTCTAAAATTTTGGATCTCTGAAGCTGAGTCGACTTGATCAGATTGGATCCGGTATTCACATGCACAAGGGGGTTAATCCAACTTAGTCATTCTTTTTGATGCTCGAGGACGAGCATAGTTTAAGTATAGGGGGGTGATGAACCTCAGTTTCATCATCTTTATTTCTCATAATTAACCCCCTTGCTTAAGTGTTTGTCAATAAATCCCTGTTAGTGTCTAATAATTAACAGAGTCCTTAATAAATTAAAAACCACAAAAAAATGGCAAAACAAAAATCTGTGGTATTTTTAACCTTAAAAATACCCTCCAAAATATTTCGGGTCCCTGTTTGATTTCTTTTCGAGTTTTGGTCAACATGAAACTTGTAGGTCTCATCAAGATCTACAACTTTCATGTTTTGAGTTTTCTCAAATTTGGCCAATAGGGCCCTCAAAAATAAGAAGAACCTTCGGAATAATCTGATTGGGCCACGTGGCCCATTCTGGGGGCGTCACGTGGCCCGGCTCTCTTGACATACCCGCCCGCGATCTGGGCCATTAGATCTTCTCCTGAGATCAACGGCCCAGACCTCTCCACACCGCTCCTTATCCACGACCGTCAGATGTCCCCCACGATCAATCTACACCGCACGTGGGCGCCTTAGCCTCGTCATGCCACGCGGCTACGCCATCTGCCCTCCGATCGCGCTCCTGATCAACCATCTCGGCCGCTCATTCCCTTGAAGCCCCTCAACCGCTCGATCGGCCTGAGCATTCCATCTGAGCCATCCCTTAGCGCCTCGACCTCGTCTCGCCACGTGGCGCGATCACCGCCCGTCGATCACATCGCCCCAGATCCCATCTGCGCCGTCACTCCGCGCCTTACTCTCCACCGTTGGATCTCCAGATCCAACGGTCAGGAGATCGTCGTCTACCTCCGATGACCTCTTCCCCCCACGATTTCACCGCATGAACACCTCACCCCCTTCCTATTACCCCACTTACTCCGACCACCATCACCACTAACCAAACACCTACCGGTCAACCCCCATCATCCTTCTCCCTCGCGCACACCTCCACGACCCATAACTACCCTCCAGTCGCCCCATATCCACGGTCAAACCTCACGTCTTCGCCAGCAAACCGCCAACCTTCCCCTTCAAATACACCGCTCCCCCCACCTTTCGCCGGTTGTCCACCTTTACGTAGGGGCATGGCCCAGCCCCCCTCCGTCTCCCAGTGACAGGGGGAGGCGGAGGGTTGAGCGAAGACGACCAAGGCCTCCGGTGATGACCCTCCGCCTTTCTCGGCGGAGCTGCGGTGCCCTCGGCCCGCTCGAGCTGCGTCGGGTAGCTGCCGACGTCCAGCGAAGACCAGAGCTCAGCCTCGAGCTCGCCCCCAAGCTCCGCTCCGCCTCCGATCAGGTAAGCTCCTTCTTCTTCTTCCTCTGCATTTTTAGTTATTTTCTTTGAATTTTCTAGGCCTCTCCGGCCACCTCTTAGCTCCGACTACCACCTCATTAGCTCCGCCACAATCCCCCCTTCCACGCGCACGCTTCCGATCGCCTTCTCCTTCTTCCATACCCCCCGTCACCTTCGACCCACCTCCTCCGCCATCCACGGCGGAGGAGCTCCGAGCTCCCATGTTCTTCACGCCGCCTGAGCTCCCACCTCACTTCATGTCGCACGCACGCACCTTTTTCTCGCTTCGGCTATGCGCGATTAACCTTGCAGGTCTTGATTCAATCGATGATCGGAGCTCGGCCGGAGCTGATTTCATCAACGTCGCGGTGACCATCAGAGCTCCGCCGAGCGTCGCCAGTTGCCTGTGGATCTTCCCCGAGCTCCGGGCTTCCTCGACAACCACTTAGGGAGCTTCGGGGAAGATCACACCGATGGAGAAGGAGCGGCGGAGCTGGTGCTCCCTCGCCGGAGCTCGATCCCCGCCACCAGTCGAGGATGAAGACGGAGTAGCAGCGACCGTTGGATCATCTCGATCCAACGGCTCAGATTCAACCACGTCGCCCAGATCGTCACGTTCAGATGCCGTCGGATCTCTGAAGATCGGACGGTGCACTCTCCGCCACGTGTCCTCCCCAGAGCTTCACCGAGCCTCCGCCACCGAGCCTCCTGGCTTGGACATCCCGAACCTCCACCGAGCCTGCAGGAGCCTCGGCCTACTCCGAGCCTACGCCGAAGCGACGCCCGAGCCTCCCAGCCATCCCGAGCCTAGAGGGCGCGTGCCTGGCGCGTGCCTTCTGGGCTAATTGCATTGAGGCCCCACCGACTTCTTCAAATTGCAGATTGGTCCTGCGTCACGTGCAGATCATGCGCACAGCGGGTAATTTGTATTGAAACCCTCGCGGGTTTTCAAAATTGCAAAAATGCCCCTGTGCGTGTGGGTCATTTACAGGGAAGGTCCCAAACTTTATTTTTATTACATTTTCGTCCCTCCCAGGGACCTGTCTGCTAGTTTATTTCATGTTTTCTTGCATTTATGCCCTTGTCTTTCTTTATGCATATCTTGAGCATCATGTTTCCTATTCAGTTGATTTCAGTTTCATTGGAAAGCTTGTTTGATGTACTTCTTAATGGCATCGTTAATTTCTAATTTTGGACACATGAAGTTTTATGTATTATTTTGTTGGCTTTGTGTCTAATATGCCTTATTCAACTTTGAAATCAAGTACATCTTCTTATTGATGCTCATTAACTGGCTCATCATCTTGATCTAGGGCATATCTGTGTTGTAATTTCCATTGCATCGCATCACATTTATTTGCATGATAAAAAAAATGAATTAAAAAAATGCATGTTTACTTTAATGCATTGTTTTGTCATTGTTGTGTCTTTGCATCCTTTGACCTATTTGCTTTTATTTCAACACTTGATTAAATACGCTTAAGTCCGATAAATACGAGAGAGGCTCGTGTCCCTGAGTTCGACCTTGGTATCTTACCAAGTAAAAAAAAATAATAAAGTTAACGATCGCCTCATTTTGATTGACCATCGCAAATATTTAAATGAGGTGATCTTTTGATGACCCAAACCGGCCCGACTGCTTCAACGTATTAAGGTGCTAATTTAGCATTATTAAAGGGCCGATTTCGCGGTTTATCATATGGACATTAACAATTACCATTAGTGCACCTTTGATTGCCAATTAACTAGAGAATAAAATCTCTTTATGATGGACAAAAGAGGAAGGTGAATTGGCAACCATTTTAGTTGTCTAACCAAATATAATAAGGCCAAAGGTCCCCAAACGACATATGTTCTCTTCTCTATTGTTTTCCATCGATAAGAGAGAGCGTGAGAGGCATACGTTCGTGAGGAAGATCCGAGGTTCAATCGGTGGATTGATCTACGCCAACATCAACCATCAAAGCAATGACATTAGATATTTCGTTACCCTTGAACTCAGATCGATTTTCAGTTTAACCTATCTTCCGCAGGATAGATACCATTTTTTTGGTTTTCTCGACTTCCTTGTTGAGCGCATTTGCCAACACCCGCGCATGCACGGATTATGGGGACGGGTACCACAACCAACTCCACTCCCTCCATACATTCGGCACACAGAGGTCAAAGATCCCATCTTTGATTCGTCCAAATCCATTTCTTCCTGAAAGTTTCAATGTTGGTTGTTGGATTATTACTCTTATCTTCCTCTAATCAAGCGTTCTCCTTATATCTTGTGCTTGCTTGTTTTCTCTCCGTGGCTTCGTTTGTATCACACCAAATTAGACAGATCTATGCTCAAAACATGATTATGCTGATTACCTTGTTGGCTACGTTTGATTGGGGATAGAATAGGATACTTATGTTACTGCTATTAGATTTAGAGATTTTGGGTTTTTTTTGATGCTACAAGTTTGAGGAAGGTGCAGTTTGGTTTAGTGAACATATGGTTGCATATTTTGTGCTAGAATATTAACATGAAGATAATATTGATGTGATGTTTTACCTAAAATTTGGTCGGATAGAAGTGTTAAAACTGAATACTTATTCTTAGTATACGGGAAAAGATACGAAGCGTTTAAATATGGCGTAACTTGTCACCGATGGTTGAGAATGGAACTAACAAAGCTAGTTGGTCCAGATGGTTAGCTGTTCCCAAGTTAATTGTCTAATGTTCCTTATAACAAGGGTGGTGGCAAAATGGGAAGTTAGCTTATGCATCTTGGACAGAAATTGCTATTTTTCTACTAGTTAGAGGAAGCTTCTTCACCACTTTTAAAGTTACTGGAATTTTGGGGTTTCAGATTAATAACTGTTTTTGTCAATAATTGGTGGATAGTATAGATCTGGTTACTGAATGGTATCTGGCTATTGGAATGGGTATTTTCCAAAAGATGTTTGTTTATTATGCTGTAGTGTATCTGTTACTACTTTTATTGAAGCCATTTCTCTGACTTTCAGTCATTTTGACAAAGACACTCTCAGCATAGGAAATGCCTTTCTGTAGTTGGTTTTCTCTCTTAGACTAACATAATGTGCACTCGGTAAACATTGTGAAGAGTTTTTGGATCATTGTTTACTTGGATTAAAGGACTTCATGTAACGGAACGGGTCGACTGACCGACGGAAGCATGCAACATTAGGTCGCACGACCGAACTGTTACCGGAAACTTGCATGGTAATCAATGAGCAGAGGAAAATAATAATTTAACTAAGGTTCAATCCACATGAAAGTTCTATTATAAAAACTCCAACATGAATGGCATTGCAGAAAGAAGCTAACAATTATAGTGGCATAACAAATGTTCCAGTGGGCATAAAACGTCCTTTCATAAACGATCCATCAATGGTCCGTACCGGTTCAACTTCACGAAGACGGGTAGTTGCCTTGAACTAGAAATTAAATCACAGCCCGTGTTCTCCTGAAAAAACAATACATGTTATGAGCTAACGCTCAGTATGTGCCGAGCTGGGGTCATGCCGGTTAGCGAGGAAAAACAAGTCTCCCTATGCTAACTTTAAATCCGTTAAAAACATAACCTCTTACGTGCAATTACTTATCAATATAGATAATCAATTTGCATAATTTCCTTGTAGCATATAATACTAACTTATTCTCACATACTTTCATTATGCAACTCATTTTCATATAAACATCCACACGAAAGGTTTTCCTTCTGATTACGTTCGTTGAAGCCATAATTACATATATACCCTTAAAGTTTGCCATATTTGCATATACGCCTTAACATTTTCATATTTTCACAGATACCCTCAAGAATTTTCCATAGTTGCTCATATGCCCGTCACAATCATAACACTAGCATAAAGCCATTACTTTGCCATGGGTGCAAACATATGCCTTAGCAGTTTTAGAACTGTACACCTACCCTTGATTTATTTAGTGGTTAAAGTTGTCTTAATTGTTAACTCTTTAAATGGCTTTGGTGGCTTTGTTGGCTTTACCGCTGGCACAAGCGGTTCATGAACATGACATACATGACAGTGTAGCTACAACTGTAGAGGACTTATCTTTCGTCTCAATCGGTTCTTTGAACCCTATGTCCCCGGAAGGCGTTGACCCCTTTAGGACTATGATAGTTGGACTCTAGAGGTGGCTCCCACCATTAGGTGTAGCACTTAACTCCGTTTATCATCATCGTACCATTATTACAGAAAGTAACCAACTCCTTTAGTACAACTTCTTTTTCTGTCTTGTAATAGTGATGCGTATGACTATTTCAATCCAGCATTTGTCTGTCTACTTTTTTTTGTCTTCATAAAATTAATACTCTGTTTAGTTAAAGGTTCATCTTATCAATAGCAATCAATAAACATGCATGTCATATATGTATATTTTACGTTAAAACTCATCATAACATCGACAACAATTACTTAATTGCTATGTTGTACATTTATGACTTATTAAACCATTACAACTATCTTATTCTAGATACATAATACAATTAATATGAAATCATGGTAGGAATTATCGTGAAATTATCCAACGACTTGGTTCGCATTATGCTATACACAGAATAAATATTTTCTATTGATTAAATAATGGCATCAGGTTAATAGTAGTTTGTTTATGACACAATTGTCATTAAGGATGAGTCACCACAATAGTATCATATATGTAATTGTAGAATGTTTGTATTCTACAATGCAAAGCCAATCGGTACTTTCCCTATATGTTAAAATAAAAGTTCATATCCGAAAACTTCTCTAGCAATATTTTCTTTTATTGCCCACCAATACATAAATGGAAAGCGTGCAAAGGCTTTTAAGCCATCCAATTTTTAACAAAAAAATCTCATTATGACATGTATAAATTATATACTAAATAAAATGGCTGGTTTGCATGTTATGGCGTGCCTTGAATGTTATAATTTTGGACACTTAATACAAATCATGATGCATTCACGACCCATGGAGTCATATTATTTTCAACATCTCTAAGAGAAGGATACTTATGTGCCAAGAACAATTCAAAGACCTGGTTTACATATATAACTATTTGGTAAGTTGGTATTAGAAACGACATACATTCATGCCAATCCGGTAAGATAGTCAATGTGAAATCCTCATATTAGAAAGTGCTATGGCATAGTGATGTGATCAGGAAACACAAATGTTGGCAGTTCGGTTTATCGGTGACAACCCTCTATCGTCGATGGTAAATAAATAAGAAAATATGTTCATAATACTGTATGCAGTGAATGTGGTCGACACATTTACGAACTGGGTGACAAATCGTCAATTTTATCATGTAGCATTCGTAAGGGTTTCGACACATACCTCAAGGCTGACGAAACGTGTCTACGAGATCTCTACGTGCCTCTCCTTGCTCCCAAGCCGATGCGCTCCTCTACCTGATCGACGTCGATATCCCTTGCGACGAGGACAATTCTCTTGGTGAGATCGCTCTTTCTAACCCTCCCTCTCTCCTTTCTCTCTTTGAAAAAGGGGATCCCTTGGGATTTTATGCCTCCAAAAAGGACAATTAATGGCCAAAATAACGCCATTAATTTTAGAAATAATTCCCAGCTCTTAGTTGGGGAAATAGAAGGAATGTTGGGCTGGAAAAAATGGGGTAAAAAATATCTAACCATTACACTTCAATTTGGGTTAAGTTTAATATAAGATATAAATGTGGTGGATGCCTTAAGCTATTTTAGTTAGGATATTAACTCTTTTTGTTTCTTAACTAAAACAGATGTATTGATGAGAGATGTTGAGAAGATTGAGATATATCTGATTGTGGGAAACTCCAGCAGATGAGTTATGTTCTTAGCAGAGTGCTATAATATTGTATAATCCCCCTACGACATTTTTTTTTGCTCCAGTCTAATGGATATGGACTTCAAATGGGCAAAACCCTAGAATTATATTATACATGTATTTTCTCACTTGAACCTATACTCCGGTATATGTGCCAGAACATACTAGGGCGAAATGTTAAGGAAGAATGTGGCATCTGCTAATCGGAAAGGCATATATGTGAAGTGGCTTGGATGGTCAGATCTCATTGTTGTCTACGCTAACTAAAACATCATTCTTTTAGGCTGACTAGACCTTGGGTCATTTTGAGGATCCGTGAAATTATTGGCTTGAATGTAGTAGGCATGATGTTTAAAGCTAGGGTTTGTTAACATGAATGATCGAGACTTTCCCTTTACCTATTGATTAAGTTGTCATATCGATGTTCATGTGTCCAATTACATAGCTTTATCATTTATCAATACACCAAGATATATATGGCGTATGACGGATTTGTTTTCAGAAAGATAATTGGGAGTTAAGATGAACATGAATTGGGAGTGGGTCCCATCATGCCATGTCACTTAAGTGGCAAATACTGCACATCTGCCTTTTATTCCCTTTTAAATTACAAAAGATCTCCACGTCATGTCATTTTAAGTTGTGATTTTGCACAGTACCCCTAATAATAATCTACTTGTTGCAATAGAACCTTGAAATGTGCAATAAATGCGGTTAAACAAGTTGAATGTGAACCGTTGATGGGTAAAATAATTACTTATATAAATGTTTAATTATTGGAGTACTAACTTACTTTTACATATGGTCCAATTTATATTCTCTCGTATCATCGTTGTTCAAGTTGTTTTTTCTAACATCAATCTTGATTGGATTATTCAGAAATCTAATTGTCTTAATGTATCAAATAACATATGTGATCTACATTGCTCTAAGATCTTTGAGGTGACGATAAAAGTGGTATGATACTGATTATAAAGATCAAGATATATGTTTTATCGTGGACGTAGTTCTCGTGTGGTTTGTGTGCCTCCACGGATGTCCTTTCCTGCATTGAGGTTTTGCATACAGGAGGAGGTCTCGTGTTGCCTTGGGTAGTTGGAGTTAGCAACTGCAAGAGATGGGCATACATCCTTGGGTCCCCGGGTAGGTGACTAGATGACCGTGCCCCCAGCAGTTGCATTGGTTGGAAGATACGTAGTTCGACTGTACCCCGATGTTATTCCGGTGGTTGCTGACGACGTTCTAGGATGCGTGGCTAGTAGTCTTGTCTTCGCTTTTGATCATATAATTTATAGAGGAAGTCAAGGAGAGCCGATCACTCGAGTTGGTCTCTTGTATTTATTCTTTGAAGGGAGTTCCGGGAAGTGGTTAGTGAAGGAGGTCTTTTATAAGTTTGCTCCTAGCAGGAGAAAAACAGAAGGTTGTCGTAGGACTTTCTGACTATAGTGATGAGTGCTAAATCAAATCCTGTAATCGAATCTTGATCCCTACAGTTGTCACTACCGTCATGGACTCTTACCGACGAGTAGTGGATATTAGTTGATCGTATTACAGATCAAGCATATTTTCTAATCTGGTTGGTCATTAGATCGACACAATTGAAATGTGATTAATTCCGAGGACAAGAGAACTATCAATGGAATGAGAATGATGATCTATAGGGAAAGTTGGTAGGTTAGTAAAGGAAAGTGTTGGGAACTTATTTACGGTGCATCTACTTCACGCATACCTACGTAGGCCCCCCAACCCTAAGATACGATGTATCTTGGAGTCATAATGTGAGACTTTTGTGGTCAAGACCACAAACTATTTCCATTACTGATGCTACCATGTTGTTTACTATCATGGACTCTTAACGACAAGAAAATCTAGATTGATTATGGTTTAGATCAAATATCTTATCTCATGTGTAATGTAGGTAACTTAGAAAGGAGATATAAATAACAAGTAACTATTGTTTTATATCTATACCGAGCGTTTTGCTCATAATCCTATTTGCATGAAATCGGCAGGTATACAAGACAAGCAGCTGCAACTATAGGCAGTTTGTGGGTTGATCTCCTGGCAGATAAAACTAGCAGTGCAATAGCTTGCTTTTCTTTTGTTCTAGTACTTGTACAGTGTTTTGAGAGACATGTTGTTATGTACATGTTACTTTACATTTTTATAAATTTGTACCTCTTATGGACACTGGTATGAATGGAAATTAATGAAAAAAAGTTATAGTGATTGTTCTTCCTTCTTACCACTCTCCTGCATGTATTATACAATTGGTATTTCGAAGGTAGAATTGTATGTCGCGGATGTGTATTGCTAGGTATCTGGACCCTGGAGGTGTCACAGATTAGCACATTGTTAGATCCATTCCTCAGCAGTCAGACAAGAAGGTATGCTTTCTACCTTCTTGATCATTGTATAGCCACCAGCTTATATGTTCGTTTCCTTTTCATTCCTTCTGCGTTTCCCTCATCCACCCCGATCTGTGTGTTTGCCTTGCTTAGGATGTACTTTATTCTAAATGTAGGGGAGGTGGATGAGTCGAGTGTTCTTTCTTCGTTTTGTTTCGTCACTCTTGTTGTTGCCTATACTTAGGGACCTCTTACCTTAAGTATAGGGGAGTGATGCGTACATTCCTGCAACATTTTCCTCTTTTTATCGGTCTATTGGTCCCCTCACCTGTCTCTTCTCTTGTTGATATTCCTATCTATACTTAGGGATCTCTTACCCTGAGTATAGGGGGAGAAAGATTGAATTGTTGATCTATTTATTCCTGCCCTCGACCATCCCTGCATGTTGGATATAGTCTGTCATACTTAGGATTAACTAATCTTAAGTATGGGAGGGATGATCGACTTCTCATTCTGTCATTCTTTTGTCGTTGTAGTATAGGCTCTTCTATACTCAGTACGATTTATGTCATCTTCTTTTCTCTATGATCTAATGAGGACATAGTTTAAGCTAATTATAGGGAGGTCGTATATACGTTGTATGTACTTTAGCCATAACTTGCACTTTGGTATTTGAATAATATGGATAAAATACTATGCCAATATACGATTAATTAATTGTAAAGAATAAACAGGTAAAGATATGTATAAAAATTCTCTTTATATACTGATTAATAAATCATGTGAAAAATGTTTTGCAAAATGATATGAAAAATGGTTGGAAAGTGTTTGAAAAATATTGTGAAACTATTTGAGAAACTTTTGCAAAATATTTTCAAACCTTTGTAAACATTTCTTTTATTTATTTGAATAAAATATTTTGAAAATCTATTTACAAATGATTTGGAAAATAGGCGCAAAAATACTTTGAAAACCTATACATACTATATGAAAAATCTTTACAAATTGATTTCCAAATTTTGTAAATGTTTGCAAAAATTACTTGTCAAATTATATTCAAAACTTTGGGGCATTTTCAACCTAACCCTTTCAAGTTAAGGTATTAAGGTTTAGCATTTTAATTTGCAATTAAAGTGTAAACCTTTGAGGTATTTTGCACACCATCCTTTGTACTTTATTTTTATTGCAAAATACCCCTGCTAGGCATTTTATTTTATTTGTCTTTTTCTATTTTTCTTACATAGCTCCTGTGCTATATAAATTTTAGAAAATTTGTGGAGATTCTTTAAGTGATGGCGATGCATGCATTAATTTTTATTTATCATTTTATTGCACTTTACATTTATTAAAAATCGTTTAGGAGCTATTTATATCATATTTTCTTAAAAATTACAAATAATTGTAAAACCTACTTTGAAAATTCCAAATAAATTACATAGTTTATATTACTATATTATCGAACTTCAGACCAAAAATCACAAAAAAATAAAAGAAAAAAATTTAAAATTGAAAAACCATAAAGATACTTTCAAAATCAATAAAAATTATATAAAAATCTAATTTTTTTATTTCTTATTTTTATTTATATTATATAGTATATACTAAAATAAGTTTATGAATTTTTGGACTTGTTATCTATTTTTGAAAACCAAAACATCTAAGCCTACTTATTATATGTACTGTTTTTATACTTAAATACATTAAAAATACCTAAAAATTAGAAAAAAAATATAAGAAAAATTACAAAAATGGAGAAACATATTAAAAATATAAAAACATTTTTTTAATAAAATTTGAATATATATAGCTTTATTCTAAAATATAAAACCTATATCTACATTGTATAATTATATTCACTTATATACTTATTATAATTGTTATTATTAGTTACAAATAGGAAAAAATGGGACGGCCCCCTTGGGGCAACCAACATGTCTGCCCCCACCCATATTCTTCTGCAATTTTTTTTACTTTTTTTAAAATATCACCATGTATATTCATCTACATATCCCTCCAATGTACCATTCGAATTTTGTTAGAAACAGAGACTCATATGCCGTCCATCTAGAACATGTAATTTTAACGGTCTAAACATTGTTTCAATCAACCTGCTCTAGATGGAGGGCATATGAATCTCTATTTCTGAAGAAATTTGAATGAAATATAGTAGGTATATATAGATGAATATACATGGCGATATTTTGCAAAAAAATAAAATAAAAAAATTTACGCAAAAATGGACAGGGGCAGCAATGTTGGTTGCCTCATGGGGGCAACCCCATTGAACCCTAAAAAAATAAAGAGGAATGTTCTTATTTATATTTTCTGTATTTATATATATGTATATATTTACTATATATATTTTATTATTCTATCTATCACTATTATTATTACTATATATATATATTTATCTACATACTACATTTATAAAAACAAAAGAACCAAAAATCACAAAAATATAAAAGAAAGACACAAAAATTTAAAAGCCCTAAAACTCTAAAAAATCGTTAAAAATTATATAAAACTCCAAAAAAATACATTTCTATTTTATAATTTTATTTATAGCATTTAATATGTATTAAAATAGCTTTGGATTTTTTTGAACTTATTATCTATTTTTAAAACCCAAAATAAATTGGCCTATTTATTATAGTTACTATTTTGATATACTAAATATATTAAAAACCATAAAAATTAGAAAAAATTACAATAAAAATTATAAAAATAGAAAAATACTAAAAATATAAAAATATTTTATTTTCTGAATTTGGAGTAAATATAGTTATATTTAAGAATATAAAACCTTATATAGATTATATATACTTGATGAATCCATGATTCAACTTCTTCATTCTTTTATTTTAGCTAAACTCCTTGGTAAAATACATGTATATATTAATTATTATTATTATTATTATTATTTTCATTTATCCTCTATTTGTTTATAATGTATATTTATTATTCTTTAACACCAAAATAAAAGAATTAAGAAGAAAAGAAAATAAATAAATAAGGATGTGTTTATGAAATAAATGTAGACTGACCCAAACCTCAAGAGAAGGTCAGGATTTGACCTGATCGACTAGGAATAAAGTAAGGGGAAATAGGGTGCATAACTTATAAAAATCAAGAAATTCAATTCTCACTTGTACATATACATCGTTTTTCACCTTGTACATATATTCACCTAATTTATTCATCAATAAAACTACCTCAAATAAAAATATTTCCTCTTAAAAGTTGTTTGTAATAATGTATATTAATTTATAAAAATATAAAAAAATATTTAATCAATAAAAAATATAATAACCTAAAAGCCATAAAGTACAACTTCCCAAGTTAATAACTATTTATAGAAAAATTCAAATCGACCAAACTCACTTTTAAACAAGGTTTATAATTAATACTATTTATTAAAATTACCAAAACAATTGTGGAATAAACCGTGTGAGTTTTGGCATTTGGACCCCTTTGTATATTTGTACATTATGTATATAAATATTTTTTATTTTTTATTTTCTATTTAGTTATTTCTAACTTCAATTAACTTAATTCTTTTTCTAAATTGTTTATAAAAATTAGTACACAAATAAAATATGACTTAAATATAATGTGAATAAATACTAATAAATCTCAAAATCTAAAAACCGTAAAATCTAACTTCTGAACCTCATAACTTGACGGTGTGAACCCCGATTTGTGTGTACTCATTAAGTTCTTTTTGTAAAATTATCTATCAACTAAGAGTGCTTTCACTGAAATCCGAATTAATATGCAAAAAGTAGGTTTTGGGACCCTATTGGTATTCTTGTATATATAAATATTGTATATATTTTATTTATTTATTTTCTTATTTACATGTGCACATATTGTATTTTTAAATGTTTGTACATATTTATTTTAATTATATAACACGTAAATAAAAATAATAAAATAAAGAATCATAGAAATAATAGAATGTATTTATTATATAGGTATACTGCACTTACTTGTATATTCCTATTTATTTGTATAATTAAATTAACTTTTAAAAATAAAATAAAAATATATTTAAAATCCTTAATTTATTCTATAAATAAATTATGTAGCTATTTGTAAAATAATTTATAAAAAATTAAATTGTTGTATATATAGATATTTTATACATATTAATAAAGGTTTTTATTTATTTTACCTTATTTAATTTTTTTATTTAATTTATTAAAGCACCATAAAATTATTTATTAAATTATTAGCATTATTTATTTTAATAATTTTATAATATTTACTTATTCTCTTATTTTGTCCTTTTCTCTTTTTTGTCTTTTCCCTGCCCTCTCTGATGGTCAATCTCAGTTTTGTTGACCACGATGAACTTCTTTGCTCCCTCATATACCCGAATAACTGGTCAGCTTGCCGACTCCGCGGATTTTCCCTTTCCACTCCGAACTCCATTTGACTCGATTTCTTCACGAAAATAAAGTCCATACAACCCTCATTTTCACCCAAATAAATTTGGCATTTTTCCTGCCACTTTCTACATACCGTAATTTCACTTGAAATTTCAAATTTCTCATGCTTTAATTAAGCTTGGAGATCATCTATTTCCCATCTTTGGCTCTGTCCTCCTCTCTAGTGAGCTTTGAGGGCTGCAACTGATTGTTCTACTCTTATTGCAGTGAGGAAGGGATTGAGTGGACCTTTAACCCCACAGCATCTTTGACATGCTCTGCCACCAGGTGAGCTCGATCCTCCTCGCACTATCGGCGAGTCGAGGCAACAAACCCGAGGATCCATGATCCTCAAGCCCATGCATCTATTTACTTACATCCAGGTAACATTAATTTTGTAATTTTCTTTTAACTTTTATCAAGTTTCGATTTCACAACAATAAACCAGTTTCCACCTCCAATCACCACGATCGGAGGACCACCCCCTCCGTGCGTGATCTATTTTTGATCCGATCCCAAGTCCATCATTTTCACCTTCATTTTCCCTTCATTGTTGGTTCTATCTTACACAATCTGTTCACCTCCAGCCATGTACGATGGCCGAACCCCCACCACCAGTAGCTCCCTCACTCACCTCTCTTTCTTGATTTGGACAGAGGATTCATCCTCGAGTAATGTTTAACACTTGCAGGACCCCGATGAACAACAACCACTTGAATCCAAAATGTCATGGAATTACCACTTGTAGGTTGCTGGGCATCTCCGAACTTCACAACTGGCATCATCCATTTGAGCACCGAATCTGTAGATCAACCTTCAAATTTATGCATCTTTGTAAAGTTGAAGCAAGCATAGCACATCTGAATCGAATCGCAAGGACCTCCTGCACCTGGAAGTCTGAGAAAAACACATTTGATACTCATCCAGAACTTCGATATCCGCCGCACCGAGTTTTTGATCTCCGCGTTGAGCATCTGATCGAAGAGGTGTCCATTTGAAGACGTCAACTCATCAAGAGATCCACCTGTCAAGCCTTTTGATAACGAAGAACAATCACGATGAACATATACTCAAGCACGTACCTATCGCCACCTCAAAATATGGAGTCGATCAGAATCACCGACCGTCGCTCGTGTTCTTAAGAAAGGGGGAAGAATGAGGTTACCGTCCAGATCGATTCTCAACCCTCGGATCTGCTTTGATGAGATGGACATCCGCATGCCAAAAAAAATAGCGGTGAGTTCCCCCAAGTGCACTGACACTTGGCGAAACATACCTTGAATAATAGTCAAAGTGTCCAACAGTTCAGAGTCCTAAATTATTACAAGAATTATTGTTCTCTCAAAAAATAAAAATCTTCTTCTCCTCCCTGCTCTTCCTCCTGTATGGGTTCTCAAAAAGTAAACTCCAAGTCGTCCTCCAAGCAGTTTCTTGCATAAAAATCAAAGAGAGAAGGTCAGAAAATAATTATAATATAGAGTGACAAATATCACAAAAATAAAATATGACTACAAAGCCGTGCTCCCCGACAACGACGCCATTCTGATGACATAAATTTCGATACGACTCAGGTAGAAAATAAATCACAAAGTCATTATCCTTAATTGATCGAATCGGTCAACGAGAAAAATAATTTTAAACCACTTAATGAAAAATAAATCAATGGAAGGAAATGTAAACGGTTTTCGCTATTCTTTTTACCTGGTATAGCGACTAGGGTCGAACACAAGGAGCACGATTTAAAAACTATGCAGTTAATTTTTGGAATTAATTTTTAGTGGTTTTTGAATTTTTATTTTTTTTTAATTTTTCAAATAAGGCACAAAGAATAAACACACAAACACACACACCAAACTCTTTTTGTATTTTTTTCAAAATGATAAAAATGTACATAAAAGTCCAAAGAAAATATTTTTGTGTTATATATATTTTGAAATATTTTTGGTAATTTTTTCAAAATTTTCTAATGTTTTTGTGATTTTCTAAAAATCAAACAGTGAAAAACAGAGCAAACAGTGCACAACCAGGAGTATTTTGCAACTTATAAATATTTAAATTGCCCAATAATCCTGGAAATTATTTTTAAAATAAATTAAAAAGCAATATCTACAATCAGAAACTGAAACGATAATTTTTGGATTTTTCTAAAATTTCTACAATTTTTTTAAGAATTTTAATTTTTCATATTTTTTAAATTTTAATAAAGAGTTAATGCGCAAGAATTGGAAAGAAATTAAACGGCAATAAAACACACCTATATTTTTTTGGGGAATTTTTTGGCAAGTTTTTGAATTCTTATGGAATTTTCAATTTCTGGCAGGCAAAAAGTTACTATTTTTTATTTTTTAAATATATCAAATGATAATGAAATGCAGTGAAATTACAATGAAGAATACTACCTCAGGAGTATACATAAATTTTCACTGAATGTTTAAAGCATAAAAGACATTTATTTCATCAAAATGATCAAGCAAGTTCAATGTCTGGAATTCATAGAGACCGAATTGCAAATATTGAAAAGTTCTGGACTGAATAATAAAAACATAGACTTACAGCAGGAAATATGAAATTTACCTAAATGTCACATGACGCGTACATAATCTTCTGACACATAGGAACTTTATTGCAAAATTAGGAACTTGCAGGGGGTTGATTGTAATTTTTCCAATAGAGATTTTTTTATTCTCAAATGTTGAACGTTAGGGTTCCTTTGATCAAAACCCCCAAGGAGAGGTCGGCCGCCGTCCACGTGCGGGAGGTGCCAGCGCATCGCCACATGGTGCAGCTGGAGGGCACCACGCTGCGGCAATCCAAGCGGCGCTAAGTAGCTTCGGGCAGTGAAGGAAGCATGCGTGGAGGCGCACGCACGCTGGGCGGTGCTGGATGGCGCATGCGTCACGCGATGGAGAGGGGTGCGGGAGCGCGGACGCCGGGTCGCGCGTCGAGCGGTGGGGATGCCTGGAGGTGGGAGGTGCCCGCTCGGGCTGGAGGTTGGAGCAGGGCCGCACGTGGGGTTGCTGGAGACACGCGATCAGGCCGCCTGTGGGCGGTGCGTTGGGCCACGGAGGTTGCGGGGCTGGCCTCTGCACGGAGGACGCCGACGATAATGTTGTTGTGCTGGAGTGAAACCCACACAACAGTGGGGACCACAAGCGAGCGCAGGGGCGGGAGGTTCTCATGGCGGAGGCCGCCGGTTGGCAGGCTGGAAGAACCCACACAGGTGCTGCTGCTGTAGATATTTTTTGTTGTTTTTTTTATTTTTTTTATTTTTAAGCTGCAAGAAAACTTTTAGAGGGAAAATGTATATATAATTTTTTTTTATTTTTTTCTTTGTGTAAACAGAGATAATAAGAGATTTTTTTATTTTTTCTTTAAAATGATCCAGCAAAAAAAACCTCAGAGATAAAAGAAAAACAAAATTTTTATTTATTTATTTATTTTAAATCTTCCTGCAAAAACAAATGTGAGACAACAGGAAAAATAAATTTATGTTTTTTTATTTATACACAAAAATGAAATGTGTGAATATGCAGATCTCGGTGAGATGAAATAGAGATCCGTGACTCCGACCGCCGTACGTGGTCGGAGGTGATAGGTTGTGCGAGGTAGAACGTGAATATGTAGGGATCAAGATGTGAGATGAAAAATCGGTGTCGGATCAGAATCAAAGTGTGATGAAAATTTTGTGATTTTTAAGGTCTAAAGACTAATAAAACTGAAACAAATATTAAACCTACGATTTACCTACGAAAAATGACAAGAAATAAAATTGGATCTCACATTGGGGTCGGAAATGCCATGATGGCCTCGATGAGGGTCGACGCGCTGTCGCCGGATGGCTCGGAGACTAAGCACCCTTCTTCAACAAGACGACTCTCGGAGATCAGGCTCCTCTCCACCAAAGGTTGATCAAAGAATGAAAGAAGGAGGAGGAGCCCATTAAAAAGAGAAGAAAAATAAAAAGGAAGGTATATACAAACAAGAAAAGTAATTAGTGGTTATTTAAATAAATAAAATAAATAATTAATTAATTAATTAAAAATAAAATTCGGATTTAATTAAAATAAAAAAATAATTAATTTACAAAAATTAAGTAGCCACCTTAATGATGGCTATTTAAGGCATAAAATCAAATCTTTACATAAAAGGTAAGTTTCAAATCAAATAAATAATTAAATAATTAAATCTAAATACAATTTCTGTAATTAAATTAAATTAATAATCTAATGTGAGATATTTTATTTTTTGGTGATTTTTATTTAAGGAAGTTAGTTGGACGAAATTTGAATGATATATTAGAGGGATATAATTATGAAAATCCATCGTGGAAATTTTGAAAAAAAATAAAAAAAGAGGACGAAATTTCCCCTGATGTAGCTAAGGTTAGCTACATCATGATGTAGCTTCCCTTTCCTCTTATATATATAATACAATATACATATGTACAAATAAGGAAATAATTTTTATATATTAATTTTTTAATTTTTTAATTATATTTTTTAATTTTTAATAAAAATAATATTTACAATTATGTATATAAAAAAATAAATATTAATAAATATGTACAAAAATATTGGTTAAACTGCACAAAACTCCTCAGAAAATCGACTTTTTAATCGTAACTCGAAAAATTATGAAACCACAACCATTTGAAAGATAATTTAATTTGTAGTATAATGGAAGTGAGTTTGGTTTGTTTTGAGCTCGTATGGAGCCGGAATTGGTGTTTTAATTATCGCTTTGCGGCTTTTTCTGGGTGTGATTATTTGCAATATGTACATTATTTTATTTTATACTTATTTTTATTATTTACAACACATTTTTATTTACAACTTTTGTTTACAAAAATAATTAATTTGAAGTCAAATTATGTACAAATAAAATAGTATACTTTTTATAGAAATATACAGAAAAAATATTTACAGAATATTTTTGATTTTTCTGACAGAAGACCCTATCTCCCCCTACTTTATTCTTGGTCGATCAAGTCAATTCTTGACCTTCTCTCGGGGTTCGGGTCAGTCTGTATTTATTGCATAAATACCTCCTTTATTTCCTTTTCTGTTCTTTTCTTCTTTATTCTTTTATTTATGTACAAAAAATGTTAAAAATGCAATTTTAAAAAATGCATGCAAAATGGTAATTTTATACAATTAGTGGTATTTACAGGTGTTTGACTAAGGAAATGAGGCTAAAATAGACGAATAAAGGCGATGAATCGTGGATTCATCACCCACCACTTAAGGATCTCACGTGCACCTCACGTGCACGTGAGATATTTCTGGGAAAATTACACTCCAGCTCCAAACTCTTGTAATAACTATGAACAGATCCTCTAGCTACTTAATCACTTGTGTTCTATGAAATTACACATATGTGTCAGCTTTATTACTTTGTTATCATTTCTAAAAAATTTTCAAGAATTGCATTTCGGTTCTTGTGTTTTAGGAATTGATTTTCTTGTCTATATTGCTTGACTTTAAATAATTGCAAGGCTCTGAAATTTTAATAAAAATTAGTATAATCTCCTGCTAGGTTGTTGTCACTTGCAGAGATTTTTCTTACAAAATTATTTTTATTTCTTATTTTTAATAATTCAAAAACCTTTAAAATTTAACTGTTTCTGAGTTATTTGATTTTCTATCCAAATTTTGTTCAAAAATCTTTTATAAAAGCAAAAAAAATAATATTACACAAAATGCTAAAAAATTATATAAAATCATTAAAAAATCAAAAATATGTTTCTAGACTTGATTTAAATATAAATAAAAACTCTATTTTGTTAAAATTAATTTCCAGTATTTTTGAGTCTATTTGATATTTTAAAAATCCAAAAAACAGAACCCTCATTTTCTATTTTGCTTGTTTCCTATTTTTAATTGTTTTGAAAATACTAAAAAAGTAAAAAATCTTTGAAAAATCACAACAACAGTAAAAAAACTATCCAAAAAACATAAAACTTTTCATTTGAATTTTCTAGCCATTTTTACCATATTTGAAAGATACAGAAAAGATTTTGTTCCTTTATTTCCACTTTTCTTCATTTTCTTTATTTGAAAAATTAAAAAATATGAAAATTTACAAAATTAAAAATCATTAAAAGTTTGAAAATCAGAAAACATAAAAATGTAAATGTTAAAAACCCATAAAAAGTTAAAAAGATAAAATTTGACAAAAATCCAAGAGTAGTTTGCTTTGAGTTTCCTTATTGCTTTCTTTGATTTTTTTCTTTGAATTGAATAACCCTTGCTTAATTACAATTGCCTCCTTGTGTTCGACCCTAGGAGCTATATCGGGGTAATATGCCATAGCCCAATAGATAATAGTCAGGGCTTTCACCCCAATACGCGTTAGAGGTTGAAGGGCCGCTACTAGTCAAATAACAATCCACATTTCTTTTCTTTTTATTGGATAAATACGTTTGATTGATTGATTTGGGTTTCATTTTGAGTCACAACGACACATTCAATTCATTATCTCTCATTCTCTATTAGTAATTAACTCTTAGTGAATCCACGATCATCAAAATGGTGTTGTTGTCGGGGAGGCTTGACGAGGGTAGTTAGGTCATCTTTGCCTTTTGCTATTTGTTTTTTATATATTCTTTTTTCTTTTTATTTGTTTCCTTTATTTCATCTTCTACTTCATTTCATTTGCTCTATTTTTCATAGATATTTTTGACATATTTTATGTTTCCTTTTTCTATGAGGGCTCGACGAGCGAGGGTGGATTTCTTAGGAGCGTCGGTGCACCCGAGCGAAGCGGAGGCCATCTCGTTTCTTCATCGAGCAGTAGGAGAGCATATAAGGAGGAGCAGAAGATTTGAAAGAGCAGCTTTTGGAGCTTCTTTTATTTTTAGCATTTTATTTCCCATTTATTTTTGTAAGTAATTTGTAATAATTCTTGTCATGTGCTCCTTTTTTATTTTTCTAGAGACTTTGGACACTTTGGATTGTAGGGTTTGTTTCACCAAGTGCCGATGCACTTGTAGGACCTCACCGTGTTTTGGTTTCTACCACTTTTATTTTTATTTATTTCATGCAGTTTTTTTGTGGTTGAACCCCTAGATTTAGGTTTCAATTTGATTGAGCTAGGTAGCATTAGATTCCACAGTTCTAAAAGAATATCTATTCCTATAGACATCATTTTGACTTAGTCAAATAAATCGATGCTTCACGATAATAGAAATTTCTATTTAGGACGGTTCCCGTATTTCATTCATTTAGATTAGTTTTATCTTTATATACGGACCATATTGCATGTAGACTGCTAGAGTAAGGTACACCTTCTATCTCGTGCATGCATTCATAGACTTCATCGTGCATCGACTTTTCCATCTTCCTCCATCTGTTTCTGGACTTAGGAATAAAAAGGAAATCTGAAAATTTGTTAGATGTTTCATTGAAAAATATCCAAAAAAGAGAAAATAAAAAAACAAAAAAAATAAAAATAAAAAATTGAGACTGCTAATTGAAATTGATCATTAAAATCAAATGTTATAGATTCACTTCATTGATTTCGGGGAGAGAAACCCCCTCCTTATTTGCAGGTACCCGCCATACAGAGTGGGTAAGGACATAGTCGCTAAGAACTAGAACCAAATCTCTGTACTTGTGCCCTACGCTCCTGTACATTACTCATTAGTGTACAATCGAGATGCAAGTACTTGCCTTTGACCCTTAGCAGAAGTAGTCTTGTCTAAGTTTGGTGTATTCCTCCAGCTTAGTCATGTTCTACCCTAGGTGACTACATCTGTGAGTCTGATTAAGTAATCACATTATCACTTAACTCTAAAATTGACAATATTACTGATCGATCCTTCACGGTGAGTTGAGTAGGTGAATTGGGTTTGCTTAGCATTTGCTTGTGCTTGGTATTGAGTTGGTTATGTTCATTCTTCTCTTGATATTTAGCTATTGATGAATACCCATTCATCACTCTTTATTCTTATATTTTAGCTACAAAAACCTTTGCAAATGCATGTAGATATGTGTAAATACAAATAATTACCAAAAAGCATGCATTGTATAAAGTGTAATAATTAGCATGTTTTTGTGCAAAAATAAAAGAATAAAGAATTAAAAGGAAAAAGAGGGAGATATTTAGAATAAATATTGAGCAACCTAATCCCAAGGGAGGGCTCAGCATGGGCCTGACCGCATAAAAGCCAAAGTAGAGAGAGATAAGGAAGCTCATGTGTGTACATATACCTGTAAATATCATAAAAATATTTTCCTCTTAAAAAATAAAATAAAATGGGCTTGTATATATTTGTAAATATTTGTAAATACAAAATAAAAATAAATTTAGAAAAATTAAAAAGAAAATAAAAATAACCTTCCTTGTACCTATTCACCATGTACATAAGACCACACATATATTTATTTTACCTTGTAAATAAATAAATCAAAATTCCATAAAGCTTGTATATATTCTATATTTCATGTTGTAAATAAATAAAATAAAAACCATAAAAACAAAAATAAAATAAAAAGAACAAAATTAAAAATCAAAAGAAGCATTGTAAATATACTATGTACATACTTTTATATATCTATTTATTTTACCCCTATAAATAAATAATAAAAATAAAAATAAAAATACCTTTTTATTCCTAAATTTATGCTTTAAATAAATAAAATATAAAATGGGAATAAAAATGTACAAAAATAATTAATTAAAAATCAAAAATTAAAAATCCATATTGTGTATATACCTATGTATAGTACTATAATGTATATACCTTATTTTTATTTCAAAAAAATTAATTAAAAATCACAAAAAAATAGTTTATAAATAAATAAACATTTTTCATGTTTTGAGTTTTTAATAATTCGGCCATTTTCTATTTTTAATTGATTTTTCAAATCAATTACACGTGGCCTCTTCTGACAGGTCCACGGGAGATGTTGACCCCCCGGTCAACTCCCCCCCGGACCACAAAGTCCCGGATCTGAGTTTCGACCCGATATCTCAATATTTTCTAGACTCGATCCGACCACTATATCCATTAACCCTGGGTCCTAATCCGACCTTGATCAAGCCTGATCCACGCCCGGGGTGGATTTTGGGGATCCGCGCTCCGAGCTTCTCGCCCGACTCCCAGATAGTCGGACCCCTAGGCATATATAGTCCGAGCTCCGCCTCCATTTTCTCGCATCTTTGGATCATTTCATTCACCCCAGGACCTCCACAGCCACCGCCGGAGTGACAGCTTGCGAGTGGCCGTGTCGCAGCGAGGAAGGAGTGGACAGACCACTGATCCGACGACTTCACGCTGCCGTGCGCCGCCCAGACGTGGTGCTCGAGCCTCGGGCATCGGCGGCCCTTGAGGCTAGGACCTGGAGCTTCCCCAGCTCTTCCCCAGTCGATCTCATCCATCAGGTAGACCCAGTTCCTCCTTAGTTTAGCTAATTTTGCTTTTCGCCCAAATCATCCCGTCACCGACGAACCCCGATTCCGACCACCCTAGCCCACCGTTCGATCATCGGAGTCAACCAACACCATCCCCCTTCACCTCGACGCACTGTTCACCTTCACCACCCCTAACCAGGTTAAGGCACTTTGCCCTTGACCCAGGAGTCTGTTGCACAGCTTTGCAGGTCCAGAGGAGCCCATCTGAGGGCTCGACATTCAGGAGCAGCAGCTCCAGCTCCGCCGTGGCCGCTGGACCACCTCCAATGCCTCCAGCCTCATCGGAGGCTATCTTCAGACGCGAGAGGCCAAGGCGTATCTTCTCCGACCTTCAGCAGCCTCCGAGGAGCTCTCCTGCACGCGCACGAGCCCGGCGAAACTCGCCGGCGTTGAGTTCATCGAGCATCCTCCCCGACCGTCCGATCGCCCTCCAGCTCCAGATCATGTGCGGACCGTCCGATCGGGGTTAAGAGGAGGCCCAGCAGCCACCGTCGGATCTCCACGTGGCCCCCTCTCAACCCTCCATCCAGCGAAGGGGACCCAGCACCTCTCGACCGTTGATCAGATACGTGGCGCGTCCCCAACCGTTGGATGAGCGCCGAGGAGTCCTTTGCTTAGCCACACCTCTTCTCAACTGTCAGATCTCTACGTGGCATGCATCCGACCATCGGCTTAAATAAAGGGTAATTTACTCTTAGGCCCTTAGCTTTTTAGTTGTTAATCTTTAGCCCTGTAAATATTTTAGAACTTTTATTTTAGTTTGGTAATTTGCATAGAGGACCGTACCATTTCTTGTATTTGCTTTTATACCCCTGTACGTTGTGGTGCACGTGCTTCGACACATGACTTTGTGGGATATTTGCATGTATGAGCCTGACGTTCTAGGGTGTTTATGAATGAAATTATGTTTTTAATATTTACAGAAATGCCCCTGTGAGTGTTTTAATTGTGCATATGCCATATATCGTGGGTATTTTACACTTTCGACCCTGGACTTTTAGTACGTGTTACTATTTAGTCTAGGGACTTAAGTTTTCTTGCAAATTGGTCCCTGAGTGCCCAGGTCACGTGCTTTGTACGTGAGTTCTTGGAGAATTTGCACCGGACCCCCTGGAACTTATTGTAATTGCATACATGTCCCTGTGCACTATGCCTTTGTGTTTGATTTTAATAAAATAACAAACCTACTCCGAATTTGATGAAAATTGGATACATGGCTCCTGCCATGGTATAAAATTTTCTCTAAATTTTGGAGACATTTTTGACTCTTTTTAGTATTTTTAAAAATTCAAAAACAAGCATTTTTCTTACTGTCTAGATATAAAATTTACAAAAAAATATTAAAACAACTTTAAAAATTACAAAAAAATTAGATATTGTTTGTTTTGTGTTGTTTGATTTTCTCACCTAGTTTGGTCATTTTTAGATTTACAAAAATTATAAAAAGTAAAAAACCCCTAAAAACCCATAAAAATTCTAATAATTAAAAGAAAAACCAAAAAATAATAAATCCAGTGCCTAAAATTTCCTTGTATTCCTTACTTTATAGGAAAATTACCTTTAGACCTTGATAGGCCATTTTGCATTTTAATCTGGCCCTCCAAGTCTGACTGGACAATATCTTTTATTTCCAGCCTTGTTTTATTTTTATAAAATTTTATAAAAATCAAAAAAACCCCAAAAATTAACAACATACATAGAAAAATATAAAAAAACATAAAAACATTTTTGTTTGAATTTTTGGGTGAATTTTGAGTAGTTAAACAAATAGTCCAAGTTGCTTGTTTTATTGTTTTCTTATTTTCTTAATTAGTTTAAAAATCCAAAAAATATAAAAAGATTAAAAATCCACCAAAAAAATCACTTTCTTTTATTTTATTTCATTTCTGACTACTTCGTAGGCCGCAAGGCTATTACGTGCTCCCTGAGTCCGACCCTGGTCGCTATACCAGGCTAATCTAATAGCCATGGCCACTATTGAGCTTCTTTGATTTTTACATTCTTTGGTGGTCTGCTTTCCTTTTTCTTGATTGATCCGGATTTCTCGAGCGACTAAGGTCGCAACGACCTTAGTTATATTTCTTCACCTTAGTTGCTCGCTGATTTTCCGGTCATCAGCTATCACCTTATGTTTCCTTATCTCTTCACTTTGTTTTCTTTTCTTTTCACCCCCCTCACATCCTTATTTGTCTTCTTCTCATTTGTCTTCTTCTCTTATCACTCCTTGAGTCGTGATGATGGATCGATGTTTCAGCCGGATCTTATGGCTTCGTTTTTCATCCCCATCACTGGCGTCCACCGTGTCTTGAGATTGGAACTCTGACCAACCTCTCATCCTCATTCCTTTCCTCGTCTTCACTTTATTTTTCTTCGTCTTTTCCGTCCCCACCCTCTTTGTTCCCTCCCGTTCCACTCCCTACTTTTATTGGGAATGATGAGGTATGAGTTGAGGCTCGTGGAGATTACATTGAGCAGATGCGAGACACATGAGATTTTTCTACTGGGATGATATTGCCGTCATTGGTGGATATTGGTAAGCAGCTAGATCTAGGAGTATAGTCAGTTTGTACTTTGAGTCAATTCACCCCGGATTTAGAGTTCATTCATATGCTACCAACTTTTACAGGGGATGTGCACGAGGAGCCTTATTTGCATATCTATGAGTTTGAGGAGTTTTATAATTTATGAGCATATTTAGACATCACTTCTGAGGAGTTGAGGAAGACGGCCTTCCCTTTCTCACTTCAAACTAGAGCTTTGAGATGGTACAGAGAGTTGGGGAGGAAGATTGCTACATCGGGTGACCTATGGGCATTATTTTTGCAGATATTTTATCCCCATAGTAGAGTAGAATTGATGCGGTCCATTATCAGAGATTTTACACTAGACCCCCAGGGGCCATTTCATGATTCATGCTGAGGTTTCTTGACCTCTCGAGGAGATTTTCGAATCACGGAATCTCGAAAATTGACCTTGTACAAATCTTCTATAGGAGGATGATCGTGAAACAACATACACTGGTCGATGCCTTGTGTGGTGGTTCACACCACAATCTCAATGTTGATTCACTTTGGATTATCTTTGGAGAGCTTTCTGACATCTCGTTGACTTCTCAGTCTTCACGAGATGATTTAGTCGAGACAACACACGAGGGAGATGCATCACCAATCGTGTGTGAGACACTTCATGAGGATTCGGAGATAACACACCTACTAGTGGATGTGGATACTATAGAAACACATACGATAGATAAGGAGACAGTCACAGGGAGTTTCCATCTACGGACACTGAACGAGTTTTCGTTGGTCTTCCAGCCGGAGTTTGAGTCAGTTCCATACTTCACAGTTCATTATTTTTGGACATTAGTTCTTTCGGTATTCCAAGAGACGGGGGAGGAGTCCATGTTGTTTCAGTCGTTCTTTCAACCTTTCCAGTTTTCTTGTCTAGACGAGGTAGAGTTCATTCCTCAGAGGTAATTCTAGGATTCATATGGATATTTTGATCCATTCTAGCAGCCAGAGCACGATGAGGGACACCATTTTTATTTGTAAGACAATACAAGTCCTATATTTGAGACTTTAGTCCTACAGCTTGACAAGATAGATACATTTCATGAGGACCATATGATAGAAAGCATTGTCGCAGATTGAGGATCAGTTTCGTACACTTTGACAGCTTCCGCATTATTGACCAGTGCCATTTCTTGTTTTCATATTATTCAGAGGCAATTTCAGATAATGATACACTTTGGTTCAAGGAGTGGGTGCTTGACAATGGAGCAGATTCCCAGTTAGATTCTGAGTCCTCTTTATTCACCGATGAGTTCACATTACTCCCCAAGGGTTACCTGTGGAAGGATGCCACATACTAAGTGTACTCGATTTCACTTCCTAGGTGTGTATCCGATCTGTCGAATCACAAGATCGAGTCTTCTGATTTTTCTGCCGAGTCTGAGTCTACTTTGTCTTTCCTTGACAACCCCCCAAAGATGAGTCGATCTTTGAGATATGTGATGCTTTCTCCGATTTCTCTACATTATGTGCATTGGATATAGGTTTTACTAGTGAGTCTCTTGAGCTTGATTTTATATACCTTTTTGAGACGATGACTTATGTGAAGGATTCCATGACCGATCCTTCTTTCACCACGTTCGATTCTTCGACTCCACCCTTCCACTCCATTCCGATCTTCAGTCGGTGATTTCATTTGTGCTACCGGTGCCTGATTTTATTTTCTCCTCTATTTACCCCATAGCAGACACTCTCCTGATTGTTTATTTGGGTGTCACTGTTTACACTATTGACTCCGATGTTGTTCTCATACTGAGACTAAAATAATAGTATGATATTCACCTTACAGATGTCATCTTGAACCTTGATACTACATTGTCCTAGCCTTTGCGCCCAACTAGGGGTGTAAACTCTGGCGCTTGTTGAGAGGCACCTCAACATTATCTACTTTATATATACCTGTTAATTAATTATTTTTATACCAAAATTATGTATATTTACAAATATTAATATTTGAAAATAAAATTTTTGCAAAGACTTGTTTGTAAAATTATTTGTAAATTGATTTGAAAAAGTTTGTAAATTTATTTTCGTAAAATATTTTGTAAAATGATTTGAAAAGTTTTGTAAAATCATTTGTAAACTCATTTCCCAAATTATTTGTAAAATATTTTGTAAATTTTTTGTAAACTTTTGTAAAATGTTTTATAAATTTTTTGTAAAATAGTTTGTGACATGGGATATAAATTATAGGTATAAAATTTATTTTGTAAACTTGTAAAATCCACGTTCGAATAAAAGCCATAATTATTTATAACTATTTGTAAATTAACTTTTGTTGTAAATAAAATTCTTGTATAAAATCCTTTAATTAAAATTTATACATAAAACCTTTTTGTATATAAAATCATTTGTAGAACTTGTACATAAAATTTGCAAATAAAAAGTGTTAAATATTATATAAAATCTATAGAATCTTGTATATAGTTTGTATAAAAGTCAATGTAAAAATTGTATAAAATTCTAGTAAATTCTTGTAAATATGTATAGTTCTTTATGTAAAAAATACATAAAAATGAAAAAAGATAAAATCTATAAAAATTTGCAAAAGGTCTCTAAAAACCTCTTAAAAAAGTTTCTTCTTTTCTTTTTTTCTTTGAAAAAAGTTATTTTGTATATATTTTCTTGCATGCGCATTTGCATTTTTCAAAATGATATTGATGCTTAAACTAGTGTGGAGTAAAATCGAAGAATGGAGATTGATTAAGACCTCAATACACTTAATTTTAGAGGAACCTTATAGGAACTGGAGTTGAGACTTTTCAGATCATAGATAATTAGTTCTTTGAGTCCACAAGACTATGTTCTCATGTCATCTTGATTGGTTTAAGTAGAATATTTCACAACACATGCTTAGCCCTTCTAGACAGTGGCTTAACTTGGACAAGCACTTTGCACGTAGCTCTTCATGGATGAGGTGGTGAGGGGGCAGAATCCTTTGTCTTGGAGTAGCATACGGGTGGAAAAATCCGTCCTCATTTGGGAGGGTAGTGCATCTCAACTTGGTCTAGTGGCATCCACATCTAACAACGGGATGATGTAGGTTGCAATAAAGCTTTAAGAGAGGAATAGTCTACTAGCTCAAGAAGAAAAACTCCTTATGTACATGTCTCACACTTGTATATATGTTTCAAAAAAGGTGGAAATTCTCTAAATAGTTAGATGGGAAAAAAGTAGATAAATAAAAATTTCCATCGGATAAAAATATGAATAAGCATGGCATATGTTTCAAAGTCTCATACAAAGGAAGCCTGCAACTAGAGACTTGGCTACACTGGTCAAGCTCCAGGGATACTCATCTCTACCCCCTCTTCTTGAGGCAGTTGCATTTGAACTTAGAAGGGAATACCCCGCTTCTCGAGGGAAGAGTAGTTAGATCGGGGAATTAGGGTTACTAGTTAGAGGAGGTTGTTTTTTTGCCATTTTTGAGGTGGATAGCTATATTTCACCTACACCATACATGTAAAGATTTATAGTTATAAGAGTTTGCGTATATAGACTTGTTCCGACCTGACTGTTGAGGCGACCTAAACTTATAATTATGGAACTTGAGGGTTGTAAGGTCTTAAATCCATTTCCCAATAAGGTTCCGCCAAACTAGTAATCCAAAGGTCTGATCGAGCTCTATACTTTGATTTTATGAAGATAAGTTTAAAAATCAAAATTGTTCTAAGTTCTTTCCTTTTTTCTTTTCTTGTTTTCATTTTCACTTTTTCTTTGAATAAGTGTTTGCTAAGGGACTAACAAAGGTAAAGTATAGGGGAATGATGAATCCATGATTCAACATCTTTATTCTTTTACTTTAGCTAATATCCTTGGTAAAATACCTGTATATATTCATTAGTTCTTATTATTTATCTTTTATCCTCTATTCGTAATAATATATATTTATCATTTTCTTACACCAAAATAAAAGAATAAAGAAGAAAATAAAAAGAAAAGAAATAAAGAAAGATGTGTTTATGAAACAAATGCAGACTGAATCGAACCCCAAGAAAAGGTCAAGACTTGACATAATCGACCAAGAATAAAGTAGGGGAAATAGGGTCAATAACTTATAAAAATTAAGAAAACAAATTCTCACTTATTCATATACATCATTTTTCAACTTGTACATATTTTCAACTATTTTATTCATCAATAAACAACCTCAAATAAAATTATTTCCTTCTTGAAAGTTGCATGTAATAATATATATTAATTTATAAACATATCGAAAAATTATTTAACCAATAAATGAATAATTATACTAAACCTAAAAATGCATAAAGTCCAGCGTTCCAGGTTCATAACTATTTATAAAAAAACTCCAAATTGACCAAACTCTCTTTTAAATATTGTTTTATAACTAATACTATTTACTAAAATACCAAAAAATTGTGGAATAAATTGTATGAGTTTTGGCATTTGTACTCTTTTATATATTTGTACATTATGTATATAAAACTTATTTATTTTCTATTTATTTTTTCTAACTCCAATTAACTTAAATCTTTTTCTAAATTATTTATAAAATCCAATACAAAAATATAACATAAAAATAATTGTGAATAAATACCATTAAATCTCAAAATCTAAAAGTCGTAAAGCCTAACTTCTGAACCTCATAACTCAGTCATATGGACTTCGATTTGGATGTACTCACTTTAAAAGATCATTTTGTAAAATTATATATCAAATAAGAGTGGTTTTACTAAAATCAGAATTAATATGCAAAAAGTAAGTTTTGGGACCCTATTGGTATACTCGTATATATGTATATATTATATATATTTTTATTTATTTATTTTCTTGTATATTTGTGCACATATTGTATTTTTAAATGTTTTGTATATATTTATTTTAATTATATAACATGTAAATAAAAATAATAAAGTAACAAATCATCAAAAATAAAATAACATATTTATTATATAGGTATAATGTACCTATCTTGTATATATTCCTATTTATTTGTACAACTAAATTAACTTTTAAAAATAAAAATAACTTTTAAATCCTTAATTTATTCTGTAAATAATAAATTATTAAAATATATAATTATTTAATAAATAATTTATTAAAAATTAGATTGTTGTATATATATGTGTTCTATACCTATTAATAAAGATATTTATTTATTTTACCTTATTATTTAATTTATTTAATTTATTAAAAATCACCATAAAATTATTTATTAAATTATTAACATTATTTATTTTAATAATTTTGCAATTTAAAATCATTTTCTTATATATTTATTTATTATGTTATTTTATCCTTTTCTCTTTTTTGTCTTTTCCCACGCTCTCTCTGATTGGTTAATTTCAGTTTTGTTAACCACAGTCGGCTTCTCTACTCCCTCTCATGCCTAAATAACTGCTCAACTACCCGACTTCGCGAATTTTTTGTGATCTGCCCCGATCTCCATTTGACTCGATTTCTTCACCAAAATAAACTCCGTACAACCCTCATTTTCATCCAAATAAATTTGGCATTTTCCTACCTTGTTTTGTGCATTGTAATTTCTTTTGATAATTTTCGAGTTTCTCATCCTTTAAATAAACTTGGAGCTCATCTATTTCCCATATTTGCTCTCTCCTCCTATCTAGTGAGCTCTGAGGGCTACACGTGATAGTGCTACTCTTGTTGCAATGAGGAAGGGATTGAGTGGACCTTTGATCCGACGACATCTCCACCGTGCTCCGCCACCAGGAGAGCTTGAGCCTCCTCGCACTACCGGTGAGTCGAGACAATGACATCGAGGATCCTTGATCCTTAAACCCATGCATATATTTCCTTCCATCTAGGTAACCTTTCGTAATTTTCTTTTAATTTTTATCAAGTTTCGATTTCACAATAGCAAGCCAGTTTCCTCCTCCGATCACTACGATCGAAGGACTTCCATCTCCATGCGTGATTCATTTCCGATACGATCCCAAGTCCATTTTCACCTTCATTTTCCCTTCATTGCCGATTCTATCTCACACACTCTATTCACCTCTTGCCACACATGGTGGTTGTAGATCTAGAGATCAATCCCCCCACACTAGTTGCTCACTCACTTACCTCTCTCTGTTGATTGGGACCGAGGCTTCGTCCTCGAGTCGTGTTTAACACTTGTAGGTCCCTGACGAACAACAACCACTTGAATCCATAACATCTTGTAATTACCACTAGTAGGTTGTTGGGCATCTCTAATCTTTACAGTTGGTAACATCCAATCGAGCTCCCAATATTTAGATCAACCTTCAAAGCCACACATCTCTGTAAAGTTGAAGCAAGCATTACATCTGAATCGAGTCGCAAGGACCTCCTGCACATGGAAGTCCGAGAACGATGAACCTGATCCTCATCCAGAACTTAGATCTCTGTCGTATCAAGTTTTTGGTCTTCGTGTTGAGCATTTGATCAAAGAGGTGTCCATTTGAAGACCTCGACTCATCAAGAGATCCACTTGGCAAGATGTTTGAGAATGAAGAACAATCACGATGGACATCCACTCAAGCATGTGTCGATCGCCACCTCCAGAACTAGAGTCGATCAGAATGACCCATTGTCGCCCTTGTTCATAAGAAAGGGGAAGAATGAGGTTACCGTCTAGATTGATTCTCAACCCTCGGGTATGCTTTGATCAGATGGACATCCGCATGCCACGCGTCAACGCTATAACTCGCGCCCTGCCTCTTAAGGATCTCACGTGTGCCTCACGCGTACGTGAGATATTTCTGGTTAAATTACACTCTAGCTCCAGTTTTTTGTAATATTTCTGAACAGATCCTCATGTGAATTGCACTTATGTTCTGTGAAAATTGCATATAAGCCATGGCTTTATTACTTTCTTAGCATTTGCTCGAAAGTTTTCAGGAATTGCAATTCAGTCCTGATGTTTCAACAATTGATTTTCTTGTCTATATTTCTTTACTTTAAATAATTGCAAGGCTCCAAAAATTTCATAAAAATTAGTATAGTCACCTGCTAGCCTGTTATCACACACATAAATTTTGATTGCAAAATTAGTTTGATTTCTTCTTTTAAATAATTTAAAAACATTTAAAGTTTCACTATTTCACATTAGAAAATTCATAAAAATAAAAAATGGCATGAAATTTTCAAAAACATTATTGTTAATATTTTTGAGTTGTTTTACTTTCTGTCTAAATTTTGTTTGAAAATCTTTTATACAAACCAAAATTTTACATATTGTAGAAAATATAAAAAATCCTATAGAATCATTTATAAAATCAAAAAATGTTTCTAGACTTGATTGAAGATAAATATAATGTCTATTTGTTAAAATTAGTTTCCAGGATTTTTGAGTCTATTTGATATTTTAAAAATCCAAAAACAATGCCCTCATTTTTTATTTTATTTGTTTTGGTTTTGATTGCTTTGAAAATTCTTAAAAAAATCCAAAATCTCTGAAAAATAACAAAAGGCAGTAAAAAACTATCAAAACATAAAAATATTTTATTTGAATTTTCTTACCATTTTTACCATATTTGAAAAATATAAAAAGAGCGCGTTTTCGTTATTTGAATTCTTCTTTATTTTCTTTGATTGAAAAAAAATAAAAATGTAAAATTTTTCAAAAAAAAATCGTTAAAAAAAGTGAAAATATAAAACCTAAAAAATATAAAAATTTAAACCCATAAAAAATTTAAAAGATAAAAATCCACAAAAATCTAAGATAGTTTGCTTTCATTTTCCTGTTTCCTTTCTTTGATTTTTTTCTTTGAATTGTATAACCCTTTCTTAATAAGTTGCCTCCTTGTGTTCGACCTTGGGAGCTATACCAGGTTAATAATTAAAACACAATCCACATTTGTTTTCTTTTTATTGGATAAAAGTGTTTGATAGATTTGGTTTTCATTCTGGATCACAACGACACATTCACTTCATTATCTCTTTTATTAAATAAATTATTAACGTAAGTGAGATCGCTCATCATCAATACTATATAATACTTATATAACTATTGTTATTATTTATAAATACCTAATATATATTCAAACCTTTTAAAAAATAAAAAGGATTTTTCATGTATATATTTTCCTTATTTTATATATTTATATATTATGTATCATGTATATTATTGATAATATACATATTACTATATATAGATATGTATACAAATTATATTTCACAAGCAAAAAGAAGCTACACATTTTCAAAATTGAAAATAAAATAAAAATAAAAACTTAAAAAATAAATAAATAAATAAATATATATAAATTAAATATCCATAAAAATTAAATAAAAAAATTAAAACGCACAAAAATTTTAAAAAGTAAAAAATTACAAAAAGAATTATTGTTGATTTTTATAATTAATAGTAATAATTATATCTATCCGGATTCACTTCCAGTGGTTCGACCCCTACACTTGTTGTCTATACATATCTTATGTAGGGTATAATAAATTTCATCCCACGTTCATTTATTATTTTATCATTATTGTGGGTTGATTGTTTGCTTGATTTGATTGTTCACGAGCTAAGTATCGACAATGGGTCGATACAAAGATTGCCGGATTCGACTTATCCAACACCACAGGCTCCTTCATGACCCTACATTAGGCTCCTCTAAATAATCCATCAACAAGTAATTACCAACCACTACCATAGAAACTATCGAGCCATCTAATATCTAAGAAGACGAACACCAACCATCAGACCATCGACAAACAATGGAGAGGAGGAGATCGACCTACACAAGCAAACAACAATCGATTGGACATGCAATAAGAAAAATAATAATAATACCTTGCCCATGCAAGAGAACACAAGGACGACGAAATATGGAGACAACAACAAAGAACAACAAGATCTCAACAAGATACATAAGGGCAACCAAGCTGCCTCTCCAACCCCTCTTATAGGAAGAAGATGGCGGGAGAAGAAACCCTAGATTTGTGGTTAAAAGGCATGGTCTACAAAGAGAACATGATAGTGTCTACCATACTAGGGACTCACCATAAATAACGACATCCATTCCTCCCCAACAAGGTCACCCAAAGATGCTTCTATACCTTTCCATCCAAGTTGAGACAAGCCCCTCCCCAGAGCATAGCAAACGATAAGGCATACATGTGACCACAAGAAGAATGGAGTCCGCATAAAAAAAGGGAGACCACACCCCACTAAAGAAAGGGAAGGATAGGAGATGGAGGAACCCTTCTGCGTAAAGGAGAGAGGACGGTTGCATGGTGGTGCGAAAAGAGGAGGGTCGAGGGATATCCTCTCCTTCCCTATTCCACAAGAGGACCTCAGTAGCAGTGTTCCCAAGAATTGCACGAGGGATAGCCTCTCCTTCCCTTTATTTCCCTCTTCAGCGACCTATTATAAAACTGAAGGACCCCCAAGCATCTCTTAAGGCTTATAAAATAGACCATGAGACATATTTTTAAACACACTCTACATTTTTACTCCCATCTTTCCAAGTGATAAAGAGAGAGTTTTTTACTTATATTTAACGAATATCTTTGTAAGAAAAGGTGACTTGTGCATCATGCTTTAATATGTGTTCTTATAGATGTTTAGTCGATGATTAGAGGTGTCTAACGTCCGGTCTTGGAGGAGTCTACAGTGTCCGACAAGTCGTATCCAACAATTGCTTTATCGGCCCTCTCTCGGCTCTCAACACATCAACCAATCAAACTAAGACAACAATCAACCCACAATATGAATAAAACAATTAATAAGATATGTGATGAATTTATTATACCCTACAAATAATGTACAATGACAAGTAGTAGGGGTCGAACCACTAAGAGCAAACGTGGATAGGTTAATTGTTATCTATTAATAAAAATAAATAACAATTTTTTGTACTTTTCTGCCATTTTGATTTTGGTGGGGTTTTAATTATATCTATTGTTATAGATTTTTCATTCTTTTTTTATATATTTATTTTTAGATTTTATTTTTAGTTTTTGCAAATTTTTAGTTTCTTTTTGTTTTTAATATATAACATATAAATCTATATATAGTGACAATGGTAATAAGTATATTACAACTAATATATAAGATATATAATAAAGATATAAAAATATTGGAAATATATAGGAATAGTCCTTTTCATTTTTTAAGGTTTTAAATATATATTAGGTATTTATAATTAATAATAATATGTATATAAGTAATATATATAATATATAGTATATATAAGGTCTTATATTTTTAAACATAGCTATATATACTTAAAATTCACAAAATATTTTTTTTTTGCATTTTAATATTTTTCTCTAATTTTGAGATTTTATATATTTTTAATAAATTTTAGGTATTTTTAATTTATTTAAATAAAAAACGTGGATCTAAATAAATAGGTTGGATAGAAAAGGGTTTTCGAATAGAGAATAAGTCCAAACATTCCCAAAATTATTTTTAATACGTTATATATATTATATAACATGAAACTATTTTTTTATTTTTATAAAATTTTTACTTATTTTTATGAGATTTTTAGTATTTTCAGTTTATTATTCTTCTTATTTTTTTATGATTTTCCACCTAGAGATTTAATATATAGTTATATTTATATTATTTTTTGACGTTTTTAGAGTAGGTTTTATAATTTTTGGTATTTTTTCTTAGTAGACAAGGGATAAATAACTCCTAAATTATTTTTAACACATGTAAAAATGTAGTAAATACTTAAACAAAAAATATGGATGAATATCAGCACAAGATTAAGCATCTACAATAATTTTGCATATTTTTTAAGGCACATGACCTATTTAATAAAAATAGAAAAGTACAAATAAAAATATATAGGCTGGTAGGGGTATATTTACAATAAAAAATAAATACAAGGGTCTCAGTGAAAATATCCCCAAAATATTACACCATTTTTACAATTTTTAGCATTAAAAAGAAATATAAGAACTCGAAGGGGCCTCTATGCAAATATCACCCACCTCATGTGGGGGTCCACGTGAGGTGAGTTGGCACAAACCTCTAGGAAATAAGCAGTAAATAGAAGGAGGTCCTTGCAAATTTTACCAAATTTTTTTAACTTCACTTAATATTTACAACACTAAACTATAAATACAAAAGATGTGGTGAGGGATCAATGATATTTATCCCTTAAGTGTCTCCTATGAGACGCTACTCCTTGCATCTCGTGGACGATATTGTGAGAGGGCCCCGATTAGATCTGGACCCATCTCATGATTCGATGGCTATTGATGCCACTAGAAGAACAACCCAAGAACTCCGGCTGAACAAACTTTGATATGCAATATCTCTATTGTCTATCCTTCTACTTACTCGATGATGAGCACTATGGACTCTTGGGGGTCCTCCACATAAGCAGGTTCCCTCAACTAAGTCCGGGCCCCATCAGAAGGGGACTGAAGGTCGAAGCCACCTAGAGCTCTGAATTGAGATTTTGCACCACTATACAGGTGCTGCTACGCTCCTGTACCTATGTAAAAAGGAAGCGAGAGATGAGGGGCTCGCTCTCGACCCTATCTTGGAGCTAGAAGTAGGATAGACGAGGGGCGATTGAGCTCCGATCGGGGGGGAGGGGGGGGGAGGAATTTCTGATTTCCCAATCCATGCAGAATCGGGGGTGATATGATGGGAGAAAGTGGATAAGATGAAAAGGAACGAAGGAAAGGTGAAAGCGGGTCAAAAAACACGGGGAGTGATAGTGAAATCAGGCTAGAGCTAGAAGTTCTAGTAGACCTAAATATAAAAACTACACTAACTAAGAGCCTAAATGCTGAAATTAAACATTACTCTATGTTATATGAAGGAAATGCAATGAAAATAACCTAAAACTAATAACTCTACCTGAAAAGCCAAAAAAATAGGAGTCGCTAAAATGAGCTGACAAATCAGCTTCACTTGTTGCAAAGGTGACTACTCAAATTTCTCAGCTATTTTAACAAGTAACCCACATAAATAATTAATCAATTACTAGCAAGAGATAAAATTTATTGTATCCTACTAAAAATGTATAGTGACAAGCAAGTAGGGGTTGAACACATGAAACAAAGGTGTAGAGCAAGATAAAATATAAGGATCAATCTCAAAGGTTTTTCTTTTCAATTACTCAGCCAATGCATGGTGTTGTTGTTGTTGTGGGTTTCAAATTTTTTAATTTTTTAAAATTTTTGTTTTTATAATTTTATATTTTGATTTTAATTTTATATTTTTATATTTTCTTTTAATATTTTTTGATTTTTATATTCTTTTTCCTTTCAATATATAATATATAATATATAAGGCTATATATACAATAATAGATAATACACTTATAACTACAACTAAAAATAGTCAAAATACATGAAATAAAATGTTTTTGGGGTTTAAATATTTTTTCTACTATTTTTATAAAATTTTATTAAATTTTTAAAATTTTATAAATTTTTTAAAGTAAAAAAATCACAAATATGGATATAATATATGGTGGAAATTGAAATGAGTATTAAAAATAACAAATTAAGCCCAAAATTTTCAAATCAATTTTAATATATAAATAATAATATAAATAAGTAAAATAGAAAAAATATTTTGGATTTATTTGAGAATTTTTATAATTTTATAAAGTATTTTGGGGATTTTTAATTTCTAAGGGGTTTCTTTTTCTATTTTTATGTATTTTTGGTTGAAAGACTCAAAATACTTAAATTTATAAAATATATTTTTTGTAGAATTTCAAAAATTTTTTATATTTTTTATGGGTTTTCTAAGTCAAAGAGAAAATAAATATGCTCTAAATGA